>BSBK01010436.1:0-726340 GCA_027943335.1 Chamaecyparis obtusa
CGTTGGTCTCAATTTTGATGAATGTTGGTCGCTTAGATAAAAGGTTTGATTTGCAATTCTTCCAGCTTCAAGCGATTACTTCGACGAAGATTCGGTCGATAATTCAACTGCTAAGGATGTCAAAATTTTGACGATGGTTTTTCTTGTCGAATAATCAACAAAAAAAGTTTGACAATAGTTTTGGTCATCTATTCGACCAATAGGTGTTGAAAATTTGACTAATCCTCGTCGAAAAATAGGGTAAAATTTACTAATGACTTGTGATTCGTAGTTATGCTAAACAAAAGAAGAGATTTTAATTTAAAATAAATAGAAGTGTATTCTTTATAGCAACTAAAATATTTTTATTTTTTAAAGTTTTGGTCTTACTTGTGATTTCTAGTCTTGCAAAACAAAAGAAGAGATTTGACTTATAAAATCAAATTGTTCACTTATTGACAACTAATATGTTTTTATTTTGTAAAATTTTGGCCTTTACTTGTAATTTCTAGTTGTACAAAATAAAAATAAAAAAAAGAGATTTCCAAACTTAAACAAGGACACAAAGCGTCAAAGTTCCTACCTAAGTTAAATTTAATTTGTTGAAAGCTAATTAGTAAAAATGGTAAAATTCAAGGTAAGCATAAACAAATTTGTAAATTAGAATAAAATATTTATGTTGTTGTACATAGGTTAATTATATGTCTAAGTTGCTTTCTAATATAGATATATGAAGTTTGAACTTCTCTCGTACATGCAGGATGGTAATAAGGTTAAGTTTAATTTAAACCCAAGATGATTTAAAATTAACTATGATCAATCAATTAAGAGTGAATTGAGATTATAATTAACCATATGTAGGACAAAATAAGGTGAAATTAGTGTTAACTTGACTTTTAGCATGATGAGAACTTTGTTTAACTTCATATTGTAATGGAAACATGAAAATAATAATCTAGCATCAAATATAAAGTTAGAAAATAGAAACAACTAAATTTTGAGAAACAATCAGAGAAGACAAATAGTGGTTGGGCTCAGAATGACACTGCGACAATATTGGGCTTCGTATTCATTGTAAAAACTAAAAATTCTAAGTTATAGATAAATAATATATGATAAAGGGAGATCAGAATGTTGAGAATAGGTTGTCGAGGATGTTAAGAATGCTAAAAGACAAAATAATTCAAAGACAACACCCCAGACTAAAAGATGAAGTGAGAATCTTACCTCTAAGTGGCAAAAATGTATCCAATGTATTGCCACAATGAGGATAAGAGTACAAGCCCAAAAATAGCATGCAGGAGATGTAAAAGTATGCAATTACAGATCATACATACTTGTTCCTATTTAAAACAACAGAGATGTCATGCTAATAGCAATGCTCAGATGCTCCAAATTTTTTCAAAAATAATTCTGTAAATACAAAAGAAAAAAATAATTTTGATAACAAATTTTTGAGAATAAAATATTTATTCACATTTAAATTAGGAGAAGAATGAAGAATAATACCATGTTACACAAATATTCTCCACAAGATTGGAAGCAAAGATATGCCTTATTAAAAGGAAGACAAAACTGTATAAATTCCATAAAATTAGCTAACACTACTAGTGCACAGCTAAGGCAGCTCAAAAGAAAATAGAAGAAGAAAAAAAATCTGACAAACAAATTAGAATGTGTGCATAGCTAAGGTAGCTCAAGAGATAAGGATGCATTCAATGATATAAGATACAGGTAGAAATATGCATTAAATAAGATAATAATGTAAGGCTATTATTACCATCTAATATTATGAGTAGAAAAATCTTCCTAGATTGTTCGACATTTATATGCATAGGCAAATCCTATTATTCAACATCTACTTATTATTATGAGTAGAAAAATCTTCCTAATTTATCCAATATTTAAAAGCATAGGCAAAATTGACTTGTCAACAACCAATGTCAAATTATACATTAAGTGGAAAGGGAGAGGTCATTATGAAAAACCTGTGTCTTCACACCAGAGAAAAATAATATTTAAAAAATTTTAAACATAGATGTTAGTATAAATTCGCAAAAATGATTGGATTAAAAAAAATGAAGATAAAGTTGTGAGAAAAAAAACAAAAAGCCTTCCAAGGACTATTCATTTATCCATCCAATCGGAATACACATATATATTTTTTAACAAAATTATATATATATATATATATATATATATATATATATATATATATATATATATATATATATATGAAAACTATAGAAGTTAAAAATTGAAAATAAATTCATTTGATTGGTAGAAATAAAGACATTGTCCAAGATTTATATGCATAGGCAAAATCGACTTGACAACAACCAATGTCAAATTATACATTAAGTGGAAAGGGAGAGGTCATTAAGAAAAATACTTCTCTTCACATCAAGAGAAAGCCTTCCACTGACTATTCATTTATCCATCCAATCAGAATACACATGCATTTTTTAACAAAATTATATATATATATATATATATGTATGAAAACTATAGAAGAAAGTTAAATATTGAAAATAAATTTATTTGTTTGGTAGAAATAAAGGCAACAGTGAAAAGGAAAATTTTGACTAGAAAATGACACTGCATCATCACAAAAAAAAGTAAAGCTTTATGTCATATCCCAAGTCATAGTTGAGAAAAATTATTATTATTTTTCAATTGAAATTCATTTTTTGCACTGACTATTGACACTATAAGCCAATAGAAACAAAGAAAAAAAGAATTTTGTAATTGCTGAAAATATGCAAAAAATGTCAACTATAGACTTTTTTTTCAAATTTTTAAATTCAATGCTATGATTGGTGCAATTAATAGATTTTTTTTTTTGCATGAATGCATAAGTATTTGACTAGAAAATGACACCGCATCATGACAAAAAAAAGTAAAGCTTTATGTCATATCCCAAGTCACAGTTGAGAAAAATTATTATTATTTTTCAATTGAAATTCATTTTTTGCACTGACTATTGACATTATAAGCCAATAAAAAAAAAGAAAAAAGAATTTTGTAATTTATGAAAATATGCAAAAAAATGTCAACTATAGACTTTTTGTTCAAATTTTTAAATTCAATGCTATGATTGATGCAATTAATAGAAATTTTTTTTGGATGAATGCATAAGTATTCCTGCCTATGACAGGAACTAAAAAATTGAAAGTGCTTACTTTCATAACTACTAATGTTTTGATTTAGAAAAAAATAGGACTTGTGATTTTCAATTATGCAAAAAAAAAAGATTTCAACTTAGAATAAATAAAGATATTTAATTTTGACAACTAATATGAAATTATATAAGCATCTTCCATGAGGTGAGAAATATTCCATTGGATGAGCCTCAACCTGTATATCATAAAGACACTCAGAAATCACCTTTCTGAGTATCTTTCCCTTGGAAAATAATCAAGTAGATAAATATAAAACAATGTAATTATAATCTTGAAACAAGTTGCAAGAGATAATCTTGAATAGATTAGACCAACCATTTACTTAACAAAAATCCTACATTTTACATTTTGAATTGCATTGAAATATGATAAGCCACACACACTTGAACAACAAATCCATACTCTAAGTAATAATAGAAAACAAAATTTGGTAAATAGTTTATTTTTTGGTCCAACTAATGTGCTTTTAATTTTAAAAAATTGGCTTCTACTTGTGATTTTCAATCATACAAAATAGAGGAAGAGCTTTGAACTTTGAATAAAAGAAGTGTTTACTTTCTAACAATTTTTTTATTACTATTTTGTAAAACTTTGACCATGACTTGTGATTTCTAGAAGGGATTTCAACTTAGAATAAATGAAATTGTTTACTTTTGACAACTAATATGTTTTTATTTTTATTTCCAGTTATGCAAAATAAATTAAGAGATTTGAACTTACAATAAATCAAAGTGTATATTATAACAATTAATATGTTTTTAATTTTTAAATTTTGGCCTTATTTGTGATTTCTAGTCATACAAAACAAAAGACAAATTTGAATTTAGAATAAAATCAAAGTGTTTACTTTGTGATAACTAATATGTTTTTATTTAATAAAATTTTGGCCTTTACTTGTGATTTCTTATCATACAAAACAAAAAAGAGATTTCCAAACTTATAAAAATGGAATTGTTTACTTTGACAATGCCTTAAGTTTGAAAATTTTTGGACTTCTAATTTCTAATTATGAAACATAAAAGAAGAGATTTAATTTAAAATAAACAACAATATTTACTTTTGGCAAGTATTTTGAAATTATATAAGCATCTTCCATGGGGTGATAACTAATCCATTGGGTTTTTTCTCTATAGCTTCAGCCCGCGTATTTTCCTCCTCCTCTCTTTGGATGCCACATTTCTATTGGGTTTCATCCTCTTGGACTTGACACCAACGCTTATGCTTTCGCTGTCTAGTATACCAATACAACTGAAATCCCCACAATTGTGTATCATAGAGGTGGATCATCCTCCAATGTATAATGAAGTATGTGCATTATGTTCGACAAAGATGGAGAGTGATAAAGTGATAAGTGCACTAAAGGTGGAGTTAATAGATAAAGTGGAATGTGATAACATGATAATACCACCTAAAGTAGAAATGTTCTTAAAAGCTCTTATGTGGTCCTTAAGTAAGCTTAAGTAAAGTGTAATTAGTACCTAATGGTGAATTAACCAAGATAAAATTCCTTAATTTTACCAATAGTTCAAAATAATACTACACCTTATAACCCCTAAAAAATGAGATAAAAAAAGATAGACACAACCTTAATAGAAAGAGCTAGATGGATGCTAAATGTTATGCATCTAGATTGGTAATTTTAGGCATAGGCTATAAGTAGTAATTGTTACTTTCTTATTTGTTCTACTTGTTTAATTCTTGTTCATAAAAATCTTTATGAAATGTGGATGGAAACGACTTCAATTTATTATTTAATGATATTTGATTGTGAAGATTATGTTCATGTTCCTTAGGAAAAACAATCTAAACTAGATCCGAAAGCTTGAAAATGCATCTTTTTTGGTTATGCCGAGAATGCTAAAGGCAATAATTAGAATCCTCTAACCTTATAAAATATATATTTTTAAAGGAAGAGGCAAAGGCCCTTACTCCCACCTTGATGAGGTCTATAACACAATAGAGTCCAATTGACAAGGACATCCCTCCATATTTATTTTGTTAATTATTGACAATGAACCTAAATATTTTATGGAGGCTCTCTCTTTGAAGGATAGTGCTCATCTTGGAAGTAAGCCATCTAGGAGGAGATGATGGTGTTAAAAAATTATGATGTACTTGTGATCCTGTCAGTATTTCCAAGAAAAATGAATCCTACTGGATGCAAGTGAGTGTACAAAACATAATTTAGTGGATGTAGCCAATTAAAGTGGCACAAAATAATGGCCAATGAAGTTACTCCTAGAGAGAGGGAGTTAATTTTGATAATTAAAATCTCCTATTATTATTTTTATTGGATTATTTTATCTACAATTGTATATTATGTTTTTGAGATTGAGCAAATGCATGTGTAAAACTACTTTCTTGTATGAGGTTCTTGAGAAGTAGATTTATGGGTGAAAAATTAATAGTTTTGCAATAAAAGGAAATGCATATTTTTTTTGTTAGTTGAAATGATGATTATATGGTCTGCAATAATCACCCAAGATGCATTACCATAATTTTCATGCATTTACATACAAATTAGGTTTTGTTAGGAGCAAATAAGATCATTATGTTTATGCTAAGATTTTTAATGATTAGATACTAGAATCATTGTCTTATATGTGGATGGTATTTTTTTATTCGTAATGGTGAGATGATGATCAAGGAGATAATTTATTTTTTTCTTTTTGACATATTCAATTTAAAGGACTTAGGTGTTGTTAAATATATTCTTGTGATGTAGATCAATATGAAGTAGGCACACAATTTTTTTGGGGGTTGATTCAATTTAAGAACATGTGTACTATTTTGTGATGGTTTAGTATGCATGATTATACATGTGTGAGTATTCCATTTTTCTTTGGCACTAAGATTACTATAGACTTGCATTCTCACTCTACTTGCATCCTTACTCTAATGATGATTATGAAGGAATGTGTAAAATTCCTTGTCATAGTACTATCAATATTTTGGTGTATACAATGGTTTGCATTAGATTAAAAATTGCCCAAGTAAATGAAGTTTTGAGAAGATTGTTTAACCTTGGTAGAGAGCATTGAAATTTGATTATGAGGGTATTTATATATTTGCACATAACCTCTAATTACTATTTTCAAGTTATCATGCTACTAATGATTTTAGAAAAGTCATTGAGCATACAAATATTTATTGATGTAAATTGGACAAGTGACTTGGATAGTTGAAGACCCACTAATAGCTTTGTTTTCTCTTGCTTTCAAGGTATAATGAGTTGGGTGAGTAACACTTTTTCAACAACCAATTTTTCTACCACATGCCTCTAAGAAGGCAATTTGCTTCGAGAGAGTTAAATTATAGGATTGTTAGAATTACATGTGATAATTAGAGTACTATTTTTCTAACCAAAAATCTTATGTATCATGCTTGGACCAAGCACGTTGATTGACAATATTACTTTGCGTGAGAAATGGTTGAGAATTAAAGTCTTGTTGAGAAATGTTGTATTCACCTGTGAAGCTAGTGACCACATACAAGTTCTTTTAGTGTAGGAAAAGTATGGGTCTTGACACTTGTACTTAATTGTACTTATCTTACCTATGTATATATTTGAAATGTATAATGCGAAGTGAGATGTTAGGATTTAGGTGCCATTACCTTGCAATTCTATGTATAATTCATGTATGTCCAATACTTCTAAAAAAAAATGTCCTTGGGTGTGGATGTTATTTTACAATTTATACTCTTAAAAATTAAGGTTGTAGGTTAGGATTAGAATATAATATGACTGCAAAGTAATAAAATAAATATATTATTCTTTGTAGGTATAATGTTCCATGAACATTAAATATAGAGGGATCCAAATTAAATGAAGATATAAAAATAGGTAAAAAATTTGAGGCCCCTCACCAAAATTTAAGCCGAATGGAACATACTTGTAAACCAAAGAACACCTAAGGAAGAAAACCTAATGGATACATAATACAAATCCAACAACTATAATAAACATAACTTAGAAAAATAATTTTTGATCATATTAACACTTTTTCTTTCTTCATTAAGATACACCATATCCCATTCTTTAACACAATATTAGCAACAAACACAAGACCACGAACCATATGAATACCTTAAGATTAGAATTATAACTAGGGTTACCTTAATAATTAGGGTTAGGGTTAGAATTAGATTAGTAGATAGAATTTGGATTAGTTTAATGATTAATATTAAGGTTAGAATTAATGTTACAGTTAGAGTTAGAATAATAATCATTGGGTTCTAGTCAAAATTAGGGTTGTAGTTAAGGTTAGAATAATTAGAATTAGGGTTAAGATTATAATAAGGGTTAGAAATAAGACTAGAATTATGATAACAATTACAATTATGACTATAATTAAGATTCTAAATAAACTTATTATTATAATTAAGATTAAAATTCGAGTCAGGGTTATAAATCACATTTTAATTATCTTAACATAACAAAATTTTACTTATCTTATAATGATAATGGGGATATTATTATGCATGTTAATAAATTGATATATATATATATATATATATATATATATATATATATATATATATATATATATATATATATATAAACATAATTAATGTTAATTAATGAATATAAACATAAACATAAATTACTAAATGTATATAAATTAGTACATAAACATAAACATATATTAATTAATGTCTTATATGTTACAATTACAAATGTTACTAGTATATATTTAAAAAAAACCTATATAAAATATCTTTTTTTCTATTGCATATCATTGGATAAAAAATGAGTTTTACATTAGAGAATTGAGACTTTCACAACCATCATAATATAAACTTTCTACATATGAAAGTATTTCTCAAAATGACAAGTTCCAACATAGTACTGAATAAACAAAACCATAACGACTGGAAGATCAACTAGAAGCATCTTCATGTTTTGAATCAGACTCATTGGAGTATGGGGAAACTGAGTTATATCCTATGATTTCACAGGCTCTGAGTGGAGGATGAGTCTCTGAGCTAGCCACCCTTCTTGCTGCAGGGATGTCTTGGTTCTTCTTCTTGACTTGATCAATGAGTTTAGCAAGCTTCTCATCAAATATAGCCCCAGGTTTCATGGATGTGTATCCATGAGTGATCTCTTTCTTCTCAATGGTGGCTGAGCCTTCCCTCAGGATCTGAAGAAATTTGCTCTCCTTCAACTTGATGACCGCTGTGACCTACAGTGAAACATCATGATAAATGAGTCTCCTTAGAGACTCAGTAAGATTCCTGTACTTTCCAGCCAAAACATCATTATTATGAGCCTTCCATATAGTCCACATAATAAAAAAAGAAAGAATAGACCAAAAGATATTGCAAGATTTATTGTTGTTGATGCTTCCAAAGATAATATTCCAATTAATAAAGTGACTATTATATGAGATACCAAATAGATTCCAGACTTCAACAACAAAGAGACACTCAAAGAAAACATGAAAAAATGACTCAGGGAGCTTGCACACACTACAAAGATTCGGTTCCCCCCCCCCCCCAATTTCTTAAAAGGGAGCTTATGTAGGAGGAGTCTCCAAAGGAAACATGAAATCTTAGGTTCAATAGGTCTGGTCCACAGTGAGCTAAAAAGCTTATTCCAGTTAGGAGTAGGGAGGTCAAGGTGCCATTTTAGGTTAGCATGAAGGGCAATGTCTGTGGATTGGGTGAGGAGACAGTAGATGTATCTAGATTTGATAAGAGGCACCAGGGAGTTATTTGGCCATTTCAATTGAAAAGCACAACTGTCAGGATTGCAGCATTTGAAAATTGGTCCCAGGGTGTTCAGCGCCGAGGAGAGAATACCATAAGTTCTACTCTAAGAGTTTGGAATGCTGAAAGAAGCAGCTAGCTCTTCCCAAGGGATTATATTGCCCTCCTTCAAAACATTTGAAAAGTTAACAATGCCTTTCTCTGCCCATTTCCTAGTAGAGCACCCTTGGAGTAAAGCGAGAGGCTTATTCTTGTGTCTCAGGTTCCATCATAGAGATTTATGATTGCACACAACCCCTTGACTTTCAAATGGCCCATCATTGCTAAGGAACCCCTTTACATACTTCCAACTTTTCCATATGGCTTTAAACACATTCGACCCTTGGAATTGAATGTTGCAGTCAAGTGTCAATAGGTCAGAGAGTCCAATATTAGTCCAACCCTTAGACTTACTTGGTTTGGCTCTAGCCAGGTTATTCCTGATTAGGATTTTCCAAGGTTCATCTCCTGCGGAGGCCTTGGCAATCCATTTAGAGGATAGAGTTATGCCTTGGGTTTTGAGGTCTTTTAAACCAAGTCCACCCCAGGCTTTATCTTTGATGCACCACTCCTAGGAAACTGCATGGTGTTTCTTGTTGCCTCTTCCATCTATCCATAGGAAATTCCTTACTATCTTTTGATTGAAACTAAACTGATTCAAGTTGAACAGCCAAGCTGAGGAATAATAAACAGGGTAGGATGAGAGGATCTTCTGACAAACTTGCACCCTCCCTAGGAATGAGAGAAAGTTGGTGTCCCATTTACTCAGTTTTGTGGAAATTTTATCCTTAATCCAGCACCACATATCGTTAAGGTTAGGATCCACAGCAAATGGAATCCCCAAGTATCTAACCACATGATTAGGGCCACCCCATTCAATCCCAAATTTGCTCCACCAACATGGGGGGGAATGAGTCAATCCTAGCATAATGGATTTGGTAATAGAAATCTTACTGCTTGAGGCCAGACAAAAGAGGTCAAGTTTGACCATGAGAACAACCACATTATCCTCCCCCAAAATCATGAGAATGGCTATGTCATCAGCAAACTGAATGTTAGAGACTTCAAAACCATTAGGAATATGAATTCCTCTCAACCTAGGTGATAAAGTTTCATCTCTTAGCAAGTAGTGAAGGGAATCTACAGCAAGAACAAAGAGGGAAGGGGCAAGAGGGCACCCTTGTTTGATAGATCTAGAAAGTTCAAAATTTTTTGACCTAACCCCATTCACTTCAACTGTTGCTCTGGCTCCAATAAACAAGGTAGAAACCAGTTTATAGAAGTAAGGGGGAAGCCCAGTCTGTCCACCATGTCCAAAATAAAACTCCACTCAATACGGTCATATGCTTTCTCATAGTCAATGAGCAACATGGCACTCTGCTATCCTGAATGTTTGGCCCAATCCAAAGCCTCCCAGCAGGTTACCAAATTTTCCAAAATGTATCTGCCCTTGACAAAACCTATTTGGGTATGGTTAACAACTGTAGGGAGGATTTTGGCAATCCTAAGGGCAACAGTGTTAGCCAAAAACTTGTACCCCACATTGAGCAAAGTGATAGGCCTCTAGTTCTTCATTAGTAATCTGTCTCCATCTTTTGGGATCAGTTTAATGAGGCCAGCATTTAAGGTTGGTCCAAGGGTACCAACAACTATGGCCTCTATATATACTTTATGAAGGCCGGAGTAGATTTAATCAATGTTCTTTTTATAGAATTCAATTGTGAGCCCATCAGGGCTAGGGGCCTTATCATTGGCCATGCTCAGAATGGATTCTTTGATCTCCTCTCTAGAGATTTCCTTATCCAGCAATTTTGCTTCTATCTCCGAGACCTTCTTAGGGATCAAGCTGATAATCTTCTGTCTGGAAATGGCCCTAGACTCATCATCTTCCGAGGTAAAGAGGTTTTTGTAGAAGGCAACGAAGGTATTAACAATGCCTTCCTGAGAAGTGATGGAGACTCCTTGATCCCTAATACAAGTGATCTTATTCCTTGCTTCTCTCTTCTTAAGGGTTTGGAAAAAAAACTTGGATCCTTTATCACCTAGGTTGAGCCAATTGACTCTGGCTCTGACCTTAGCACCCCTCGTCTTGACGAGCTGGAGGTTCCTGAGGGAGACTCTGTAGTGAATGACCTTATCCAACAAGGCAGAGGAAGAGGGGTTCATTTGAATTTGAATCTCTGCTTCCTAGAGCTCTTCCACTAATCTGAATCCCTCCCTTCTAGCATCCTTGGCCTTCTTCGTCCCAACACACTTCAGCATGTTCTGCCAAGATTTAGAAATTTGATTCCATCTATCCACCTCGGAGTTGTGATGGGCTACCTCCTCATTCTACCAAGAAATAATTCTAATGGCTGCTTGAACATCTCCATCCTAGAGGAGGGAGGAGTTGAGAGAAAATCTAGACTTATTACAATGAGAGTTATCTTGGCTAGAGAGCATTTGGATGGAGGAGAAGATGGGGTGGTGATTAGAGAGGGTGAAAGGGGTCACCTTGACACAATTGTCATCTGGAGGGGGAGGATAGCTAAAGAACTTCTTATTCAAATAGATCCTGTCCAATCTAGAGTAGATCCTTCTCTCTCCCCTTTGAAAGTTGGACCAAGTAAACCAAACTCCCTTGGACTCTCTCCTCTTCCCAACCAGGGGGTCAAAGAGGTTAAGTTTAGAGATCATCCTGTTCTAGAAGATCGGCTCATTACCTTTCCACTCAAACCTTAGGCCTCCTTCTTTGTCTTGGGGTCTCTCCACCATATTAAAGTCTCCAGCTAGGATCCAAGGAATGTTGTCTAACTCTGAGATCCACTTCCACAATTCAATCCTAGAATGGTGATCATTGGGTGCATAAACTGAGTACACCCCAAAGAGGACATCATCCATCTTAAAGGTGACCCAAATTGCTATGTTGCAGGGAGAGTAGCCCCATTTGTGGATAGAGTCTATCCATATCGGGCCTACAAGAATGGATGACCCTCCCTTGCCCCTCTGGTGCTTGGTGGAAAAGGAGGAGGCATCCTTCTAGATACACCTAAGGGAAACATCTAGAGTGAAACCAACCGCTTTGACTTCTTGGAGCAGAAGAACGTCAATTTCTTGAAACATACGGAGAAATCTTTTCACAACATATTTCCTATCAGAGGATTCCAATCCCCTGACATTCCATGATGCACAGTTTATCATCATAATTCATACTATGGTTCAGAATCCATGGGAGTTCGAAATCCTTTAAAACACTTTGGGATATCACTCTGATTTTTAGAGGGTTTAGGGTTGCCACTCAGGAGGGGGGGTCTGCCTCTCTTCTTTTTGCCACTATACCCTTCTGCTGGCTCTAAAGGAATTTTATCCCCATTCTTACTACTCTTCTTAAAACTCTTCTTAACACCAGCAGAGAAGATGAAAAATTGGTCTCTGCTAAGCTCACCTTCCTCAAGGTCAGAACTCTACTGATGCTCCTCCTAACGCCCTTCTAGCTCACTTGGCAAGGTGGGCATCTCAGCAACATCCATCTTCTCAGGCTCAACACTCCTAATATCAGGCAGGGGAGGGAGGGGGGGAGACACCGGGATAACCACAACAGAGAAGCCATTGAGTTTATCTTGTCCATTGGCACTAGGGTGGTTAACCGGCCCTGATTCTGAGGAGAACTCAACAGGCACTAAGAAATCTATTGGGCTGCCCACCTTGTCAATTGAAACATCAAGGGCGGTAGGAGCTTTAGCAGAATCCTACTCTTGAGGGAGGATAGAATACACTTTCCACTTAGGTTTAGGGGCAGGGGGCATTTTGGATGCTTTAAGATGGATTCTCTCCAGAGCAATTTGCTGCACATTTTGAGTTCTATGCTTAGGCCTAGGAGGGGTAGGGGAGGGTTCCAAACCAAAATCAAGACCAAAGGGATTAGCAATCTCTTGCATTTTCTTGGGGGATAAAGCAGGTTGGGACGGGGGATGACATTGCTCCTTAAAATGATTCTTGAGATGGTCGAGGGTGTCTGAGATAGAAGCCAAGTCTCTAATCCAGGCAACAGAGGACGAATTGGGCTCCAGCTGGGTAGTAGACGAAGGAAGAGGTGGGGAGATAAAGGGTGGAGGACAAGTGGGGGAAGGGATGGTGTTAGAGGAATTCGGTGGTCAAGGAGTGAGGGGAGAAGATGCAGTTGCAATGTTGGGAGCATTGGGAGGGTTCCATTTAACAAGAAATAGGCAATCCTGTTTCCTGTGGCCTTCCTTCCTGCAAAGGTAGCAGCTATTGAGACCACCAAGAAAGGTAATCGGGCAGACAATGGGTTTACCACCAAGGTCAAAATGAAGAGCATCTGGGAAATCAATGCCAAGTTTGAGGGAGATGAGAACTCTAACATCTGTATGCGGGATAAGAACATTAGACCTATCAACCCTAAGAACACGACCCACGGGTTCAAGCACCTACGAAATGAGGTTAAGTAGGAACGAAGGGAGATTCTTAATAACTTCCCACCTAGGGCTTGAGAGAGAAAGCACTTCACTGTGTGAGGCGTCGAGGGACCAGGGAATGGACCTAAATTCAAATTGGTCAACTCTCCAAAATTGTCTATCGATGATGACTCTTTGGGATTTCACATCAACAAAAAATAATAAAAACAACCCCTTTTGCAACATGCGACAGTATGTAAAATAAAAACCTAGTTTCTGACCCCAAATTTTATGCAACCAGTCATTTAAGAAATTTCTCAACGGAATTTTGGAAGCATCAACAACAACAAAGAAAATACCACTATCTCTAAGCCTACCCTTCTCCTGAGCAATAACAATATCCATCTGCGGATTAGGCTTAATAATGAGCTTTGGAGCGGAAGGAATCTTACCTCCATCTCCAACGCTTCCTTCTAAGATTTGGGTAGTGGCGGAGATGAAGCAGGCACCTTCTGGGAGGGCTCTCTGGTTCTCAACCGCTTGTTTGAACGACTTCGGCCTCATCGGGTCACCTTCTCCTCCATCTCAAGCGTCGCTAGTAGCGAGTGGAGAGCCTGAAACTTGTTTGGTTTTACCTAGGGCATCCTCGAGGATGCTGTTACCACAATGTTCATCAACAGAGAGGGAGAGAATAGTAGCCGAAATAGGGTCTGGGTTGGTTTTATTGAGAGGACCATTTGCAGGATCACCTACGATGGGGTATTGAATGCTTCTGGGCTACCGACCGCCTTCGTACCTTGGGGAAGTGGAGGCCATAAATGGTGCCTCAACTTGACTCGCGAGGGCAGAGAAGGAGGTGCGGGAATTAAACTCGGTTTCCAGGTTGCAGAGCGGTCATCCTAATGTCAAATCCATTCATTTTTTGCTTTCTATTATAGCATCTTATGATCTAGAGATTGAGAAAATGGATTTGAATCAAATTTCTATATAAAATATCTTGAGAGATTCTTTTTGAAATATCCATAACATTTACATGTGGGAAATTGATTCAAAATAGATCCATAAAAAAGATATCTCTTCACATATTTTATATAAGTTTTATATTAAAAAAATAAATAAATAACCCCGCCTTTTTCAATGGTAAAGAATTAAAATGAAGAAGATAACATTAAGACTAAAACAACTTTTATCTAAATTTAAGAGTTAAAAAAAATTGTTCTCTTTAGTTTTCAACCAAGTTCAAGGATTGATAGCCTCTTATTTTGTGGCATATTTTTCTTCATAGTGAAGCTACTTTTTTGTTTCATTAAAAATACATTTTCAAGCTTATATTTTAATATTAATTCCCAATTTTTCCCAATTTGAATATAAAATGTTGAAACTAAGATTTTATGGTGAAAATGGAAAAATGAGGAGGTGTCATTGCCCTGTTTGATGAATAATTTATTGAAATCTACTTATACAACATTAAACATTGCACACAAACCCTATTCATGTTATAATCACATGAAAATCTACAGAGTAAAATATTTGAAAACTTCACCACACTCTACATCAAAGACGTCTGTTTATTTGCTACATTTTCAAAGCACATGATCTAGATTGTCGCAGTTCAAGATTTCAGAATGCCAAATATTACTTACTATTCATACGGGGGATGACCTGAGCTCCAAACTGGGGCTTAAGTGTGAACGAATGTACAGGTGCGTGGATGTAATTGGGTGAAATCACAAAGGAAAACCGTTGAAGAATCATGGTCAACACCACTTTGGCCTCTATCAGTGCAAAGTTTTGAACTATGCAAACCCTTTGGCCTACTGAAAATGGCATGAATGCAGTCGGATGCTTGGCAGCTTTTGAAATTCCATCTCTGAATCGCTCTGGATTGAATTCGTACACATTACTTCCCCAAAAAGATAGGTCATGGTGGATTGCAAGGATTGGAATCTGAAGTTGAGTACCTGCAGGAATTGAGTGTCTGCCAAGCTTCATTGGCTTATCCGTTTGTCGAACCAGTGATATTAAAGGTGGGTATAGTCTCAAGGATTCATTGAATATCGTCTCCATCTGCAATAGTAAGTGTACGCCATATATTTATCTATTAATCCAAAGTTATTCATAATAGTTTTAAGAAATAGAGCAACTATCTGTGAATCCTCCTTTGCTATTTATTTCAACATTTCAAATAGTTTAAATAGAATATAATGGAAACCAAACATGGTAAAGATCATCAAGGAAACAAATGAATTCCGGGTAAGGTTAAGGTTTATACAATCTTTAGACCATTCACAGTGTCTGCATTTGGAAAATCGTTTTTCCCGCACACTTCTAAGACCTCCTTACGTGCTAGTTCTTGCCAGTCCTGATGCATTCCCAACAAGATCATGGTCCATGTTAAGAGGATTGTTGTAGTTTCCTATCCAGCTTTATAGAAAGTTATGCATTTTAGCAATTACTTCATCTACAGTCATGCTCATGTTATTCTGCAGCTTTCCTCCACTCTGCTTCTTGTTGGAATTCATCATAAGTCCAAGTCCTCTGACTTTCCAATGCGAACAGTCCTCTCCCTGCTTTCAATCACCTGTCTTGCACATTTTCTGATCTCTTTTGACAACCACCATTCTTGCATGTTCTGTTTTGTAGGAAGGAACCTGTTACAATAAATTATAACTAGAATATATCAATTCTCACTGAATTCATAGAGGAATTAACATTAGATAAATATAGTCCTTGGAAATTCATAATTAATTAGTTAGAGATATCAACAGTTATACACCTCTATGGTTGGTCTAGGAATCTCTCAGTGTTGCTTATATCTTTACAGCATTGCAAATGGGAATTAGACAGGGGAAAAGGCTTATGAAAGTGACTCTAGAAATTGGAATGGGTGTACCTAGAAAAATTTCCTATGCAGCTCAATCAATGATCTTATCTGGGAAGACGGATGGATCCCATTTCTAATGCATTGACTATAGAGTGGCAAATCAGATCACCGTCAAGAACAAGTCTCCAATGCCTAGGATCAATCTACTAGATGTTGCATTAAGCCTGTTGGTTCTAGTTTTGTCCGACTTTATGTTAAGAACCAAGGTTTAACTTTTTTTTGTAATTAGATGCACCACGAATAGATAAAATCTCAGATAAGGATAAAATTTATAGAAATATGATATTTCCAATTCTTTCTAAATATGGATTGCATAGAATTGGAATTCCACTTAGCTTTTTTGAGAGACAATATACTTTTGTGCTCCCTGATTTCTAGAAGAATTCAAAGTAGTCATTGCATGAGAGTTCACAGTAAGCAAACATGGATAAAGTTGGCATTTTTTGCTATATGACATTCAAAAATCGCTGAGGCAGATGAGTTGAGCCATTAATGGGAACTGATGAAAATAGTCTAATTTGCAGATATATGTTTGTGTCTAAAGGACATAATTTATGTCTCTAATATCCTTGAATTACTATTTCAATTTTCTTCATGGATGATAAAATTGTCAAGAATTAGAAATTGTGATATTGCTATCAGGATTCAATTGTGTAGTTTGTTGAGTCAAACTCATTGACCCATGTTTCATGAGTAGTGGTTCCCACGAACCCATCTCTCATGAGAATGAATGGAACAATTAGCACTCATTGGATCTAGGTGATGCTCATAGAGGTGAAGCACTAGGACTTTCCGGGAGGTCACCCATCCCAGTACTACTCCAGCTCGAGTGCGCTTAACTACATAGTTTCCTCCATGGTTAAACCCACTCTGCTTGCAACCCCATTTGCAAAACCTTCACCAAGTGTTGTGCCTTATGAACCATTCATTAGAAAGCCCCTTAAGCTTATCAATTGATAAGTAGGAGATAAGTGATGCTCATGAAAATGAATGGAACACTTAGCACTCATTGGATCTAGGTGATGCTCATAGAGGTGAAGCATCGGGACTTCCCGGGAGGTCACCCATCCCAATACTACTCCAGCTTGAGTGCGCTTAACTACAGAGTTTCCTCCATGATTAAACCCACTCTGCTTGCAACCTACTTATCAATTGATGAGTTTAAGGGGCTTTCTAATGAATGGTTCAGAAGGCACAACACTTGGTGAAGGTTTTGTAAATGGAGTTGCAAGCAGAGTGGGTTTAACCATGGAGGAAACTCCATAGTTAAGTGTGCTCGAGCTGGAGTAGTACTGGGACAGATGACCTCCCAGGAAGTCCTGGTGCTTCACCTCTGTGAGCATCACCTAGATCCATTGAGTGTTAAGTGTTCCATTCATTCTCAAGGGAGATGGGTTCATGTGAATCATACTCATGAAACATGGGTCAATGAGTTTGACTCAAAAAACTACACAGCTGAATCCTGATAGCAATATCACAATTTGACTTGTTGTGGAAAATATCTCCTACTTATCAATTGATGAGCTTAAGGGGCTTTCTGATGAATGGTTCGTAAGGTACAACACTTGGTGAAGGTTTTGCAAATGGGGTTGCAAGCAAAGTGGGTTTAACCATGGAGGAAACTCCGTAGTTAAGCGCACTCGAGCTGGAGTAGTATTGGGATGGGTGACCTCTTGGGAAGTCCCGGTGCTTCACCTCTGTGAACATCACCTAGATCCAATGAGTGCTAAGTGTTCCATTCATTCTCATGAGAGATGGGTTCATGTGAACCACTACTCATGAAACATGGGTCAATGAGTTTGACTCAAAAAACTACACAGTTGAATTCTGATAGCAATATCACAATTTGATTTGCTGTGGAAAATATCTCCTATTTATCAAGAATTAGAAACCTCAAATTGTTTGGATTCAAATTCAAATGTGATCCTTGTAAGGGACTTCTGGACTCTTATGTCAATGTGATAAACTGAATTCCAATATGCTAAAATTCTCTGTACTGGCACTAGGCCATTGTGGTGTCAACTCTGCTATTTTGAAATTATCTTGTTCCACTTTGTCAATATCTCTAGCTGTAATATTATTTTCAGAAATTAGACGGATTAGTTTTGAGTTTATTTCTAAGTGATTTGCTATTAGAATAACATTAATCTTTTACGAAGTGATTCCTCATGGGATCAATAAAGTTTTCAGTGCATCACCTATTCACCATAATATGAAGGCAAGGGTCTTAAGAACCGAAAGTATAGCCTTTTTAACATCAAGGTGGTTGATTCATGGCAGTGGCCAATTTGTTGCAAATAACTAGGTAACATATGTATGTTTATGCCAGGATATAATTATTCAAGCAGGTTAGAAAGGTGACATTGCATGCATATATTAAAGGTACAAAAAACTCTTAATGCTTATATTGGAAGCATCTGGTACATGTTTGTTTTTCTCGTTTTTGTCATGAATCTTTGATGACATAATATGGGAATGATTAGGAAGTTCATGGACACATTCTTTTCCCATATTAAATAATAATAAGGTTACCGGTTCCTTTGTTGTTTCCCATAAATTAGGCAGTTAATGGGTGTTTGTAAGAGCATGTTCCTTTACATCTGAAATCTTTGAAACAAATATTCTTATATCATGTGGGTGTTAAATGTCTTGACTAATATTGGCGTCCATATTATTGATCTGGGGCATAGGGGTACACCCAGTGGACATCACATGTATTATGAATTTATAAGAAAAAATAATGCAAAAGTTGTAACTAGTTGAACAGTAAATGAATGGACATTAGAGAGGAATAATTTAACAATCTACCATATAATTAGTTTATGATGAATACAAAATACTCTGGCTTCGGCCTTTTACTGAGCCCAAAAAAAATCGAACTATCTACCCAAGGAAATAGCAGATAAGTATGAACATGTAATAGCTATAATTTACTAGCTGTAAACGTAAACTTTGTTAAAAAAAATGACATCTAAATTTATCCGGAATAATTGTGATTGTCTTGATGGATCCAGTCTCAGTTATTTTCATTGTTTTTCATTTTGAAACAGTATATGTGCAACACATGAATCAAAATACAAATATGAAACCCTAGGATGGGTTTCTCAAACATGCATCTTGAATGAAAGCTACGGTAAGATGTGAGGCACATTAAACACTTAGATGTAAGTGGCATTGCTATTTAATCTGTCTCCTAATAAAGGTTAATATTATTGAGGAAACGGTACTGATGAAGGCATCCGTGACAGTTGTTTTTGGAAACATTTCAGTTTCTGAGAGCACATTACAATAGCTGAAATATTGTTTTCTATATTTTAATTGGCATAAGTATAGTTGTTTCATAAAATTTTGACAAGGAATCATAATAGTGGTGTGTAAAGAAATGTGGTTACAGTCAAATGTTGATACAACTATTATGTTTTTATCAGGTTGTCCATGGCATTGGTTGGCTGGAAAACTTGAAGGGTTCTTTTGGTGGCTAGTAGGTTTACCGCGTTTCAACTAGGATCTCCATTGCATTGGGTAGCTCGAATACTAGAAGGATTTTAGTCATAGCTAGTAGGCCCTAGTTTGTTTTGATCGAATTCTCCATTGCATTTGATGATTGGATATCTAGAAGGGTTCTTTGAATAGCTAGTCGGCCTAAACAAAATGGCAATTCTTGGTACACCATGTGTGAGATATCATGTTGCACTACTATTCTAATTGGATTGTGTTGGAATATAAGGTTTACATTTGTAATAGTCACCTTAAAGACTTATGTTAGCATTAAAATATTTATTTAGCTGAAACTTAGTTTCCCGTAGGTGGTTTGGGGAAGTTAGGGGAATGTGATGTCTAAAAGTTTTGCACAATCAACTGCAATACCCTATATGAACTCAATATTATTATTCGTGTTTATTAGTGTGTAATTATGGTTTAGTTCTTCAGCAACGTATATGCTCTCCCATTTCCAAAATAGGATCAAGCCTAGGTCAATAGTGCCAAGACAAGGTAGGATCCCCAAGCATCTATAGTGAAGTTCAAGTGGAGGCATTGGAAAATGAGCCGTAACTGAACCAAAGATAGATTGGTCACCAAGATGGCCTATAGCTTAGTGGTAGAGAATCCTAGTATCATATGAGAGATCTGAGGTTTGACTCCATGGCAAAAATAGAAGCAAAGTCAATGCTGAAATATTATTGCTGCATTATACAGATTGAGGATGGAAAAAATGTAAGGATGTTGTCAGATCTTATTTCGCAACTAAGGTAGGAATGGAGGGCTGACATTAACTGTTGAATAGCATTTTAGCTGTTGTTAGAAGCTTCATTTAATTTGTTGAAATCTGCCTAGGAGCATTAGAATTTAGAGATTTTGACATTGAGGAGTAATTTCATTACATAAAGTATCCACTAGAGAATCAAGATTATGTATTTGAGATAATTGTATTACCTGTTAACTTTCTTCGCATGAGTCATCTAGCTGCACTCAACAAGTGACAAACCAGATTCCTCCATTGGTTTATATAGATAGACACAAATTGGTGAAATAAATCAAATGATAGCTATTTGAGCCTCCTCTCTAAACATATATTGAAGCATATTTTGAGTTACCCAAAGACACCCCCCAGTCCTATTTAACCCATCCTAGAAACAGGGACATCTTGGGGGTGCCTTGGGTGTCCTGGGGCACCTTGGGGACATCCTGGGAATGTGGGGATCCCTCAAGGACATTCCCTGGCCATCCCATAGTATTGATGTGTTAGTTTTGATAATTTGTTTGACTTTGACTCTCATATGAACTCTTGATTTAAGTTATGTAGCACAAATGTTATATGTTAAGGTTCTATAATGTATCTATGCATGCTTCATCCATGTTCTCATATGATATTTAAAATTTCTCTATATATTTTAAATTTTCTATATTTTATGTAGTCATCCCCTTTGGTGGTAATTGTGAAAGGTTTTGAGCATTGCAAAGGGGTGGACATGTTGAAGAGGTGCGACTCTCCCCCATAGAGGAAGATATAAAGAGGAGGAGGTTTCATTTGAGAAGGACATCCAAGGGAGATCAATTTGGGGAATAATATATGATTCTCCAAGGCAACAATGAAAAGTGGTGACTCAATCCTTATGAAAGGTGGTGACCCTTCCACCAATAAAGTTATAAAGGAAGATTCATTCCAAGCATTGGAACGGGATACATTGTGCTATGAATCTAGGGATAATAATCAGGACTCAATCAACAATCAGTACTCATTAAGGGCAGATCACAGCATAAGGAATGAGCAAATCATCCAACAATTAATACAGTCAGAAGACCCTTGCATTAGGAAATATAATCATCAAGCATTATCCAATCAATCAGCACGAAAAGCACACAAAAGGACTGATATCAATTCATAGAGATTGATCAGTGTTTGCATCCAAGAAATTATGCAGGCTGATATTATATCGGATTGGCCATCTTCAGCACCCTTCCTCACAAGTAATTGTGGTACAATTATATGTATCTGCATAAGAATAATTGATGATGCTTAAATGAATGCTCATAGTAGAATAGAGGATTTGCTTGATTGTTTGCAACCCATCTTGCAAGATAGGCTTGAGGCATAAGAGAAGGGTTGTGAGGGTCTAGTGAATAGGTTGTCTTAGTAGGACTGTTCCAGCCTAGGACAAGAAGGCACTCACTAATTCAAGTCACCCCTTACAGCCTCTGCCCGACTCCACGAGATGGCAATAGAGAATAATTATGCATATTGTCTGAAACCCACCTTGAAAGGGCCTGAGGTGTAAGAGAAGGGTTGCAAGGGGATAGTGAGGAGGTCATCCTAGTAGGACCATTACAGCATAGGACAAGAAGGCACTGACTAAGTCAAGTCTACCCTTACAGTTTCCGCCTAATTCCACAAGGTGGCAACTATTTTGTAGGGAAATGAGATATGATTGGGGAAAGCAAATACAAGCCGCCAAGCAAAGGGGTTGTGATTTACATCCCTCTTAGGCTTGGTTTAGAAATGGCTTCAGGTGGACCCATCACATCTCTATCCCAACATGTTTTCTAATATGGTTTGACTAAATGATTAGATATATGGTTGTGCATGTATTGCATATGTTTTTCTTCATATTGTTTGCAAGATCCGAATCCAAGATTGCAATATTGAGATAAGCTTTATTTGGTGAGCCAAAACCCTAGCCCTAATTTATTGCAATTGTGATTTTAGGGCAAATTAGGAAGGGGACATCTCACCATGTGATTAAAACCATAAGATTACAAAATCGTTGATCTCTTATTTGATATTAGGTATTGAGGTTTCACTTTATTGATATTTCCCCAATATCAAATTAAATACATTTTCCCCATGTGAGGCCCTACGTTAAATATATTTTTCAATGTTACATACAACACATAAAGTGGCCTCAAGAATGTTAACTTTTAGTGATGTATGTACTTTTATAGGTCCCCCATGTGCACCACACAATAATAAATTAAACATTATAAACATTATACAAGGTGCACAACACCTAATTCCTAACATTTGTAGGCTGGCTTTCTGCAACACTCATAGAACTTATGGTTAGAAGTCATTTAACAGAAGATGCATCCAATAGCTGTCAAAGAGATAGGCTACTAAAAATTGCAGTTCGGGTTCATTTACAAGTTGATCTTTAGTTCACCACAAAACCACACGGCATTGTTATTTAAAGGTTTGTTCTAGTAGGGCATTAACACTGATGAAGCCCACTTTATCTGCTGGATGTTGATTACTTGGAGCTCTTATCTAATAAGGGGGATTGCTGTAGAATCAGACTACTGGTTCTGATGTGGAAGCCATTTAGTTGAAATTCTATCCTAGAGAGGCTAAACCTAATTGTTTGTAAGTGCGTTGTAGCTACTAGACAGCTTGTGAAAGTTTATAATTTGATAAGTATTGAAATGGATGAAAATGAGAATGAGGTTTGTGGAGTCAAAAAACAAAAAAACTTGATTCCCTGAATTCCTTGTACGAGCCGGAATTTGACATTAATGAAAAGCCTAAAATTTATTCAGAAATCTTTAATGATTTCATATCATATGTGGTTAATCTATCCATTTGCCATCAATTCTTTGTGTTCCTTGGTTTTGCAATATGAGAGTGAATTCTTAGAAAGCGGAGATTACTTGAAACCCTTTAATGAACAAAATAACACTTCTAAGAGCCATACCTTTAAGGTAGCAAATGTGAAACATTTTTCTGAGAAAATATGTATGATGGAAAAATGCAAAGGAAAAAGCTCACATATTCTAGCATCCCAATTAAACATTTTTAAGCAAGTCTTTACAACAGATTACTTGTAAGGTAAAACTTAGTAACCTGAAACCCGGAATATAAACTCTGCGAGTTCCTTCAAATCTGAGCAGGATTAGCTGGGTCAATAAATGGAACAGCTGCTTTCCCTCTGCATAACTGCTTCCAAATGCTGTGCGTGAAATAACATCTGATGTAAAACAAGAAAACTCTTTCAAAATATTTATTTCATTGGCACCGGAAGATACCAGTTTCCTCCATTCTTCAATCATTTTAGTTCCACACTCTGCAATTTCAGGAATCATGCTCTGACATTGAAGATATATTGTAAACATTAGGGGCTTGATTTATTAGCAGAAGCAAACCATTAAATAATCAAAAACTACCTCATCTATATATGAGTCAAAAAAGCATAATTTTGGAAAACTTAGACATTTAGGGGCATAATTGAAAACCTTATTACATAGATTCTTGTGCATAAGGAAAATAAACCTTAAAGGATGTTGTAATGGTGCGAAAACACCAGATTCCCTGCGAGTAGTAACTCTAATATCTACAAGATTTATGACGAAACATCTATTTAAATTCTTAGAATTGTGGAGTTCCAAGATCTTACCTTCAAGACTTCCATATGAAAAGAAGGATTAATGATTCTCCTATGCTGTGCCCATTTTTCATCCTCTAACAATCCAAGTCCCCTATGTTTTATTGGCGGAGGATTAAAGTGAATTTTTTTAAAGTGTGCAAACTTGTTGGATAGTATCTCCTTTACAAGCTGAGGATCAGAAACATAAAGCCTAGGTTTATTCCCAAACCAATAAACATACTCCAGACCTGCATCACACATAATTACATGTACTTAATGAATTGGGTGGCATGGATCCTCCTCTTCTTACTAATGCTTAGAATAGTGCAATATCTATATTATAAGATTGCATATGGTGAATGCTGACCTGTGATAAAATCCCTAGATATAGACTTAATTGAGAAATGCTGCTTCACTAATTCTGTTGAGCTTAGGCTATTTAAAAATTTTCAGATGGAGAAAGTAACCATGTACCGTAGGTTTTCCTCCATTGGTGAAAAGCTGGAAGAACTATGTTGTGTCCTGACAGTGACTTTGTGTTAGAGCTCTCCTGTCTGGCCATTTTAACAACATCATGAGCATTCCCATAGATAAACTTGAAAGAGGACCTTGAATCCCTTGAGCTTCAAAGAACTTTTTGAAGTGCAATGGTTTCTACCATATAACCTTTGCAACTTCCAGCAGAATAATTGCTAAACCAGCTGAAACCACAGTGACAGCCCAGAAAACCCATCCCATTTTCTAAACCAACAGATAAATCTCTGGTGCTAATAAAAACAAATTGAAACCACCACTGAATTTTTAGTTCACAATGAATTACTTGTGTTGGAATGCACTGTGAGCTGTCTTCATTCCCAGTACTTGAGGGGCCTGTCTTAATGTGGAGACATATGTAATGTATATGTACAATTAGATATATACCTACATATACAATCATTTACTATACGAATCTGCAGGCTGGTTTCACGAGCAATTGTGATTCTTTATTTTCCATTACTATATTTGAATCACAAAATTTCTGTGTCAGCGACCTTGGAATTTACGTAATCTGGTTGGTTTTCTACCGCACTTCAGAGAAGTTAGGATTTGAGGTGTATGACAAAAGTGTCTATCGAACTAATTATATTATTTGTCTTTTCTGTAATGTTTAACACGAAGCATACTGATGCGAATCTTTATAGTAAATTATGTTTTTATATATTCATATTTTATATCTATATGCTTTCTCATATATTTTATGTATATATGTGTTTGGTTTTATATTGTAGATTATGGACCTTGGTTTTGATATGTATGAGTATTATTTATGTCTATTTTTAAATAGTTTCTTAATGATATTTATATATATAATTTGTGACATGAATGAAATATATGGGAAATTATCTTTATATAATTTTGTCTTTTATGTATATATTTTTTTCATAAATTAATATATAATTAATAATCTTGATGTAGACTTTTTTGATGAATATATTTCATTTAATTTTGTATTAATGTAAAGGAAATAGTGCAATATTTTTTCTCATAAATTGATATATTAATGATAAATTTAATGTAGAATATTTTTTGATAAATATATTCTATTTAACTTTACAAATTTCAAGAAAATGGTACGCATAATGCAAAACATTTTTTACTTTTCAATAAATGATAAATGTAATTCTTGCAGGTGTTGCATGTGTCATCAATGCTGGGTAAATCAAGCATGAAAAAATGAAGGAGAGAAATTTAATATAAAATAATAAAAGACTTCAAGGACAAGGATGATTGGAAGACAATCATTAAAGAAGAGGAATTGTGTGGGAAAAGGAAAGGATGTATATGCCATTAGGGGAGAGGATCGGATGGTGGAATGGACATGTATTGGGGGATATGAGTTGATAGCTTAGGCACCACTTTTTGACAATATGATGCTCAATTATAAACACAAAGTTCCTTCCAAATTCCCCCAAAGAATTCAAATTTGTCCACTTGCTATACAAATTACCATAAATGTATATTCATACAAGCTGCCTATATTTTGCATTGCGTATTTTATAGTTTTACCTTGCTCATTTCATAGTTCCAATCACTGGTTGGAGGCTTATTTCACACACCAACCAATATTATGAAATGGTCGGAGGAGTGAAATTTATTAATCACGAACAAATATTGAATGTTAATAATTGCGATATGTGTGTGTTTGCTTCTTACACTTTGTTGAATGTGGATGAAGAACAAAGCCTAAACCAGAATTGGGCGAGTTATAAAGAGAGTACAAGCAACATTGCCTCTACACAAGAGATGTGTTAGATTGATAGTAACTGAAGAAGAAAAAGTTATTCCAATTGCATAACCAGTCCAACTTGTAAACCAAGTTAGTGCATTTGTTACAAGAAAGAAGATTTTAGTGTAATGATAATGGTTTGCTAGTGATATGGAACCTACCATGAGAGATGTTGAAGAGAATGGATTCTCAATGAGGATGGTGTTGATGTGAGTTTTATGTCACTACAACATGGAGAATGAAACACTCCATGTTCTAAGATGAAACACCAAATCTCCAACTCTTATTGAACAAGGAAGCTCATAGGATAAACAATGTATAAGAATTGTGTGATCAAATGAGACAGCTCCAAGGGTCTTTCTAACTATGGAATTTCACTCAGTTGTAATTACGTGATATGTTGGTATCACAAAGGGACTTACGTTAGTTCACTAAGCCTTATCAATTGTAACCTTAAAATGAGTGCAATGAACTACCTTTAATTGACTATGAAATAAAGCTCAAATAGGATTTGGGTTTATAATTCTAAAGTACTTCTACTTCTACTCTAGGATGCAAAAGATCATGAATATCCTTAGGACACTACTAGGCTTGGTCTTGTTATCAACTCCACCAAATTAGTGCAATCTTCTAAGGAAATTGAAATATTTTCAAATTAATACCATGACATTAGCACCATCCAAAGATGCATACCAATCTATAGACAAAAATTAAATTTAAGCTTATAATTATGTCATTCGACCACACAAGGCAAACTTACAATCAACAAGCAGCTAGTGGTATGGTCTAAGCGAGTTCAACAAAGATGCATCGATGATTACTTTCATCCAACTTAGTAACTTAAAAAAAATTCTAAAATTAAGTACTCAAAGCAAATTCTAGTATAATTGAGGAATGTAAGGAACCATGCAATACTCCAAAATATCACAAGTATTCACCATGCAAACACGATAATGAATATAGAGAATTTTGGCAATATGTTAGCAACAACTTTCCAACAAATCTCCCTCTACAAATGAGGAGAGAAATCCTTATATAGGGAGCTTTAGTACAAGTAATGACCAAGACTAAAACAAAATCAATGGTCCAGATTAATCTACCTAAACCCTAATCTAACTAAGTCCTACAATTATTAAATGCTAGCCAATTACAATTGGGCACCACCCCGTGGGCTAATAAGGAAATTACAATGCCCTTAAGAGACATTGAGAAAATGGGTTAAGTATAAGCTTATAGAAGAAGACACTAATCAATGAGCCAATAATAAAATGCCACATGGACTTACAACAAATCTTCTCTTAGAAGATACTTTCCTTTAAATTTTTCCCTTTTAACAAATTCCATGAATTTGGGACACAATTTTGTTGAGCTCTTTTATGGAACACTTGACATGATCATCTTGGCATGCTTATCTTATAGACTTGATCAATCCCCTGGTGATGAGAAAATATCTCTTGATACTCAACATTATTGAGCCCAAGTTAAATGATTGTGATGTCTCATATTCACAAGTTGGTTCATATTCAAGAAGTCTTTCTATCCCTTGAAGCTCTTGACCTTGAAACCTTTCTTATTACCACCACCTTGAATTTGTACTTGTAATAATGATGTAAGTGTTTCACTTAATTTGATTGATCCAATTGAACTCAGATTTTTGAAGGAAATTCAAGTTTGTAATGATTCCTTCGTTTGGCTTGTAGACTTGATCATGATGTTGCATTTGCACTTTAAATTCCTCTTTGGTGTCTTGAACTTGGACTTTGAGTTGATCCTGAACATCATCTTGGTGTACTTTGCTTGTACTTTGACATTGAACTACTTGCAACTTGATGGTACTTGAAGTCCTCCACATTGTACTTTTCTTGAAATCCTTGCCATTGTCCTAACCTGCCATACCACACTACTAATTAGACATTTGCATTTCATCTAGTCCTACAAGGATTAGTACTTAAAGAATCCAAACCTTCAATAAGGATATTCAACGAATTCAAGAAGCAAGACTCCTATCTTTGAAATTCTGATTTTATCTTAACCAATGAAGATCTCTGACTTGAATAATTTGATTACAATCATAATATTCATTCAAAACCATGTCAAAGTGCATAAACAACCTCTCACCATTTCAATCTTACCATGGGATAATCAATTCACCTTTCTCTTAATGATAAAATTATGAGTCTAAGACTGATATCTACAAGTAATTTAAACTTGTATAGGCCTAATCTTCTTGGTTTGATCAAATCTCATTCTTTCAATTTGCCTAGATTTAGGAGTATTTTGAACTAGCTTCCAAATATTAGTGTTCTCCTTCAAGATTCAAATGACTTAATGAAATTTTTGTTACTACTATAGGAAAAAATTGATCTGCACTTAGAGTATTTGTTTTGAATTGAATTCAACACCCAATTTATATAGGCTTTGGTGCCCAAAGGTCATGTATCTCAATAAAGGTTGACCTTATCTCTTAACAAAATAATTAAACCAAACACATCTTTCCATTTCTCAAGCAGACCAACCTCTTTGGCATTTTCAAATCAAATTTTTAAGGCAATTAGGCCAAGTTTGGGATTCATAGGGTGATTAGGTGAAGCATCTAATCATTTTCAGAATTTATCAAGAGGTTGGGTGAAACATATCAAGCATTTTCAGAAATTAGAGCTCCACTGGGTGAGATCTGTTAGAATAACTGAGAGGGGGGTGAATGAGTTATCCACAGTCCCAATCACAAAATGTATATCCAAAAACAATTTACTAAAACTTCTGTAGCTCGGTAAACTAAAATAGTATTCCGTTTGTGCTTTTACCGATTACCAATTAATAACATATAATGATTATTGATCAAATCCATTATGCAACATGTAAAGTATGACACCAAACAATCATCACAATCACCACATAACACTAGAGATTTAACGTGGAAACCTCGTGAAGGGATAAACCACCTGGGACCGACAACCCAAAAATTGTTCACTCTTCTGAAGTGAGGTCGGTGAAGACCCAACCCTGTTAAAGGTTACAAACACATTGTGAGGTGTGACCTTGTTAGAGGATTTTAGACCAACTGTTATCATCCAACCAGCATTCACTATGGGGTTGATAGGATAACAAATGTACACTCTATGAATGACATTACAAGACTTTCTAGTCCACTCTGTTAAGAGATTTATCTGTTTACAATGGTTAAAATGTAATAACAGTTGATCTGATCACAATACAACTTCAATTGCAAATTATCAGATCTATGTTAAGCTCATTCAAATCCTCTGATCAATATATCAATTCTATTTCAATCAATATTCAGTAACTTACTGTCGCTCGGTAATAACTTTCTGACGCTCAGTAGTCTCTGCAATTCGGTTCTCCTTAACCAGTTTGATCAGGCATGCATGAAGCTTGTTCACATGATATCTTCTGCAATTTCCTTCTTCCGACATGATTTCATTGTGAAATCCTAGTCTCTTAAATAGATGAGTAAACCGTTTTAATTCCATCCATCAGATTTTGCCACTTAATCTCCTTTGTTGATTTTGCCACTTAAACCTTCCTCGGCTGATGAGTCAGTAACACGTTCTGTTTCAATCCATTAGATCTTCTTTGAATTATGTTAGTCGTCGATCTTTGTAACAAACATTATCTTCATCTCTGATTTCGAGGTACTTTACAGCTCATCAACTTCCATCGGCTAAACTAGTCTTTTAGTTCTTTTCTTCTGCTCGGTTAACAAAGAAATGTGTCAGTGAACACAAGCTCAGTTTATACTGTGATTGGTATACACTACACTGCTTTGGTGTATATTGAGATGGTTCTTTAACCGACAACACTGCCTTGTGCATTTTACTCTTATCCTTCATCATAGATGAATGCAACATAATCAAGTCAATAACATAAGGTCATAGACTCATTCATAAGTTACCCAATGTATTCCTTATCCTTATCTGTCATATCCATCTTCCTCGTGTAGATATATATGTTCTTCATCTCTTTTCTTCTTCTTTCTCCAGATGTTTGGGTATAGTAACTTACAACGTAAGTACTGTCAAAACTAGTTGACATCAATGACAATATATTACTGATTTAACCATCTTACATATCTAATCACCAACTCAGTGATCTTAAATCATAGATCTTCAAGTTATACAATGTATTCAAATCAGTTGTAGTTCATCAATCTCTCCCTTTGGCATTGATGGCAACACAAGCAATATGAAATATGCCATACACATACCAAACATGTATTCTACAACTCTGTCAACAAATGTTGTAATGGTACAAGCTCTCCGTAGCTTAATATGTTTAATCACTATGTTACATAAAAGCATTTGCAAGTGCAGACCAAGTTTTGCATCTATGATCTTTTCAACTCTCTTTTCTGTATCTCTCTCCCTTTGTCTTTGGCTTCATATTCTTCATATTGATCTCTCTCCCTTTGACAACAATGCCAAAGAGCAATACAAACATACAACTCTGTAGTAGCCATGTAACTTTTTGTTGTACAGTGCATTCTTTGTATCTCGATATACTGTTATGCAAATATGTTCCAGTACTTCAACCTTTCACAACCTTAGACAAAAGTCCAAAGTGTGAACTCTGCTGCATCAACATGTATGATCTTCTGATAAGATTAGGCTGATGCAACCTCCAAATCACCTTAGTGACCAGTAGACAGGGGATGGACCCCAAGTCTAGTCCTCAAATATTCATATGTATCCTTCGGTAGAGGCTTTGTAAATATGCCAGCAAGTTGTTCTTTTGATGTAACAAATTCTAGCTTCACTTGCTTCTCCTGTACTTGTTCCCTCAAGTAGTGATACTTAATTGATATATGCTTTGTTTTAGAGTGTATCACCGGATTCTTTGAAATATTAATAGCACTAGTGTTATCACAATATATAATCACCGGCTCAGTGACTACCTCATTCATACCTTCTAACACTTGCTTGATATATGCAATATTTGAACAATTAGTAGCAGCAACAACATACTCTACTTCAGCTATAGACTGAGAAATGCAAGCCTGTTTCTTACTTGTCCATGTAGCAAGTCTTTCACCAAAGAAGAATGCTCCTCCGGTGGTACTCTTTCTATCATCCACATTTCCAGCCCAATCAGCATCGGTGTATACCTTCAGTTCAAACTTGCCTTTCTTAGGATACCATAGTCCATAATCTTCAGTTTTCTTCAGGTATCTTAAGATTCTATTTGTAGCAACCATGTGTGACTCTCTAGGGTTTGTAGAAAATCTAGAAACTATTCCAACAACATGTGCTATATCAGGTCTATTGTGAACTACATACGTTAACTTACCAATCATGGATCGGTACATTGTCTGGTTTACCTCAGTAGTTCCATCTTCTTTAGTCAGTTTACATCCAATAGTCATCGGTGTTCCCATAGGTTTAGCATCTTCCATGCCAAATGTCTTCAAGAATTCCTTTATGTATTTAGATTGTGTGATGAATATACCATCATTTTGTTGAATCACTTGTAAGCCTAGAAAGAACTTAATCTCTCCAAACATAGATATTTCAAATTCACTTTTCATTTCATCAACAAATGACTTACAGATTTGATCTTGTCCTCCAAATATTATGTCATCCACAAATATCTCAGCAATCAAGATAGTATCATCAGAATTTCCTTTCATGTTCAGATTATTGTTCTCACTTGTTCTAACAAATCCAATACTCAACAAATAGTTATGCAGCCTTTCATACCAAGCTCTCGGTGCTTGCTTCAAACCATATAAAGCTTTATGTAATTTACATACCATATCTTTGTTTTCTGGATCAACGAACCCTTCAGGTTGTTCTATGTAGACTTCTTCAAGTATCCCATTCAGAAAAGCTGATTTAACATCCATTTGGTAAACTTTGAACTTTTTGTATGTAGCATATGCAAGTAACATTCTGACTCATTCTAATCTAGCAATAGGTGCGAAAGTCTCACCATAATCTATTCCTTCCTCCTGTGCATATCCCTTGCATGCTAACCTAGCTTTGTTCCTTGTTACCTCTCCATTCTCATTAAGCTTGTTTCTCAATATCCACTTAGTACCGATAACATTCTTGTCCTTAGGTCTGGGTACTAAACTCCAAGTTTTGTTCTTCTCTATTTGTTCTATTTCCTCTTTCATTGCATTAACCCATTCATCATTTTCTAATGCAATTTTTACATTCTTCGGTTCATATTCACAAACTAGACATGTACCTTGTCTTGCTTTACTTCATGTTTGCATCTCAGCTTATCTGTCTCCAATGATTTGTGTCTCAGGATGATGTCTTCTGACAAATCTCGCCAGTATCCGATCTCTTCTTTCTTGTTCATCATGTGCAGGTTTATTTGCTTGCTCGGTGGATGCTTCCTGCTCTTCAATTTCTTTTTCCTGTTCCTCGGTATTGTTTTCCTGTTGACCGGTTGTCACTGTCTGTTGCGTCGGTAGGTACTTTGGTTGTTCAATGTAACTGAATCTACCGTAGTCTTCTAGTTCCTTTGTGCTTTTCTCTGCATTCTTATCATCAAACTCATCAACTCGAACATTAGTACTTTCAATCATTTTATTTGTTACTTTGTTAAAACACTTGTATGCTTTACTTTTAGTGGAATATTCTAGAAATATTCTTTCATCACCTTTTGAGTCAAACTTCTCATTTCTTTCATCTTTCAGAATAAAGCATTTACTTCCAAAAACTTTGAAACAACTTACAGTGGGTTTGTGACCAAACCATAACTCATAGGGTGTCTTATTAGTGTCCTTCAGGTGTACTTGGTTCAGAACATAGACAGCTATGCTGACAGCTTCCCTCCAGTATGTTTGAGCAACATTCTTTTGTAACATCGGTGTCCTTACACAGTCAACTATTGACCTATTCCTTCTTTCAACTATTCCATTTTGTTCTGGTGTCCTCAGTGCAGAGATCGGTCTTTTAATACCATGCTCATTACAAAAGTTAGTAAATTCATCAGAAATAAATTCACCACCTCGGTCAAATCTTAAGCATTTCAATTCTTTACCAGTCTCTTTCTCAACTTTTGCTTTATACCACTTGAACATCTTAAATACCTTTGATTTTTCTTTTAAGAACACGACTGTCATTAATCTAGTATAATCATCAACAAAAGAATAAAATATATGTCTCCATAGTAACTTTGAGTTCTCATAGGACCACATAGGTCGGTATGCACTAACTCAAGTGATTTATTTGTTGAATAATCTTTGCTTTTGAAACTAGATTTTGTCATTTTACCTTTCTTACACTCATGAAACATAACATGATCAGGCTTGGATAAGTTAGGCAGACCTCTAACCTTTTTCTTTTTACCGATCTTAATCATGTTATCAAAATTCATATGACAACCTCTTATGCCACAACCATGCATCTTCATCTTTCATCATTAAACAAGAAGACTGATCATTATCAAGATAAAACAAATTACCTCTTGATTGTGTTCCAGTTCCAATAAGTGTTCCTCCATCATCATATATCTTCACTTTCTTGCTCTCAAAAGCAACTCGGTGGCCCGAATTGTTCAGTTGTGCCACACTTAGCAAATTATAGTTTAGACCTTTTACCCAATAAGAACTGTCACATCTAATTTTATCATTTATCATCAGGGATTCTTTTCCTCTAGCCATACAAGGTGCATCATTACCCATTCTAACAGATCCTCCATTGTGTTATTCAAAACGATCAAATTTCTCTTCATCACCAGTCATGTGATGTGTACAACCACTATCTATAATCCATGTATCATTCTTATTAACCTTAGAGATTAGTGTTGTCTCTACATACCTCTCATCTTCCTCTCAGTCATTCTTCATTGCAACAAATACTACCTCCACATCTTTATCAGTGTCGGTATCGGTGACATCTTCTTCTGCAATGTAGCACACCTTCTTGCCTTTGTCATTATTGTCTCGGTTGTCTCTGTTGTAGTGTCGGTAACTTCTGTTGCCTCTTCTCCCATAGCTTCCTTCACTAGATCGGTCTTTGTTTCTGTCATCATCTTTCCTGTGTGGACATCTAGCAGCAATATGACCAACCTCTTTACAATTAAAGCATGCTAAAAATAATTTACCTCTATACCTTCCTTTACCTTTAGGTAACCTTCTGGCCATAAGAGCTTCAAGTTCATCAAGCTCATCATCAGTATTGCTATCACTATCATCATTCTTATTTCTGCTACTAGACTTACCAATCTTCAGAGAAGACATAAAAGCAGATTCAACAGATGGTACAACACTATTGTCAAAGTTATTCAGTTCAAAGTTTGTAAGCTTACCAATCAGATTATCAAAAGTAAGGTTGTTACCAGATGTAGACCTTGTTTCATGAATTGCATATATTTTGATTGCATAAACCAACAATAAGGTTCTGAGAACTTTTCTTACCACTGTCTCTTCATCAATAACACCATCAGATGCTCTAATAGCATGTACTACCTCTTTTAGTCTATTTGTGTACTACACAATATTTTCACCTTCCTTCATCTTCATATCATCGAATCTATCCCTTAAGCTTTTAGCTCTGGCTCTTTTGACATTCACATCACCACTATAAACTTGAGCAAGTTTATCCCACATACCTTTAGTAGTAATGCAATTTTTAATATCCTCAAATTCGGCATCGGTACAGGCAGTAGCAATCTCCATCACAGTAACATTATGTTCATTCCTGTCTCTTAGTTGATCAAGGGTCAAGGGACCAGTGGGCGGTGCAATGTAGCCATTCTCCATTAGTGCTAGGGCAAAATTCCCAATTCCAGATACATGCAACTTCATTTGGCTTTTCCATACTGTGAAGTTATCCTTGTTTAGCTTTGGCACTTCCCTCTTATACATTTTGAGATCTTTGTGCTGAAGTCCTTAAAACTCTATTCCAAGCAACCAATGCTTTGATACCAATTGTTAGAATAACTGAGAGGGGGGTGAATCAGTTATCCACAGTCCCAATCACAAAATGTATATCCAAAAACAATTTACTAAAACTTCTACAGCTCGGTAAACTAAAATAGTATTTTGTCTGTATTTTTACCGATCACCAGTTAATAACATATAATGATTACTGATCAAATCCAATATGTAACATGTAAAGTATGACAACAAACAATCATCACAATCAACACATAACACAAGAGATTTAACGTGGAAACCCTGTGAAGGGAAAAACCACTTGGACTGACAACCCAAAAATTGTTCACTCTTTTGAAGTGATGTCGGTAAAGACCCAACCCTGTTAAAGGTTACAAACACACTGTGAGGTGTGACCTTGTTAGAGGATTTTAGACCAACCGTTATTGTCCAACTAACATTCACTATGGGGTTGACGTGATAACAAATGTACACTCTATGAATAACATTACAAGACTTTCTAGTCCACTTTGTTAAGAGATTTATCTATTTACAATGGTTAAAATGTAACAACAGTTGATCTGATCACAACACAACTTCAATTGTAGATTATAAGATCTATGTTAAGCTCATTCAAATCCTCTGATCAATATATCAATTCTATTTCAATCAATATTCAGTAACTTACTGTCGCTCGGTAATAGCTTTCTGACGCTCGATAATCTCTGTAGTTCGATTCTCCTTAACCAGTCTAATTAGGCATGCATGAAGGTTGTTCACGCGACATCTTCTGCAGTCTCCTTCTGGCATGATTTCATTGTGAAATCCTAGTCTCTTAAATAGACAAGTAAACCGTTTTAATTCCATCCATCAGATTTTGCCGCTTAATCTCCTTTGTTGATTTTGTCGCTTAAACCTTCCTCAGCTGATGTGTCAGTAACACATTTTGTTTCAATCCATTAGATCTTCTTCAAATTATGTTAGCCGTTGATCTTCATAACAAACATTATCTTCATCTCTGATTTCGAGGTACTTTACAGCTCATCAACTTCCATAGGCCAAACTAGTCTTTTAGTTCTTTTCTTTTGCTCGGTTAACAAAGAAATGTGTCGGTGAACACAAGCTCAGTTTATACTGTGATCGGTATACACTACACTTCGTCGGTGTATACTGAAATGGTTCTTTAACCAACAACACTGCCTTGTGCATTTTGCTCTTATCCTTCATCATAGGTGAATGCAACATAATCAAGTCAATAACATAAGGTCATAGACTCATTCATAAGTTACCCAATGTATTCCTTATCCTTATCTATCATATCCATCTTCTTCATGTAGATATATATGTTCTTCATCTCTTTTCTTCTTTCTACAGATGTTTGGGTATAGTAACTTACAAGATATGTAATGTCAAAACTAGTTGACATCAATGACAACATATTACTGATTTAACCATCTTACATATCTAATCAGAAACTCAGTGATCTTAAATCATAGATCTTCAAGTTATACAATGTAGTCAAATCAGTTGTAGTTCATCAAGATCTTCATGGTGAATTCAAAATTTATGGATCCATTGGGCAAACATGAAGCATTTTCAAAACTCCATGCCAAGTTGGGCTAAAATCAACATTTCAATTTTAGATTTCAAGGTCATATTGGGCAAGATAAGGCATAGGATTTTTGGAAATCACAGCCATATTAGGTGAAACACAATGAAATTAAAAAATCTTTGCTTCATTAGGAAAACTTTCATAGCCATTTTCTAAATTCAATGCTCAATTGGGAGAGAACACCATGGAAATTCAGAAATTCATCAAGCATTCAACAAAACCTCTTAAGATTTTTGGAGATTAAGCATGTTTGGGAAAAAACAAAATTCAGAATTCTCATGTAAGTTGGGAAAATTACCATCCATTTTTGAAATTGACATAGAGGTTGGGCGAGGCACATCACCAAATTTTCAAAACTTTGGGTTGAGTTGGGCCAAACTAGACAAGGATTTTCAGAATTCCATGCCAAGTTGGGCTAAACACTTAGGGCCCGTTTGGTTGCGGGAATTAGCTTGGAATTGGCATTTGCGATTTTTGATTTCATCGAATCCTCAGTTTGGAAGTGCAATATGAAAATAGAATAGGAAGATGTAAATGCTATTTTGGCCCATAATGAGCATTTACATCTTCCACTTGAAAAGGTAGAATTGGAATTTGAAATTGGAATTGGAATTGGGGTAAATCAAATTTTTAAATTTTTCATGTCTACCACTTAATTTTTTAATTTTTAATTTTTGTGGTGAGAGATTTAATTTATTTTTTATTTGTTTGGGTGGTTTGTAACTTTGTTATTTATTCAATTTTTTTTGAAAAAAGTTCAAATTTTTTGTCAATTTGTTTTTCAATTTTTTTTGTCAAATTTTTTTTCGAATTTTAAATTTTTTTATTTTTTTATTTTTTGAATTTTTTCTCAAATTTTTTTTCAAATTTTTTTGTCAAATTGTGGTTGCGATTAGTGATTGTAACTTAGTTGCCTACCTCCAACTTTGGCTGCCTAAAATGGTATGCAATTCCATTTTCTGATTTTCATTCACGTAGGTTGCAATGACACAAAGCACATTCAGGTTAGGTTTGTTGACGTACATAAATAAAGCGAAAATTCATTTAAACTTCTCTTTTCTACCGATGACCTTACCTTTCTATTTGACGTGAATTAAATTCCTTTAACTTCACTTCGATTTTCTATATAAAATTAAATTAAAAAAATAATAAAAATGAATTATTAAATTTAAAAATATTAAAACAACTCAAAAAGATTTAAAAAAAAACCATACTCAAATTCCAATTCTAGTTTCAAAATGTGGAACCAAACGAAGAAAATGCATCTTCTCGCTCATATTCCAGGTCAACCAAAAGATCCAAACTATAATCCAGAAATGGAAACTAGATTATCAAATCCATGATTTGACCATTTCCAGCATTTGATCAAATCCAACATTTTTGAATTCCCACAACCAAACGGGCCCTTAGCTTTCTTCCCTGTTCCAATCAAAGCTGTTCATATGTTTTAGGTGTCTTCATTGCTGAACTTTGATATTTTCCTTTCTTAAACTTGGTTTTTGCCAATTGAATTTAGATTGGTTGAACTCCATGTTTTTCACTTTAAATTAATTGAATTCAAACTTCTCACATCTTGATTCCTTACACCAACTTGATTGAAAATTTGTTACCTTTGATAATGCTTAGATCAAATTTGATACTGAATTTGAAATTGTCAATCTCTCTAGGGCTTGACCCAATTTGTCACCTTGCATATGCTTCATAAATTGTCCATTGCTTACTTGATCATGATAAAACTTGACCTTTCTCTTTCTCTTTCTTCTTCATGATGAACACCATAAATTGTCCAAGGTCCTAACTCGATGACTAGACTTGCACACTTCCTACCCAAAACTTGGACTCTATAATTATTTCCAATCTACTCCTAAAATAACACCTACTGAAAACTAAAGCAAAGAAAGGGTGGTCCCCATTTGCAATGGGGTGATGGTGTGAAAAGGTCACAATAGGTGGAAACTAAAAAGTGGAATTTACAACAACTAAGCTCATGAATTGGTTGATGGGTGTTACTTCCCCAAACATGAAAGGTGCCTCATCTATTTTGAACAAAGATGAAGAGGAAAAGGTTGTTGAAATGACGTCCAAAACTCAATTTAAGGACAACTGAAAGACTTGACATGTGTAGGGCACTCAATTTGAGGCTTATAGTAGTAGCCATGTATTTCTTGAGACATTTTTACAGGCTTATGCAACTAATCTATATGGTCTATTGAAGATATATAATTATGACGAGACTAGCATTCAAGTTGAGAGAAATGGTGTAATGTAGGTTCTTTCCAACAAGGACAACAAAAATGTTGTACACATTATATCGAATAACAAATAGTGGATATAAATTTATGTTGTGTGAATGCTAGTTGTAAGAAAGTGCTTGATTTTTACTTGTTTAAGAGAAATAAACAATTGAAGAGTTAAAACTTGTTACAAGGGAAAATTTTGATGGAATCTTATCTTAGAAAGGATTTCATTTGGTATAAGATCTTAATACATATGTGTAATTAAAATTTGGTAACATTAAGCTAAAATTAGCTAAGTTATAATTTATCAGAGGTTAAGGTCTCCTAAGGTATTAATTGGAGGTTCAACAAGTTCTAGGAACTCCTAAACTTCCATGTTTTATTAAAATTGATGATAGATTTATTCTTTGGTTTGGTAACAAAGTGAAGGTTCCACCTCATGAAAGAATCTAAACAATGTCTCAATTTAAAATTTGAGAAACAATAAATAAATTTAAAGTGAGTTATAATTAGTTGGAGCTCAGAGTAGTTTCAAGATTATCCAAAGCCCTCAATAAAGAGTAGCAAGTTCCAATAGAATCACTAACCATCATTGAAGATTTAGCAATCTTCAAGATTTCAAATTGGGAGAGAAGAAGGTTCTTAGAACTAAAGGAACTCTTGATGAGCTTGATCAAAAAGTTCCAACTAAAGAAACATGCTAAGATAAGTGATGTTAGTTCCTATATACTAGGCTACATGTGCCAATGAATATGTGGATTAGAGATTTAGATAAGAGATCTCTTGGAACTATAGTAAGTCTTGATGAACTTTTAGTTTGATTACAAAGTCCCATTTGAGGAAACATGAAAAATTAAGTGATATTGAACTAGTTCTATAACTTGAAAGTTCTAATGAATTTGTGGATCAAAACAGTTTTAGGAATAGCGAGAACCCTCAATTGAGAGTACTGATTTCTCTTGGAATCATTGATCACCATTGAAGGCTTAGTGCACTTCAATTTTTCAAGTTGGTGTTGGAAATTTTCCAGCAAGCCAGTGTTGACTGTATGTTTGTCATTGATGAAAACATATGGTAAGCAACGTGTGTGGAAGTCTTATGGAGAGAGCCTTGAGCATATTTTGTATGTATATATTATCAGCATGATATCATAGATGTAGAGGTTGATTCTGAGTGTAGTCAGTTGTGCAGCAGTTTATATCAACAGTGTTCTTGACAGAGTGATAGACAGAGTTCGGTATGAGATTTGTAGTATGGTTATGATAGAGTCTTGCACATTTATATTTATGTTGTAGACATGTTAGTGAAGCTATGTTCATGGATGCAGAGTCAGTTGTGAAGTAGAGGTTGAGTTATGATGTTTCTAGTTGCCAGTTACAGTTTCCTGAGTTCATCTGATGGAGATGACATTGTTTACATTGTTGTAGTAGTTGCACCTATCATCTTGATATGCGTGTTTGGTAATGAGTTAAGAATGTTTGGTTAAGAGAGCATAACATATTTAAGCAAGAGAAGAAAGTTTCAGTTAATTTTGTGGAGCCAATTGTGTGAAGCAACGCGTCTACTCATATTGAGTTGTACGGTCCTATTTGTGTTGTGTGCTTGATATAGCCATTGGAGAGTTATATTTTTTCTCTAATATGATTTCAAGGAAGTTATAACATGCCGACTTGATTATATCATTTGGAGAAAGATACTTATAGCCGGTCAGTTGTGATTGCTAAGTATGGAAGATAGTTGAAAGAGAAGAGCAGAGCAGAAGGTGTGAAGTATTGAGCCATCAGTAGAAGGTCTATGTGACAAAGAAGAGAGTGTATGCTATTCATTGGAACTGATCAAGACATCAGGTCTAACTCACAGTTCACCAAGATCCAGATATAGTGTATATCTGTTATACAGTAGGTTGCATCCTTCACCATTTGAGCAGTGTGCTCCCGGACAGTGTGTCCTCACCCCTAATAGTGTTAATTGTAAAAGACGCCTAATAGGGTCTAACCCTTGACCAGGTCACTGTACTTAATGCATTGTAAAGATCAATTCCTAACAGGGTTGTAAGATCTTCTAACAAGGATCATTATACTCTAGTGTAGTTTATAGTGGGTGCTAATTCCCACTGGGTTTTTTACCTATATGGGTTTCCCCATAACCAAAATTGTGGTGTTGTGTTAAGTGTTCTCATATTGTGTTTATGCTTAATGTTAATATGTACTTAATTGGATAAATAATTGAATCTTGTAGATAATTGATTCACCCCCCCCCCTCTCAGTTATCTCTTCGGACTATTCCTAACAGTTGGGAGATAAGATGGTTCTTAGAACTTCCCCTGATGAAGTTCTAGTTCGATCACAAAGCCCCAACTGAAGAAACATTGAAAGTTAAGTTATGTTAGTTTTAGTCTAGCCTATAAGTTCCAATAAATACGTGGATCAAAGATGTGGTCAAATATACAAAATTAAGAACCTTTTGATAATTCTCCCCTACATAAACAATACTTGGAATACTTTGTCACTTTTGCGAGCTTCAAATTACAGGTTGAATGAGTTCCTAACCAACATATAACTCATGGAAAGTTCCAATCCAAGATATTAGAATTGATAAAAAAATGAAGATAAAGAGAAAGATATCATTATAAAACACGACATTTCAATAAACGAATCAGGCATCAAAAGATTAAAGGTATCAACTTATCATAAATTATGATAAGTGGATGATATTGGATATTGACCAAAATTTGTGATTATAATAAATGGTCAATAGAAAAGAGGAATCAAATAGCCAAACAAGAAATACAATGACACGTGGTGTCAAATGCTTGGACCAATAGATTTGTTGGTTTGACTTGCTAGTTATGGATATAAAAGAAATATATTTTAGCATATTGGGGGGTTAGATATTTGGTTGATTGAGAATGAACAATATTACAATGTGAAGTTATTTGGTTGACGATTTAGAGATTGATAATCATAATTAACTTTGAAGGATGAAGGTTTGTATGATGGAATAGACATTAAAACATTTATACTCTTATAACTATTATTTCAATGTATAAATTATCTTCTATATTATAATGTTTACAATTATGAATGTATCTATTGAGGTTACATGATTAGGCATATTGCTAATCACAACAATATTATCAAATTTAGTGGAGTAATTTTGTGTTGGTACATAGGTATATAAGAAGCTATGCATAAGATATTTTATTTTTATAGAGATCTTAATTTTCATTAAGTTTTCTTTGTTTTCTTTAATAAGGATTGCATTTTTTTTCACTAGAATCCTAAAAAATGAGAAAAATATCTAATTAATATAGTGCATATATAGATAATATACAAGTTTCACATGGTTTTTTTACAAAACATAAAATTATTTTGATAACTTCCACTTAAAAAAAATTGATATTTCTTAAATTTTATTTTATTTTCTATGTAATTAAAAATTTGGGGAGTGGTCTCAAAACATCTTTTATGAATACACAGAGAAGAGGGAGTTTTTTAAAGATGGAAAAATATGTCTAGTTAATCCTTTCTCTAGGAAGAATAGGAAGTTAGAGTTTGGTGCCCTTGACTTGGATCCTCATTGCCAGTCTCAAGGTATTGATATAATGAATCATGATTTTGTAATTTCAAAAGTGGATGAAGAGGAAAGATCAGTCACTCAAAGTAAGGAGGTATATAATATAACTTATTTTTCATTTAAGGTAGATATTTATGAGACCCCATATTATTATAGAAATGACAAGGGTTTGTTAATTTTTTCTTTATTTGTAATTATAGATCCTATGTTTTGTATGAATATTCTACTAGAAGATTGCTAACTTTTTTGGGATTAGATCTTCTTTTCTTCTAGAACATAGGAAATCATAGGATCCTCTCCCAACCTATAATAGACTTTTGCAAGTACAACAAGTTGTATTCACGGGACAAGTTTTCTTCAATTTCTAAAATACTACAAACTTTCTTCAATCAACATTCTAGTTTCAAGGTATTCTTCACCAGAATAGTTAGATGGTCTCATGAGGGTATGATGTTAATAACAAAGGGGCTTCAAAATTGTTTTAAAATTATTTGAATACAAAGGATCTCTGTGAGGATAAACTACAACCTCATATTTATGCCAATGTCCATATTACTAATTGAGATATGGAAGCCTTCGTACATTAATGCTTGTTTGATACTCAAAAAAAATTATTAAAGAAATTGCAGACCAAATAGTGTTAGAAGACAGTTGTAGGGTAGTAAAGGATGATGCCAATACTAATTTGGAGGTAGGGTTCAAAAAATGGTGCAGTCATGGCAAGAGGTATCTCAAAAAGATCTGTCCAATCCATGCAGTAAAAGTCACACAATGGAAACAAACAAGAAAAATTGAGAGACAAGAAAGATCAACCTTCTCATTATCATTAAATTATTTACAATTGACCTACAACATGTAGTCTTACATTCCAGGCATATAGGCCTGATAGCAAATAAAAATCCCTTCAATTTCCTTAGCCTAAAGCTTTTGAAAGATAATATTTAAAGAGCTAACTATAACTTCTTTCCTATGAACCAATTACATCAATAAATATAGCCTTCATAAGCATCAAGTCAACCTGGAAGGATTACATTTCCCAATGACAATAAAACATATTACAATTATAGACCAGGACCCAAATCATAAGGATCTCACTCAAATAGGTAAAAATGAATCACAATCCCTCAAGTAGGTCAACCATAGGTGTATCAACATTGATAAATGAGCCATGAATTTTTTCCAACCAGGAAATTCCTTTGCGAGATCAGTTTACACAAAGTGGCCACGAAACATGAAGAACAAGTAGGACCCGCCAGGAATGCACAAGATCTCAACTGTGAAGAAACTGATCGAGGTGCAAACCTTGGTGTAGATTTAACATGATGCTAGGAACACACCATGAGGTGTGAAACTACTAAAGATCCAAATTGAAGGTTCACTAGAAGAAACTCAGATACTGTACAAATAGGAAAATAGGAAACAAATATTTTTGGTTGATGCAAGATTTCCAACAAACCCAAGATGCTTATGCATCAGAAACCCAAGGTTATTGAAAAGTGAGCCTCTCATTTTTTGGGGGCTAGAGGAAAACCAAGATGATCAACCTTAGCCTGATAAATCTACGAATAATCTTCTACTGCCATGTCCTTCCATTTGACAAGAGATTCCTTATACTGCTTACCTCTAGTGCTTCTATAAATTCTTCTATCAAAAATATCTTCTATCTCATCCATCTACTTCTTAGGATACTACTACTCCACATCAGATCCTTCATTTTTACTGAAATATGCCTCATGATAGTCATATAGGTCTACAAATTTAAATATAGGCGATATATCCATGTCAACTGGAAACTCAACTTCATAAGATCCTTGAATCAAATCTTCTTAAGATCTTACATGGTCCAAACTTCCTCATCTTCAATTTTTTGTATGTTCCAATAGGAAATCTACCCTTCCTCAAGTATACAATCACTTCATCCCCCACTTGAAATTCCTTATGTCTCCTCTTTTAATCCTCTCTCTTTTTATTTCTAATTCATTTTCTCCAAATTCACTTTCACTTGAACATGTGATTCTTTCATGTGTTTTTTAAATTCTTCTCCTTCTGCACTCTTGTTAACCTCATGACCGATCTCCCTTAATTCTAATACTCCTTTAGGACTCATCCCCGTGACTATCTCAAATGGTGTCTTCCCTGTACTCCTATTCACTAAATTGTTATATGCAAATTTTGCTTGACCTAGGACTAAATCCTAATTCTTATTCTTTCCCAACTAAACACCTCACCAAGTTTCCCAAGCTTCTATTTACTACCTCTACTTGTCCATCTATTTTTGGATGAAATGTAGAACTAAACTTCAACTCGGCCTTCATCTTCTTCCAAAGTATCCTCCAAAGTTAACTGACAACCTTTGTATCTCTATCTGAAACTATGCTCCTAGGTAACCCATGCAGTCTCATAATTTCTCTAAAAAATAAGTTAGATACATGTAATGCATTTGTAGTCTTCTTACAAGGTATGAAATATGATATCTTGGAAATCTATCCACAACCACAAATATAGAACCAATACCTCTTTGTGTATTAGGAAATCCAAGTATGAAATCCATGCTTATGTCTTCCAAAGTTCTAGTTAGCACTGTCAAAGGCATATATGATCCCATATCTAGAATACCCCCTTTAGAAACTTGAAAAAATTGAAAACTCTGAAAAAACTTCCTTACATCCTTATGAACTAAGGCCAAAAACATTCTCACTTACCAAATCCACTGTCATGTCAATGCCAAAGTGTCTAGCTAATCATCAACAATGATTTTCCTTAGTCATATTATCCAAGTCATTGAACTCCTAGGTATGAACAATTGAATTGCTTTGAATAACATACCATCTAGGATAAAATATTCTAACCAATTTCTTTGATCTAAAGAAATAGGTTCTCTATATGCTTTCCAAGGTTTTGTAAAATCTAGGTCTTCTTCATACAAGATCTTCAACTCATCAAATCCTAATACCTCAACTCTCATCTCCATCAATAAATTTCTTCTTAGATACTCAAAGCATTAGAAACTCTATTTGATTTACCAATCCTATGCTTCAATACAAAAGTATAACTCTGAAAGAACTCAACCCATCTCATGTGTCTTTGATTCAACTTACCTTGAGTGTTCAAATATTGTAATGCTTGATGATCAATGTACAACATGAACTCCTTAGGCAATAGATAATGTCTCCACTTCTTCAAGCTTGAACTATGACATAGAATTCCCAATCATAAACTGAATACCTTCTCTTTGCATCATTCAACTTCTCACTGAAGTAAGAAACAATTCTTCCTTCTTGACTCAATACTGCTCCAATTCGATTCCCACTTCCATCACAGTCCACTTGAAATACTTTACTGAAATTAGGTAAATCTAACACATGTTGCTTAGTTACCTTTTTATTCAACAATCCTAAACTCTTTGGTGCTCTATTTTTCCACTTAAAATTATTTTTATCCCCTCTCATTGTCTTATTCATAGGACTACAAATTGAACTGAAATTACTAATGCACCTTTTGTAGAAACTAGCCAATCCATGGAATGATCTTGCCTCTCCAACAATTTCTGATGTAGTCCAATCAACAATTTATTTAACCTTCCTAGGATCCATCTTCAATCCATCTAATGAGATCACAAATCCCAAGTACAATATCTCCCTTTTCATGAAAGAACACTTCTTGATGTTTATCAACAATTTATGTTGCCTTAATATTTTCTATACTTGTCTTAGATGCAACAAATGATCCTCTTTCTCCTTACTAAAATCTAGAATGTCATCTAGATAATCAATAAACTTACCCAATAATTTCTTTAATACTGCATTCATCAGCCCGATAAAAGTACTAGGCACATTGGTCAATCTAAAAGGCATCACTAACCACTCATACAACCCTTCATTTGTCTTGAATGTAGTCTTCCACTTATTTCCTTCCTTGATTCTGATATGATGATATCCACTCTTCAAATCAATCTTTGTGAAATAGTTTGCTCCACCTAAAAAATCTATTATATCATTCATCCTAGGTAAAGGAAACCTATACTTCATTGTGATCCTATTTATAGCTCTAGAATTGGTACATAGTCTCCACTCCCCGTTCTTCTTAGGTGATAACATTGTTGGTATTGCACAAGGAATCAAACTCTCTTTGATCAAACCCTTCATCAATAATTATTTTACTTTCCTATTCAATTCTTCATTCTTTGTCGACATCATTAAGTGTGTTGCTTGGTTTGGAAAACTAGCTTCAAGGATTAGATCCATGCAATGACTAATACTACTTACATGTGGAAATCCATCATGAACATTATCTGAGATTATGTCTTCCTACTCTGTCAGTAACTCCTTTATCTCCTTAGATTGTTCCTCTTCTGATCCTAAATCAGGCTTCTTAGGGATCAAAGCATAACATACACTTTCATCTCTCAAACCATCCAAAAACTTTCTTCCTTCAAACAAACAAACTCTAGGATTGGTACAAATCTCACTCTTAGGAGTCTCTACTAAAGACAAAAAAACTTGTTTCATCCCATTTGATAGTATACATATTCTTCCTTCCATCATGCAAATCTTTTCTATTATATTGCTGTGGTCTACCCAACAAGAAATGACACACATCCATAGGAATAATATCACAAATAACTTCATCATGATAAGATCCAATCTTTAATTTCATAAAACATTGTTCACTTACCAGTACCTTATGATTATCCTTTATCCATGCTATCTGATAGGGTTTGAGATGATTCAATCTCTGCAACTTCAACTTGTTCACCAAATCCTTGAAGGCTAGGTTATCTAAACTACCATTGTCAATAAACACTTTGAAATATTTTCCTTCAACCTTACATCTTGTCTTGAAAAATTTTTTCCTCTGTAATGGCTCTTGATCCATATCTTCATGACATAGAGATCTCCTCACCATTAGGGCTTCTCTATCCTCAGGTTGGATCAAAGATTTAGGAGGCTCTTCCTCCACACAAGAAGATCTTCCCTTGTTCTTATTTATCTTACTTGAATTCCCTTGGGTACATTCAAAGGCCTAGTTTTCTTCTCCTCCACACTTGAAGTAGGTTCCTCTAAATACTCTTTTGTCATCTCTCCTATTACTTCTTGATCCACCACCTCTATGGAAATATTTTCCGTCCATTCGGTATGAAATATCTTCATTGAATTTTGCCTTGTCTTTTTTCTGATCCCCATAAGATCTTCCTCCTCCAAAAAATGCTCTCTCTCTCTCTCTCTCTAACCTTCCACCTCTTCCTCATCTTTTCTCTTGTCTATTGTTCAACTTTTCCTTATCTTTTAGGGCATATTGATAAGCTTCTTTCTTTACAACTTGATCAAATTGATCTCATCTTGAATATATGTTCTCAAACCATTAAGATATATTGCAACTCTTTCAACATCATCATTTGCATGGCTAGATCTGATATCTAATTTTTAGAATTTCTCGATATAATCCTTCACACTAAGATCCTTTTGCTTTAGGTTTTTATGAAAATTCCTACAAGAGCTTACTTGGTAATGAGAAGGTAAGAACTTGGCCTTCAATTCATTCACCATGTTAGGAACAATGCAACCCACACAACTGAGAAGGGAGGGGGTGAATCAGTTGTGTCCACAAATTTAATCTTATAACCAACTTATAAACTTTAAAAATTATAAATGAAAAATAAGCAATAGAGCACAATAAAAAATAACACCATAACACATAAAACCATTTTTTTATTATCATGGAAACCCTATTAGGAGAAAAACCACGGTGAGGATCAAACCCACGATGTAGTGTACTAGTACAAGAACCCTGTTAAAGGTATAGAAGGAATGCACATGTATTCAGGCTCACTTGCTAGAGCTCATTGCTCAAAATGAAAAGGGAAACAACCCTTAGGGAAACAAACCTCAGGGAAACAACCTTGGTATTACAACAAGGGAAACAACCCAACGTGGACTACAATCCACTATGGATAAAAATCCACTGAATTATGAATTGACCGATATCATCTGATATGCCAAAATAGTTCTAATGAAGCACAACTGAACAATCAATAGATTCCATTCATACGTCTTCTCAACAAAACTGATATACCATCTTCGCACTTTACACATTTTCCATTCACATCCTACATCCAACCAACTCCCTTCACATTCAAAATTTATTACAACTTTATACTCATATGATCAACTTATTCCACAAGGTTGGCCAATTCCACCTTCATTAAAACATTAAATGAATTACATAATACTTAATGAGATGATGTAAAACATGTCACTAGGGACATAGCTAGGACCCAAAAAACACCTTCAAACACACCATGATCCATAGATCATGCCACAAATATTTTCAACATGCTATCACACCAAGTCGACCAAGAACAATAGGAAATACCAACACATTATACTAAATCACCAAATCTGATCACATAACCCAATGCAATCTAGCAACATGAACAAGACAAAATCTAGAAACATCAACAAGCATCTCAGAATAGAATGAAAACAATAAAAAATCTCTGACTCAAAATCCATAAACATCTATGTACTGTTCTTCCAATAAAACTAAACAATAACCTTTTTTAATCAAGAAGAATAGCTTTCCAGTAACTAAATCATGAACCACTCGAGTTGAGGACACACCTCCATATCTTGAACACACCACTAAGTTAGCAACCAAAGATATGACAAACACTATGTCAACAAGAACACCATAAAGTTGTCTCAGATAAATCATCTGTAACTCACTCCAAACATACAATGATCCTTTTTAACTTAACCAAGATTAAGTTTATACACACCTCAAAATATTTGAAATATCACATCTAAAACTCACTACAATCTCTAACCAATCACAACACTTCATTGTATAAACCAAGAACACTATCCAAAGTGATGTAATATGTTGTCATCAATGAAAAAACATCAATGTCAACACATATATGTTTATATCCCAACAATCTGCCTCTTTGGAATCTATGACAACATATGAATGTGAAAAACCTAATACAAAGAAATAATGTTACTAGTAGTATCCTCAACATCAGTAGCTCCCTTAAGTCTGATATTCAATCTTTACCACATCTGTCATTGCAACATCTATTTTTTAACAGAGCTATCTCTCCCTCTTTAACATCAATGACAAAGGCACATATATGCACTAATTCATAGAGGTCAAAACAACTGAATCATAAACTGAACTCCAAAACTCTTGAAGACTAACTACTCCTCCTGATTAGTAGCCGCAAATACATCAATCTAGAAGAGAATAGTTTTGTTAAAGAGAAAGATTGATGCAATTCCATGCATCTCTAGCTCTAGACAAGAGGGGGCATAACCCCAAGTTTACCATGGAGATAGTCAAAATTATCCTTCAATAAAGGCTTTGTAAAAATATTTGCAATCCATTCTTTAGTAGCCACATATTCCAACTTCACTTCCTTCTCACCCACATTGTCTCTCAGAAAATGATATTTGATAGATATATGCTTTGTCTTTGAATGCAACACAAGACTCTTTGAAATATTGATAGCACTAGAGTTATCAAAGTAAATGGTAATAGGCTCATTAATACTCTTATATCTTTCAACATTTTCTTCATCCAAAAAACTTGAGTACACTTAATAGGAGCAACACCATATTTAGCTTCAGTAGTAGATTGAGATATATATTTTTTCTTCTTGCTTGCCCATGCAACTAACCTCTTACCAAAACGAATGCTCAACCACTCGTAATTTTTATGTTATCTACATTTCCTACGCAATCTGTATCAGTGAAAGTATTAAGTGTAAAATAATCATCCTTTCCATACCATTAACCATAATCAACTATCCCCTTTAGGTATATGAATATCCTTTTTATTGCAACAACATACGATTTCTTTGGTTCATTCTAAAATCTGGCAACTATACACATTGCATTAGTTATATCAGGTCCGGTTTGTGTCAAGTACATCAATCCACCGATCATTGATCTATATCTGGTCTGATTTATATTAGATGAATCATCTTTCTTTGTCAGCTTACAACTAGTAACCATATGGTTTCCACCAGACTTAGAATCCTCCATCCCAAAATTATTCAATAGCTCCTTCACATATTTTGACCATGATATGAAAATCCTTGTATTTGATTTTATAATTTGAAGTCCAAGAAAGAATTTCATCTCTCCTATCATAGACATCTCAAACTCTTTCTACATCTCATCTACAAATTCTCTTCTCATCTTGTCATTTCCACCGAAAATGATATCATCCATAAATAGTTCAATAATCAAAAGATTACCATTGTCAATTTTGAAATATAAGTTACTATTTGTAGTACCCACAACTTCTCTCTAGTACATCTATGAAAATTTTCCTTCCATCATCATGGTCTTTGTTGTGTCAAGAATCATTATGTTCCTTTTCTCTGTAATCCCATTCTATTGAGGGGTTTGGGGAGCATACATCTGCCTCTTTATTCCATGCTCCTCATAGTATACATTAAACTCTCCTGACATAAATTCTCCTCCTTTGTTTAATCTCAAACATTTCATATTCAATCATATATTAGTCTCAACCATAGCTCTAAAGATCTTGAATTTGTCAAAAGATTCAATTTTATCCTTATAAAATGTAACCCACATCATTCTAGAATAGTCGTTAATGAATAAAATGAAATGGTTATCTCCATATTATCTTTTAGTCCTAGTAGGACCACATAAATCTATATGGACCAAATCTAGCAATCCACTGGAAGATTAAATCTTTCTTTTAAAGGTATACTTCATTAGCTTTCCCAAATGACATTCCTTACACATCACATTAGTTGGTTTTAACAACATAGAAAAATAGCTCACAACATTAGAATAACTTATTTTCATAATGTTATCAAAATTTACACGACAAAACCTATTATGCCACGACCAAATGTCATCAATTTTAGCAATCAAACACCTATTTATGCACTATTCAAATTAAAAACATTACCTCTGGTCTTTGTACCTAATGCAATCTATTTCCCTATACTTCACAAGATTATGCACTTCCCATGTTTGAATTGTAAGTTGTATCCTTTGTCAACAAGCTGTCCTACACTCAAAATATTATTTTTCAAACCTTCAATATACAAGACATCTTCAGTATTATTCTTACCATCAAGAGTAATTGATCCTGTCCCTTTGATAAATCAAGGAGTATTGTCACCAAATATGAAAACACCACCATCATATGTATCCAAATTCATAAAATTGTTCTTATCTCCTGTCATGTGATGTGAACATCCATTATCTATCACCCATTCATCCTTCTATTCTTTATGCACATCAAGAGATTTCTCTTCATTCTCAAAAGTAGGGTTTTCTTCCTTAATAGCACTAAACACAATTTCATCTTCACTCTTCTCAGACTCTTCATCTATCACACCTTTTTTATCAAAATAATACTTGTTATAGTATTTAGGTTGATACTTCTTAATCTTATGCTTAGGCACTCTCTCAGGACATCTAGAAGAAAAATGACCAATCTTATTGCAAGACAGAACATTTCAAGGGTAACTTTCCTTCATACTTACCTACACCTTTAGAGACTCTCTTAGCAATTAGGACTTCAAACTCATCTAACTTTCTTTCCTCTTCTTCCATCTCTTCCAATTACTTAGCATATCTAGATGCAGAATTAGATGAACTTGAAGAAATTTCACCATAATCATATTTCTCTTGTCCTTAGAGATAGTATCTTTAAATGCAGACTCCACCTTACGTAAACTATCACCAAATTTAGTTATTTCAAAAGAAGATAAATTACCGACTAGTGTATCTCTTGTCACAATACATAAAGTTTTGATTTCTTCAATAGCAACAATCTTGGTATCATCAGCAGGAGGCGAGGATCTCATAATATTTGAGACAATTTCATCCTCTTCCATCTTACCATTGGTGCATCTAATTCCAACAACTAGTTCAGTTACCTTCAGGAAAAAAAGTATTAATGTTCTCATCTTGGCTCATCCTTATATTCTCAATCTTTCCTTTTAGACTTTGTAGCTTTACTTCTTTTTTTTTTAGACAAAAGCGGACAAGCCACCATATATATTATTTAATAAAATGATTCAAAGGGCTCCCTTGTGGAAGAACCAGAAAGAAACCTCGGGATCGTAGCCCTCTACATGCAATAATATAGAGTAGATTTTTACATAACCAGGAGTCTTTGTAAGATTTTAGATAAAAACCTTAAAGACCCTATGACCCAGTAGAAAGATAATTACAATCATATGTCGAATTCGAAGATAACTATATATGTCAAATTTGAAGATAAACCATCTAAATCTCCCTAATAGAAGTCAGAAAACTAAATATTTAGTCCAACTATTATCTGACTTTGATTTAAGAGCAAAAATACCATGAGCAACTTATAGGGGGACTATGAAAACTGAATTTATAGTAGGGCCATTTACAATTCCCACATCATATGAGTAATCTTTGGAGATTCACAAAAATCGCTATTGCTTCAATCTGGCCGAGGCATACAACAGACAAAATTTGCCAAACATACCCCTATTCCACCATGTCCTCATAGTTCCCACCTAAATTGAAACGAGCCGAATCCCATCCAGTAGGAGGAACTGGATCTTTGAAAGACTCCCAACCATCATTATCTGATTGCCACTGGTGAGTTACTTGCCGCAATGTATCTGCAGGCCGATTCTGGTAATTCACAGATTGGATACACACTGATGCAAGAAAATTAAGATCCGGTACAGGGGATACATAATGCGGTGCCACGAAAGTAGTGGGAGAACTTTGGTGAGCCCTTGGCAGAAAAGTAGGTGAAGCGTGAACATCGAGAAGATCTAATAGGGCATTCATTAAAGCTTGTGACCGAGGACCGGTGACACCATTTGTAGAGTATTTTTAAAAATCCTATAACTGTGACGTTTGAGGGCTTTATTGGCACAATTCTATATCAACATGTGTTCATGGGAAGCCATCAATAGATATTGGAGAAACAAGCCACCGACAAAAGCTTCACCATTCCACAAATCATACTTTTGAATGGCCCTCATGAGCTTGTCTTCTCCAATAAATTGTGGGCGGATTACCCTATTCACTATTAATATTAGAAGATCCACTGATTGCAACACATCAAGGGAATTGGACAGGAATATTGAAGCCAAATGAGACAGAAAGAGAATTTGTGCAAATTTTGGTGAAAGAATGTTCTCACCAATAACTCTCTGGATAGCACTACGAATCAGCGAGGAATGAATGATGAAGATTGCATCTAAAATGGTGTCTTCAACATATGCAGGGAGAGGACGCTTTGTAATTTCTGGTGGAATGAACACTCTAAAATTCCATGACAGTAACTCATTGTGAAACAAATGACATGATGTGCATCTCGAGCATTTCACAAATGAAGAATCCATAGTGTAGAAAATAGGGCAGAACGCGAGAATGCAGGAGATGAACTGGCGCTCCATAAAGATAGGAATGTTAATTAAGTAGCAATTTCGATTCCTCTTACACATGTGATATCATATCAAGTTGCTCCCCACTGAAGTGTTCACACAAAATTGCATTAAACACACAATGAAACGTGTTCTTTACCGTGCCCAAAATGAATGCCGTGTAGTCTGCCATATGTTTAAGTTACCAAAATCACATGGCCATCACCAGAATGTGAGTAAAATGTACTCCAAGATAGATACCACAATCTTGGGATCGATAAATGCAAGCCGCCAAATGCCTATTTGAGGGATGTCAGTTATTACTCTTACACTGTAATGATTAATCCTATCTTTGATGACATACTGCACATCTCACTCTTGATGACAGCAAGCTTTAATATCTTCTGCAATCACTTTTTGAAGATCTCCATTGTTATTTATGACATGAGTCAGCTCAAGTTCATTTACAGTGAAGCTGTCACAGCCCATATTTGCTAGAAAATCGACAAGTGCATTCGCTTCTCGAAGGGTGTGTGAGATGAGAACTTCTTCAAAGGAGTCAAGGAGTTGCCAGATTTGTGTTAAAATATATGTCAGTCACCAATTGTGTGACACTCTCTTAATACATGCCAAAATGATAACCATTGAGTCACCTTCCACTTGATTAAAGCAATAGCCTCCTTGTTTAGCTAGAACCAGACCGATGAAGAGGGCATAAGCTTCTGCTAAATTGTTTGATCCTAGGGGCAGGGGATCTTCTTTAATTGCCAGAACCTTACCACAGTGATCCCGGATGCATGCTCCTGCTCCTGAAATTCTTGGATTACCCCTGGATGAGCCATCAAAGTTTAGTTAAACAAACTTGATTGTTGGTGGGATCCAATGAACTTTATCTCTGTTTGTTGTAGAAGAGGAATTAGCTTTTTGGTACGAACTAGTAGGAATGGTTAGATGTTTCTAGTGTCGAAGGGTGTTTGTGTCCCATTGAGACAGCACTGGATTACATTTTTTAATAGAACGGTTAGAATTCACCACTTCAGATATGGACTTTTCAATGGTGGTCAGGACATTTTCAATAGTTGAGGGGCTATGTCGGAAGATTCTTTTGTTACGCTCCCACCAAATGGCCCAAACAATGATTGCGGGGATGCAAATCCAAAGGTGTGAGAAAAAGGAATTGGAGTATAGCTCAGGCCAAGATTGGAAGAGGTCCCACAATTTATTTGGAAGAGGTGTGGAATACTGAAGTTTTCCCAGAGAAAACATCCAACATTTCTGGGCAAAGGGACAATTCAAGAAAAGATGGTCTCCATCTTCAAGTTCCTGATCACAAAGGTGACAATTGAATGGCTATGAAATGTGTAGTTTCGATAACCTGTCACTTGTGAGTGCTCTCTTTCACAGAGCTATCCATGCAAAGCAACCAGCCTTAGGTAACGTGAATTGGTTCTAGCAAAAGGAGAAAGCCCAGGAAGGTGTTTTATTATTTTCTATCTTCTGGATCAGCTTGTAGCCTTCTTTAATTGAGTATGAACCATTTTTACTAGGGGTCCAAATTACTCAGTCCTCCTTCCCCAAGATATAAACTACTAGTGATGAGAGGATTTGACGAAGTTTATCTTGATCCATAGGAGAAATTGAAAAATCACTCGGGTCCTTCCAAATCACTTTTTGGAAAATAAACAAATTGTAGATACAAAGTCTATAAGATATTTTCCCCATGAGTTTTCAGAATGTGTTACTAATATATCCGTCAGATCTAGGTTAAAAAGTGGAGGGGATCCATCCCAAGAGTCTCTCCAAAACTTGACTCGGGAGCTTGAATTTACTTCCCATGAAATATAGTTAGTGACAATGTCTCTGGAAGTCATCATAAAGTTCCATACTATTGATCCTGTTGGGGGGTCTTGAATAGTAAATATTCTAGATGGGCAGGCATTATCCAAATACTTATATTGCATAATTTGGCACCATTTATTCTGCGGTTTAGAATACATTTTCCATATTAATTTGGCACCAAATTCTTTGTTCCTTTGCACAAGATCATGGATTCCAACTCCACCCAAGTTCTTCACTTGTGCCATTTCTTGGAGCGAGACAAGAGGTATTTTCTTTCCTCCATTTATGTTCCCACTCCATAAGAAGTCCCGAATCAGCTTATGAATGGATTGAACTACTAAAGAGGGGGCTTTTAAAACTGAAAGATAATAATTTGGAATTGCAGTCAAGACTGTTTTAACAAGCAGTATTTTACCTGAAAGAGACAGCCATCTGGCTTTCCAAGCCACAATTCTAGATTTGATTCGCTCAATGATAGGAGACCAATAGCTTGTTTTGTTAGCACCCATGAAGAAAGGAATACCCAGATACACAGAAGGAAGGAAGTCTTGTGAAAAATGAAAAATATTGACTATCCTTGTAGAGATGACCTGATTTGTATTGAAGAGATAGATTTTTGATTTATTCTCATTGATTTTTTTCCCTGAGACAATAGTATATGTGTCTAAAACATGTTTGATCTATTTTTCCTCTGCAACCTTTGATGTGCCAAACAGCAACGTGTCATCAGCAAATAATGAATGTGTAATTGATATGTCTGAGTTTCCTATGATCGTGCCTTGCCAATGACCAAGAACATGTTGCTGGTGAATGAATCTGCTAAAAGCTTCTGCCATCAGAATAAATAAAATCGGGGAGAGGGGATCTCCTTGTCTAACCCCTTGTGTCAAAGAAAAGAAACCAGTGAGGACTCCATCAATGATGACTGAAAACCATGCTCCCGAGATGCATGAACTTATCCATTTACACCAACTTTTTGAAAATCTGAATTTGTGAAGAACTTTAAAAAGAAACTCCCAGCAAACTCTGTCATAGGCCTTCATCATGTCCAGTTTAATGATGAAGTTTGATGAATTGGAGGAGTTGATTGAGTGGAGAGCCTCATGAGCAACTATAGCTCCTTCCATTGTTTCTCTACCTGGTACAAAACCACCTTGTTCTTGAGAGACTAGTTTGGGAATCATATGTTGCATTCTCAGATATATAGCCTTAGTAACAATTTTGTATATGGTGTTACATAGAGATATTGGTCTGAATTCTGAAAAAGTCTTTGGAGATTTAACCTTGGGGATAATAGATATATTTTTCGTATTAAAGTACTTTAACATTACTTTACTTTTCCTGGATTCTTCAATCACTCCAAGCAATTCCCCACCTAAGAATTCCCAACTTGCTTGAAAGAATAATGCTGTAAAACCATCTGGCCCAGGAGCTTTATCCGACGGCAAGGAGAAAACTACCTTCCTTAGCTCATGCAAAGTGAATGGAGCCATTAACATTAAGTTATCTTCTTCTGATACCAGAGGAGGGATAGCATTGATAATATCTTGGGATTGTGCTTCATGAACTACTGGCAAATCAAGAGGCGCCAATAGACCTTTAAAAAATTTGACCCCTTCCTCTTGAATACCCTGAGAATCTATAATTGGTTGACCATTATCTGCATTATTAATGTTAAAGATACGATTAGCAGCTGCCTTATTCTTGGCTGAGGCATGGAAATATTTAGTATTCTTATCACCTTCTTTTAACCATAACTCACAAGACTTTTGCCGCCAATAAATCTCTTCTCTTTGACAGAGCTCTTCCCATTCCTTCTATAGCTTGTGTTGTTTGATGAAATTATCATTGTCCATTCCATTCTTGATTGTGCTTTCCAATATATCCTACAGCTGATTCTTAACTATCTCTTTTTTTGTAAAGATATTTTTAAAAATTGTCTCATTCCATTTTTTAATCTGCTTTTTAACAGTCTTCATTTTAGAAGCAAACTGATAAATTTTAGACCCAACACATAATGGAGCAGTAGTCCACCAATTCTTCAGCAAAGGCAAAAATTGTGGATGATGGAGCCACATCCTCTCAAATTTAAATGACGGCTGATGTTTAAAACCTTGAGTTACCGATGGCAAGACTAGCTGAATGGCAACAGGAAAATGATTTGATCCTGGACATGCCAAAATTTGAGACTGAAAGATAGTGCTTGAGAGATTCCAATCACGGGAGGCAAGGAACCTGTCCAATCTGACCGCTATTTGAAAAAAATTTGCTCTCTTATTGTCCATGTAAATGAACCATTAATTGGTTCAATGTCCATTAAATTATTATCTTGTATAAAATTGGAAAAATCTTGGACTGTCTTCACGGGGGGACAAATTCTGCCTTGCTTTTCTGATTGTTGTAATATAGCATTAAAATCCCCACCCAATAAGATGAGAGAGTTGTTTTGAGATTGAATTATATGTGTCAGCTGCTGCCATAGTCTAAACTTGTCTTGGGTTGATGTTGGACCATAAATATTGAATAGAATAAAGGAAAGGTCAAACCTTGTAATGTTTAAAACTTGCTAGTTATCTTGCTGGTCTAAAAGCTAACATTGGATTATTTTTGGATCCCATAAGACTGCAAGGCCTCCTGAGGTGCCATTCCCTTGCCTATGGATAGATTTCCACTGGGCCCACTTGTTAATGGTTTTTTCATAATTCTCTTGAGACAACTTTGTTTCCTGTAGCATAATAATATCTGCTACCATAGAAGCAAGCTCTAGCTTGATTCTACCTCTTTTGTCAGAGGCATTTAAGCCTCTGACGTTCCAGGAGACAATATTCATTTTTGACAAGGAGAATCCTTGGTTCTCCTCATCAAACGTTTAGGAGTGAATTTCCCATCCAGAGTGGATTGAATCCCAGTTGCTATTTCTGCTTTAATTTTTTCTCCCTCTTTTTTTGGGAGTCTTGCTACAAATGGTTACTTGAGAAGGAGATTTCTCAATAGAAAGAATCACATTATGATCAAATCCTTCTAGAGGTGCAGATTGGGCATGTTGATTGGAGTCAAGATCCATCAAACTATTATCATTTTCCCAATCCCGAGCACTCCCTTTGTTCCTGGAATTCAAAGAGAGTGATTGAAGAGGGAGATTTTGAACTGATTCCTGATGATCCTCAAGAAATTCATCTAGAAAGTGGTGAAGGCCTCGTGGAACTTTGTACTCCTAAAAATTGTAGGATTTTAGATTGAAAAGAGCTGACATCAATATTACAGAACTGGCAATCGTGCTTGGTTTCATCAAAGGTGACTATATCCCTTATGTCCTGAGAGAATACAATATCATTTTCACATTTATGATCAGAGGGATGTGACTTAGTAGAGAGCCATGATTTTTCATTGGGGATAGTTTCATGGATAATTGACTTGGCAAGATCTGAAATCATAATGTCATTGCAGTCCTGGGCCTTAAGTTCCATAACAACATTATTGTGGAAGACTGAGTTCAAATATGCAATATTAACTGGAAAATCTTGGAACATTAAAAGATGAACAATTGAAGTAATATTCCTTGTGAATTGGTCTGGCTGATCACAATGGCTGCTGGTGGAATCTGGATGACAAAGCCAGAGCTGGCTGATGGAATAATGCTTAATCATGAATAAACATCTTAATGAGCAAAGGAAAAAGGTGAACACTTTATAGAAATGAAGAAAAATCTGCATGATACTTGTGAAAGGGGAAAAGTAGGTTATTGAAGTTTCTTTTCGAACCATCTCTTGGCCATTTTGAGAAAGATCCGACTTAGTGCAATTTGCAGGATCACTGCAATGATCTGAACAAACAACCATCCTAGAGTGAAGATGTGGGTTGCAGTGGAAAGTAAAGTGACCCAAATGATTCTGATATTTTCGAATAGTTGCCTCATTTTGAACTACAATACGTTGAGACCAGGTCCCCCATTTGGAATGAATGTTTATTTGGTTAGGTAATGCTTTAGAGGTATCCAAAAGTACACAGACTCTGGAATCAGAGTGAGGGAGCTCAAAAGGGATAAGATCATGTTTGATGAGGATGCCTAATTTATTAGCAAGAATCTCCACAATGTCCACATCCCTATATTCTAGTGGCAGCTGTATGCACCCAAAAATGGTCGCCTAGACTTTGGGCCCCATTTATTCAATTTATCAACCCTGAATCATTTTTATCAATAATCAATATTTTTAAAAATATCAATCTCTTGATCAAGTCTTAATTTTGATCATATATTGGATTTTTATCCTATGGGCTAACCATTTATCCTAAGTCTTTATTTAATTAAAAAGAATATTTCCTCCCCTTTTGATTAAATAAAAAACCCCACTTTTCCTCTTATCTTATGTTGCACAAATAAAGCATTATTCCTATTTTACAAAAAGGAAAAAAGCACTTTTTGTCTCACATGAGGCTCAAAAGTCAACACTTCACTCTCATTGGAGGATACTTGTGCACATGGATTGCTCCTCTTTCAACCTCCACCACCGATTAAGACTTTTGCCTCTTAATCTCCATGGTCCATTTCTTTGCATTTCTTATAAAAAGAAAGCTCTCTCCTCCATTTGGATATACCATGTTTTTATGCTAATGTTATGCTGTAGGTTTTAGGTGCATTTGGAGCTTTTGAGGATATTGAAGACTTGTTGGTCTCATCATTTAGTTGCATATTTTCTTTCTTAGTTGCATGATAATGGCATTCTTAGTATAGATTTCCTTTTATGCAATAGAATAAGCTCACATAGTCTAAATAGGAGGTATTGTAATCCATTGCTATTTCCCTTCATAGATTAGTTGCATTGTACTTTCCTTTCATAGCTTAGATTGCATCCTCATTTTAGTTGCATTGCATTACATTTTCATAGTGATTCTTGGAGATATTGGCATTGTTGCCCTTGTCTTCACTTGAATCTCTCATTGTGTGGTTGACTAGCAAGGTCATGAGTTCATAGCTCTAGCTGAGAGCAATTTTCAATCTTGCAACTCCATACATAGAGAGCTATGAGCCGCTTTGTGAGGCCTCATTCTTGAGCAACCTTGCATGTAATGGTTCATAGAAGTGCACCATTTTAGTGTGTACATTTCTGGCGCCCACCGTGGGGCAGAGTAGATTATCTTTGTCCCTTTAATTCTGCATTTTCTGTTAAAATTTTCGTCAATTTTCGGCTTCATTTTCGTTCTCTGGTTTTTTGTCTCAGAATATCGCGCGATACTTCTCAATATATCACGCGATATACCTTATAATACCCGCGCGACACTTTGCACTAGAGAAGAATCGCATGCCAGTATTAAGGTATATCGCCTGGTGTCGTGCGAAGTATCGCCTGGCATAAGGCGAAATATCGTGCAGACTAAAAAGTATCGCCCCAGTATACTGCGAAGTATCGCGCGATACTGGTGTTTGTACTGTGTCTGTACCCGACAGTGAGCTATTTTTGGGCTATTTTATCTATCTTGCAAGTTTCGGGTTGTTAGCTATCTTTTTGAAATTTTTTGAAATTTTCAGCGTTTTCAAATCCGTGCCTCTGGAAAACGGGTGCCCATTTTTTTTTTGAAATTTTGCAAATGGTATCAAAATTTTAAGTGTGATATATCGTTGGAAAGGTCTTTCCGAGCCTAATCCAACCATGATGGTTTCATTTTTAGATTTTATCATTTGATCAGTTATTTTTGCAGATTATCTAATTTTTCATGTACTAATCATTGGTAGATTTTGGATTTTGATTCTCCTAACTCTTGTTGGTCTAACAAGTTGTGGTTGTAGGTGCTCTCATTACTTGAAATTTGTCAAAAGAACACATGTCAAAGAGGGCTACTAACAGTTTTTGTAGGGCTGCCCAAGCATAAAAACAAAAAAAAAATCTTGCTTGTTTATTTGTTTTCCTTTTAAGTGTGGCAAAAACTAGTTGTTTCATTTATTAGACACTTAAGATCTTGTTGTAGGAATTCTTGGGTGGTAGGAGAAGTATGCTCTTCACCATTTTGGTGAACTAGAAAATCTTGACCCATCTTTGAATTTTGAAAACAAGAGGGTAAATGAACTTTGTTTGGTGTGTTTGGGAGAGATTTTTAAGATAGGGGAGTATGCTCTTCACCCTTGTGGTGAACCAAAAACCTTAAACCTCAAGAATTGATCCACTTTTTGTTTTAGATTTAGAATCCTTTAGTGGGCCTACTCTTGAGCAATCAAGAAGAACGACCCAAGTGGGGACAAGCTAATACCGAGCTATTCCAACCCACTATAATCTCAAGGCTATCAAGGACACAAAACCTTGGTAGACATAACACTTGTCTTCGCTTGATGTGAGTAGCTCATGGGATTGCGACCATGGGGAAAATATTGAGCAAGAATGCTTAAGGTATTCTTGAGGCCGCGAGGTCCTAGTCCTTTATGAGGAGCAAGAGGGGTGTTATGAACGGAAGCCCTTACTAAGAACCATAGGTTAGAGGCCACCTTATTTAGCTGCTTATCTTCTTAGTGCAAGGATTGATCCAAGTGGACTAACCTGGATCACCCCAAGATACTCACCATATGTGTCCCTTTGGTTGTGTTGTTTGACACTTCCATGACAAAGCCAATATCTCTTGTGGGCAACCACTTGGTGTGAGGCAAGGGGGCATCAAGTTGTGGGCTAAGTTGGTAAGTGTTGAGCCTTGTCTTGTAGGTAGATATTGCTTGAAGTGTCTTCGATTGTGTGATACTAGTGTAAACATTCTCAACATACAAATAATCAGTAGCATTCATAAGGTGCAATTTTATTTTTGATATCATAAGTGTTTGTCTTGGCAAGGTTGCTTTTGCCCTTGTTTCAAGTGTTTGAAGACATGTTTGATCCTCTACTGTTTGCAAACCTGTCCAAATGCTATTGAATTTGTGATTGAAATCAGACATTTTCACCCTCACATTCGGAAACTTGAAATTAGACCTTAAAAACTCAAAATTTTGCACAAATTGGTCAAGATCAACATCAGTATCACATTAGCCAAAGAGAAATATCGCATTAGAAGGTTGTTCTTGGTAAGAAAGTTTATCTCTAAAATTGTGAGCTACATTCTTGGGAAATTCTCGTACTCTTATTGTCCAAATAATTTTCATTTAATCTCAATTTTAATTATATTTTAGCCTAGCCCAACCTCCTGGTTCAAAAGTGCAAGGGTAGTCACCCTTTGATTTGAAGCACCTCTTTGACAGTGTTGGTAAAGCCCCTTCTTCTATCTTTTCATTTCTCTTTGGACAATAAAAAACTTTGATTATCCTAGTTTGGTGTTGACATTTTGTGAGGTCATCCTATTACCAAGGGTCTTCTATTTTCAGTTTTCCTTGGTCAGTCCAGATCTTAGATCCTAGGTGTTGTCATGTCGCTCAACATCTCAATGAACATTATGGTATCAATTGCACAAGATGGCTCTTAGTCTTCTTCTTTCTTCTTCATTTCCCATGTTCTTCTAAAGTCTTCTATTCCCATGGGAAATTCTTCTTCTTCTTCTTGATTCTTTTCCTCTTACTATCTAGTCTACCTTCTTCTATTCATTTCTTCCATGCTTGATTCCTCCTCTTCTATAACCATGAATCTTGACTATCTGGTTTTGGAACCTTTATTAAGAATAGATGATCTTGAGCTCATTGACATATTCGAAAAGTGTTGTTCCTCCAAAATTTTCATGAGTGATGAATTTATAGCAAAAATAAAAGAAAAGATGATTAAATCAGATGCCTTTGCTAGAATCATAAACATGATCATATCACGATCTTCTTCTTCCAAACATTCTTCATCATCTAAATCTTCTCATTCTTCTTCACCTTCCAAGTCTTATCATGACTCTTCCAGACATCATTCTCATTCTTCATCTTCTAAGTCTTATCATGATTCTTCTAAACACTATTCACATTCTTCATCTTCCAAATCTTATCATGACTCTTCTAAACATCATTCGAATTCTTCATTATCCAAGTCCTCTTCCTACACTAAGTCTTCAATTTCCTCTTTTTCACAATCTCATTCTTCTTCTACTTCTCCTAAGAGTCTTACTTCTCTTCAGAAGACATACCATAAAGAGCAACGTGATAGTCCTTGTGATGTCTCTTCCACAAAGAGTGACACACCTACCTTTGATGACTATGATGATGGACAATGTAGCAATACTTATGGCACCTCTATTCTTAAGAGTCCTCCTTGTCGTGTGCTTAGGCTTACTAAAGGGTCATCCTATTGGATAGATTGTGATGGTGATATATGATTCTAATTTTGAGAGAAATTATGATATTTGTTGTGAACAATATGATACATCTACTTCTATTGAGGAAGAGAAAGCTTTCCGTGCTGATTATAAATGAAGATACTATGAGCATGTCTTGTCTAAAAATTCTCATGCTGAAAATAAAGATTACACTCTCCAGCAAGATCATGTTAATGCTAAACCTTTGTCTTGTGATGGTCCCCTTCCATCCGCCACTTCCTCCAATACCCACACACTTCCTAAGGCTTCTGAGTCATCCAAATCTTTCACAAATCCTTCATCCAACAAAGATCCTAATACTTTCCATGCGGTTCCCTATAGTTATCCTCAAGGGCCACCTCTTAAAGATACTCAAGATAACCTTCACTTGGCTGCAAATACTTTCAATAATGTCGAACCTAAAGAGCCTAAGCCTTCATCCGCTATAATGCCTATTTCATCTAGTCCTTCACCACCTCTTCCAAAGTCTTCCATACAATCCCAACATGCTTCCTTGTCCTTAGAAGTGGCTCCATGTCAAGAGGACTCTAAAAATGATAAAGAAAAGAACATAAAGAAAGATCAAGATCAAGGACCCTCCATATCATCCAATTCTCTTCATGATGTATCTTCTCCATTGCATGGTTCCTTTGATCCTCTACGCTCTTCCGCATTCATTCCACCATATCCTAAGCAAGATCAAGCTACTACTTACACTATTGAGCTTATTGATAATCAAAATAACCTTACCACACTTGCGCTTTCCAAAGATGATGTTTCCATTAAGGTTATTAAAAATGGTGTTGTTACTTCTGATGTTAAGCCTATTGAAAATCAAGAAAAAAATGATGCGCTTATGCTATCCAAAGCAACTTGTCAAGATCAAAGTCTTCCATCTTCTTGTTCTACCACTCCATGTTCACTTCCACTTTCTTCTCTTCTTAAATCTTTGCAATCTTTGAACAATCCTATCAAAGAAGTTGCTCCTATTCAAGATGTCCAGGATCCTGTTGAAAATTCTAATGCTCACTCTAAAGATGTTGATATCCTTGGTTGTGATATAGATGTTGATGAACTTATTGATTATCCTTTTGCATCTTCCACTTCCATCCTTGGACCTCCTCCACCAATACTAAGGGCTTCACGTCTTCCTTCCATTTTGGGTCCTTATGTCCCTTCACTTTCCCCTCCTAATTCTTCTAATTCGTCATCCATTTTGGGTCCTTACGTCCCTCCATCTCCTATCTTTCCTCAAGATCAACATAGATACATACCCTTGAATCCTTTTCATCCACCCACCCATCTAAACCAGTCGTATCGTCCTTCTTCTTCCACAAGTCCCAAGTCTTTTGGAAGTAACTTGAATGTTCAATACAAGAAAAAGAAGCAATACAAGAATCCATAAAAAAAAGAAGATCACCATGTCCCCTCTAATCGACATGGATATATAAAGTCAAAAGAGATATCTAAGAAGAAAACTACAAGACAAGTATGGGTTCCAAAACTCATCATTGAAGATATTCTCTCTAAATTATCAAAAGGAAATGAAAAGCCTAAGGCTATATGGATTCCAAAATCTCTCTTGAAAGAGTCTCATGTTGAACAAAAAGTGAAATTGACATTCAAGCTTCCAAAGACTTCCACTTCATCTTCTTCCAAAAACATTCTTTCATTCCATGCGCCTGAACCACAACCTCTGCTAAACATTTTCCATATTTCTTCTCGTATTCCTCCATTCACATTTGAGAATTATAACAAGCACACCAATCCTCTCTTTGAGGAGTCAGATAGCAATAATGAACCAGAATATGATTTGCATTTGGACTAGAATATGGTTTACATTTCCTCCATTTTTTCCGTCACCCTTCAAGGTGTGTATTGACGTTGATCTTACTTTTCTTTCCATCTACCTTTTCACAATCCTTTCATTCATTATCCTTCTACCTTCTATCATTTTTTCCTCATTTGCCTATTCCTCATGCATTTTCCTTTCCCTATCAGCATCTTTGAGCATATCATTTTGGATCCTTGGTATATCAATGATTTATCCTTTCGAGGAGCATTATCTAAAAAGCTTGCCTTCTTCCAAAAAATATAAAATTCAAAAAAATAGAAAAAATTCAAAAATGAAAACAAAAAAGAAAAAAATGAAAAAAATTAAAAATGTGCCATGGTGAAAACCTGGAAACAGGCACCTTGGTAGCAAAAGTAAAGAGAAATAAATTCGTCCTATGGTGAAAACCACTCCCTTGTGGTGCCTTGGATAAGTACCATGATGAAAACCTGGTAATCAGGCATCATGCGTAGTTCTTCTACATATTTCATCCATTCCATCTTCTCTCTTTGATCTTGACAATGTTGATCTATACACGAACATTTGGCTATTTTGTGAGCTATCTTACGATGATCTTGCTTTCATTCCATTCATGTTTAGCCTTCATATTCATTTTGCTTCATTCATTCTAGCCTTTCGCTATCCTTTTCCCCTCTGGTCTTGATCTAATAAAAATAAAATAAAAAAGTAAAATACGATGCTATGAAGCCTCTTGACATGTCTACTCTTTTGAACTGCATCCTTCCTTCTTTTGCAATGTGCTTTTGTGACTTGTCCTATGCTGGTCTTTCATTGCTTATCCAAATGTGCTTTACATGACTAATTTTTCCCTAGCTTGGGTACTCTTGAGGAGTTTGACCTTGAAGATTTCTTCCCTCCGTTCGCTTTCATTCTCCTTTCCTCCATCTCATTCACCAGCTTGCTCATCCCTCTTGTCCACCTTGCTAGACATTGGGACTGCACGATGTGATCTTGCTTAAAGAGTTTGATACCTATTCTGTCTAGGGACATCTTTTGTACATATTTTAAGATCCTGAAAAAATACCAAAAAAATTCATATATGGTCCTGAAAAACATTCCAAAAAAATGATATATTGTCAAAAATTCTAAAAATCATAAAATGTCCTAAAAAAAAAGAGCATCCTAGTGAAATCTTAGCAATAGACGCTTTGATGTTTCACCAAAAAAAATTATATATTCAAAAATCCTAGAAATTATAAAAGTCCCAAAAAATTCCAAACAATGTTTCTCAACACTACCCTTGCGTCGAGTGTTTCTTAACACTTATCAGATGTCTTGCCTATAGTCTAAGTATGATGTGATAGTGCTCATTTGCAGATGTGATACTCAGAGTCTGACTCTATGACCAACACACACGCACTTAAACAATCAACTCGCTTGAGATATGTTGACTTTATTTTTCTTTGTGTGTTGTCTATGAGGATTTCTTTGATGAGTGGTCTCTCCCTGTGAAGTTTTCAATGATGCATAGCTAGAAGACTGAGGGAATGAGAACATGTTTTATTTCTTTATCTACTTGTGGGTATATTTTTTTGGTCCTACCTGTCATGAGCATTTATGCTGGTCTTACTTGACACTATGGATTCACAAGGTATTATCCTTGACTGTTTTGCGAGTGCATGCTTCTAGTTATCCTGACTTTCATGTGTCTTGATACAAGCATAATCTTGCCATATCAAACTTAGGTGATCTCATTGCATTAGTCATCTAGACCTACATGTCTTTGATGCCTAGATGGGATTTCCACATTTCTATCTGATAAAGATCATATTCATATCCACATAGTTATGCTAGTGTGCATTGTATGATCTTACGATGCTACCAATAACGCTCGATGATGATAATTAGATGTCTATTAGCGTTGTGACCTTGCAAGTCAACCACTTTCATAGTAGCTTGCATTTCTAGGTTCATGTTAGTTTAGTTTCTGCACCTTGCATATGGAGAGAGCTCTCCTTTTTTCATCTTACGTGGACCTGTTGGTCAACTGTGCTCATTTTCTGATTCTTCTTGATCATATCTTTCATTTCTGATCTTTCATATCCAATCATTTTCTATCCATTTTTGGACTCGAAATCAAAATCTGAGTCGCGTTTCCAAGTTTTCTCATTCTTGTACGCAGTTGACTGACCCTTTTGAGGCATAATTATTCGATCTTTGATGGAATTTCTTCCTTTCCATGTCTTTCAAATTTTCTAGTCTTTCATTCACGCTATTTCTAGTCTTCTATTTCTATTCTTCTACTTCCTCACTGGGGCATGTTTCATTGCCTAATGGTTAACCTATTGACCCTTACCTTCGATTGTGATTTTATTATGATTTGATCAACCTTATCGATTTGTTGTCTCTCCTCTACCTGATTTCGATTTCGATTCCGAGGGGGCAGTATTTATGGGATTCTCATCCCCGATTTCTTGATTCTCTTGATTCAGACATCTTTTGCGAGCTTTTGCTCAAATTTGAGATTCTTATCTCTTACTTTGAATGTGATCCCGAATCGACCTCATGTTCAAAGGCCTCTGTTTATGTTTGTCTGGGTGTGATCCCGAATCGACCTCACATCTGAGTTGTTTTGTGATCCCAGATCGATCTCACATTTCAACTTCATTCTTTGACTACACGTGTTCCCAAATCGATCACACATTAGTCAAAAAGGGGCAAATGTATGCACCCAAAAATGGTCGCCTAGACTTTGGGCCCCATTTATTCAATTTATCAACCCTGAATCATTTTTATCAATAATCAATATTTTTAACAATATCAATCTCTTGATCAAGTCTTAATTTTGATCATATATTGGATTTTTATCCTATGGGCTAACCATTTATCCTAAGTCTTTATTTAATTAAAAAGAATATTTCCTCCCCTTTTGATTAAATAAAAAGCCCCACTTTTCCTCTTATCTTATGTTGCACATATAAAGCATTATTCCTATTTTACAAAAAGGAAAAAAGCACTTTTTGTCTCACATGAGGCTCAAAAGTCAACACTTCACTCTCATTGGAAGAAACTTGTGCACATGGATTGCTCCTCTTTCAACCTCCACCACCGATTAAGACTTTTGCCTCTTAATCTCCATGGTCCATTTCTTTGCATTTCTTATAAAAGGAAAGCTCTCTCCTCCATTTGGATATACCATGTTTTTATGCTAATGTTATGCTGCAGGTTTTAGGTGCATTTGGAGCTTTTGAGGATATTGAAGACTTGTTGCTCTCATCATTTAGTTTCATATTTGCTTTCTTAGTTGCATGATAATGGCATTCTTAGTATAGATTTTCTTTTATGCAATAGAATAAGCTCACATAGTCTAAATAGGAGGTATTGTAATCCATTGCTATTTCCCTTCATAGATTAGTTGCATTGTACTTTCCTTTCATAGCTTAGATTGCATCATCATTTTAGTTGCATTGCATTACATTTTCATAGTGATTCTTGGAGATATTGACATTGTTGCCCTTGTCTTCACTTGAATCTCTCATTGTGTGGTTGACTAGCAAGGTCATGAGTTCATAGCTCTAGCTGAGAGCAATTTTCAATCTTGCAACTCCATACATAGAGAGCTATGAGCCGCTTTGTGAGGCCTCATTCTTGAGAAACCTTGCATGTAATGGTTCATAGAAGTGCACCATTTTAGTGTGTACAACAGCAGGGGAAAAGCCACCCAATGTGGAAAGAATAGGCAAGCTTTAGAATCCGGTTTAAAGTTGGGGGACCAAATCATGGTGAATACTCCCAAACCATGACAGAACCAACCCTTGTTCTTATGAATGGAATCCCTAAGATTTGAAGATTCAAAAATGGCAACAAAGAAACCCGAAACTGAATCTAAAACAAAGATATCCTTCAGCCCTCTCCATGCTTGAAAGGCCCAAGCCTTAATATTAGAAAATAACAAAGAGGTCTTAGAAAGCTTACCAATAAGGGCTGAACTCCGAAGCAAATCAATTTGATCCTGCAACAAATGCTCAGGAAAAGTAACCGAATGTGAGTTAGTAAGTGGATTCGGATGCTTAGCTTGCCAAACTTGGTTTGATTCCTTTGGATTGAAGGGCGCTCTAAACTATCTTCTGACTAACATATTCTAGGGATAGTCCAATGTGTTGCTGCCGATTCTTGACAGGGGCCAAAGAATCCTTGAGACCTCCCAAAGGGGGTTTAATAATCACTGGAGATCCTGGTGGCGTACCTTTGTAGATGTCAAAAATCAGCTGCTTTTGTTGAGTCGGAGCTCCACGAAACCCTCTCTTCTTGATGTTTTGTGACCACTAAGAATTTGAAATTTTTTCCTGCCCATGTGGATTTTTAAACTTGAGCTCACCTGCAGGTAAGGGAATATGATTAGAGGAAGTCCTATGATCCATTGCAGCCTGTTTGGTAGATTCTCCAATCTCATAAGATGATATTCTAGTGAATTTGGGGGGATTTTCCATGCTAAAGGAGGAATCGCCTAAAGGATGTGGCTTTCCTTGACATGCAACATGAGTAGACATTTCTCCCTAAGATGAATATTTATTCTGAAATGTGCATGCCTTAATAGGAAATCTGGGGTTGACAAAAAAGGGTTTCACAGGTTGAACTATTGCTTTACCTCTGAAGATATTTGAAAAATCTGACACACTTTGAGGAGGTAAAGACACAGGATTATGAGGGTTTTTCTGAGCAGATTGAACCACCTGAAAACCCTTATTAAAATGCAGGTCCCTATCTCAGCGAAAAAATTCAAACATCTGGCTTTGTGATGGAAAAGGTTGTTTCCTGCCCCAACCATGCACATGGTCTGGAGGAGTACCCATAGCCTGGCAGTGCAGGTTGAACATGGCACTCTGAGATGACAACGGTTGCCTGTGATTGTACAAATTCCATTCTTGCTTGACTGGTTTGAAACCTCTCCCGCTCCCGCTCCTGCTCCCCATCTCTAAGGTCTTGTTATGGGTTAATTAGTCTCTCTTTGTAGCTTTACTTGCTTCACATGGACATCTTTTTCATGTAGACCTTCTAACTTTATCTAGATCTCATGTGTTGTAGTCAACTCCATGATATCAGTATACTTTACATCAGTTAAGACATTATAGAAGGCTTCCTTGGCTCCCATATTTCAATAAAACTCCTTCTCATCAGTGGTAGCATTAGCACGATACACAAGAGGCTAATAGTCTTTCTTTGTCACTTCCCAATATTCTAATCCCATGCATATCAAATGTGTAATCATTCTACCTTTTCAAGCTCCATAGTTGGTTCTATCAAACTTTAGAATATTCTTCTTTAAAAGCCATCACAAATCTCCTCAAGAATTCAAGCTCCCAAAAGATGACCAGGCTCTGATATCAATTGTTAGGAATAATGCATCTCACACAACTGAGAGGGGGGGTTGAATTAGTCACCAAGTTTTTTGTCATGGAAACCCTATTAGGGGAAAAAATATAGTGGCAATCAAACCCATGAGATATTATACTAGCACAAGAACCCTATTAAAGGTACAAATGGAATGCACATGCATTTAGGCTCACTTCCTAGAGATCAATGCTAAAAAAGGGAAACAACCCTTAGGGAAACAACCTTATTATTAAAACAAGGAAAACAACCCAAGGTGGACTACAATCTACTATGGACAATAATCCACTAAACTATGAACTGACATATAGCATATGATATTCCATAACAATTCCAATGAAGCATAACTAAAAAATCAATATATTCCACTCATACCTCTTCTCAATAGTAGTGATATACTATCTTTTCAATTTACACATATGCCATTCACATCCTACATCCAACCAAATCCATTCACATTCACAAATCATTATGACTTTATACTCATCTAATCAACTTATTCCAAAAGGTCAACCATTGGCGCCTTCATTACAAACATTAAATAAATTGCATGATACTTAACGAGCTGATCCAAAACATGTCACCAAGGACATATTTAGAACCGAAATGAACATCCTCGAATATTCCATGATCCATAGATCATGCCAAAAATGTTCAAAAAATTCTATCACACCAAGTCGGCCAAGAACAATAGGAAACACACACTAAATCACCAAATCTGATCACATAACCTAATGAGATCTAGCAATATGAATAGAACATGATCTAGAAACATCGGCAAACAACTCATAATAGAATAATAAAAACAAAAACATCTGACTCAAAATACATGAACATCTATGTACTGTTCTTCTAAGAACACTAAACAACAACCTATGTCAATCAAGAAGAATAGCTTGGCAACAACTAAATCATGAGCCACTCGAGATGAGGACACACATATGTATGATGAAAATGTGACACACTTATATAAACCATTACACTTGAGAGAATCCATGAAAGAGGAAGTCTCAAGAAGTGTTTTATAGCTTCCTAGTTGAAGTGAATTTAATCCTTCTCATGATGCTCATCAAATTGGCATAGAGGATTAGTGACTTGACAACTCCAAAATGGAAGATTCAAATATGCAAATACAAATCTAGAATGAAACTAGAGTGCAAGATTTAAGCTCGAATGTGAGATTAAGCTAGAATGGATGCAAACAACTAGTAATCTAGAATGAAGATACAAGAGCCATTCTATTGAAACAATGCAAGAAAGGAAATTAGATTAAAATTACAAGATTAAACCTAAAATGAAACAAGCTGAGAATGTATGAAAGCTAAATTCACCCAAAAGCTAAGATAAAAAGTTAGAATGCAAGAGAATGGACCTATAATATGCAAGATAACAAGATGGAACCATTGATCCAAGGAAGAGCATCCTTTTAAAGTAATTGCCTCAAGAATGAGGGTGGAGATTAAGAGGCAAAATAATGTGTGATTGAGATGAAGAGGCAAAAAGAGAGTGAATGAGATGCAAGGTTAGGTAGAAATGAGTGGTGAGGATTAAGAGGCAAAATAGATGTTAGGTAGAATAAGATAAAATAGTAATTTTGAAAGAACAAATCCCTTTTAATTGATAATTAATCAAGATTAAGTATGTGCACACATGTGAATGTGTTCTTTAAATAAAAGCATAGAAACTTTATATTAAAAGCAATATTTTAACAATTAAATAAATATGCAAGCTCTAGAAATTAGACCATAGTATAAGCTTAATATAATATTTTTTATTTAATTATGCAAAGGAGATTTTAAGGGTTACTTTGCACAATTATGTCTAGTGAATATGCCTTTGGGATTTAGGATTTTATTTGAGACATTTTGATCGAAATATGGGCTTAGGTTTTACTAGATAAATTTTAGGTGATTACAACATCCATGTCCTGAACACACAACTAAGTTAGCAACCAGAGATATTGCATAACTTAGCCACACCAAGTGAAAAATAATACCATCTCAACCAGATCACCAAAAAAATATCTATAATAAATCATCTATAGCTCACTCCAAACATACATTGATCATTTACAACTTAACAAAGATTAGGTACAAACACACCTCAATGACTCTGAAAAATTACAATGTCTGAAACTCACTAAAACTCTCTAATCAATCACAATACTTCACTATATAAACAAAAAGAACTGTCCAAACTAATGTAATATGTCGACATCAATGATAAAACATCAATGTTAGTACATATATGAAATATATCCCAACACACCATCCCATCCCATGATTTAATTTTCCCCTTGCCTCTTCTTTTCCTATCAATATGCAAATGACCTCACCACAAGGATGCACATGACCTATCAAATTTTTAAAATCATACTTTACCTACTTATCTTCACTTGAACCCTCATATTCAAGTTATTTTTCTATCTCCATAATCCAATCAAGAAAATCATATGAATCTAACTTGCCATCATAATCAGGTGGATTAAAATGTGGTTTTGTATTCACTCTAGTTATATCTCTTAGGAGTCTTTCATCTCCATGTTCAATTTCTAGTTCTTTTTTCTGGACTTATTCTTCATCCTTAGTCACATCATCAATATGGCAACCTCTCCTCTAGGCTATTTCCAAAACTTCCAATTTGGCTTCTATTTGTCTTAACATGTCCATCATGGTTGGATCTGCATCTCTCCTTCCATGAAGCATCTTGTGCAAGTCCTTTGTAATTGTGGGTTAGATCCTCACTCTTCCACCCCATAATAAATGGATCTAGGGCTTTGAAATTACTAGAATAGAGATCAAATTATTTAATGAATGAAAACCCACTCTAATACCACTTGGTGAAGTCACGACACGAGGAACTCAAAGAGATATGTCCAAATCATGCAACAAGAGTCACACAATGGAAACAATAAATATAAATTGAGAGACAAGCAAGTTAGCCTTCACATTATCAGAAAATGATTTACAATTGACTTGCAATATGTAGTCTTATATTCTAGACATACAAGCTTGATTACAGATAGAAATCCTTACAATCTCCTTAGGCTAAAGCTTCTAAAAGGAAATATTCTGAGAGCTAACCAGAGATTCTTTCTTGAGGACCAATTATGTAAATAAATAGAGCCTTTACAAGCATCAAGTCAGCTTAAAAGGATTACATTTCCAAATGACAAGAAAACATATTACAATTATAGGTCAAGACCAAAATCATAAGGATCTCCCTCAAATAGGTAAATCATGAATTGCGATTCCTCAAGTAGGTCGGCCATAGATGTATCAACATTGATTAATGAGCCATAAAGCTTTACCAATTGGGAAATTCCTTTACGAGATCAAAAAACACAATCTGGTTGTGAAATGTGAAGAAAAAGTGGGACCCACTAAGAATACACAAGATCTCAAATGTGAAGCAACGGATCAAGGTGCGAACCTAGGTGTTGATTTAACATGATGATAGGAACACACCACGAGGTGAAAAAATACCAAAAATCCAACCTGAAGGTGCGCTAAAAGAAACTTAGAGACTATATAAACAAGAAAACAAAAAACAAATTATTTTGGTTGATGCAAGATTATCAAGAAACCCAAGATGGTCCTACATCAACAACAATCTAGATTGCAACAATGGACCAAATTTTTGTAATAATGTGGTTACTCGAGTGACTACAAAAAAGGGTAGGGGAAGACCCTCGAATAGTAGTAGGAAGTTTGCATCCCCTTTTGAAGGGTCTATCTTTATTCACAAAATAGGGGATGGAAATCTAGATTCAGGGAAGAGGAAGTCAAAAAGACTAATGGAAAATCATAAATCCTCTTTAGAAGACTCTAGAAGATAAATCCTCATTGACATCCTCTTTTTGAGGAAGAAGAGATAATTTCATCGTTATTTTCCAGTGTGAAAATGAAAACCTCATCCTTGCACATTGAAGAAGGTAAAGTTATGGATCCAAACTCAATAGGTATCGATTGTGAGTTTCAAGCTTAGGGTGGCCTACTTCCATTGAATACGCATAAAAGAGTGTGTCTAAAAAGGAAAAAGAAGGCTCTGAGGGGGACTGATCAAGGGGTGAGGAAAGAAGATAATATTACAGGGATAGACTTGGGCACCAATAGTTTAGGTGAGGATGACAAATTATCTATGGAATTGGAGGTAGTACTTTATGATTTATTTGACCTATCAAATTAGGAAAACTTGATGATGAAAGGAGAGTTGGAATTAAAAGAAAATATCTTGGAAAGGATTTTAGACTCAAAAGATAAGACTCGGGAGGAAGTAGACTATGCATCCACATTTGATGAAGAATCATTACCTTCTAGAATTTTTTTTTCCTCTAGGACTCTAAACATCAACCTCAGGTTTGTTTTTACCAGATTGTGGATAAAACTTGAATAAGAAAAGGTGTAGGAAATCATCAAAAAGTATGTAGATGTTATCTAGTGAGGATTCAGACCAAATGAAGATCACCTCCTTCTAGAATTAGCACTATGATTTGATAATGCCAAATACCAGCATCAGATGGCTTTGTTATATTTTTCTTTCAAGGGTTTTCAGCTTTAGAAAATGGGAAATGCCTTTTTATTTTTAAAGGAGAAGTTTGAGAAATAATATTTTTGACCAATGTGATGTATTGGTAAATGATTAATTAGCAAATATTTGGCTTATCTACTTATGTATTGAGCATGATGATTGACTTAGTTACATCAGTGATGTGCAATATTTTAACTCAAGATTGAGGAGCAGTTTACTAGGAAAATAAACATTTTCTCACTCCTTATTCAAAATTCAAAATTAAACAGTTGTACATGGGGTCCTAGATATTAATATTTTGCCTCAAATGAATTGATATTCTCAACTTAAATTTTTGGAATATTCCAACTTATAGATTGAACTAATTATGGAAGTCAACTGGCTTAGGATATGTAATCATAGCAATGCCCTTTGGGGACATCTTTAGAATTAGGTAAATTTTAGAGATTTCCTTTGGAGGCCTTTTCTTGAAATAAGGTGAGTTTTTTATTTGACACCTCACATATGTGTTAGTATGGGGCATGAAAGTAAAGTGAGAGATGCTCATCCCTAATGCTTCATCATTTTTCTTGTATCCTTTTTTGGATTTAATTTCTCTTCATCTTTTAGCATGGGAAGCATCTACCCTTTCCCTAGCTTGAAAAGCTTACATAGGATTTCCCTCTACAAATGGATTTGGCTCTGTATTTTCTACCAATAAAAATCCCAAGACAAATGAATTTCTTAGGGGAGGTGACTCAAGAAAGATGGAGCAAGATAATCAATGAAGATGTAGATGATGTTACACTAATAGTGGTACAAAGAATCTTGGGGAAAAAATTCATTTCATCTAATCATAGGTTTAGGGTTAATACTGACATTTGATGACTTTTGTTGCTATATATACTTATGGTTATGGGTTTAGTGAAGTTAGAGGCTATACATATTTGTAGAAGGGTGTTTGATAATGATTTGTTAGGAGACATGGAAAGGTCGATGGAGAATGTGGATGTGAATGTACAAGTTCCTTACCTTGATGATTATATTTTTGAAGAAGGAGCTAGGCAGTTGATGGTTTTGGATTTTTTGAAGAGGCCTATTTTTACATTGAGGGATAAAAGAGGTTTTGAAAATCATAAACCAATAGTAGTTAGAAATGTGTAACTTGTACACAAACGGGTTGGATTAAAAGAGACTACAGGATCTAATTGGTGGACGAATTATCTTATTAAGGAAGGGTTTTTTCCTCTCTTTCTGAGATCAGAGATAACAATTTTTGAGAAAATGGTAGAAGATATTTATGTCTGCAAAACTAATTCAAAGCTAAAAAAGAAGGGGAGGCTTTGTCATGGAAAAATAAGATCCACCTTGGAAAATTCCTCTTCTTTTTTGTCACTTGCAAATGGTAGATTGTGGAATGGTGAATGCAAAAGAAAAAGACTGGGAAGCTACTCCATGCCAATCTTAGTAGAATGATAAATGGTCTAAAGTCTGTATTTGTGCATCGACTTTTAGGCTTACATCTTTGGGGGTTTTGTCTTTTTGGGCTCATGGAAGTCTATCTTCTTGTTGAACCTTCGAATTTCATAGACATACCTCTCTATGTGCCTCTTTGGATTGGTCATGGTTTTTAATATTCTCTTATACTTCTTAGTTTTAATTATGTATGTAATTTCTTTTTTAGTACTACAAACTTTGGCCTTGGCCTTTTATTGATAATAAATAAATAAATTTAATATTTTCAAATAGCTATAGCTGAAAAGAAGCCTAAGGAAAGAAAAAAACCAAAGTGGTATTCTAGATATCCACCACCACCATTGAAAAATGATATACCAAAGTGGTTTTCTAAATATCCACTAGCACCAAGAACCCAAAGATCTAACAAAGGTGAAGCAAATGAAATTGTGATCAATCCTTATCATGTTGAATAGATGAATAAATGTAGTGACATCATCAAATGATAAAAATCCCAATGAAATGAATTCCATTTAAGAGGAGCCTTTGATACCTATTTAGCTAGAGAATCAAAAACCATATTCCATTCACAAGCAATATGAACAAAGGATAGTATATCAAAAATTTGAGAAAAAAAGATTTGATCAACCAAAAGTTCTAAATGCTAAAAAGATGCTTTAGAAGTCTTGTTTTAATAGAGAAACTAGAACTGTAGAGTCCATTTCATAAATAATCCATTTCTAGCCTAATTGACAAGATTTATCTTAAGTTGCAAGAAGGGCATGAGCCTCCACTTGATTAATATCACCATATCCTATATTGATAAAGAAAAGGAATTGAATCAAATTAGTAGCATTATGTCTAAGACCACCAATACCAAATACAACTAGATTACCCTTAAATAACCATCAATATTGATTTTAAACACATTTGTAAGGGGGAGTGACCAGTTTCGAACTCTATTAACATAATGAGAATGTTTTATTTTAGATCCAATAGAAGTAGAATTTTTCAAATAACCCGATTCTAAATGCTTGATAATTAGACGATTAGATGAAAATGGTTCAAATAAATAGATCTCTTTGGTTGATTTTAAAATACTTTTCAAACATAATAAATGTGGTGTCGATATCCATGGAAAATTTGACAATTCCTCTCTAAAAGAAATTTCTAGAGGAGAAACATTGGAATGATGGCCCAAGCCACCAATAAAAAGGAAGCATGAGCAAGAGAACATTCCAAGCAAACCAAAAGGTCTATCATGATGCTAGCAAAAATAATAGATTGAATACATCAATTTCACCACTACTATCAAAGAAACTATACAAAATGGAGCATTTAAATAAAACATGGGAAGCATCTTTTTCATTGTATTCACAGAGAATAAAACTAGAATAACATTGAATTCCTTTTTCTTTGATCATGTTAAATTCCCAAGCAAAACATTTATTTTGGCCAAGAAGACAAAAAAATAAATGACACTTAAGCTAACAAAATTTATCCAAACCTTATTCTACCAAGGGTTCAAATCGTCCAAATAATATATTTGAGCTTCAAGCACTTCATGATATCCCTTTGATATAGAGTAAACTCCTTTAAAAATAACTATTCTTTAAAAAAATGGTAAGAAAAACTATTGTCCTACCTATTGAACCTACGGGTCTAACTACTAGTTTAACTTCAAAATATTTAGTGTTCTTTAACCTCTATTCTATTGTGAGCCTCTAATATCATGTGAAGAGAAATAAAATAATGTTGAAATGTATCAAAACTCACTTTTCCAAGATGAACCACCTATTAGTGTGATTTTAGAGGAGCTAAATAAATAAGTCAAACTTAGATTGTGTTGTTTAACTTGAAATTATATGAAATATTGATTAGTTTCTCTCATAAGGTCAAAAATAATATATTGAATCATTTTCATATCATCTTAGCCTATATATCATAATGAATTTTGTCAAATACCTTTCTCATTACTGTGACTCTACTTGACATTTTCACTATTTCACACTTCCTTTATGTTTATCTAAAGCCTATAGAGTCTTGATTTAGGATACACCTCTCCTTCACCTGAAAGTAATTAGATTTTCCTTTGCTCTTTAGATGGTCTATAGAATGGTTGAAGTCATTTACAAATCTAGCTATCATAGTCTTCACTTCAATAATGACAAATATCTTAATTATGGGCATGCCAGAGATTATGTGCTCATTTTCTCCATAATTAGAGGAATGCAATGATATCTAAAATTTGAATTGAAGTGTAAGGAAGGGAGGGAGGTAGAAAGAGTGCTAAACATACATTTGTATGTATAAAGTAAGAGCAAGATCAAAGGCATTCCATGGTTGAGGTTGTTGAGATGATAATAGGAATTGGCCTGCACACTTAAGTAGGGAATTGAATAGATTAAGTCATGTCATCTTCATGAAGAAGAGATAGCTAAGAAACATAGGCATGTAGTGTTGGCATATTATATTTTGGCTAGGTTTAGCTTCGGTTTGCATTAATAAATCTACCACTTAGTTATCATCGGTTATGTAATTGTGTTTAAGTGTTTCCTATTTAAAGGAACCTTCTAAATTAATTAAATATAGCGATCAAGTTGTGTTCTTCTCTCATGTGTCTTGATATCTGGTATTAGAGTGTATATTTCCTCTTGAGCCTGTGAGGTGTGAAATGCCAGAGAAGGAGCGAGCGAGGAGATAGAAGATAATTTTTTTGGAGATGATTGTTTAATGTGTGGTGGTCTTTGTCATTCTACTAAAGAAGAATTGAGATTTTTTGAAACACTAGACACAAGTTTCAATAGGTGTAGCCAACCTCAGAGATGCAACTAGCCTTAGAAGGACATTCTTACTTTGTTTATCTTTGTGCATATAATGTCTTTACATGGAATTAAGGATGATGGGATCTCCCATGATGAACCACAAAAAGAAAAAAGTTCTCTAAAATTAGGAATAAACATGACTTCTAGTCATTTTCATTAGTTTAAAACCTCGAGCTAGTGGGGATGTTCTGTGACTTTATTATTGGGTGGGGCTTGAGAGCTGCAATGAAAACCGGAAAATTATACAGACATGGATAAAACTTACAGGACAAGAGATTATAATGGTCTTGTGATGGCTGATAATCATTGCTATGCTTTAACTTCTCAATTAGCCAATGCTCAAGTTTGAATCTTTGTATTATTTTTGTTATTGTTGTGTGCAACAATCTTCTTATAGGGATTTGAGTTTAAATGAAAAATATAGAACCATTATTATTTCTATGCCTATGATTTAGGAACTATGCCTATGAGGAAGAAATAAGGCATTATTAAACATTGGTAAAGAGATATATTTTGTTGCATTGAAGTTTATGGGTAGTATCCAAACTATAGTCTCAACAGTGAAACAAAATACAATTTGATCATTTATAGAACTGATTGGAAAATTTAAATGTGGACATAACTAAATGACAAATGAGAGGTATGTTTTTAGATGTATATTTCAATTTAATTCAATTCATAAGGAGGTTTCAAATATTATGGTATGATTCTTTGAAGTAGTTTAGATCTTTTGGAGTAATAAGAATATCAAAATGGAAAAATGTAGTTTAGATCTTTTGGAGTAATAAGAATATCAAAATGAAAAAAATTAACTACTATTTTGAAATTCAAAGGATATGAATTTCACACATGGTAAATTAAAATATTTGTGGAACATTGTGAGTGGAATTGTTAAAAAATCACAAGAGACAAATGAAGCAACAAATGGATGACTAAAGATCATAAGGCGATGGCATTGATTGGTTTTGGTTTATTAGATGCATATTTGCATCATATTGATCTAATGAAGATATTGTAGGAGATATGGGATAGGATTTACACTTTATTTGGTTCACAAGTTTCAAGTGCTAAAATGCCCATAAAGAAAAATTGTTTTGATTGAAGATGAAAGAGGGAGCTAATATCAAGTTCAACATATAAGTACATTCCATCCTCTCTTTACTCGACATGCATGAGTAAACTCCAAAGTCAATGATGATGATGCCAAGGGCATCTTACTAAGTAGTATACCTTAAATTTTTTATCATATTATTTTTAAATTGAGCAAAATAAATCCCAGTTTGGAAACTATAATTTATTCTCTAATTGTTGAAGGAACTAGAGTTGACAAGAGTCATTTAAATATTGAGAAAAATGATTTTCTTGCAAAGCAAAAGTCTAACATCACAACAAAGAAAGAATTGAAATTTTAATATTGTAAAAAATTGGACATGTGCAAATGAATTGTATTTAGTCGGCCAAAGATCTCATCAATGGAAAGTTGAAGAAAAATACAACTTTCATTGCGATTGAGGGTGAAACATAATTTTGTGGTTTTGCAGTACATACAAATGAATTATTTGATGATGACAACTCACCTTGAAATAAAAAATTTGATTCAAGATTTGTACTTTAGAGAGTAGAAAAGAAAATAGACTAGAGGTTGGAGGTAACAAAAGTAGGAGGAGTTTTTCATCCCGAGCTATCTTTTCACTTAGGGATGATTTATTGCATGAGAAGAACCCTATTTGTGTACTTGAAGAAAATAGGCAGCTTGGCATATTTATGTCCCTTCAAGGAGAAAGGGGGGACAAAATTTCTTGTGGTTACACTTAGTGTATTCATGTATGGTTGGTGATTTGTTGAGCACTTAAGGAGACATTAGTCACACTCGGAGGAGATGTGGCCTTTTCAAGGAAAGGGTCTCTCGTGTGCAAAATTTTTAATGGTGATTTGTGTAGTAGAGGAGGGATAATTTCCACAACAATTGAGGAGGTGCTAGACACGCTTGGAAGAGATGTGGACTTTTGGAGGAAAGGCATCTCATGTGCAACACAGAGTAGGCATAAGACATGTACTTAGAGGAGATATGGAGTTTTAGCATAAATGTGTCTCATTATGTATAGGGCTGGAAATTGTTTTTATGTTCTCTCATATTATGCAAATGGTTGCAGGTTCTACTAGTGTTACATTCAAGAGATCCACTGATGTAGTTAGTTCAGTGTTTCTTGGTGAGCAAGGAGGATTGGTGAAGGTGCTTCATCAAAGTCTTTAGAAGGGTTAGGTTCAAAACAATTCAATGTTTCACTCTTGTTTGAATTAATGTAATAAAGGGGAATGCTGGTGTATTACATTATGGGTAGGTTTAGTTTCAATTTACATTAATAAAACTACCACTTAGTTATCAGTGGTTATGTAACTATGTTTAAGTTTTTCCTATTTAAATGTACCTTCTGAATCAATTAAATATATTGATCAAGTTATGTTCTGCTCTCTCGTGTCAATATGTAGTAGGTAAGAATATATTTTTAAATATTAAAATTTCATATGAATAGAAAAGTGTAATATTTTTTTCTTTACCACTTTGATTATGATCATAATAGTAGTTTTATGAGCTCTCCAAATAGGAAAATGAGCTCACAATTGAATGGGACGGGTTTAAAAACAACACTACTGTATGAAATGACACATTGAATATTTAGGTAGCTATTCGATAAGGGCCTCTGTTAACTCAATCCTTCTTCAAACTCTGAGATTTTCCCCAATTTTTATTTCATTCACCATTATTTCTTGTGCATATGTTGAAAGGGAAGGGTGAAATCTTTACAACATTATGTGGCACATCTATTCATTAGAAAATTTTCTCAAGAAATTTTAATCGGAAGTAATTGGAGAGTAAGTAGGTCTTAAAGATGAAATCATATAGGTTGGGATGTAGCCAAGTGGGGAAGCATATGAGTTTTAGATACCACTTCATTGTGATTTATATATTGGAGTGGATGATTAACATTCTACTTCATGTTTATGCTTTTGATGTTAGAGGTGTTTATGCTTTCACTTGTTTCCTTTCTTTGGCATGATCACTACCTTGGACATTTTATTACAAGCTATTTAACCAAAATATTATGCTTAGGCCTACCACTTTTGAGTGTGGATTTCTGGTTTAATTGTGTTTATGGCTTATTTTTTTAGTGCCATTTAGAGATGCAAAATTCAAGATCCCTGTCAATTCAATTTCTAGCCCAAGTTATTTTCAAAATTTTCCCACAAGTTGTTTTAAGATTGTCTACATTGTTTTGTATTTTTTTGATTGATGTAAAAAAAATATTTATGTCATGAGAAATCGGGGGCTTTAATAGATGAAAGGTCATTTTTATTAATTTTTCAAGAGCTCCTTGACTTTTATGTTTAAGAAACTTCGAGAGAATTTTTTTCTTTTTCTACTAGGAAAACCCAAAAAATTTTATAATTTCAAATTTTATTTGGGACAAGGGGCTTATCAAAATACATTGACTCATTGACTTAGGTATATGAAACATCCAAAAAAATTCTTCTACATGAGAGTGTTACAAGATGCCATGAAGTCATGAGAAATTAATATTAATCTTTCATCCACCTAAATCCCCAATTTTTCATGGCATAGATAAAATATTCAATTAGATAAATATAAAATCATGTAATTATAATCTTAAAAAAAGTTGCAAGATAAAATCTTAAATGAATTAGGCTAAAAATGTACTTGATAAGAATTTTGCATTTTAAATTCTAAATTGTATTTAGACATGATAATCCACACTTAAAGTAGTAGACTAGAAAATAAAATTTAGTAAATACCTTGTGATAACATTTTGGGTAAATATCTTATCTAAATAGCTTATTTTTTTTTAATAACTAATATGCTTTTAAATTTAAAGAAAAATGGCCTTTAGTTTTGAACTTTGAATAAATTTTGAATAAATCAAGTGTTTACTTTTTTGACAGCTTTTTATTTTTATTTTGTAAAACTTTGACTTTGAAGGTCTATGATTTCTAGAATGAATTTCAACTTAGAATAAATGAAATTGTTTACTTTTGACAATTAATATGCTTTATTTTGCAATAATTGGCCTTTACTTGTGATTCGTAGTTATGCTAAACAAAAGAAGAGATCTGAATTTAAAATAAATAGAAGTCTATACTTTATAGCAACTAAAATATTTTTATTTTTTAAAATTTTGGTCTTACTTGTGATTTCTAGTCATGCAAAACAAAAGAAGAGATTTGATGTCAGAATAAAATCAAAGTGTTCACTTATTGACAATTAATATGTTTTTATTTTGTAAAATGTTGGCCTTTACTTGTAATTTCTTGTTGTACAAAATAAAAATAATAAAAAAGAGATTTTCAAACTTAAAAAAATTGAAAGTGCTTACTTTCATAACTACTAGTGTTTTGATTTATAAAAAAATAGGACATGTGATTTTCAATTATGCAAAAAAAAAAGAAAAAGATTTCAACTTAGAATAAATAAAGATATTTAATTTTGCCAACTAATATGAAATTATATAAGCATCTTCCATAAGGTGAGAAATAATCCATTGGATGAGCCTCAACTTGTACATCATAATGACACTCAGAAATCACCTTTCTCAGTATCTTTCCCTTGGAAAATAATCAAGTAGATAAATATAAAATCATGTAATTATAATCTTCAAACAAGTTGCAAGAGATCATCTTGAATAGATTAGGCTAAAAATTTACTTGACAAAAATCCCACATTTTACATTTTGAATTGCATTGAAACATGATAAGCCACACACACTTGAACAACAAATCCATACTCTGAGTAATAATAGAAAACAAAATTTGGTAAATAGCTTATCTAAATAGTTTATTTTTTTGACAACCAATATACTTTTAATTTTAAAAAATTGGCCTATACTTGTGATTTTCAGTCAACAAAATAGAGGAAGAGCTTTGAATTGTGAATAAAAGAAGTGTTTACTTTCTAACAATTTTTTATTACTATTTTGTAAAACTTTGACCATGACTTGTGATTTCTAGAAGGGATTTCAACTTAGAATAAATGAAATTGTTTACTTTTGACAGCTAATATGTTTTTATTTTTATTTCCAGTTATGCAAAACAAATTAAGAGATTCAAACTTAGAATAAATCAAAGTGTATATTATAACAATTATTATGTTTTTAATTTTTAAAATTTTGGCTTTATTTATGATTTCTAGTCATGCAAAACAAAAGACAAATTTAAATTTAGAATAAAATCAAAGTGTTTACTTTGTGATAACAAATATGTTTTTATTTAATAAAATTTTGACCTTTACTTGTAATTTCTTATCATACAAAACAAAAAAATATAGATTTCCAAACTTAGAAAAAATAGAACTGTTTACTTTGACAATGCCTTAGTTTTGAAAAGTTTTGGACTTCTAATTTTATGAAACATAAAAGAAGAGATTTAACTTAAAATAAATGACAAAATTTACTTTTGGCAAGTATTCTGAAATTAGAAAAAATCAAAACAAATTAAGAGATTCAAACTTAGAATAAATCAAAGTGTATATTATAACAATTAATATGTTTTTAATTTTTAAAATTTTGGCTTTATTTATGATTTCTAGTCATGCAAAACAAAAGACAAATTTAAATTTAGAATAAAATCAAAGTGTTTACTTTGTGATAACAAATATGTTTTTATTTAATAAAATTTTGACCTTTACTTGTAATTTCTTATCATACAAAATAAAAAAATATAGATTTCCAAACTTAGAAAAAATAGAACTGTTTACTTTGACAATGCCTTAATTTTGAAAAGTTTTGGACTTCTAATTTTATGAAACATAAAAGAAGAGATTTAACTTAAAATAAATGACAAAATTTACTTTTGGCAAGTATTCTGAAATTAGAAAAAATCAAAACAAATTAAGAGATTCAAACTTAGAATAAATCAAAGTGTATATTATAAAATTAATATGTTTTTAATTTTTAAAATTTTGGTTTTATTTATGAATTCTAGTCATGCAAAACAAAAGACAAATTTAAATTTAGAATAAAATCAAAGTGTTTACTTTGTGATAACAAATATGTTTTTATTTAATAAAATTTTGACCTTTACTTATAATTTCTTATCATACAAAATAAAAAAATATAGATTTCCAAACTTAGAAAAAATAGAACTGTTTACTTTGACAATACTTTAGTTTTGAAAAGTTTTGGACTTCTAATTTTATGAAACATAAAAAAAGAGATTTAACTTAAAATAAATGACAAAATTTACTTTTGGCAAGTATTCTGAAATTATATAAGCATCTTCCATGGGGTGAGAAATAATCCATTTGGTTTTTGCTCTACAGCTTCAGCCTGCGTATTACAATGGCATTCCCCAAACACCTTTCTCATTGCGTTTGCCTGCTATGTCTGATCTGCTTGACATCTGCAGTGTTTAATGCCTCTCCCACATCTTCCAAACGCCTTCAGAGTCTGGGATTAGGATACTCCTCTCCCTCACCTGAAAGTAATCAGATCCTCCTCCTCTCTCCAAATGCCATATTTTCTGCCGGGTTTCATCCTCTTGGGCCTGGCACAAACGCCTATGCTTTCGCTGTCTGGTACACCAATACAACCGAAATCCCCACAATTGTATGGATTGCCAACAGAGATCAACCCATTAATGGAAGGAATTCCCGTCTCCACCTGCAAAAAGACGGGGACTTGGTCCTAGTTGATGCCGATGGAACTGCCATATGGAGGACTGGTACCAGAGCTCTCTCTGTCAATGCTGCTGTGCTTCTTGACACAGGCAATCTTGTTCTATGCAGCTCTTCTGGCCGTATCCTTTGGCAAAGCTTTGATTCCCCTACTCATACGCTCCTTCCAGGCCAGACTTTCACTAAGGATACACAGCTGGTCTCCAGAATGGATGATGCCACGTACAAATCTGGGTATCATAGTTTCTTCTTCAACGATGACAACTATCTTGCCCTAATCTATCGAAGTTCCACTGTTTCCAGCAAGTATTGGCCAAGGCCTTGGATGAGTGCGGCTCAGAATGACAGAACGACTTACAACTTCAGCCGATTGGCGTTTCTTGACAGATTTGGCAGATTCAGTTCAAGCGATGGGTTCAGTTTTCATGCGTCGGACTATGGAGAGGGACCCAAGAGAAGGCTGACGATGGATGTAGATGGTAATCTGAGGCTCTATAGCTTTGACCTAAATCATAGAATGTGGAATATTACTTGGACGGCTGTTGTCGAGCAGTGCACGGTTCATGGTCTGTGTGGGCTAAATGGGTTGTGCATATATACACCACGGCCCACCTGTGTGTGTCCCCCTGGTTTCAGAATGGTTGATTCAACAGACTGGTTCAAAGGCTGCCAGGCCATCAACCAACTTTCCTGCAACCCAAACACTAGTCAGTTTGTTAGGCTCCAATACACAGATTACTATGGCTTTGATAAGCCTAGATATGGGGCCAGTAGCTCGCTGGAAGAATGCAGGAAAAGCTGCTTGGATGATTGTGATTGTCTGGGATTTGGTTACAGACTCACCGGGACAGGAGAGTGTTTTCTAAAGTTTCTACTGGTAAACGGGATTCAATCTCCAGGAATCATAAATGACATGTATGTTAAAATATCCACCAACGATATTTCTTCCATGTCAGACTCATCACCACCAAGCCTGCATTGCTCAAACCAAACGCAGCCCCGAGTGAATATTTCTGCCGCATTTATAAGAAAGAGAGCAAAAAGAGATGAGTTAATTGTCCCACTAGCATCATTTGCTTCTACTATTGGGCTTACAGAGATTGTTTGCGTAGCACTCGGATGGTGGATTCTGTTCAGAAACTTTGACGAAGATAATTTCTTCAAACTGCAAGGCTACTTCGCAGCTCCCACGGGACTGAAAAGGTTTACTTTTTCTGAACTGAGAGAAGCGACAGGTAAATTTACAGATATGGTGGGAAAAGGAGGATTTGGGTCAGTCTACAAAGGTTTCCTTCGACCAGAAAACAAAGTTGTGGCAGTGAAGCGATTGGAAGGAGTTTCTCAAGGCGAAGATGAATTCTGGGCAGAGGTGAGTATGATCTGCAGAGTGAGTCATATGAATCTGGTTCGCATGTTCGGCTTCTGTGCAGAGGGAAAGAGCAGGCTGCTGGTCTATGAGTATGTGGAGAATGGCTCTCTCGATAAATACCTTTTCACCCATGACAACAGTAACAGTTCAATCATTTTGGATTGGAAGAAACGGCTTCAAATTGCCGTAGGGGCGGCCAAAGGGCTGGCTTATCTGCATGAGGAATGCCTGGAATGGATTCTGCACTGTGATGTGAAGCCTCAGAACATTCTTCTGGACGACAAGTTTCGAGCCAAAGTGTCGGACTTCGGACTGGCAAAGCTGGTCGACAGCGGCAATGGGAATGACAGAGATCGCGCGCTCACTTTCTCCACGATTCGAGGAACGCGAGGATATCTGGCGCCCGAGTGGACGATGAATCTTCCCATCACGTCCAAGGCAGATGTTTACAGCTTTGGAATTCTTCTGTTGGAATTAGTGAGCGGGCGAGACGCTGCGAAATTCAATGTGTCTGAGTCGGGGCTTACTTTTGTACCGTGGGTGTCTGAGAATATGAGAGCGGGAAAATGGATGGACGATGTCCTCGATGCCAAGCTGGCAGACGGCGTTGGTGAGGTGGAGAGTGAGGAGGTGGAAAGAGTGCTGAACACGGCATTGGAGTGCGTAAAGCAGGAGAGAAATGAGAGGCCTTCCATGAGTGAGGTCGTCGAGATGTTAACGGGAGCTGCATCTGTCAACCCTGAGACCGAAAATAACCAGGAAATATAATATAGAATAACTCGTTCCATCCTCATCGACATCCACAGGAAATAACCAGGCAATCCAGCCGGGAAGTAGTTAAGAATAAGAATAATTGGAAATTTTCATATTTCTTATTATGAATAGAAAAGAACAACTATTTTTTAATGGGTAAAGTTCTTCAGCTAGAGGAGAGGGACCTCTAGTTGATTGGGTCTAATAGTATATTTTGGCCTGTAGTTGTGCATTTGACTATTTAGAATTTGTATTGCGGGTAAATGATACTTCTTGTTTTGTCAATATATTATACAACTAGCACTTGCATCAAAATTTGTTTTGCAAATATATTATACAACTAGCACTTGCATCGAAAGGAGGTGCAAGGGATGCGACGATAGGAATTTAATTGGAAAGCATAAGTGAAGCATTACATAATACAAGTAAGTGCTTAAAAGTGTAAATGAGAAGGCAACATAAAGAAAGCACATCAACTCAGAAGGTATGTATACCCAGCATACAAAGCATGACAACATATGAATACTATATAGGGGAGATTCTCTTACTACTTTCAATACCCAACATGCTTCTTTGAAACCGTCAAAGCTAATTCAAAATAATGGGCAAGCCCAACAAGCTCCAAAAATCTATGAGACATTTGTGGCAAGATTTGTACCACTCGGCTAAAGTGAAATCATAATAAAAATGAAAAACATACAAGATTGTGACAACTCATTACAAACCTAGGGAAAGCCTAATCTTTAAAGAGCGATGCAAGGATCATATAATGGGTTCGAAATGGGAGCATGTACAACAAGAGAAGCATACTTCTCTTTGACCTTAGATCTATCCCAACATTTAGGGCGAGTTTGCACAATTTTAAAGTTGAATTGAAAGTTTGTAACAATGCACTAGAAGTGAAAACAAGTTTAACAAAATAAGGATAATCCCCTTCACATTGTTAGACCCAAATAAATACTTAAGACTAAGAGAATCTAGGTTGCTTTGAAGCTAAATGAAGGATTTGAACCAAGGTGTGTATATAAAATTTTTGAATCAACCCATAAGAATTTTTTCATTTCCCACGGGCTTAGGGAAAATAATGTAGGGACATATAAGTATTTGAATTAGACGCCCAAATTATGGGAAACAAGTTTCATGTGACAAGCTGATTATTTTAAAATGATGTTTCCAGCCAAGGATCGTATACATGAGTATTTTGGAGGGAGAGGAGAAGAATGGAAAAACACATTTAATGAACACAGGGGTCAGGCAAAGGCATGCTTGTTTATCCATTAATTCAAATCAAATAGATTGCACACCCTGCATATATATCACTAGAGATTGAACACCTCTTGATATATTTGTACCCTCTTTATTGTGAACTTCCAATTCTTTTACTTCTACTTCTCTTCGTCTGGCATATCTATGCATGTTTATCTCATTGTGTCTTTTCCTTTGTTCCTCCCTTTCATTGTCATTCATTTGCTCTCATTGTTGTCTTCTATATTCTCTTTTGTATGTCCTTCTATATTCTCTTTGATACTATCTTCTTTCCTCCTTTATTTGAAAGTTTAACCTTTGACGCGACATAGTCAATTCATATTAAGATAAATGAATTTATTGTGATCAACATTTGAGGTATAGAAATGTACTAAACACAATTTATTTTTAAAATTTCAAATAAATAAAATAACAAAACACAATTATTAAATCACTTAGTATATATTATAAATATTATTATTTTAAAATATCAACTTCAATTTTTATTAATCATTGCTTGTTTGTATGAGTATTATTATTTTAAAAAAAGGGCGTCAATGGAAGGATTGGAGCAAGTTATGGGCTTCCATCAACACAATGCTCAGGCTGGGTTGGTTGAATGATTCCTAAATGTATAAGCAAGTGTAAAGTAAAACAATGCAATAAAAAGAGTGTAAATTTGAGAGACATTCATTTGATAGAGAAAACAAAAATGGGTGTCTTAACAAAACTTTTGTTTCCATTGGCCATTGTTTTTTGACAATAGAGTACTGTAAATTAAAAAAATGTGAGAATTTAAAGATCTAAAAATTAAAAAACATGTAAACCAAGCTCTTGTTTTTGGTTCCTCCTTTCTCGTTTTGAGAATCTTCCTCAAAACTGAGAATCATTTCTCTTTTTCTTCGGTCTTTGTCCGTTTTTCTTTTCAATTATGAATCCTTTGTAAATCACCTATTCTTGCTCTCTGTAAGAATCGTGAGCCGATGAGAAGCATACACAAGGAAGAACTATAAAATACATATATGACATTAAATAATTGACAACAAATAATGGTTTTTAAATGTGGCTTTTCTCATCAAACACTCAAAAGACCAGCGTAGTGGTTTACCTGCATGAATAGAGTGGTTTTCAGGTATAAATGCAGCATTTTTCTAACGTGAGACAATAAACCGGCATGGGAAATAAATACTATGGCCGTACGCGAGCCTCTCCGCAGGGGAAGCCTATCAACTTAATTAGACTAATTATCACTTTGATAATTAAAACATTTAAAGTTGACAAAATGATTTTATTTAGAAAAGAAATATATCATAAGATATTTATGTAAACACTAATGTTTAACAAGGGAATGCAAATGAAAAATATTTAAAAGGATTATAGAACTTAGAAAAGTTAATGTTTACTAATGTATAGTTTAAGAGTAAACTAAACATGTAGTTTTCTTAAATTGTACTTCCATGTGATTTATATAAAAAATAAAAGATTTGAAATGTCTTGTCAAAGAAATACTCTCAAATTATATTTGTAGTACTATTTATATAAACCAAACATTTACAATTAACTTTTCACAAATAAAAGTTCTCTACATTGGACTCAATCTGGCCCTTTCCAAGGGCCTTAGGAAGGTATGGCTTGAAAGTGATTCCTTAAACATTGGTGATTGCTTGAAATGGGTTCAAAACTCCAGTTGATCCATTCGAGGCATTATCTTGGATTTTTTAAAAATGATCAATTCTATATATGAATGCATTGTCTCCCATATTTATAGGGAAGGAAACTATGTGGTTGATTATTTCACCAATATTGGAGTTGCTAAGGATTCAATTTATTGGTTCGGGGTTAATGAGCCCTTCCCCTTGAGGTTAAAAATATAATGTTTAATGATGCATGTACTCACTAATGTGGCATCTTTATAGTGCATTATATTTGTTCACTCCCTATGTCATCTCTTAGGGACATGGGGTGTTATTTTTCCTTTCAATTCTATGGGTTCTCATTTTTGGGCCCTAATTTAGGCATGTTGTCATTTGCTTTATTCCTCATAATTACCACTAGTCTTGTCATGCTAGTCTTGTCATGCCTAACCTCTCATGCTTTATGGGTTATTTGAGCCAGATTTATAACATATTTCTTGTTGTGTGTGTTTCTAGTTTCTCTATTTTGTTTTCTTATTCTCTCTATGTGCCTTGTTGTCTTGTGGGTAGACCCTTCTTGATCATGGGTGGGGACATAAATAGAGTAGAGTCAAATTCTTGTGAAAATGGTAGAACAATCCTACTACTTGGGGGGAGCTCTCTATAGGTAGGGTTATTCCCTTCATAGAGAAACTATATGGCTATGATCCAATTTTCACAAAAGAATTATTAAAAGGATTGAAATAGCACTTTGTCTATGTATAAGGTCGAGATCACCATCTTAGAGGATTTAATTACGGAGGTGTCGTGTCTTTGCTAAAGGAAATATAGTTTTATAGGGACCGCAAAGCCTCTAAGGCGGTTGTCTCTCTTTTCTTTAGGGATCATGAGTGAGAGAAGGTGAAAAGAACAAACATGGGAAGCTATGACCATGAAACCATTAAATCCCTTTGGTTGGAGGTGGAAAAATCTATTATGAGGCATTTCACCCTTGATGGGCTCTTTACTAGCCTCTTTGGACAATATTTCATTTTTCTTAATCATTTATGACACAATCATGTTGTTTCATTTCCTCTTTACTTGTTATCCTATCTTTTTATCGGTCTTAATGAGAATAGGAAGAATGCCATTTCCTTGGTCCTCCATGATAGAATTATTTAATTCATCACGGAGTATACCAAATATACGTGTCTAGATTCACTTCAAGCCCTCTTGGCTTAAATGCAAAATTGAGTATGCACAAAATGTCACTATTCTCTACTCTAATATGTTCACTGATCTAGAGGATAAAGTATTAGATGAGGAGGCATGTTTTCATATTAGAAATAAGAAGAATTTAAATAAGGGTGAAAAAACCTCTAAGCCTTCTTGGTCAAATGTTTATGAGAATGATGATTATGATGACTACTATTATGATGATGAGGAGTATGTCCCCTCTATTTCTCATACTCCTAGCTTGATTAGGGCTCAGAAAGATAAAGAGCTCACCTTTGATGTTAGGGAATCATCTATGCCTCAAAGTATTAAAAGGAGAAAATACAAAATAAAGAAAGATGACAAATGACAACCACAATAGAAAACATATGAATAACCTTTAAGATTCACAACAAACAACAATTACAAAGGGGGTTTAAGCACAAAATAAGTTTTTATATGCAATAGTGAAAGAAGAGTAACAAATCTCAACATATAAATAAATGGTTTATCTTATAACATTCAAACCAAGATACTTTAGTATGATTAGTTATTATCAATCATATACAACACCAGAATAAAGAATTAAAATATTATAGAAATATAGAAATATACAAATGGAAATACAACCTTGACACATGAGAAATCAATAATAATAACTAGGTAACACATTTAGACATATGAACCAAATGCATTCTTCATTAGGGTGATCCCACGAAGCTGTGTCCCACTTTTAGGGACAAACAAAATCGGGAAGAGATGAAAAAAAAATTGGAGCCTTCGTATGAAGTGGATACTTTGCGCGAAGTGGTGGACCCACTTCGCACGAAGTACCCCAAACAAGGGGCTTTGTGCGAAGACCCCCCTTCACACAAAGACTCCTACAAGGGGGTCTTTGTGCGAAAAGGGGTCTTCGCACGAAGCCCCTTTGGGCTGGATTTTTTATATATTTCTGGTGGTTTTTTTTTGTAATCTCATTGTCACTGTCACTGTTTGTGGACCCTAGGCCTTGGAGCGAAGTACCTCAACACATCAGCACACTAGCGCCTCTCGAGCTTCTTCAGCATCTTCAGATTGTTAGCAGTATCAGGTACACACATTTTTCTCATTTTTTATTGTAAATAATATGTTTTATATTTATTTTAGTTAGTTATTTGTTTTAAATAATTTTTTATTTGTAGAAATTTTAGAAATTTGTAGTTAAATATTATCTAATATGTTAGAAATTAATAGTAGAATTTTAGAAAATCATAATTAAATATTAGAAAATGATAGAAATATTAAAAATCGTAGTATAAATGTTAGAATATGTTAGAAAATGGTAGAAAATGGTAGTAGTTTGTTAGCAACTGTTAGAAAATATTTACAAAACATTAGAAACTGTAGTAGAAATGTTAGAAAATGTTAGAAAACATTAAGATTAAAGTTAGAAAATGTTAAATTTTAAGTTTAAAGTTATAAATGTTAGAAAATGTTAAATTTTAAGTTTAAAGTTGTAAATATTAGGAATCTCTCTCTCTCTCTCTCTCTCACACACACACACACACACACACACATGTACATGTACATGCATTTTTAGTAAATATTAGTTAGTTATTTGTTTTAAATAATTTTTAGTTTATAAAAATCTTAGAAAATTGTAGTTAAATTTTTGAAAATGATCTAGTAGTATGCTAGAAAATGTTAAAAAATTGTAGTACAGTAAGTTTCTAGGACCCTTATTCCTCCCTTACAACATATCAAGACACTTAGGATCCCTTAGGAATCTCAAGATCTTATAATACATATTAGGATGTCCTATGACCCATTGATGTACATGTTAGGTTCCATTAATACATACAAAGACTCATTGTTTCCCTCAAGGCTCCTTAAGACATTCTAGGATGAATTAATGTAACCTATGATCTCTTAGGACCTATTATGAGGCCTACAACCTCTTAAAACATTCTAGGACCATTATGTATCACTTATGACATCTTACTTGACACATAGGACCCCTTAGGACCCATACGACCCATTATTATATCTTAAAATGTTGTAGGACACATTCATCTATCTTAGCTTTTGTTAATAGATATGTGAACCCATCATTGCCCACAAGAACCCTTAAGACATACTAGTATGAATTAATGTAACCTAAGATCCCTTAGACCACTTATCACATCTACGACCCATTAACATTGGTGGACCATTATACATCCCTTATAACATTTTAAAACATATATGACCTATTCAGATCATCAAGACCCATTAACATATCTTAGGTTGTCTTAGGACACATTTATGTATCTTAGATTCAATTAATATCATATGAGGATCCACTAATGAAACCTAGGACCCCTTAGGACCTCTTATGTTACCCTTGACCCCTTAAGACACTCTACCTAACCCTTATCCATCCCTTACATTATCTTAAGACACATCTAGGACTCATTGTTACCCACAACCCCTTAAGACATTCTAGGACCACTTATTGCACCTACGACCCATTAACATTCTAGGACTCTTATATGGATCCCTTAAGACCTCTTATGTTACATACAACCCCTGAAGACACTCTAGGACCACTTATTGCACCTATGACTCATTAACATTCTAGGACTCTTATCTGGATCCCTTATGAAATATTAAAACAAATACGAAACCTTAGGACCCCCAAGACCCATTAAATAATATTAGGATGTCCTAGGACCACTTAGACCACTTATCACACGTACGACCCATTAATATTATGTTAACCATGACCCCTTAAGACACTCTAGGACTCTTATATATTCCTTAGGACCTCTTATGTTACCCATGACCCCTTAAGACACTCTAGGACCACTTATGTTACCCACGACCCCTTAAGACTTTCTATGACTCTTATCTATACGTTAGGACCTCTTATGTTACCCATGACCCCTTAAGACACTCTAGGTCATATTAGGTCCTAATAGGTCATATTAGGTCATATTAGGAAACGAGGTATGTCTAAGTTTTTTCTCTACTTAAAGACCTAACTAGACCTATTACGACCAAGTAGACCTTACTAGGACCTATTAGGACCAATTAGACCTATTAGGTCTTTAACCAACATTAGTCTGACCAATTAGATGTATTAGGACCTATTAGGTCCAAATAGACCTAACTAAACCTAGCTAGACCTATTAGGACCAATTAGACAGGTAACTAGACCAATTAGGACCTATTAGGAACATAATTTAGGACCTATTAGACATAACTAGACCTAATTGTATCAAGACCGATTAGGAACAAAATTTAGGACCCAATTATCTACCTAATTAGACCCAATTAGACCTATTAGGACCAATTAGGACTAATTAGAACCAATTATGACCAATTAGAACTAATTAGGACCTAATTAGACTCAATTAGAACAATTATGACCTAATTAGACTCAATTAGAACCAATTAGGACCTAATATGACCAATTAGGAAAAATTATGACCAATTAGTCCACTAATTAGGACCTCTTATGTTACCCACGACCCCTTAAGACACTCTACGATTCTTATCTTTACCTTAGGACCTCTTATGTTACCCATGACGCCTTAAGACACTCTAGGACCCTTATTTATAGCTTATGACATCTTATGTTACCCACGATGCCTTAAGACACTCTAGGACCCTTATTTATAGCTTATGACATCTTATGTTACCCACAACCCTTGAAGACACTCTAGGACCACTTATGTTACCCACGATCCCTTAAGACACTCTAGGACCTTTATCTATAGCTTATGACATCTTATGTTACCCACAACTCCTTAAGACACTCTAGGAGCACTTATGTTACCCACGATCCCTTAAGACACTCTAGGACCTTTATCTATAGCTTATGACATCTTATGTTACCCACGACTCCTTAAGACACTCTAGGAGCACTTATGTTACCCACGACCCCTTAAGACACTCTAGGACCACTTATGTTACCCAAGACCCCTTCAGAGACTCTAGGACTCTTATCTATACCTTAGGACCTCTTATGTTACCCATGACCCCTTAAGACACTCTAAGACCCTTATCTATAGGTTATGACCTCTTATGTTACCCACGACCCCTTAAGACACTCTAGGACCACTTATGTTATCCACGACCCCTTAAGAGACTCTAGGACTCTTATCTATACCTTAGGACCTCTTATCTTACCCACGACCCCTTAAGAAACTCTAAGACCCTTATCTATAGCTTATGACCTCTTATGTTACCCATGACCCCTTAAGACTCTCTATGACTCTTATCTACACGTTAGGACCTCTTATGTTACCCATGACTCCTTAAGATACTCTAGGTCATATTAGGTCCTAATAGGTCATATTAGGTCATATTAGGAAATGAGGTATGTCTAAGTTGTTTCTCTACTTAAAGACCTAACTAGACCTATTAGGACCAAGTAGACCTAACTAGGACCTATTAGGACCAATTAGACATGTAACTAGACCTATTAGGACCAATTTGACAGGTAACTAGACCTATTAGGACCAATTAGACAGGTAGCTAGACCTATTAGGACCAATTAGATAGGTAACTAGACCAATTACGACTATTAGGAACAAAATTTAGGACCTATTAGACTTAACTAGACCTAATTGTGTAATACCCCAAAAATGGGCTATAAGTTCATTAATCTCCTACATCATCAAATCGAATGAAATCGACATCAAAGTCCTAACCTAAGGCACATCTGAACATCATCAAATCCTAATTGATTATCTTAAATTCTGCATCGGGGAATATTCCCAGCAATATTCTTAATTATCTTAATTACCTTTAATTTAATGATTATTTGGCGATAAATCACATTTATCCTAAAAGTTTGATTAATTGAATATTTTCATATTTAATTAATTAGATTTAATATTTTTCACTTAATTGTTTAATTAAATTTAATTCTATCTATTATTAATTGTATTATTTAATTTTGACAATAAATCTAATATCCTATGAATAATTGATTAAATTCTTATTTAATTAATTAAAGCATGTTGTCATTATTTAATAATATAGTTTTTAATAAAAGTTTGATTAAATGATTGATTAACCCATAAATCAATTATTTATTTTCAAAATCAGTTAAGTTGAGAATAAATCACTTTATTTATTTAATTAATTCATAATTATTATGCACATTCAAAAGAAACAGTTAAACTCCAAATTAGAAAATCAATGCAAAGTGTTGACTTTTTAGAGCTCAACATCCTTTTGGAGTTCCAAAAGCTGATCTAAACTCTAATTTGAGTTAAAAAGCTATTTTTGCATGATTTGCATGTTTTTGTGAATTAAATTATCTTTATTATCAGATAACTCAAAAATCAAGCTGAGTTAATCTGAGTGATTTATGGCTTTTTTTCATGCACCCCCAAAGCCCTAGATTTCTATAAATTAAGGCTTCAGCTCATCTCAAATCATCTCATAATTTTGCAAGCTTACTTTGCCAAAGTCATCTACGAATTGCACAACTATTTTGGAGAATTGGAATTTGGAGAATCAAAGCTTATTGCTAATCAAGGCTATTGTGAGATCAATTTTTTTTTTTTACATTCATTTAGATTCTTTTTCATATCATTGTTAGATCATTTTAGCATATCAATTTCCATATTACCATAGATTCCATATCAAGTTTTCATCTTATTGCATAGAAAATATAAAAAATATAGATTAATTGCATTCATATTTTATATCAGTTTTGCATTCAAATCCTTCATTTAGGTGTCGTCTAGGTCACTGATCTCGATAGCAATCTGAGAACATCAATCTCGCACCTATTAGAAGGTAGTAGATCGCTTGATTAGATTAGATTTCAATTTTGCATGATTTTTGCTAACCTCTAATGTTTTACTGAAGTGTTGTGTCTACAGATCAGGTACAATTTTCACACACACATTTCTGGCACAAATAAAAATTGCTCCAGAGGACCAAGAGAAAATTGCTTTCACATGTGCATGGGGCACCTTCTATTGGAATGTCATGCCATTTGGGCTTAAAAATGCTGGTGCTACATATCAATGAGCAATGACATCTATTTTCCATGACATGATGCATTGAACTATGGAAGATTATGTTGATGATACTTTAGCAAAATCTATGATCAGAACTGAACATCTAAAGTACTTGAGCATGATCCTAGACAGAATGGAAAAGTTTAGTCTCCGACTAAATCCTAAGAAGTGTGCTTTTGGTGTCACTTCTGGAAAGCTCTTAGGATACATAGTTTCAAAGAAGGGCATTGAAGTTGATCCGGCTAAAGTCAAGGCTATAATAGAGATGCAACCTCCCATGAATATCAGTCAAATGAGGACATTGCAAGGAAGAGTTCAATCTATCAGAAGATTCATATCATAGCTAGCGGACATATCACAGCCTTTTACAAAAATATTACATAAAGGTGTGACCTTTGCATGGAATGAAGAATGTGAGAACAACTTTAACCATATCAAGAAGTATCTATCAAATCCGCATATCTTGATGCCTCCTATTCATGGGAAGCCATTGATCTTATATGTCTCCACAACAGCCACATCACTGGGGGCATTGCTAGCGCAACATGATGAAGAGAAAAAGGAAAGAGCCATTTATTATATAAGCAGGACATTGGTGGCGTATGAAAAGAACTATTCTATGATTGAGAAAGCTTGTCTCACTATGATCTTTGCATCACAGAAACTGAGACACTATATGTTAGCTGATACCATGCATCTAGTAGCAAAAATTGATCCACTAAAATACCTACTAAGCAAGGCTGCCCTCACAGGTAGACTGGCTAAATGGGTCATGCTTCTAAGCGAATTTGACATTGAATATGTTGAAAGAAAAGCTATAAAAGGTCAAGTTATTGCTGATCAACTAGCAGATGCACCCATGTTTGATGACACACCAATGCAAATGGAATTTCCAGACTCCTCTATTATGCACCTATCCTCTAGAGAATGGAAATTGTTCTTTGATGGCTCCTATACATAGAATGGATCTGGAGTAGGCATATTGTTCATAACTCCTCAAGGATACTCCATCCCAAAAGCATTCAGACTAAAGTTCCCCTACACAAACAATATTGTAGAATATGAAGCCCTTTTGAATGGTATGAAAATAGCAATTGAATGGAGAGTAACAGAGCTACACATTCATGGAGACTCTCAACTTGTTATTCATCAAGTCAATGATGTGTACCAAACTAAAGATGGAAAGCTCATTCCTTACAAGAGCATGGTAGATGATCTTAAGAAATATTTCATAGCTATCACATTTGAGAAAATTCCTAGAATGGAGAACAAGGCTACCGATGCAATGGCAACACTATCTACTTTATTACAGCAGCTTGAACATGAGCTACGCTATGAGTTCCTAGTGGAAGCACTATCTTATCCTGCATATGAATCCCCTGAAACCCGCATGATCTGCATTGTTGTTGGTCATGATTCATCTAGATACAAAGACCTCTTTTCCTATCTCCAAGACCAAATCATTCCCGATACCTTCAACCGCCATGAAAAGAGATACCTTATCTGTAATGCCTCCTGATATGTCATCATTGGTCACGATCTATACAAATGAGGTCTAGATGGTATGCTACTTAGATGTTTAGAATGGGAAGAGTCTCAACGTGCATTAGAGGAAGTCCATGATGGTATTTGTGGGTCACACTCGAATGGTTTAACACTAGCTCAAAAACTTATTAGGGCTAGGTACTACTAGCCTGAAATGGAGAAAGAGGCCATCAAATTTGCTAAGAATTGTCAAAAGTGTCAAGTACATGGCAACCTAATTCATGCTCCAGGGAGGGATCTAATCCCCTTTACAACACAATGGCCTTTCCATCAATGGGCATTTGATCTTATCGGGATGATTCATCCTCATTCTTCTAACAGACATACCCATATAATCACAACCACATATTATTTTACAAAATGGGTAGAAGCGGTCCCTTTGACACAAGCAACGGGAAAGCAGATATCAATGTTCATCTTAAACTATATCATATGCAGATATGGGATCCCTCATTCCATAATCACAGGTAATGGTGGGCAATTTAGGAATAAACACCTAGATGATCTATGTGCCAAATTCAAGATCACCCAACATTGGTCTTCTATCTACTATCCACAAGGGAATGGCCAAGCAGAGGCTTCCAACAAAAATCTATTGAAGATCTTGCACAGAACAGTAAACAAAACTGGCAGAGACTGGCATCTCATGATTAATCCAGCTCTATGGGCCTACAGAACAAGTATCAGAACACCTACAGGGGCTACACCTTTCACTTTAGTTTATGGGTCTGAGGTGGTACTACCTATTGAGGTTGAAATCCCATCACTAAGAATCATAATGCATGGTCTAGTAACTGATGATGACTACATAGTGTCTAGGTTGCAAGAACTTGAACTACTAGATGAGCGCAGACAAGCAGAGTATGATCATCTCAGAGTATATCAGAAGAGAATGTCTAGAGGCTACAAAAAGAAAGTCAGACATAGAGAATTTAAGGTTGGCGATCTAGTTTTGAGAGAGAATCCTAAAAATCAATCACATCGAGAATGCAAGGGGAAGTTCGAACCCAATTGGCTGGGTCCCTTTGTAATCACTGCTACTTTTGGCTCTGGTGCCTATCAACTCTCAATGATTGAAGGAGAACAGCTCTGCGAACCAATCAACATTCTCGATTTGAAGAAATTCTATGCCTAAGGCATTCAATCTATGGTAAAATGTCTTGAAAAAATTATAAAAATCAGAAAAAGTCCTAAAAAAATTAACATCTTGGTGAAAACCTAGCAATAGGCACCTTGATGATTCACAAAAAAATAAAAAAATATCAAAAGTACAAAAAAATTGAAAAAATGAAAAATACAAAAAAATGAAAAAAAAAAGTGCCTTGGTGGAAACCTGGAAACAGGCGCCTTGGTAGCAAAAATAGAATCTTTGCCAAGATGGTGAAAACCCAGCAAATGGGCGCCACTTGTTTCGAAATGCTCCATCTATCAGTGCAATCTTGGTCTTTCCCAGCTTTTAGTCTTGCTTTAGTTTGTACATATCTCTTGGTTTGTTTTTGCATTTCCAATTTTCAATAAGTCAGTTTGTCCACCAATTTGCTCAAGTGTCTGTATCTTATCAATGTTCAAACTTGGGGGCAATCAATGTCATATCCTATGGTCTCTGGTGTATCTTAGACGTATCATATCTAGTCAGAGTCATTTTTAAGCTTCATGTGAGTCAATCAGTCAGTCTTGTCTCCCGAAAGGATTTTGCATGTACAACAACGCAATCAACATCAAACATCAAACTGAAAACAATCTATGCTTTTTACATGCTTTTATCTCCTTGTATGCTTACTGATTCGCTTTGAGATTTTTGCATATTGTGTCCCTTCGAGCCCTTCGATGATGTCCTTTATAGGATTTAGAGAGTGATGACTGGGGGCATAATCTTTTCTTTGTCTTCTGCTTGTATGTGAAAATCTAACAACTTTGGAAATTCTGAATTGAAATGGTGTCCGACTGTAAGAGCTTCTATCTCGAATTGGATGGCCATGCGTACCTCGACCATTGATACCCAGATGATTCAAAGAAGTATTGATCTAACTATTGTCTTTTTGAGTGAGTTCTTTCTCCTACTGTGAAACATGATCTTACCTAAGGATGTGAATGATAAAGGGTCACTACGGGTAATTCACATTGGATTTAGAATGATCTCTTGGCTATTTGATGTGTTTGTCACGCAAGGCGTATTCTGATCATCATGACATTTATGTTTTGATGCTTGTACCAATTGCTATATCAAAATGGACATGATATTCAAGTCATCCTAGCGTTTGTGCCTTGGTGCTTATATCTAATCTGACATTCCAAAAATAAAATCAATATTCATATATCCATGGTTGTTGACCAGTGGGTGTTGTATTGATTCTTGCGCATACAAATCGATATTCATATGTTTATGGTTTCATAGCTAGTGGGCATTGTATTGATTTATCCGGTAACCTAAAAGTTCAATGATGATAACAAATCGACACATGATCAGTGACTAGATCCTAGGTCTTAGGTCGCATTTCATTCTGCATTTCATTTTTCATCTTTGCATGATCTCACAATAATTAAATGAACTTGAATGCTTAAACAATTCTCCACTCGCATCTTCAAATCTAACAAGAGCTGAATCTCACATGAAGGTTCCTCCAACGAAACAATAAGTAGAATTCTTTTTCGGGATCAAAATCGAAATCTAAAATCATTCATATTATTAACTACTTGCATAATCAACCTTCAATCATCACAGAAATCTATTTTTCAACTTAACTGATTATCTTACATCAAACTATCAAAATTTCAAACTTTTAACTATGGTCAAACCTAGTCTACTTGGTCTATAGGACCTCTAAACGATGCAAAATATATTCCCAAACATTTTTAACCACTTCTCAAATCAATTAACATGCTTCTAAACTCTCAACGCTGACTTTTCTTGTCAGATTTCAATTTTAATCCCGAAGGGGGCATGGTATTGCACATCATTCAAAGTTTGTAATCATATCTTTATGGAAATCATATCTTCCTTAGTAATCAAGACAACAACCACGTCTAGTTACTAATTCATCAAAAGTCCTCTTCACTCGGGGCAAATCTATCATCACTTGGGGCATATCAGATTCATCAAGATCCATATCAATCTAGTATTCTCCTAATCTTGTAAACTATATCAGTTTTTGCAACCATCAGATCATAGTGTTCTTTCCTTGGTTCTTCGGCAATTGAAGGGTTTGGATGTGATACCTGCTAGTTCCGCTAAGACAATCGAGTCTAGAACTGGTCACTCACTTCTTCGCAATCATAAGATTCAGAATCAGGTGTTTTGACACTTTTTTTCACAATCCTCGGTTCATCACTGCTACAGTGAACATTATCTTTGGTCATTCAGGACCTATTATCTTCATATCAAATCAATATCAATTAGCTTCTGTCTCATATCAATTATCAATTTCGAATCCATTTCATATCTCTATCAAACATAGACTATCTTTGAACCACTGTGCTTCGCACATCAATTCAAAGAGGGGCAAAATGTAATACCCCAAAAATGGGCTATAAGTTCATTAATCTCCTACATCATCAAATCGAACAAAATCGACATCAAAGTCCTAACCTAAGGCACATCTGAACATCATCAAATCCTAATTGATTATCTTAAATTCTGCATCGAGGAATATTCCCAGCAATATTCTTAATTATCTTAATTACCTTTAATTTAATGATTATTTGGCGATAAATCACATTTATCCTAAAAGTTTGATTAATTGAATATTTTCATATTTAATTAATTAGATTTAATATTTTCCACTTAATTGTTTAATTAAATTTAATTCTATCTATTATTAATTGTATTATTTAATTTTGACAATAAATCTAATATCCTATGAATAATTGATTAAATTCTTATTTAATTAATTAAAGCATGTTGTCATTATTTAATAATATAGTTTTTAATAAAAGTTTGATTAAATGATTGATTAACCCATAAATCAATTATTTATTTTCAAAATCAGTTAAGTTGAGAATAAATCACTTTATTTATTTAATTAATTCATAATTATTATGCACATTCAAAAGAAACAGTTAAACTCCAAATTAGAAAATCAATGCAAAGTGTTGACTTTTTAGAACTCAACATCCTTTTGGAGTTCAAAAAGTCGATCTAAACTCTAATTTGAGTTAAAAAGCTATTTTTGCATGATTTGCATATTTTTGTGAATTAAATTATCTTTATTATCAGATAACTCAAAAATCAAGCTGAGTTAATCTGAGTGATTTATGGCTTTTTTTCATGCACCCCCAAAGCCCTAGATTTCTATAAATTAAGGCTTCAGCTCATCTCAAATCATCTCATAATTTTGCAAGCTTACTTTTCCAAAGTCGTTTACAAATTGCACAACTATTTTGGAGAATTGGAATTTGGAGAATCAAAGCTTATTGCTAATCAAGGCTATTGTGAGATCAATTTTTTTTTTTTACATTCATTTAGATTCTTTTTCATATCATTGTTAGATCATTTTAGCATATCAATTTCCATATTAGCATAGATTCCATATCAAATTTTCATCTTATTGCATAGAAAATATAAAAAATATAGATTAATTGCATTCATATTTCATATCAGTTTTGCATTCAAATCCTTCATTTAGGTGTCGTCTAGGTCACTGATCTCGATAGCAATCTGAGAACATCAATCTTGCACCTATTAGAAGGCAGTAGATCGCTTGGTTAGATTAGATTTCAATTTTGCATGATTTTTGCTAACCTCTAATGTTTTGCTGAAGTGTTGTGTCTACAGATCAGGTACAATTTTCACACACAAATTGTACCAAGACCAATTAGGACCTATTAGGAACAAAATTTAGGACCCAATTATCTACCTAATTAGAACCAATTAGACCTATTAGGACCAATTAGGACTAATTAGAACCAATTATGACCAATTAGAACTAATTAGGACCTAATTAGACTTAATTAGAACCAATTATGGCCTAATTAGACTCAATTAGAACCAATTAGGACCTAATATGACTAGTTAGGACCAATTATGACCAATTAGTCCACTAATTAGGACCTCTTATGTTACCCACAACCCCTTAAGATACTCTAGGTCATATTAGGTCATAATAGGTCATATTAGGTCATATTAGGAAACAAGGTATGTTTAAGTTGTTTCTCTACTTAAAGACCTAACTTGACCTATTAGGACCAAGTAGACCTAACTAGGACCTATTAGGACCAATTAGACCTATTAGGTCTTTAACCAACATTAGTCTAACCAATTAGATGTATTAGAACCTATTAGGTCCAAATAGACCTAACTAAACCTAGCTAGACCTAAATTAGGGCCAATTAGACAGGTAACTAGACCAATTAGGACCTATTAGATTTAACTAGGCCTAATAAGACCACTTACGTGACCTAATAAGAGCTAATAAGACCACTTACGTGACCTAATAAGACCTATAATATTATATATTTAGATATTTTTTTCCATTTTACATGCAGTTATAACATGTAATCAATTACTTAATTATTAACACTTAGCTTTCACATGTTATGTATCTAGATGGCCTCTTAGGGTGCACCTCAGACTCCTGATATGCAAACTATTTTTCATATTGCTGACATGGAGATGGCTCAACTTAGAGAGTCTATCCGTATGTCTTTAGTGGATGGTTTATATAGAGATACATGTGCTAGTATATTGACTAGTTTGGAGACTATGACTGCCAGATTGAGGTCTCATTCCTCCTTCACACCTCAAGTAGTTGAGACCATTTTTTGAGAATTGAGGGAGGAGGTCTTGGGCGATGTTTCCTTGGTGATGGTTCAGAGCCTCATCCCCAAGGAAACCATCAAATGGGAGGTTTTCCCATAGTATGAGGGGAAGGCAGTGGTGAGGGCATATCAAGTCACACGATGTGTGATACCTTAGATCACATGTATGATTTACCCTCAATTTCTTGCAACACATAGTCATTATCCAAATAACGACCAGATTCTATTATATTTTGCATAGAAGTTGTACGCTGAGTTCCGTTTGGGACTCAGGGTCAACTATTTAGATCTCCCATCATATTATGGTTAGGAGCTTGGTAGGGTTGTAGACTACGATCAGTATCGTAGGGCTGATCGAGTTGTGTAGCCTCTAGATAGCTAGTTGGCGATAGGACTCCAGCAGTGGCACCGACGATGGCTGCTACTGCAGATAGAGTCATCATTGCTTCTTAGAGGGTAGTTGTGGATAGTATAGGATAGATTGCTTCTGTAGCCACATCCATCACTTTAGATTCAGTGGGAAGCTACATTTTGACTAGACTGAGTAGAGATAGATCATCTTCTGAGGCTTTGTCTAGTACTACTGCAAGTGTGACTGAGGAGACATATAGAGCTGTAGGTCTTCCTATACCTGGAGAGATACGAGCACTGTCGGGTCATCAGAGTACTTTAGATATGGCCCTTTACTTTTTGGAGGATCTCCTGTAGGCCTATTCTCATATTGCCGACACGCACAAGATCCCAATACATTCAGTCAGGGATTTCATTGCACTTGCATGGGGTCCTATAGTTCCACTGACATAGGACGCACCATCTACTAGTCAGGCACATCATAGTGCAGAGCGTCGTGCACCCACAGATCACTCTATAGCTGTAGAGCTAGGTATACAGATTGGAGATGTACGCATCACCACTAAGGGCCTAGATTATTTTGATGAGAAATTGCATGGGTTGGGTCAGGTGGATGCTGGCACTAATGTCAAGTCATTTATGGATATGTTATTGCATCTAGATGGTTCAGGTTCTACATCCCTCCCCTCCTAGCTAGTGTCACCCCTACACTCCTCATCACTACAGAGGTTTGGGACCTTAGGTGGTGTGGGTGATGCAGTTTCAGTTGATGATATGATGGTGTAGCATGCTAATGATCCTCCTACTCTTGAGACCCATGTACATATAAAATTTTCTTTTCTTTTTTTATTAGGAGTTTTAGTGAACAATTAATTGTAGACATGTGTATTGATGTTTGTTCAATGTATAATATTTTGTAGGCATAGTTAGCAGAGCATGTTACCTCTAGTGTGGGCTCAGAGCATCTTCCTATGAGAGATCCACATGATGTGACACCTACTAGTGGTCAGGTAAGTTTTAGATATATGTATATTTAAGCATGCATGTGTACACATGTATTTATATATTTCAAGTACTTTACATAATATATATACTATGCACATGTATATAACCAACTGTTGTACACTAAATTTGTAGGGGTCAGTCGCTGCTTTAAAACCAGATGATGATTTTCATAGGAGTAATTCAGCAGATGTGACACCTAGTAGTGGTTAGGTAAGTTTTAAAAATATGTAATTTTAAACATGCATTTATAATATTTTAATTATTTTAGATTATTATCATATATACATGCATTTATATTCGCAGGGATCAGTTGCTGTCTCACAGCCATAGGATGCTCATGGCAGTCGCTCTATTCGCATGCACCTAGATGACTCCCTCGTTTAGGACATGTTGAACATATCTTTTATTTGAGACTTAGTTTATGATTCGAGACATATATTTGATTAAAAACATATATATTTGATTAGTTGTACTTATATTTGATTCGAGACATATATTTGATTAGAGGCATATGATTCGAGACATATATTTGATTAGAGACGTATATTTGATTAGATGATATGATTAGATAATATGATTTGATTTGATTTGATTTGATGATTTGATTAGATGATTTTATTTGATGATATATGATTTGATTAGATGATTTTATATGATTTGATTAGATGGTTTTATTTGATTAGATGATATGATTTGATTTGATTTGAATAGATGATTTTATTTAATGATATATAATCTGATTAGATGATTTGATTACATGGTTTTATTTGATTTGTTTAGATATGATAAGTAATATAACTAATTTCATCATTTTTTAGTGTCTTAAGGGGAGGTCTTAAGGGGATCTAGAATTAATATCATAAAAGATAACTAGTTAATGCATGTAACTAATGGATAATAACTATTCTAACTAATTATATAACTAACACATGTCATAAGTAATATAACTAATTTAATCAAAGAATACATAAAATATTTAACTAATATAAAATCTATAAAAATCATTGAATAATCAAAATATACATATAAAATTCTATATATTAAAACCATTGAACCATCAAATAGGTCCATCATATATCAACAAATTATAGTCCATCATATGTTTAAATATATAAACAAAGTATAATGAAATTTAATCCAGAGATATCAAGTAGGTCTTAACACAAGAAATAAGTATACATATTATACTTTTTAGACCAACTCAAGTGGTTCAGACCTTTCATGGAGAACATGTAATACTCTCTCATGATCCTCACTATCTAGTCTCCACTTACGACGTCCATGTTGAGAGTTAACTGTATGAAGAAAAATGGATGTGGCAACTACTAGGTGACTATATTGAAACACCTTCTTTTCTAGTTCATAATCAACAAAGTGAATACCATGTTGAATTACTTTGATTTGCTTGAAATATGTTCCCGCTAAAGCAACTGAACCTGCAGGTCACAAATTTTGATAATATATAAATTTAAACAAACTCAATTTGAAATTTGTTAAAAGGTTGAAATTTAAAATTTACAAAGTGAGTTCAATATATTGATGTAAACCATATAAAAACCTATGGGGAACAACATTCCATCACATTCTTTAGGTTCAAGTAACTTCATCCTCTTTGTAGTACAACACAGTAAATAATAAAAAACTCCTTCTACATTTCCACTCTCAACAATCATTGCAAAGACATCTCCTACACAGTAAATTTATATATATGTGTGTGAGATCTTAAAATAAATAATTAGATCAATCTATAGATCTATCTATCTATCTATACATGCAACTCAATGTACCATATAATGTAAAATATATATACTTACCAATTTTGACCAATCCCGAGATATGATCGTAATTAGTAGAAATCAAAGGAACATCATCGAAGTTTTCATCTTCATCTCTATCAAATGTATAGTAACAACTAGTGGCACTAGATGATGGAATATGGATGAAGTGACTAAGAGGGGGGGGGGGTGAATCAGTCAACCATAAAACACTTCACAATTATTTCTTTCCAGATCCCTTAGGATATCTTAAAAATGTTATCTGTTATAGCACTCAGTAAATAGATTGCAGTAACTTTGAAGATGCAGAAAGTATTAGCAAAATTATCTTTTAGATATTTATCAGCACTAGTGTATGATTAAGATAGCAATTAAGAACACAAGAGACACAAGATTTAACATGGAAACCCAATATGGGAAAAACCACCAATGTATCTAGATACTGATTTTCACTTTTCTGAAGTGATGCCCGGTTAGAAGCCAACCCGGTAAAAGGTTACAAAACACACTGTTAGGTGTGACCTTGTTAGAGGATTTACAATATGGTTGTTAAACCAACTCGGTTAAGAGATTTAGAATTCACTGTTGCAATGATAAGAAGGTAACAATGAAAATGACCTGTATAATAATGCAACTGCCTTGCTGATTACAGATCTCTATTTTGCATAAGTGTGATCCTTCCTGATCGAATAAATCTCTGCCGCACCTTAAGGATATCTGAACATCCTTCACAAATTTGCACACACCTTTCCTGTCTTTCTTCTGTAAATCTTCTGCTGTATTTCTTATTTATTTTTCACATTTGACCTTTTATTTATATGATTTTAGATTTGTCAAAATAACAGTCGGCTGAATTAAGCAAACTCTATTTGAAAAATCCTTCAAGGGCCGACAATGCTCGGTGACCATAACTTTCTACAATCTTTCGGAGACCAAGGGAACTTGGTAAACACCGACAATCCTTTACCTTTGATAACCGACTGAACTCGGTAAACACTGAATTTTCTTTGACGACCGACTGAACTCGGTAAACACTAAATTTTCTTTGATGACCGACTGAACTCGGTAAACACTGAATTTTCTTTGACAACCGACTGAACTCGGTAAACACTAAATTTTCTTTGACGACCGATTGAACTCGGTAAATGCTAAATTTTCTTTGATAACCGAGTGGACTCAGTAGACACTGATTTTCTTTGATAACCGAGTGGACTCGGTAAGCACTAATCTTCCTGTCTGGCAGACCAACTGAGCTCGGTAGGAACTGATTGCTGCGGACTATGACATTGTGTGACATCAAAGACAATACATAATTTGAGTAGCAATTTTCTTCAGACAATTGTTTCCAACAATCTCCCTCTTTGGCATTGATGGCAATACAATATGTCATAGCATAAGAAATTTGAAAGAATTAGCTCGGTTCATATTCAAATCTCCCTTTGTTAGCAAACTTTCTTTATCCTGAAAATTCTTCCTTCTAACTACTGAAAATTTCTTGAAGTAATAGCAAAGACATAGCAAACACTCCCTCTTTGACAACACATGCCAAAGACAATTCACATATTACCGGTGTAAATTAATGTACCTCAAGTACTGACTCATATGCAATGATTCCTTGAATATGCTGCATCAACTGGTTGATTTACAATCATGTTCTGGTTGATGCATCACTAAAACTATATTTAGTGAGCCTCGGATAGGGGAATGACCCCTAACTTACCTCTTAGATACACAAATGCATCCTTAGGTAATGGTTTGGTAAAAATGTCTGCAATCTGTTCTTTTGTATGAATATATTCTAATTTGATTTCCTTGTCCTGCACCAATTCTCTGACAAAGTGATATTTAATAGCAATGTGCTTGGTTTTGGAATGCATCACTAGATTCTTTGAAATGTTTATTGCACTGGTATTGTCACAAAATATAACAACTGGTTCTTTGATTTCAACCTTCATACCTTCTAATAACTATTTAAACCAAACAATATTTGAACAGTTTACTGTAGCAGCAACATATTCTGCTTCAGCTGTGGATTGAGATGTGCAATTTTGCTTTTTACTAGTCCAGGATACCAGTCTTTTTCCAAGAAAAAATGCTCCACCACTTGTGCTTTTTCTATCATCTATGTTCCCTGCCCAATCAGCATCAGTAAACACTTTTAAGTCTAGATTGCCTCCAAATTTATACCACAAACCATATTCTTCAGTTCCTCTTAAGTATCTTAAGATTCTTTTGAGTGCCATCATATGATTTTCCTTAGGTTTTGCTGAGAATCTAGCTACTATACCGACTGCTACGGCAATATCAGGTCTTGTATGTACTACATACTACAATTTTCCAATCATAGATCGGTATAGGGTCTGATCAACTTCTTTTGAATCATCATTTTTGGTAAGTTTCAGTCCAGTACACATGGGTGTACCAACTGGTTTTGAATCTTCCATACCAAACTTCTTAAGTATTTCCTTAATGTATTTAGATTGAGTAATGTATATACCATTCTTGCTTTGCTGAATTTGAAGACCAACAAAGAATTTTATTAAACCAAACATAGACATTTCAAATTCTTTGTTCATTTGCTCTGAAAATTCTTTGCACTGATCCTCATTCCCTGTAAATATAGTATCATCTTCAAATATTTCTGCCAATACAATTTTGTCATCCAGTCCTTCTTTAATATACAGATTGCTGTTATCATTGGCTCTTTTGAAATTAATCTGAATCAAATAGTTATGGAGTCTTTCATACCATGCTCTAGGAGCTTGTTTCAAACCATACAATGCTTTGTGTAACCTGCAGACCATGTCCTTTTTATCTGGATCAACAAAACCTTTAGGTTGTTCAATGTAGACTTCTTCATCAAGAATTCCATTGAGAAATGTAGATTTTATATCCATCTGATATACCTTAAATCCTTTGTGTGCTGCATAAGCAAGTAGAGTTCTTACACCTTCTAATCTTGCAATAGGAGCAAAAGTTTCTCAATAATCTATACCTTCTTCTTGAGAATAACCTTTACATACCAGTCTAGCTTTGTTTCTAGATACTTGACCATCTTCATTCAGCTTATTCCTTAATACCCATTTTGTTCCAATTACATTCTTATCTTTAGGTCTAGGTACAAGAGTCCATGTTTTGTTCTTTTGTATTTGTTCTAATTCTTCATTCATTGCTTCAATCCAACTTTCATTTTCCAATGCATCTTTGATATTTCTAGGTTCAAAGTCAGTAAGCAGACATGTACCTTTTAGCTTGCTTCTTGTTATAGTACCATCTGATTTGTGTCCAATAATTTGATCTGGTGTATGATGTCTTCTGACATATTTGGCTAGTATAGGTTCCTTGCTTTTTGAATGATTCATGCTGTTGTCTTCTAGGATCTCTTCTTCAGGTTGCTTGGGCTCGGTAGATATTTGCTCGGTAACTTCAAGCTGAGACTCAGTCTAAATTTCTTCCTGTGACTTGGTTTGAACTTCTTCCTGTGACTCGGTTTGTGACTCGGTAACTGTGCTCGGCTCGGTAGATATAGTTTCCTCATTGATAGTTGTGTCTGCCAATGTTTCAGGTTCAATGTAAACGAATCTTCTGTAGTTCTCAGGTTCCCTTTTGCTTTCTTCCTCAGTCTTTTCTACAAACTCATCAAATTTTACATGTATACTTTCTATGACTTTGTGAGTAGATAAGTTGAGACATTTGTATGCCTTGCTTTTGCTAGAATATCCTAGGAATATTCCTTCATCACTTTTCACATCAAATTTATTTCTTCTGGATTCTTTTAAGATATAACACTTGCTACCAAATATTTTCATGTAACTTACATTGGCTTTATAGCCATACCATAATTCATAAGGAGTTTTGAATGTGTCTTTCTTCAATTATACTCGGTTCAAGGTATGAACTGCAATGCTGATAGCTTCCTTCCAGTACTTTATAGTGATGTTCTTTTCTATCATTAGAGTCCTTGCACAATCCATAATAGATCTGTTTCTTCTTTCTGCTATTCCATTCTGCTCAGGAGTTCTAGGAGGTGATACCTATTTTTTGATTCCTCTTTCAATGCAAAAGTTGTTAAAATCATGGGAGATGAATTCACCACCTCTGTCTGATCTTAAGCATTTCAATCTTTTCCCTGTTTCCTTTTCCACTCTTGCTAAGTACCATTTGAACTTTTCAAATGCTTCTGATTTTTCTCTTAAATACATAACAGTCATCATTCTAGAATAATCATCAACGAAAAGAATAAAGAATTTATCTCCAGTATAGCTTTGTATTCCAATAGGTCCACATAAATCAGTATGCACAATTTCCAAAATTTCTTTAGACTGATAGTTCTTACTCTTGAAACTAGTTTTACTCATTTTGCCAATCTGACAATTCTTACAGAGACCAGTATCAGGTTTCTTCAAAGTAGGAATGCCTCTAACCTTCTTGAATTTGCTTATTTTTATCATGTTATCAAAATTCACATGACATAACCTTTTGTGCCATAGCCAACTTTCTTCAATTTGAGCAATAAAGCATGAATATTCACTGAGATCAAGATAAAATAAGTTACCTTTTGTTTGTTTGCCTAATCCAATGAGTTTTCCTTTTTCATCCAGCAGTCTTGCTTGACCATTCATGAATTCAACCTTGAAACCAGTGTTGATTAGCTGTGCTACACTTAGAAGATTATGTTTTAGTCCTTCAACCAAATAAGCATTATCACATATGAGTTCTTTGGTTAATGAGATTCTTCCTTTTCCTTTTATACAACAAGGTTCATTGCTTCCAAATCTTACATTGCCACTATCACAGTCTTCTACATATTCAAATTTTGTCTTGTCACCAGTCATGTGGTGTGAACATCCGCTATCTATTATCCATATATCATCTTTGCTTATATGAGAAATAAGTGCCATCTTATCTTCATCATCATCAGATTCATCTTTTATAGCAATAAAGACAATTTCTTCTTCACTATCATCAGAATCTTTAGACATAAAACATGTTTTCTTACCTTTATCCTTGAATGATTTGAAATTCTTTTTGCCATAGTACTTGTGACTTCTCTTCTCTTCTTTGACTTTCTTGTTTGGGCACCTAGCTGCAATATGTGTAATTTCTTCACATGAAAAATAGATTAAAGGAGTTTTACCTTTATATTTACCTTTCCCTTTAGAGTACTTCTTTGCAAGTAATGCTTCTACAATTTCAAGATCACTATCAGAACTTTCTTCTGATACTTCTTCACTTTCTGACTGAACTTCTTTAATTTTTTTGTTCTTCTTTAGTGAGACCTTGACCTCAAATGCTGATTCAATATTTTTGGAACTAGGAACATAGTTGTCATAGTTGTCTAATTCAAAGGCTGTCAATCTTCCAACTAAAGTATCCAAAGTTATATTGTGGTTTGTTTCACATCTTCTTTCTTGAATAGCTGATACTCTTATTGCATAGATAGGGAGTAATGTTCTGAGTACCTTACTTATAACAGTTTCATTTGAGATTGTTCCTCTAGAAGCTCTAATTGCACTTACACTTGCTTTGATTCTTTCAACATATTTTGCAATGTTTTCATCTTCCTTCATATTCATCTTGTCAAACTGTCCTCTTAGGCTTTCTGCTTTGGCTCTTTTCACATTTGCATCACCACCATATATTTTCTTCAGTGTCATCCACATTTTATATGCAGTAGTGCATTCTTTAATATCATCAAATTCTTCATAGCTAAGAGCAGATGCAATGTCTATCATCATGGTGTTATGAGTCTTTTTCTTTGCAATGTCTTCAACAATTAATGCGCCAGTAGGAACTGTGTATTCTTCATCAATGTATTTGCATCCTGAATCACCAATGGAAGCCAGATGAAGTCACATGAGACCTTGCCATGCTGAAAAGTTATCTCTGTTGAGCTTTGAAATTTCCCTCTTGTAAGACATCCTGATCTTTAGCTTAGGTCCTTGAAACCCTTCCTGCAAGCACCAAAAGCTCTGATACCAATTGATGGAATATGGATGAAGTGACTGAGAGGGGGGGGGGGGGGGGTGAATCAATCAACCATAAAACACTTCACAATTATTTCTTTCCAGATCCCTTAGGATATCTTAAAAATGTTATCTGTTTTAGCACTCGGTAAATAGATTGCAGTAACTTTGAAGATGCAGAAAGTATTAGCAAAATTATCTTTTAGATATTTATCAGCACTAGTGTATGATTAAGATAGCAATTAAGAACACAAGAGACACAAGATTTAACGTGGAAACCCAATATAGGAAAAACCACCAATGTATCTAGATACTGATTTTCACTTTTCTGAAGTGATGCCCGGTTAGAAGCCAACCCGGTAAAAGGTTACAAAACACACTGTTAGGTGTGACCTTGTTAGAGGATTTAATCACCCTGCTAGGAGTGGCTTGGTAAGAGGTCTTGAAAACAATTCAATGGAATTGTCACCTTGTTAGAGGATTTACAATATGGTTGTTAAACCAACTCGGTTAAGAGATTTAGAATTCACTGTTACAATGATAAGAAGGTAACAATGAAAATGACCTGTATAATAGTGCAACTGCCTTGCTAATTACAGATCTCTATTCTGCATAAGTGTGATCCTTCCTGATTGAATAAATCTCTGCTGCACCTTAAGGATATCTGAACATCCTTCTCAAATTCGCACACACCTTTCATGTCTTTCTTCTGTAAATCTTCTGCTGTATTTCTTATTTATTTTTCACATTTGACCTTTTATTTATATGATTTTAGATTTGTCAAAATAACAGTCGGCTGAATTAAGCAAACTCTATTTGCAAAAATCCTTCAAGGGCCGACAGTGCTTGATGACCATAACTTTCTACAATCTTTCGGAGACCGAGGGAACTCGGTAAACACCGACAATCCTTTACCTTCGATAACCGACTGAACTCAGTAAACACTGAATTTTCTTTGACGACCGACTGAACTCGGTAAACACTAAATTTTCTTTGACGACCGACTGAACTTGGTAAACACTGAATTTTCTTTGACGACCGACTGAACTCGGTAAACATTGAATTTTCTTTGACGACCGACTGAACTCAGTAAATGTTAAATTTTCTTTGATAACCAAGTGGACTCGGTAGACACTGATTTTCTTTGATAACCGAGTGGACTCGGTAAGCACTAATCTTCCTGTCTGGCAGACTGACTGAGCTCGGTAGGAACTGATTGTTGTGAACTATGACATTGTGTGACATCAAAGACAATACATAATTTGAGTAGCAATTTCCTTCAGACAATTGTTTCCAACAATCTCCCTCTTTGGCATTGATGGCAATACAATATGTCATAGCATAAGAAATTTGAAAGAATTAGCTCGGTTCATATTCAAATCTCCCTTTGTTAGAAAACTTTCTTTATCCTGAAAATTCTTCCTTCTCACTACTGAAAATTTCTTGAAGTAATAGCAAAGACATAGCAAACACTCCCTCTTTGACAACACATGCCAAAGACAATTCACATATTACCGGTGTAAATTAATGTACCTCAAGTACTGACTCATATGCAATGATTCCTTGAATATGCTGCATCAACTGGTTGATTTACAATCATGTTCTGGTTGATGCATCACTAAAACTATATTTAGTGAGCCTCGGATAGGGGAATGACCCCTAACTTACCTCTTAGATACACAAATGCATCCTTAGGTAATGGTTTGGTAAAAATGTCTGCAATCTGTTCTTTTGTATGAATATATTCTAATTTGATTTCCTTGTCCTGCACCAATTCTCTGACAAAGTGATATTTAATAGCAATGTGCTTGGTTTTGGAATGCATCACTAGATTCTTTGAAATGTTTATTGCACTGGTATTGTCACAAAATATAACAACTGGTTCTTTGATTTCAACCTTCATACCTTCTAATAACTGTTTAAACCAAACAATATTTGAACAGTTTACTGTAGCAGCAACATATTCTGCTTCAGCTGTGGATTGAGATGTGCAATTTTGCTTTTTACTAGTCCAGGATACCAGTCTTTTTCCAAGAAAAAATGCTCCACCACTTGTGCTTTTTGTGTCATCAATGTTCCCTGCCTAATCAGCATCAGTAAACACTTTTAAGTCTAGATTGCCTCCAAATTTATACCACAAACCATATTCTTCAGTTCCTCTTAAGTATCTTAAGATTCTTTTGATTGCCATCATATGATTTTCCTTAGGTTTTGCTGAGAATCTAGTTACTATACCGACTGCTAAGGCAATATCAGGTCTTGTATGTACTACATACTGCAATTTTCCAATCATAGATCGGTATAGGGTCTGATCAACTTCTTTTGAATCATCATTTTTGGTAAGTTTCAGTCTAGTACACATGGGTGTACCAACTAGTTTTGAATCTTCCATACCAAACTTCTTAAGTATTTCCTTAATGTATTTAGATTGAGTAATGTATATACCATTCTTGCTTTGCTGAATTTGAAGACCAACAAAGAATTTTATTAAACCAAACATAGACATTTCAAATTCTTTGTTCATTTTCTCTAAAAATTCTTTGCACTGATCCTCATTCCCTGTAAATATAGTATCATCTACAAATATTTCTACCAATACAATTTTGTCATCTGGTCCTTCTTTAATATACAGATTGCTGTTATCATTGGCTCTTTTGAAATTAATCTGAATCAAATAGTTATGGAGTCTTTCATACCATGCTCTAGGAGCTTGTTTAAAACCATACAATGCTTTGTGTAACCTGCAGACCATGTCCTTTTTATCTAGATCAACAAAACCTTCAGGTTGTTCAATGTAGACTTCTTCATCAAGAATTCCATTGAGAAATGTAGATTTTATATCCATCTGATATATCTTAAATCCTTTGTGTGGTACATAAGCAAGTAGAGTTCTTACACCTTCTAATCTTGCAACAGGAGCAAAATTTTCTCCATAATCTATACCTTCTTCTTGAGAATAGCCTTTACATACTAGTCTAGCTTTGTTTCTAGATACTTGACCATCTTCATTTAGCTTATTCCTGAATACCCATTTTGTTCCAATTACATTCTTATCTTTAGGTCTAGGTACAAGAGTCCATGTTTTGTTCTTTTGTATTTGTTCTAATTCTTCATTCATTGCTTCAATCCAACTTTCATTTTCCAATGCATCTTTGATATTTTTAGGTTCAAAGTCAGTAAGCAGACATGTACCTTTTAGCTTGCTTCTTGTCATAGTACCATCTGATTTGTTTCCAATAATTTGATCTGGTGTATGATGTCTTCTGACATATTTGGCTAGTATAGGTTCCTTGCTTTTTGAATGATTCATGCTGTTGTCTTCTAGGATCTCTTCTTCAGGTTGCTCGAGCTCTGTAGATATTTGCTCAGTTACTTCAGGCTGAGACTCGGTCTGAATTTCTTCCCGTGACTCGATTTGAACTTCTTCCTGTGACTCAGTTTGTGAGTCGGTAACTGTGCTCGGCTTGGTAGATATAGTTTCACTAATACATTTGGGGTGAAATTGCGACGACAATTTGCGACGGCAGGCAAATGTCATGCGGTTTTGGCTTTTTTTTTTCAAATATAGCCCGACACCATCACAATTGCAACGACAATACATTTGGCACTGTCGCAATTGCGACGTTGTCAGGATATAAGCACAAAATTAAAAAGGAATGTTGTCATTTGTGTTTTCAACAGCGCCGTAACCCTCCGCGAAATCACATCAGGATATAAGGGCAAAAAAAACAAGAACGTTGTCATTTGTGTTTTCAACAGCGCCGTAACCCTCCGTGAAATCACATCGGGATATAAGGGCAAAAAAAAAAGAACGTTGTCATTTGTGTTTTCAACAGCTCCGTAACCCTCCGTGAAATCACAGCTACAATTTCTGAGTACGTTGGGTTTATTTTTCTTTTGTCATTATTATGTAATTTGGTATTCAGCTGTTAGAGAGCTAAAATACCCAGAAATGAGGACATATCTATGTTGAATTTATTGTTAGTGGCTTTGGTTATTTAGAAGTTTAATTTTATTTGTTCATCTTTCAAGCACAAACATTTTGTGGACCGTAACGTCTTCATTGTTTCGGGTATGCAGTGAAACAACCCTAACTTGCAATTGCGATGTTGTCGGGATATAAGGGCAAAAAAAAAAGGAACATTGTCATTTGTGTTTTCAACAGCACCGTAACCCTCCGCGAAATCACATCGGGATATAAGGGCAAAAAAAACAAGAACGTTGTCATTTGTGTTTTCAACAGCACTGAGAGAGATTCCGTCCGCGAAATCACAGCTACAATTTCTGAGTATGTTGGGTTTATTTTTCTTTTGTCATTATTATGTAATCTGGTATTCAGCTGTTAGAGAGCTAAAATACCCAGAAATGAGGACATATCTGTGTTGAATTTATTGTTAGCGTCTTTGGTTATTTAGAAGTTTAATTTTATTTGTTCATCTTTCAAGCACAAACGTTTTGTGGACTGTAATGTCTTCATTGTTTCGGGTATGCAATGAAACAGCCCTAACTTGCGACTACCTTCACGGTACTTGTGTACATTAACATGTTGTCTTTACAGTGACTGTCCTCATTCAAGTGGCAATTACACAAGGGACAGTCACTGTGAGATGTCCTCATTTGTGACAAGGACAGTCACACTTAGGACATCTCATAGTGATATTCCCTTGTGTAATTTCCACTTGAATGTATTGCTATTGAACCACATTAATGCTTTTCTTCTTCAACAAATGAGGACAGTCACTGTAAAGACAACATGATAATGTACACAATTACCAAAAAATGATCTTGTTAATTGATGTAACACTTTGTGTTGCTCACTCCCTATCCTTCACTAGGGTCTCTTTAGGCCAATGTTTTGACTTGATAGGGTACTTAACTATCCCTACACTCTTTAGGTATCTCTACCCAAGATCCCACTCCTTCAACTAGTGCACACCAACAAGAAATACAACGAACTCTGCTCAATACCAATCTAGCTACTAGGACACTCCTAGTCTTGTCTTCACAAATTGAAACACATTCAACTAGAACTTTACTCCATGGAGAGGCTAGCCACTAGGACCTCTATTGGTTTCAATATTACTCCTTCACCTATACTTTTCATCAGTACTTCAATCCGGTTCATCAAACCATGCCAATTGCACCCAAAAATAGGCTGCTAGCAATTAGGCCTTTGTCAAGCCTTTTTGTTTATATTAAGCCACCTAAAGGGCTTAGGATTCAGATGCCCTTTATTGAGAACTCCAAGATATCTAAGGTCTTCTCCTCCTAGATTTTTTGTACACCAACTGCTACAGCCATGCCCAAAAACAAGTATTTTGACACAACTTGGACAGTCTGACTAAGAGTTTGTTTTCTTAGCAGCCAAAGAAACTCACCCAATCTTCTAATTTGACTTGGGGCTTCTTTAGATGTGTGTCTACCTCTCCATGAGATTTTAGTTGAAGCAACCAATGCATTCAACTTGTTGTAATCTTCTTGTAATGATTTGTCATCCCTAACTGTGCTCAACTGACTCACCTAGGACATCATTGCAAACATAGAAAATGAGCTTCCCAGGGCCCCTCCTTCCAAACATATAGTACATGGAGTCTCCTCACCCATTCCAAGAGCCCGTACAAAATTGACAATGGAATGATGAGCTAAGACTCCATTTGTTCAACCTGCCTGGTTCAAACCAATGATAGGGTACTTAACAAAAGAATTAACAAACTAGTTGGAATGCTTCAAAACTCAAAAAAAACACAACACAAAATAAAAAAACAACTTGTACTAACTTTTCCAATAGACACTGCGAGCTATCTAATCCATTAATCAACTGAAAACAAAGAAACAAAAAAACTCAAGAATTCACTAAAACCGTGTTACTCTACAAATCTTCTTAATTCCAAATTTTTTTCCCCCCAACCTTTTGCACAGATTGATGGAGGCCTCTTATAGTTGATCTGATGCCTAATTCAATGGTTTCATATAGTTACTGTAGACTAGGATTTGTGAGTGCACCTAAACCTGTTTTGAAGGCCAAAGACAAACAAACGTCATAGCATATTATCAAATCAAATTTAAAGGTAAACAAACTAAAATCAAAGCCACCTCAGTTTAAGCTTAAAACGGATGCGCCCATGCACCGTTTGATATGCTTAGATATAGAGGGATGTGGGTGTGCAAACTCAAGCACTTGGAGCATGCAAAATGGATGATTTGAGGATCAAGAAGACCCAAAATGACACAAAATAGGTATGAGGAACCTATTTTGCCTCAAAGGCCTCAAGAACACACAAATATGCAAAGCTAAATGAAAGAACTAAGATTAAAACAAGAAATGAATCTATGTTAATCCATTTAAGCTAATTTAGATGTGATTTAAGCTTGAAAATGATCTAAAATGATGAGTTTATGCTTATGCTAGAATGAAAATGGCATTATAACTTTGCTATTGAGTTTGAAAGTTGAGAGATGATTTGCCTTAGGAAGTGAGGGTATTTATAGGATTTCTAAAGGCTTGGGGTAGGAGGAATGAATGGCCAGGATTGAAATCCTTAAGAGAGGCCAAGATTCACTCAAAGGGAAGCACATGGATTGTGCTAGTTCTCAGCCAATCAGGAGGTGACACATGTCACAAGGTGAGTGGATGAAGGGAAGGGCAAAGAGGAGTCAACAAAGGGGGCTCCAAGCTCATAACTCTCCAAATAAATGCTTGTAAGAGCAATGAATGGGCTTTAAGAGGCTTTGAAGACTTTGGGGAAGCAATAAATGCTTTGTGGTTGAGATATTTGGAAGGAAAGACTTTGCCTTGGTTTAGGAAAGTCTTAAGCTTGGTTAGGATTGCACAAAGGTTTAAGGGTAGGATTAGGATTAGATTAGGACAAAGAAAAGGATTAGGATGGGTGAAGAAGGTGGATTTGAGAAGATTCTAGAAGAGTCTAGATTTCTCCTTAGTTTCATGGAATAAAAGTTATTCATTCCAAAAGCTTAAGTCTTGGGAATATTTATTGAAATATTTTCAATAAATATGAAAATTAAATATTTAACCTTAATTAAATATTTAACCTTGGGATTAGGGTTAGAAAAGATGGGATTAGCCTTTTAATCGAAATTAAGAAGGGATTAGAAGATTTTGGAAGAGGTTAGTGGTCTAGAGGAAATTGGCCAAGTTTGGGATAAAAAATAAATTAATTTATTTTTTGAAGTTTTTGGTCAATTTATTAATTAAATAATTAATAAATTAGGGATAATGTCCAAATGACATTTTTAGGCTAGATTCCTTAATTAAAGATTTTTAATTAAGAGAGAGGAATTTAATGCCATAAAAATAAATTAATTAATTAAATAATTAATTAATTAATAAATGATGATGTCATCAAGGATTTTCAAAAAACAAAAATAATTTATTTTCTGAAGGATTTTTCGGTGTCTACATTTTGCCCCTCTTTGATGCGATGCCGCAAGTGGCATGGCGTCAAAGACAAGAAAACAAGATGCCAAGGCTAGAATCAGAAGAAGAAGGTATGACGCCTGGGTGGACTAGAAGAAAGAGGATACATGCCCCGGTGGGACAAAATCATGGAAGATGAGCCCAGTGGGACAGAGTGTGCCCGGCGGGACGAGGAAGGAAAGGCCTAGGAAGAAAGGGGAGATAAATAACCTCACTTCTAAGAACAAATATGGATGATATGCAAGATGAGATGGAAATGCAAGATGCAAGATGCAGCTATATGCAAAGATGCAAGATTAATCTATATGACAAACTCAAGGGACCAGATAGCTCCAAGTGCAAACGGGAGTGCACAACCTAGATTTAATATAGCAATGCTAGAGACCTGCCAAGGATACTGGGATCATGAGGCCTTGTCACCAGCGTTGCAGAGGACTGACGAGGACTGACGCTAAACAAACACACAGGGTTGCCCCAACATCACACATGAAGCACAGAGGCGACATGGTGGAACCGATGCTGAAGGAACTACAAACACACAACTGACTCACAGGAAGAAGCGAAAGATCAAAAGACCTTGCCCCAGATTATCCACACACGCAGCACACCGTGATATAATGAATCGTGGTGACCCTGGTGGGATAATGAGAAGCCAAAAAGATTAACAAGACCCAAAGGACAAAAATCCAAGATCAAAATGATAACTCCAAAAAGACATCCTTTGCCAAGGAGAGAGATTAGGTTTGATTGATGGTGGGAAGATTGGTCGGACAGGAGGAACGATATATCCTCAAGGACCAGGATGGAAGATTAGGTCGGACAGGAGGAACGATATATCCTCAAGGACCCATGGGTTGGTGAGAGAATAAGTGTAGTTGTTCGCTGGCAAAAGCTGAAGTTCAAGGAATAATCAGGATGAGCAAGGATAAGTCATCAATTGATGTTGCTGAAGCACAAGGCCTGAGTGGGACTACAAATTTTCTGAGGCTGGGGATGGGACCAGATATTTGATCAAATGCTGCTGCAGGACGGACAAAGGTTATGTACAACAAGGAGGAACGATATGCACAAGGGATATGTACAGAAGCTCAGGATTGGGGATAGGAAGATCACACTCAGCGGGACTCTCACTAGGACGGAGACAAGAAGGATAAATACAGGGAGGAATGCGCTGTACAGAAAAGGGATAAGGATATGGTACAAGATATGGTACAAAAGCTTTGGAATAGGATATGGATTGCAGATGGGTTGGAGGAAGATGGAAGCTGAAAGGACAACTGAATAGATAAAAAGCTCAGTTTACTATGTTGGCGCCTGTTTACCAGGTTTTCACCAACATACTTGTCCAAGGCGCTTGAATTGCCAAGTTTTCACCGTTGGACGATTATTTTCTCTTTCTCTTTTCTTTTTTTACTTTTTTGCTTTTTTGAATATTTTTGGATTTTCTGATATATGCAGGATCAGGTTCAGGCATAGAACCTCTTCAGATGGATGATGTTGATAGGATCATTCAAGGGCTCACCTTCTGGTGTTGATAGCTGATAGGCTCCTGAGCCGAAGGATGCGGTGACAACATAGGGGCCCAACCAAGTAGGCTCAAACTTGCCTTTCTTTTCTCTATTTGCTAGGACCTTCTGATTTTCTTTAAGAACCATGTCACCGACTTGGAATTGTCTAGGATGGACCTTTTTGTTATAACTCCTTTTGAGTCGATTCTGGTATGCAACCAGGTGATCGTAGGCTTGCTGTCTCTTTTCATCTAGCAGATCTAGCTGTGTGAGCCGGGCCACATGATAGTCTTCATCAGTTGTATAGTTCTTCATGGAGACGCGCAAGGATGGGAGCTCAACCTCAATCGGTAGAACGGCTTCAGCACCATATACAAGAGAGTATGGGGTGGTGCCTGTGGGAGTGCGATAAGAAGTGCGATAAGCCCAGAGGGCGGGATTAATTTGGAGGTGCCAGTCACGACCAGAATCATTGACAACCTTCTTGAGGATTTTCAAGATAGTTTTGTTGGTTGCCTCAGCTTGGCCATTTCCTTGAGGGAAATATGGACTGGAGAAACGGTGATGGATGTGGAGTCTGGCACATAGATCATCCACATGCTGGTTTTCAAAAGGTGTGCCATGGTCTGTGAAAATGGTAGATGGTATGCCGAAGCGGCAAATGATGTGGTAGAGGATGAACTTGGATATTTGGATGCCAGTAGTAAGGGTGAGCGGAATCGCTTCAACCCATTTGGTAAAGTACTCTGTGGCTGTTATGATATACTTGTGTCCATCCGAAGAGAGGGGGGTGATCAAGCCAACGAGGTCGAGGCCCCAACATGAAAAAGGCCATGGTGGTGCAATAGGCTGTAGATCCTATGCTGGTGCATGTATCAAATTGGCATGCTGTTGACATGGGAGATATTTCTTGACAAATTCACACGCATCATGTTCCATTGTTGGCCAATAATATCCAACTCTAAGCAGCTGCTTTGCTAGAACCATGCCACTCGTGTGGGCACCGCAAATTCCAGCGTGAACTTCTTGTAAGGCCAGGATGGCCTCGTTTGAGTCTAAACATCTAGATAGGACATTATGATACCCGCGACGATATAGGGTGTTGGCTACAAGAGTGTAGCGGGAAGCTCTGCGAATAAGGTTTTGGCGTTGGTTATTGGTGAGATGGGGAGATATGATACCATGTTTTAGATATGCATGGATTTCATGGTACCATGGGGATTGGGGACCAACCAAGACACACACCATGTTTGCATCGGCGTTCTCATAAGCTGGTGAATGTAGCTGCTCGACTAGAAATTCATACTGTGATGCGTCTCGTGGTATTTCCAATAAGGATCCGATGGTTGCCATTGCATCTGCTGCTTTGTTCTGAAGCCTTGGGATCTGATTGAATTGTAGATGTAGGAAATGCTCTTTCAGTTTATCCACCAGTTGCTTGTAGGGTAGCAATTTGTCGTCCTTTGTCTGATACTCATCAAGGACTTGCTTGATAATGAGCTGTGAATCTCCAAATACTTGTAATTCTGTGATGTTCCATTGGATAGCTGTTTTGAGACCTAAGATGAGTGCCTCATATTCTGCAATATTGTTGGTACAGGGGAATCCCAACTTGAATGATTTTGGAATATAGTCACCTTGAGGTGTGACGAATAGGATTCCTGCCCCAGAGCTATGGGATGTGTTGGAACCATCAAAGTATAGTTTCCACATGGGCTGCTCTTCAATCATGCATAAGTGTTCATCGGGGAATTCCATGATTAGTGGATAGGCATCCACCAGTGGTGCTTCTGCTAGTTGATCAGCAATGACTTGCCCTTTGATTGCTTTGCGATCTACATACTGAATGTCAAATTCGCTGAGTAACATGACCCATTTTGCCATACGGCCCGTGAGGGTTGTTCTTGATAACAGATACTTAAGAGGGTCCACCTTTGATATGAGCTTGATTGTGTGGCTAAGCATGTAATGTCTAAGTTTTTGAGTGGCAAAGACCACTGCCAAGTATGCTTTCTCCATAGGTGAATAGTTAAGCTCATAGCCCACAAGAGTGTGACTGATGTAGTAGATAGCTCGTTCTCTGTTTTCATTATCATGCTGTGCTAGGAGTGCCCCTAGTGCTGTAGCTGTTGTTGAGATGTAAAGGATGAGTGGGCATCCTAGAACTGGTGGTACTAGGATTGGAGCGTTAGCTAGATACTCATTGAGCTTATCAAAGCTTCTTTGACATATGGGATCCCACTTGAAGTTGGTGTCTTTGCATAAGAGATGTGAGAATGGTTGACACTTTTCTGCTAGTTGTGAGATGAACCGCCGAACTGATTGAAGCTTGCCCTGTAGGCTTCTGAGCTATTTGAGATTTCTTGGTGGAGGCATCTCTGTTATTGCTTTTACCTTTTTAGGATCGATCTCTATGCCTCGTCTAGAGACGATGAAGCCTAGAAGCTTGCCAGATGTAACACCAAAGACACATTTCTTAGGATTAAGCTTTAAGCCATAATGATTCAGACGATCAAACACACGTTCTAGGATGTTGAGGTGTTCATCCCTTGTTTTGGATTTTGCAAGGATATCATCCACATAGTCTTCAAGGATCTTGTGGATCATGTCATGGAAGATCGCTGTCATTGCTCGCTGATATGTGGCCCCTGCATTCTTTAGCCCAAATGGCATTATGTTGTAGCAGAAGGTACCACATGGGGTTGTGAATGCTATTTTATGTTGATCTGCTTCTGCTATATGAATCTGATTGTAGCCTGAAAATCCATCCATGAGTGATAGCATTTCATGACCCACTGTGAGGTCTACAAGCATGTCTATGTTTGGCAATGGGAAGTCATCCTTAGGACATGCCTTGTTCAAGTCCCTAAAATCAGTACAGATTCTGATGTCGCCAGAAGGCTTTGTGACTGGTACCATGTTAGAGATCCACTCTGAATAATCTATTGCTCTAATGATCTTAGCTTGGAGGAGCTTTTCAAGCTCTGCTTTGACGAGCAATGCTACCTTTGGATGCATTTTCCTTAGCTTCTGCTTCACTGGCTTGACATTTGGATCTACTGATAGATGATGAACAACAAGGTTTGGATCAAGCCCAGGCATGTGGGCGTATGACCATGCAAAGTTGATGATGGATTCCTTGAGCAAGGCACTGAGAGCCATTTCTTCTCCTTCTGTTAGGTTGACTGCAATGTGGGTGATCCTTGGACATTCTTCTATTCCCAAGTTGATTGGCTTGGTTTCCTCTATGATGATCGGCGACTGCTCTGGTCTATAATCTTGGATAGGGGGAAGAGGCAAGGCTTCATCTTCTAGCGCCTGAATTGCCAAGTTTTCGCTAGAAGATACGCCCTTTATTTTTACTATTTTGGAATCAGAATGTGCCCCAAGGGGGTTTTCACATAAAGATTCATGATGTTCTCTTGCTATTTCATTTTTGTGACTAAAGCTTGCCTCTTCCCCAAAATATCCTTCTGGGTGAAGCTGATAGACAGAGGTTGATGTTGGATCTTGACTGCTTGCTGGACCTGATGCCCCCATGAATTCTAGGAGTGCTTGTGCGCTTTGGAACTCATCGATGTGTGCGATGCTTGGTTGGTCCCAATCTATGAGGTCGGGGTTTGTGAGGGGAAGATCTATGAGGTTAATGGAGAGTTGTTGGAGAACAGAAGTCCCTAGGAGGGTGTCGTCGGCAAAGATATCATCGTAGGATCGGATGTCTTTCTCTTCGGGGATGTCTTTGATTTCCACGAGGTCATCCTGGCTATTCGAAAAGTTCACGTTGGTCATGTTAGTGCCCGCAGTTGTGGTATTGGGCTTTTGTTCAAGTAGGCGAGGGGTATTAAAGCCAAGTCCTTGCTGTTCTGGATTTTGGGATGGTATGATAGGAAACAAATTTCTGTCCTCTTGTGGTCCTAGACCACCACCTTGATAGTTGTATTGTTCTGTGACATTCTTGTAGGAGATTGGATATTTCTCTTTGAAGTACTCAAGAAGTTGTGTGTCACGTGATGGGGGATCTTTGTATAACCATTTGTTAATATCTGGATCCATTTCTTTGCTGTTGATGGTACCATGAGACTCAAAAGTCATGTTTCCGATTTGCTTGAGCTTATAATGTTCCTCAGTAGGCTTGTTTTGACAACTTGGGCACCCTTGAGTATGTGGATCACGTGGAAGAGCTCCTACAGCAAATGCATCACTGAGGCTGTATTCGCCACAACCCTGGTTGTTGATCTTGACGGATGATAAGGTGGAAGAGAGGATGGTCTCTGGATCGCGATGGGATCGGGATGAGCTAGCAATAGAAGTACCAATATCGGTTCCAGGACAATGAGTAGAATGAGGGAAAGATGTTTCCATCGCAAGGCAGTATGCGAAGGGGTTAGGGTCAGCGTGGATGGTAACCTCAGTGCCTTGATGTGGAAACTTGATGCACTGATGGTAAGTAGATGGTACGGCCTTAATGGAATGGATCCATGGACGACCGAGGAGGATATTGAACGGTAGGTCAAGATCAACAACGTGGCAGAGAGTATCTTGCATTGCTGGGCCTAGCTGGATAGGCAAAGTTATAATACCTTCAGAGGTACGCTCCAAGTTGTCATATGCTTTGATAGTGATTTGCTCATGTTGTATGTCGGCCTCCGTGAACCCGATCTTCTTGATGAATTTTAATGTGCACAAGTTGAGGGCTGAGCCATTATCCACTAGAACTCGTTTGATGGCGAAATCTCTGACCATGACAGCAATGCGGAGAGGGAGAGTATGGTCAAGAGCAACATCTGGTATATCAGATTCTTTGAAGGACAAGGCACATGCTGCTGATAGGTGTCCCACAAGAGTTTCAAACTGAGTTGTGTTAATGTCCATGGGGACATGGCCTTCTTTTAGAGCTTTGTCTAGGATCTCCTGATGGATGGGTGATGTGCGGAGCAAATCCAAGATAGATATTTGGGCTGGCATGTTCCCAAGATGCTCTATGATATTGTATTGTGCTCTTGGTGCATTATGCTATGTTGCGCGTGCATTTGATGCTGGCCTGGTGTTAGACTGTGCTATGGATGCAGTAGACGTTGGCCTTGGAGGAGCAGCTGATCTCGGAGGAGCACCGGCAACAGTTATCCTACCACTGTGGGTAGTTGCAGCACATTGTCGATCCGGCCCTCTGACGTGGATGGTATTGATGGTGGGCTCATCTTGGATGGGCTCAACTTGAGTTATGCATCCGACATACTTTTCATAGTTGATGTAGGCCGCTGTGTGATCTTCTTGCTTGCCTTTGCCATGATTTTGGGGCTGATTGGCGTTGGCTTGATTCTTCCCGGTATCGTGTTGAGGGAACACATTTTGATATATTTGCAAACCGGCATTGGGTGAAGCTTGAGTTGGTGCATCGACCTGGATTTCCTTGCGATCAATGAGATCCTGGATGTAGTGCTTAAGCCGCATGCACTTCAATGTTGTGTGCCCCTTCACACAATGATAATCACAGTATTCATGTTCTTTCTACCAATCAGACTTTGGTGTGTTGTCATCCTTCTGTGGGATGGGCGGATATGTGATCATATTTGCCTTGGCTAGCCGATAAAAGATCTGATCCAGAGGCTCACCCAAAGGTGTGAAAGTCCTTTTTGGATTGTTCTGATTGTTAGGTTTGTTCTGCCTTGGGGCAACGTTAACTGCATTAACAGGATTGCCCTGACGTGCTGGCTGTTGCTGTTGGTATTGTTGCTGATACTGTTGTACAGGTGGTTGATGAGCTTGAGGAGGCTGCTGATAAATAGGTGCTTGATATGCGGGAGCTGGTGGTTGCTGATAGATGGGCGCTTGTGGCAGTTGGTATGTTTGAGCTGGTGTAGGACTAGCCACAATGAATTGTACATTCTTAGTGTCAGTGGCTCCATCTGTAACAACATTCTTGCTACAATTCCAGTAACGGGATTTATCATTGTTGGGTTTGTTCTTGGAATCATCCTTGAAGTGACGAATAGTGCCTTCATCTAGGAGAGCTTTCTCGATGCCTATGCCTTTTCTCTTGATGTCTTGGTATGTCTGGAGACAGTTCATTCGCATGTGATGGGATAGCTTTGGATGTAGGTTATCAATGAAGATCTTTGTTAGATGCTTCTCTGGCGGCTGATATGATAACCTGGTTGTAAGATTTTGCCATCTTTGCAAGTATTCTGCAAGGCTTTCTCCGTCTTTTTTCTTTGAGTTGCATAGGTCTAGCAAGGACAACTCATTCTCCACATTATGGGCATAGTGTGTGATGAACTTCTCAGAGAGTTCAGCAAAGGTTTTTATTGTCCCATGTGGTATTTTGTAAAACCACTCAACAGCAGTTCCTCCCAAGCTTTTGAGAAACAGGCGCAGGAGATAGTTATCACTGTAAGCCACTTCTTGGCACGCCATGTAGAACTCTTTGATATGGTTTACTGGATCTCCTTTCCCCTGATACTTGTCAAACTTGGGCATCTCAAAATGCTTGGGAAAAGGAATAGTTGCTATGGACCGATCGAAGGGATATGAGCACACCTCTTCGAACTTATATGTTTTATTCTCTGTTCCACTTTGGAGCTCCTTTAGAGCATTTTTTATTGCTTCCCACTCAGCATTGAGTGGCGAGGGAACTGGAACTTCTGCTTGTGATGGAAGTTGTGGAACTAGATATGGCACTTGCTGTGGATAAATGGGTTGGAACTGATTTTGGGGCAATGGTTGCTGGGGATATTGCTGGTGTGGCATAGGGGGATATTGTGGTAAATGATATGGAACTGCTTGATGTTGTTGGGCTGCTTGCTGTTGTTGAACTGGCGGTTGTTGTGGGACTGCTTGCTGATATTGGGCATTTGGGACTTGCTGTTGTAACTGATGGGTGGGAACTTGTTGTTGCTGGGGGATGATAGGGATTTGTTGCTGGGGCTGATAGCAAGGGACTTGCTGTTGTTGAGGAATGATGGGTGTTTGCTGAAAGGGGACATATGGTTGCTGTGGGGGAGGTTGTTGGAATGATGCTGCTTGCGGGTATGATGGTGGTAGTTGCTGAGGTTGGCTTTGGGTTTGGCTGATATAAGCTGGGTGCATGCCTGCATTACTTAGAGGTGGAATAGATGTGGGAAAACTAGAAACAAAGGGTGATGGGGTAAGATAGCTGGGGAAAGTTGGCTGTTGAGGTGGTGGAACTTGTTGGAAGGTATTTGGGATTTGGGATGAATAGCTTGAAGCTGGTGGCGGTGTTTGGGGTAGTTGCTGCTGTGTTGCTTGGGCGAAGGCAGTTTGTTGACTTGCAACCATAGATGTAGGGGATTGAGATGGGATCCCCCATGCCTTCATTTCTTCTTGTGTAAGGCCCCACTGAGAGCTTGTGTTAGGGTGCACTGCAGCGGATGATGGAATGGTAGGAGCAACGGGAGCTTGGGACATGAATGATGGTTGAGAGAGAGGAGCTTGTTGAGGTTGTGGTTGAATGGATGCTTGCGAGGAGGAAAATGAAAGAAACACCCAAGAGAAAGATGAGGTTGGAATGGGGAGCGATTGCGCTAACCCCAAAGAAAAAGGTACGGGTGCTTGGGGGGTGAAGGGTGACGGTGCTCCTTTGATGGTGAAAGGCGTTGCTTGACTTGCGGATGGCTGCGGTGTAAAAGCTTGTGTGAGAGGTGGAAGCTGACTTTGGGTTTGGATTTGGGCTTGGGCAGCCATAGCAGATGATGAAGCAAAAGGGGTATGAGATGGAGCGGATGGCACTGCAGCTTGTGTTGTGGGACTGGCGAGGCTTCCTTGCAAGAAAAGGGGAATGGTGGAAAGCTCTTGGGGTGTTTTCATGATAGGATCAGGGAACAGAGAGTATGCTTGTGCTGGAACTTGGATTGTTTTGATGGGGATGCGTGGATAGAGAGATGGTGGGATGGAGGTACTTTCTGGCAGATAGTGGACGAACGTGCTTTGCTGATGTTGCGGTACAAGGGCATTGGTCGCTGGTGGGCTTTCTGGAGGATTCGCAAATGCTTGGTTTTCCAACGGGGATGAAGGGATGTTTGGATCTTCACATGGGTTACTGGCTTGGATGTGGGGATTGTAGGTCATCATGGTGTTGGTGAAAAGGTTGGGATCGGATGAGGTTGTTGGTGGATAAGGATTCATGCTTCTTCTTTTCCGAGATCTGGTCTCAACAGGCATGGAGATGCAATTGCTAAATGTATGCAAGATGTTTGGCTAAAAGATGTTGATGGATGCAAATTTGATGAACTTCTAAAGATGATGACTTTCTAGGATGCAATGCAAGGATGGATCAAGATGGCGATGATGGAAGCTGGATGGAACTGATATGGATCAAGATGGTGGAGGAAAGATAGGTTGCTGGTGGAAAGTTGGTGAAAGATTACTGAGTGGTCAACAAATGAGCTGCTATTTTTCCCCAAATGGAGGATCAGAGATATGATGGGGTCAACCTAAGATAGACTGATGATCTTCGGTCAACAAGTTTCTTATCAATACACTCCAATCTATTGCTCGAGATGATGGCTATGCAAGGACAAGGTTTGATTTCTTTATGACAACACGTTGTGCCAAAAAGAGGATGATGGTCTCTGATCTTGGATATAGGATAGGAACAACTCAAAAGGTAGAACACTAAGTGTTGGTGGATCTCTGGATTTGGAGCAAAAGATGATGGATCTGCTGGAAAGACATGGAAAGCTGATGGGGGGATGCTGGTGGAAAAGGTATTGAGGGGTGAAGGGACAATGCTTCTATCTAAAGGGATAATGCAAATGACAAGGATTGATTCTAGAATGCTGGTAGGAAGATGAATGCAAATGCAACTTTATGATGTTTTTGAAATGCAACTAAGGTTTTGATGCTGATGCAAAGGGTGAAACTAGGATGAAACTAAGATGCAAGGCTGTTTGAGACAAGATTTCAAGATCTGAAGATGGAACAAGACATGAACAAGGATTTGGCTAATCTTCTGGCTCAAGGTTGACAAAGTGATGTTTAACTCAGAAACGGAAGGCGAACTGTTTGATGCGGGCGTTATGGGCAATGTTCTCAAGTCTAGTTTGGGACTTCTCCTCTGCTTGGGTTGCTTGGATAATGGATTGATAGGTCTTGGTTTTCTTTTTGATAACTTTTCGCTCTTGATAGGCTTGGGATTTGGGCAACTTTGCTTTAGGATGTTTGTTCTTGCTGGGCATCACTTGGAAAAGAGGCTTCTGATTTTGAGGCAAAGGTTTCCAATGGAAAAAGTTAAAGTCAAAGCAATCTCCGCAAGGGACAAAGCAACCTTGCGGGATACAAACAAAGACAACTAACTCTGACAAAGCTTTGAAAGTGAATGTTTCAACAAGTGTTTTCACGGAGTCTTTGACTGTCAAGCACTTCAAATAGATCTACCTAAGGAAGGTGAGTATCAAAATCGCTTGCCCACAGCTTGGTATTCCCCAGAAGGGAATACAAATGGTGAGTAATCTTGAGGCGACCCGGTAAACCCCTTGGAATCGGTCCTTGCACAAGGATTTTGATACTTTCGGATGTAGATAGGGTAGCCTCTAGTTTATCAGGTTTTTAATAGTTCCGTGGAGTCTCCATACCCGGTTATGCTGATCATCCGTGACTCACTTAAGAGCCTTGCCAATTATGCTGGGGGAGAGGAATGTTTACCATCCCCAGACACGTGTTTGGCACGAACGCCCGGCGATTAGGAGATGTAAGTGATTCTTTTGGTATTCACTTATTTGTATACCAGCCGAGGGGGATACCGGTTTGAGCTCATTCTTCGAGGAGGAAACACTTCTCCTTGGATAGGCCTCGCTAAAAGTAGAACAAGTGAACTTGTCCAAGTTCAAATCTTCCACGTTGCTTACTCTAACAAGGATTATGCAAGAATTGAAAAACTCCTACATGCACATCAAGCAGATTTGGTTCATTTTCCCAATTTGATTAAGTGATGTTTGAACTTTGAAATGAAGACACTCGTGATTAGCTTTTGATTTGTTCCTTTCTCCAAAAAGTAAATCGAGCGTTTGCAAGTTTTTTGACTTGGGCATTCAAGATTGAGTGTGCGTGTTTGATTAAGAACTTTGAAAAAGCTTTGTTTTATCCCTTAGATCACTCAAGATTGAATTTGTTTGCTTGCTTTGAAATTTGAAACGAGATAGGGAATAGAGTTTGTTTGTTCCTTTAGTGCATTCGAGATTTGGTTTGCTTTTCAAATTGACAATGACACTCTAGGACCTAAGTTCATTTCCTTAAGTTTCATTCAAGATTGAGTTTGACCTTTGCTGTAATAAAATAAATGAAAAAAACCAGTCCTAAGCAACTCAAGACAAAAACCAAAAGCGACACTGTCCAGCTTATAGGCGACGCTGGAAAGTGCAGAGGCGACATTTAATTCCTACAGGCGACATTCTGTACCTCAAAAGGCGACAGATAAAAAACCAGAGGCGTGATTTATTTTGTTACAGGCGTGATTTCTTTACATGCAGGCGACAGAAGAAGAATTCTAAGACGGAACAGAAATTGTCAATCACAGGAAAATCTCAGTTATGCAGGTGTGAAAACAGAACTCATAGGCGTCATTTCTTTCCTGAAAGGCATGATTTAATTGCATGAAGGCGTGACTGAATTCTTTGTAGGCGACATTTCTTTTGTTGAAGGTGACATTTCTTTATTTGAAGGCGACATTTAATTGCTGTAGGCGTCATTTCTTTTCATGAAGGCGACATTTCTTTATTTCCTGCAAAATACAAGCATATAAAGCATAATTTCATCAAAATGATTGTGGTTTGAGTCCCACCGGGCGTGCCAGAATGTAGACTAGGATTTGTGAGTGCACCTAAACCTGTTTTGAAGGCCAAAGACAAACAAATGTCATAGCATATTATCAAATCAAATTTAAAGGTAAACAAACTAAAATCAAAGCCACCTCAGTTTAAGCTTAAAACGGATGCGCCCATGCACCGTTTGATATGCTTAGATATAGAGGGATGTGGGTGTGCAAACTCAAGCACTTGGAGCATGCAAAATGGATGATTTGAGGATCAAGAAGACCCAAAATGACACAAAATAGGTATGAGGAACCTATTTTGCCTCAAAGGCCTCAAGAACACACAAATATGCAAAGCTAAATGAAAGAACTAAGATTAAAACAAGAAATGAATCTATGTTAATCCATTTAAGCTAATTTAGATGTGATTTAAGCTTGAAAATGATCTAAAATGATGAGTTTATGCTTATGCTAGAATGAAAATGGCATTATAACTTTGCTATTGAGTTTGAAAGTTGAGAGATGATTTGCCTTAGGAAGTGAGGGTATTTATAGGATTTCTAAAGGCTTGGGGTAGGAGGAATGAATGGCCAGGATTGAAATCCTTAAGAGAGGCCAAGATTCACTCAAAGGGAAGCACATGGATTGTGCTAGTTCTCAGCCAATCAGGAGGTGACACATGTCACAAGGTGAGTGGATGAAGGGAAGGGCAAAGAGGAGTCAACAAAGGGGGCTCCAAGCTCATAACTCTCCAAATAAATGCTTGTAAGAGCAATGAATGGGCTTTAAGAGGCTTTGAAGACTTTGGGGAAGCAATAAATGCTTTGTGGTTGAGATATTTGGAAGGAAAGACTTTGCCTTGGTTTAGGAAAGTCTTAAGCTTGGTTAGGATTGCACAAAGGTTTAAGGGTAGGATTAGGATTAGATTAGGACAAAGAAAAGGATTAGGATGGGTGAAGAGGGTGGATTTGAGAAGATTCTAGAAGAGTCTAGATTTCTCCTTAGTTTCATGGAATAAAAGTTATTCATTCCAAAAGCTTAAGTCTTGGGAATATTTATTGAAATATTTTCAATAAATATGAAAATTAAATATTTAACCTTAATTAAATATTTAACCTTGGGATTAGGGTTAGAAAAGATGGGATTAGCCTTTTAATCGAAATTAAGAAGGGATTAGAAGATTTTGGAAGAGGTTAGTGGTCTAGAGGAAATTGGCCAAGTTTGGGATAAAAAATAAATTAATTTATTTTTTGAAGTTTTTGGTCAATTTATTAATTAAATAATTAATAAATTAGGGATAATGTCCAAATGACATTTTTAGGCTAGATTCCTTAATTAAAGATTTTTAATTAAGAGAGAGGAATTTAATGCCATAAAAATAAATTAATTAATTAAATAATTAATTAATTAATAAATGATGATGTCATCAAGGATTTTCAAAAAACAAAAATAATTTATTTTCTGAAGGATTTTTCGGTGTCTACAGTTACATAACCATCTTACTTGAAAATGCTCCCTTTCACAAATGTTGTCAATGTTGTGAATGACAACATTGACAACTTGTTACAACCTTTGGGATTTTGGTTCAAAACTTATTGTTCAAACACCATAAGACCCTAACCATGACTTAGTTAGGCTATTTAGACCTCACATAGGCCACTTCTACACTTCTTTGCCCAATTTGACCCCTAAATGCTTCATTCCCACTTTTGCCACAATATTGGTAACTTGGGTACAAATTGGCACTTGCCTTCACAAAGGTCACACATGAGGACATCTCACAATGATCGATTGTCCCTTGTGTAATTACCACTTGAATGTATTGCTATTGAACCACATTAATGCTTTTCTTCTTCAACAAATGAGGACAGTCACTCTAAAGACAACATGATAATGTACACTCACTGTAAGGACAGTCACAAATGAGGACATCTCACAGTGACTGTCCCTTGTGTAATTGCCGCTTGAATGTATTGCTATTGAACCACATTAATGCTTTTCTTCTTCAACAAATGAGGACAGTCACTCTAAAGGCAACATGATAATGTACACTCATTGTAAGGATAGTCACAAATGAGGACATCTCACAGTGACTGTCCCTTGTGTAATTGCTTCTTGAATTACACAAGGGACAGTCATTGTGAGATGTCCTCATTTGTGACAAGGACAGTCACACATGAGGACATCTCACAGTGATTGTCCCTTGTGTAATTGCCACTTGAATGTATTGCTATTGAACCACATTAATGCTTTTCTTCTTCAACAAATGAGGACAATCACTCTAAAGACAACATGATAATGTACACTCACTGTAAGGACAGTCACAAATGAGGACATCTCACAGTGACTGTCCCTTGTGTAATTTCTGCTTGAATTACATAAGGGACAGTCATTGTGAGATGTCCTCATTTGTGACAAGGATAGTCACACATGAGGACATCTCACAGTGATTGTCCCTTGTGTAATTGTCACTTGACTGTATTGCTATTGAACCACATTAATGCTTTTCTTCTTCAACAAATGAGGACAGTCACTCTAAAGACAACATGATAATGTACACTCACTGTAAGGACAGTCACAAATGAGGACATCTCACAGTGACTGTCCCTTGTGTAATTGCCGCTTGAATTACACAAGGGACAGTCATTGTGAGATGTCCTCATTTGTGACAAGGACAGTCACACATGAGGACATCTCACAGTGATTGTCTGTAATGTCCCCTTTTTGGCTAACTTGGAAAACAGGAACAATTACTCCACTTCTCAGACTTACTCTATCAGATACTTACAATTAAACTAAGTAATGGAGGTTACTTAAGATATCAACCGCTATTTCAGATTCAATCACAATATGTGTGCAAGATGATATTGATACCAATATGTTTAATAGCACTGTCGGATATAATGATATGAAATATGCTATGAATATGATGTTTCCTATCACTTATAGTGATAGTATAATGATGCTATGTCTGATATAAACACTATCGATATACAATCAATAAGTATTGCTTACAGCAATGTATTTGTTGTGTCTGATATGATGATGTAATTATGCAAATGTGTAATATCGCTATGAGTGATATGTTGCTATTTCAGATTCTGAATTATATGCTTGCAACTTCAAATATTGATGCTGTTTCTGACTATCCTTTCTATCTGTGCAATCATGGTGTTGTCTCTAATCTGCAATGATAAACTTGAAACCAAACTACCAAAGGCAGATGCTCTATTGAGTATATCCAAATATGGATAAGTAAATAAAGTTCTAATGATGCCTTGAGTGACTGACGAGAATGCATTCTTATATTGTCTTTAACAAATGAAGAGATGCTATGAATGAGACGTGTCTTGTTTCTTCCTCCATGTCCCTTTGTTAATCACACCTTTCCATAATCCGACAGTTCACATAATATTATTTCATTATTTTCTGATCATAGATAACTCCCAGATTGACTCAATATCAAATCTTTTTATGAAGGTAATCTTCCCTAATTGGTAGTGCAACTAGTAGTTAACATCCATTGTGTTTGTATCAGTTTGGTCTAACTATCATTAGTATTTAGTCAATCGATATTAACTCTTGCCTTATCCCATATTGTTATGATTATATCCAATCTTTCTACTCTGATATAAGTCGATATCATTTTCTGATAATTGTCCATTTATTGGTTGATTGCTGGTAATGGAGTTTGATCTTCAAATTGACTTCCATTCCTATTAATACTTAAGGATACATTGTACTTATTATCCATGACTGATGCCTCATTCATCAATAGCTTGTGATATAATCACTGATGCTTTTGTGTTTCTACAAGATGTGGTTTATCTCAGACAATCGATAATCTTTCAATCCTTTAGTCGATATCCTCCTATGTGGTGTCTATTGATATAGATAGTAGAATTCAATCTAGTTTATGTTATTGTCATGATAACATAGGAAGTGATGGTGCATATTTGCTAGCGGGTCTTCATGTTTGATATTGCTTTATCGGATATGTCATTGTCTAAACTTGTGCAATTAATGATTATTTATAATATATGAATGGTTATCCTTCTTGCTTATCAATACATCTTCTGAAACACATAGTGACCTATCCCTTATTCATATCATGTTGATCTTGACTTCATAGTATTTGGTTCATTAATCATCCTCTCATGGTATCGATGTGTAATGACTAGTGATTGTTGTATCACTTCTTCATTCCTCATCGTGATAGATAATGCAGATGTTTAATGTAGATGTATATCGATTACAGATATTCGATATTGCTTTAAATGTTATTATTATTATTATTATTAATGTTATTGTTATTATTAAATATTATAATTAATGATGTTAGTAATATTAATAATATTATAATAAATATTATTATAGTGATAACATATTGTTTTATATTGAGAGGTTTATTAATATTATTTATATATTAAAATTATTATATCAATAATTGATTTAATATTATTACTTAATATATTATTATAATATAATATATATAATTTATTAATATTTTAATATTATTTAATTAACATATTACTTATTATGCTAACTATATATTATTATTATCTTTTGATAATAATTATATATTATTGTTATATACCGTTAATAATAGATTATTATATATCATCTAATCATTTTATTATTATACTAAGTTCAATATGTCACGGCTCATGACATTGTCCCTTGTGTAATTGCCACTTGAATGTATTGCTATTGAACCACATTAATGCTTTTCTTCTTCAACAAATGAGGATAGTCACTCTGAAGACAACATGATAATGTACACTCATTGTAAGGACAGTCACAAATGAGGACATCTCACAGTGACTGTCCCTTGTGTAATTGCCACTTGAATTACACAAGGGACAGTCATTGTGAGATGTCCTCATTTCTGACAAGGACAGTCACACATGAGGACATCTCACAGTGATTGTCCCTTGTGTAATTGCCACTTGAATGTATTGCTATTGAACCACATTAATGCTTTTCTTCTTCAACAAATGAGGATAGTCACTCTAAAGACACCATGATAATGTACACTCACTATAAGGACAGTCACAAATGAGGACATCTCATAGTGACTGTCCCTTGTGTAATTGCCACTTGAATGTATTGCTATTCAGCCACATTAATGCTTTTCTTCTTCAACAAATGAGGATAGTCACTCTAAGGACAACATGATAATGTACACTCACTGTAAGTGTACATTATCATGTTGTATTACAAATGGACCTTATGTTGGTCGGGATATAAGTGCAAAAAAAAAAAGGAACGTTGTCATTTGTGTTTTCAACAGCGTCGAGAGAGATTCCCTCCGCGAAATCAAGCGGGTTATCATTTGTGTTTTGAACAAAGTGGGTTGTCATTTGTGTTTTGAACAGCACCGAGAGAGATTCCCTCCACAAAATCAAGCGGGTTGTCATTTTTGTTTTCAACAGCGCCGAGAGAGATTCCCTCCGCAAAATCACAGCTACAATTTCTGAGTACGTTGGGTTTATTTTTCTTTTGTCATTATTATTTAATCTGGTATTCAGCTGTTAGAGAGCTAAAATACCCAGAAATGAGGACATATCTGTGTTGAATTTATTGTTAGCGGCTTTGGTTATTTAGAATGCTTCCCCACAATACTTAATTACACAAGGGACAGTCACTATGAGATGTCCTCATTTGTGACAAGGACAGTCACACATGAGGACATCTCACAGTGACTGTCCCTTGTGTAATTGCCACTTGAATGTATTGCTATTCAACCACATTTATGGGCCCGTTTGGACCACGAAACACAGTAGCATCTACAAAGAAGAATATCCCAGGTGTAACAAGTTGTAAGAATATACCAACAGTTCTAAGAAGTTCCCTAGCATGTAGTAGCATCTACAGAGAAGAATATACAACATGAGGGCAGCCACTGTAAAGACAACATGATAATGTACACTCATTGTATGTGTACATTATCATGTTGTCTTTACAGTGACTGACCTCATTCAAGTGGCAATTACACAAGGGACAGTCACTATGAGATGTCCTCATTTGTGACAAGGACAGTCACACATGAGGATATCTCACAGTGACTGTCCCTTGTGTAATTGCCACTTGAATGTATTGCTATTCAACCACATTTATGGGCCCGTTTGGACCACGGCACATAGTAGCATCTACAGAGAAGAATATCCCAGGTGTAACAAGTTGTAAGAATATACCAACAGTTCTAAGAAGTTCCCTAGCACATAGTAGCATCTTCTAATTGTCTATACCACTTCACAAGGTATTGTTTGCACACATTGTTTTTGGTTCTTTTGATGACCCTTGTTTTGAAATTGCTATTAGGCCTTGTAGCTTATATGTTTTGATTACTGGAGAGCTTCTAAAGCTAAGCAAGAAGACCATTGCACGAGTTATAGCCCCGCGCTCAGGTTTGAAAATTGTATATTTTTTAATCTAATGTATATTTTAACTAGACTTTTGTTGGCATTAAGTAGTATTGCCACTAGTGACAACACTTATTTGCATTCTGAATGTAAACCGAGCAGACAGTGCAAACCGAGCAGACAGTGCAAACCGAGCAGACAGTGGAAACCGAGCAAGTTAGTACAAACCGATCAGGACAATGTAAACCGAGTAACATCTTGTCTACCGAGTCACCAATGCTTACCGAGTTCAGTACCTACCGAGTGATCAGTATGAACCGTGCCTTCACTTCTACCGAGTGTATGACGATGCCGAGTAATGCAGTGGACGCCGAGTATCAGAAAGTTACCGAGTCAGTTTGAAGGAACCGAGTAACCATATTTGGGCCGACTTAGTAGCACTTATGTTTATTTGTCAAGCCGACTGTGTAATTGTAATTGTAATTAATTGTTTGAGACTTGTATATAAACAATATTGTAAAAAGATAAATTATAATAGAAGGAGAATATATGTGAAAGAGTAAGAAAGGCAAAAATAAGCGAATTGCAGAAGGCTTCAGAAGTATAAGGTTCAGCAAAGACAAATTCATCACAGAAGGTGATCAGTACATCAGCGAATCTCATTCAGCAATCCAGTTGCAAAGCAGAGATCTACTGTTTCATTCTAATAGGTGAATCAGTACTAAATCCTTTAACCGGGTAGACTTAACAGTCTTTGTAAAAATCTCTTTACCGAGTGCATACTTCACTGTATGTTTGTAAATCCTTTAACAAGGTGGATTTGGCAATCCTTATTGCTCCTAACAGGGCAGATCATCAGAAGTGATCAAATTGTAAGCCTTAACCGGCCAACTTTATTCTGCAGTATTAAAGCTTTGTGGGTTTCATCCCCACCCCAGTTTTACTTTCTTTTGGAAGGTTTCTGGGTAACCAAATCTTTGTGTCATTATTGTGAATGCTTTCAAGTTTCATGCTTTCTGTATGCAAAGGTTAAAAAGTAAAATACATGTTAAAATTAGAAGAAAATTTGGAGTTACTGATTCACCCCTCCCCTCTCAGTAACTTGGTTAATTCCTGAATATTTCCAACAATTGGTATCAGAGCTGCATTGGTTCTCAAGACAAAGCTTAACCAGCTTGAGCAAAGATCCAGGACAATGGAGGTATTCAAACTGAACAAGGTGATTGAAAATGAAAAGCTAGATCTGGAAATGGCCATAGCTAAACTCAAAGAAGCAAAAGAACATCTTTCCCAATCCCTAAGAAGAAGGAAGGAACTTGCAAATCAGATGAATGATCAGAATTACATTGAAGAAAAGATTGAAGATCTTCTTCCCTCAAATAACTCAGATGAAGCAAACAATGCTATCAAAGAACTCCTAGAAAAGAATGGGTCTCTGTAGGAAGAAGTGAGAAAATTGAAAAGAGAACAAGAACTACACTCTACAAGATTCTGTGAGATCTTGGAACAAAGAAACAAGTTGAAAGATGAATTAGATGGAAGAAACATTGAAGTCCAAAACAAAACCCTTCAGCTAGAAAATCTAATTGATCAGATCTCTCATACAAATGAAGAAATTCTAAATCTAAGTTCAGAAGTAGAAAACACAAGAGAAGAACTAAGATCTGAAAAGGAAATCAATCTAAGATTGATGGATGACCTAAATGCTGAAAAACAAATCAATGAAGGAATGCTGAAAAGTCAAGAAGACTTGAATCAGCTGTATGAACGAAATCTTCATAGGCAAAAAGGAAAAGCAGGACTTGGATACAAAGAAGAAGGCGAATCCTCTAAGCAAGGTACTCAAAGAAATCAAAAACCTACTTGTAATCATTGTGGTAAAATAGGACATACTTCAAATAAATGTTGGAACAATGAAAAAGCAGAATTCAATGGAAAATGTTATAGCTGCAATCAACCTGGTCATAAAGCAAATGAATGCAGGGAAAAACCTAGATTCAGAGGTAATTGTCACAAGTGCAACAAACAAGGTCACAAGGCATCCGAGTGCAGATCCAAGACATTTAATCCAGCAGAACAAATTGTGAAAGCAATGTTTGGATGGGACTACAACACCTGGTGTAGATGTCATTACTGTGGAGAATATGGACACATTGGCATGAATTGCATAAAACATCATCTAAGGAAAAGAGATACTACCGTAAGATGTTTCAAATGCACTAAACTCGGTCACATAGCTAGAAACTGCATGAATGCTAGTGAAATTGAAGAAGGAAAGAAGAATGAAGCAACTAAGGTCAGGAAACAGGTAAGACAAAAATGGATTCCTAAAGCTACCGAGCAATCCAGTCCAAGTAATGGAATGGATGGCTCTATCGACTCAAACTAAATTTCCAAGGAAGCACTGGAACTGTACTCTCATAGATCAATCTCAAGCAGTTCCAGAACCGAAATTAAAAGAAAAGTCTAAATCAGCATGCAAGATGCAGTGAGATCACAGGGAGGTCGGTATAGTCTTCACCGAGCAAGGTCGGTATAGTCTTCACCGAGCAAGGTCGGTATAGTCTTCACCGAGCAAGGTCGGTACCTGTCTTTACCGAGCGAGGTCGGAGCATTATGAATTCTCAAAGTTCACCGAGTTGCGAAGTCTTTTCCGAGCAATTAATTCTTGGTGGGTGACAGTCTGTCAGAATTCCAACCCTAATTTGAAATAAGCATTAATGACAGTATTGTAAACAAAAAGCAAGTAATCAAACTCATTCTTCACCGCGAATCTGTAAGCACTTTGAGAGCAGAAAACTTCAAGGGCAACCCGGCGATTTAATACTCTTGCGAAAGGAATTTTCTGTGAGCTACCATGGCATCATCCAGCACTTCAGCGAAGAAAGGATCAGATATGTTAGTCCAAGGGGAGTGGAAAGCACCAGATTTTAAGATCGTGCCCGCAATTGCAGCAACCCTAGATCCGAACGGAGCTCAATCTCAGATTCCTCTTAAGGTACTGCTTATCAACGATATCCGTAATCATTTTAACTGTTCTATTCAAGAAATGGGAAACCTAGAACTAGACATTGTGCGTGAGGAACTATGTGTGGATGGTACTTTGAAACCCGAGCACAAACATCTGGAAGATAAGGGTTTAGTCCACATTGCACATCTTCCTCGAAACTTTCGAGATAAATGGGTTAGGTACATTCTCAGCCGAGTACACGATGGCAAGATTTGGCTTGAGCAACCTATTGAGATCACAAAGAAAATGATTCAACAAATCACCGGTCTTCCCATGTTGAACAAAGCTAAAACTACCAAAACCCTAGGTCGGACAGAACTAGAGAAGAAAACCCTAGCCGAGTGGGATGGTAGAGGCATGAAGGTTAGCAGCATTACTGACGCCAAACTGAAGTTTGGTACACATATCATTGCCCACAAGATCTATAGTTCTAGTCGACAGAACAGTGTCTCCTGTGAAGCTGTTGACCTAGCATACAAAGTGGTCAAAAACAACTTGACATTTGACCTAGCAGACTTATTGTTGAAACAGTTCAACAAGAACATGGAAAGCATCAAAACTTCCAAAAACAATCCATGTAAGTTTGGATCCTTGTTAGTCTGTTTATTCTTCTATGTTCAGAAATTCTTCCCTTCTAAAGGAAAAGTTGTATGGAGAAAAGATGTGCCAGTAGTTTATGAAATTAATGAATACATCGCAGAAATGGGTGAAAACTTTGAAAGCATCATGGATAATTATTTTGAGCCTTTCAAAGAGAAAATGAATGACAGATTCCGGATTCCACAGAAGTTGGTGGAAGATTACAAAGATGACATCTGTTTTATTGTAGATTGTGATAATGTGTATATTCAAGCAGTTAAACCAAGAACTGTATATGTAAAACCTCTTCCTTATGAGGTAAACATTGATGAAACCAAGAACATCATTGAAGCACTTCTAAATCAGCCTGTCAATCTCAAAGCCCCATATTTTGGAACATACGATGAAGCTAAGGTGAGAATTGAACTAAGCGTAAAGCTTCCACAGGCGGTAAACAAAGGAAAGAAAAGGATAGCTAAAATGCAAATGATAACCGAGGAGAAAGAAGAAATAGGTGAAAAAGAAGAGGAAAAGGATGAGAAAACAGAGGAACCAGAACCTGCAAAGAAGAAAGGAAAAGTTTTTATCACTAAGGCATCTGTGCCTCCCACTGCTGTGTTTACAAGGAGAAATACAAGAGGCAAGGTAGAAAAGGTAGATAAAGACATAGTATTCAAAAGGCCTCCTCTAACCCTTCAAGAAAAGCTCAAACTCTTCAGAGATGGATCAGGATCTGGAGTAAGTAACATAAAATCCTTGAAATATGAAACCAGATCGGAAGCAGAACAGAAGGAAATAGAAGATGCTGTTGTTGAGAAGATGGGACAGTGGAAATACTCTCCTGAAGAAATTACCCCACAGATTCCAGCAGTTCTATTGAATCCAATAAGAATGAGATGGAGCAATGCAAGGCAAACTGTGATAGACATATATGATCAAAACCTGAGACAGTTGATGCCGAGCTTGAACAATGATGAAGTAAAGAAGGCACTAAAAGAAAATGAAAATAAAATGACATTGAAGTTCAATACTTGTTTGATTTTGATCAACAATATTGAATCGGTTGTGAAGGCTGCAAAAGCCACATGGAAGAACATATACCACCTTCACCAACCGAGCATTGAAACTGTAATAATAAAGGATATTGAAGATGACAGCGATGAACAAGAAGAAGATACCGAGGTAGATGATACTGTAAGGATAGCAGCAGAAGTCATTGCATCCCTTCCTACCTCTCCAGTGAAAATCTCTTCATCCAGCCCAGAGACACCTTCAAGCATGGTTGTGACAACTTCCACATTTGTCCAATCATCCCTAGCAACATCAGAGGCAGCTACCATTTCTTCTACCGAGCTGCAGTCTCCTGTACCAGTAAGTTTTCCAGCTTTTGAATCATCAAGTGTAAATATTTTAAGTTCTCCAGTAGAAAGTATACCAGTGTCAATAGCCAGCCCTACTTTATCTACTGTCACTACTACAAGAGCATTAAGTACAGATAAGCCTAAGGCTCTACCGAGTATAAAATTTTTGGGTAAAAATATAGTTGAGGATATAGACCTAGACGAAGAGATAGAGATTCCTACATTAGATTTTGCAAATCTCTCAGCAGACCAGATGCAAAATATAGGTGAGATCCTCCAAAGGAAAGCAAAACAAAAGAAGCTTAAGGAGGAGAGAGATAAAGAGTATCAAATCATCAAAGATGCTAAGGACATTTTGTCTGATGCATTAGGCATTAAAGTAGACTCCTCCCAGCATGTTTTGTTACAATTAGCAGAGGCAGTTGAGAAATACAATGAGGACTCATCCGGGACAGAAAAGTTAGTTGAAAGAGCCGAGAAGAGATTCAACAACAAAGTGCTTGAGCACATTGCTCAGCACATAGCTATTAACCAAGTAGAATTGTCTTCAGTTTTGTCTAACATAGAGTCTATTTATTCGAATGCTACCTCTCTTTTGGCCAGACTATGCAATTTTGCCGAGTTCACAAAGGATGTCAAAGATAAAATGAATAAAATGGATGAGGATATGAAGATTAGCATACAGAAGCTGCAACTTGAACCAAGTTCAAGCTCTGCTCATTGTAATACCCCAAAATTGGCACCTATTTAATTTCATCAATTTTGGTGCATTATCTCGATTTTACATCACCAAAGTCCTTGTTCCCTAGGCAATTTTCTCTCTCCTATCTGACTTAATTTGACTTGATGTCAATTGCAAAGACCATAAATTGCAATAATCAAATGCTAAATTAATTCCTAAAGTCTTTGACTTAATTGGCTAAATTACCCCTATGATACATTAATTTAATTGTAAAGTCCTATGCGCTTTAAATTAAATTAAATCAAACCACCCTCTTTAGCTAATTACCCATAAAAAGGAATTAATAAATATTTAGTTAATTGAATGGACACCTCTTTATTTGAATTTAATAATTCAAATTACTCGAAAGGTCACTCCCCACATGTGGCAAATTCCATTCTTTTAATTAAATAATTCATTGTCTTTTTGTCTCAATTAGGAATGAAGAGTCCACCGTTTCAAATCAAGAAACTCTTCATTCCTCTTCTGGCTTGGTCTATTTAATGAACCTCTTTTTCTCATTCAAAGAGCAATTTTTTAGAGCATCTACACTATAGCATTTTTTAGTCTCATATTTCATTGTTTTCAAAGCTCTTTTATGGCATTATCTAGTTTAATTTCTCATATTAGTGTAATTGCATTTCACATTTAGATTAAATTTGCTTACTTGTTCTTAGTCTAATATCATCTTTATTTCAAAATCAAATAAAAATCTGCATTTCATATTTCTTTCAAAGTTTTCTAGATTAATTGCATTCATTCTTAGCTTATTTTCATTTTGCTCATATTTGCTTTCAAATCCTCCATTGTTGAATTGGTCTCCCGGCTGTTGGCTCTCGTTCTGAGAGTATTCAAACACCCCATTCACATAGGAGGCAACAGGTCGCCTCACCATGGAATTTGGATTGAGTTCTTCATACTCTCTCCCAAATTCTATCAAGTGAATAATGACCATGTTGTGTTGTGCCTGATTTAGAGGTCACATTCAGTCACATATATTTTGGCGCCCACCGTGGGGCAGAAAAAGATCAATTTCTGGCCTCATTCTTGATTAGTTTTTCAACTTTAGTGTTAGTTTCATGCCTTGTACGGCCACTTACAGCTTGAAAAACTTTTAATATAGTAATGGATGGATAGAATGATGAATCCTCTTTCTCATTATTTTGGTTTGGTTTATTTTTATTGAAAAATGAATAAGTTATGATCATTTTGGTGAAATTGGGTATTTGCAGATTTGAGATTTTCTGAATACAGTCAGATTGAAATGTCTGGTACAGACAAATTATGAAGAATCAGGATCTCTAATAATATGCATTGGAAAGATAAGTGAATCAGATTTCATTTCCTTTTGGTTTGAGTTATTTTTATGCAGATTTGTGAAAGTTATGGGCATTTGAGTAAAAACTTGTTTTTAACAATCTGCATTGGAGTTGTAGGCAATGATTTATTCATAGGAAATGATTTATGAATGGGAAAAATAAATGACTTACATATTTGGAAACTAGATTCATGAATAGTTAATGTAAAATTGGTTTTATTTCATTTGGATTCATTTTGAGAAAGATATGTGATTTCCTAGGCAGAGTTTGGTGTTTTAAATCTGATTTATGACAGAAAAATTTCAGTCTGAAAAGGTTAATGGTTGAGGAACCAAATGAAATAATAAGACCTTGTAACTTTGGAAAATGATAGTTCTTGATGTTAGATAAAAACTTCATTCTTTTCAAAAATTTTAATATTGTGATTTTATGGGTCAAATAAATCAATCTTTAAAGACTGTCTTGAAGATAGCAATGTTACATATCTTACGGTTTGCCATTGATTTGTCTTGATTATATACTTTCGAATGTGTGCTAAATGCTGGATTGCAGATCTTTGGACCTAAGGTGAGTTCATAAAATCTCTAAAACATTTGGACTTTGGGATTAAAATTGAACCTCTCATGTGTTTGGCTTGAGTGTTTACATGCTTTCATAGAACACATTTTAATTGATGCTCTTAATGGGAAATGAACGAACATAGATTTGCTTTCATAGAAGTTTGTGTTTAAGTGCATGCTTGTCTTTTACACCTTAAGTAATTCTTGGTTTCAATATCAAATATCTCATTGAGTAATTGAGGGCATGGATTCATTCCTTGTTTACATGAAGAGTTAAATGCACCACTTTGTGGACTCACTTCATGTTTACTTGGAAAGTTAAATATTCCATGATTCAAACCCTCTTGCACTTATGAGTAGTATTGATTAGCAGTCTTAGATTACTTGTGATTGATCTAGATTTCTATCTTGGGTTATTGGACTCGCTAATCCGTTGGCCCCTCATTTCCGCCCTGTGGTTGCAATCCCAGCGCCACATTAAAGGGGAGGGGTTTATAGGAAAGAAGCGTTAATTGTTCCACTTGGCAACCCTTTTGTGCTTTTTAGAACTCACTTGTTTTCTAGGGTGTGGACTCACTTTGAGTTTGTGTGAGGAGTTAAATGCACCACTTTGTGGACTCACCTCACATTTACTTGAAGGGTTAAGTGTTCCACCTTTAGTGCTTTTCAATACTTTTTGATAGAGAATTACTTACTTTTCATTTTTAGAAGGCCTGCTTGGGGATTTCATCACCTCAAGGGACGACCTTAACTCCCGTGTTCCGGCAGAGTATAAATATCAGGAGGTGAATCCAAAGACACCTCTCTTGGGAATGAGTTAGATTTCACTCTTGGCTAAGCCTCAAAGAACTTTATACCTTTGAGAAGTGAAGGAGGAGATTTGGGTTACCGTCTCCCCCCGGCTGTGTGATTTCAAATTCTTCTCATCTACGGATTTGGGCCTCACGTACCTTGCGTATATCGAGGACTCCCTTTAGAAAAGCCATGTATATCCTTGTAGACAACTTGCTAGGATGTTGTTGTGTTTTAAGTGTCTGCTAAAACATTCTCAAGAACATACACAAGTAGAGTCCTTAGGGAGTAGAAATACTAAGTCACTATTCATGTTGGTGCGCAAGGTTGCTTTGTCCCTTGCCCATTGCTTGAAGACTGTTTGCTTGAACTCCTTGATTGCTGTCTTATGTGCTTGATCAATGACATAAATCTAATCTGCCTTTTGTCCATGATTTGTTTTTCTATTTTCCTGTTGTTCACCGTCAGAAACTAGTTGTCTTGAGTTAGGAATCGATCGATCTTTTCTTTGACTCGTATTGTCTCTCATTAGTCTACCTTATCTCATTGTGCTCTTGTACCTTGCGTTGCGATTGTCTTATCTCGGCTGTTCTAGCCATCTCTTTTTGACAATTTGTACCAGGTTCATCTTGCATCTTGGCTGTTCTAGCCATTTATCTCCTTTCATTATCTTTGAGATAGAGTCTAGCTTTATCCCGAATCTTTTCTCGTTACATCTTCGTTTATGACTGTCACGACTCGAAGTGGCAAGACTTATCCCATTCAAAATGCTGATCAAGATCAAAGTGAATCTCGTAATCAAGACATAGGTCATCCCGAATCTGTTGCAAAATCTGAACTTCATGAGGAATTCTCACATTCTTCGTCATTCCAAGAGTATTACAATCCATTGTTTCAGATACAGTCTGACTTATTATTTCAAGAATATTATAACCCATTGTTTCAAGACCAGCAAGACTCTGAAGGGTCACTTTCTAAAATTAAACCTATTGATCCTTTTGAACCTATCAACTCTTTCATGATCTCTTATAATACTACCAACAAGATGGGAGATCCAAAACCTTCAAAGTTGGTTTTCAATCTCAGCTCTAACATGCCAAAACCTTCAAAGTTGGTTTTCAATCTCAGCTCTAACATGCCAAAACCCTCAAAGTCTGTCTTTAATCTTAGCTCTAGCATGCAAACAGTCAAAGCCACTGAGAAGGCTACAACAGAAGCTCAATCGCCTTCCAGATTTTCTAAAAACAAACCTTGGATCTCTCACTGTGACATGATCATTGCTCCAGGGAGTGAGGATACTCCTAAACCCAAAACTCCCTTTGTCTTGCGAGGCCCTGCACCTCCCTCTTATAACTACACAAAATCTCCAGCTTGTGCGAACGCTATCCCTCGATCTCATGCAAAGATTGTGCTCAAAGGTCCTGAACCTTCAACATCCAAACCAAAACTATCTATGGATAAATCCCTCACTAAGGAAAACATCCCCAAAGATCTTGATCTCAATCAGTTCCAATCTATGGTGGGTCATTTGACCTTGCCTCATTATTTATCCTTCCCTGAAGAAGATGATCACGTGTTGAGCCACCCGCATAATGCTCTCCTGCACACTGAAGCTATGATAGGCCCCAAGCATATCCTCCGCGTCCTCGTTGACAATAGTGCTAGCCAAAATACTTGCTCTGCTAAGATGCTTACCCAAACGACAGACAGCTTTGTTCCTGCCAATAGAGAATCCACTGAGTTCTATGATGCTAAGCTAAAAGAAATAGAAAAGACCTTGAAGATCAAAGATATTGGCATGGGGGAATATCAGATTGAGTCTGTCTTGTCATTGACAGCTCTCCCCATATCTCCACATTCCTATGAAGAACCCTCTAAAGATAGATTTGGTATTGGCTATCAGAGCAATGAGCTTGACCAACCTAGCTACAACTTTCACTCATGCAAGGATTCAGATAATGAAGAAACACAGATTCAGCCTATGACACATGAAAGATCTTTGAATGTTCAAAATTTTGATTCAGACTACCAGAAAGAGTCTTATCTACCTTCTCAAGTGCTTCAGGAACATGATTTTGGTCCTCACCAGGAGGATTTTATACAATCTACTGAACAGATTTCTACTACTACAGCTACTACTGAATATGTCACTGCCTCTAATGGCAAACATACTGATTGGGAGCAACTATTGGATGCTTCCCTTATCTTTGGTATGCCTCAAGGTATGCCTATTCTAGATTGTTCTACCACTTCTACTGTTGAACAAAATCTTACTACTGCTGACTCCAATGGCACACATACTGATTGGGAGCAACTGCTGGATGCTTCCCTTATCTTGGGTATGCCTCAAGGTATGCCTATTCTAGATTGTTCCACCACTTCTGCTATTGAACAGACTCCTACTATTGCCAAGTCCAATGGCACACATACTAATTGGGAGCAACTGTTGGATGCTTCCCTTATCTTGGGTATGCCCCAAGGTATGCCTATTTCAGATTACTCTGCTGCTCCTACTACTGAACAAGATCCTGCTATTGAAGAAACATTTCCTTTGACAGAGGATAGTGATGAAGAAAGTCTACCTCCGACTATGTCTCTAGCTGAATTGGACTCCATATTAGATGCTACTACAGAAATACCAGTTGATGCTATGCACTTATATGCTAGTCTTAACAACTCAGAAAGAGGAGAAAGTTATGATCCTCTAGATCAAGCTATTGATGATGATCCTTTCCACCCTCCTATGGAGATCATTCCTATGGCTCTTAGGCCATCTACTCCAAGCTATACTCCTACTGCTCCAGCAAATCATGGGTATGTAAGACCCCATTCTGTTACAGCTTCATGGAATATTGGTAGATCCAAAATTGAAATGGTTCCTATTCGTGCACTCTTACCACCTGAAAGGGGACCTGACTCTTGGAATAGACCATCTTGGTTAGGCTCACATAATATTCCTCCAAACTTATCTGACTCTTCTAAGATGACTCACAATCAACAACGCTCTATGGAAGATTACTTTCTTGATCTACCTGATGCATTCATGAATGATGAGGATGATACTGATATATTTGCACTTGAGCCCATCCCATCGATTTCTCTTCCTCCTTCATCTCCCAGAAAAGTGGCTCATCCACTTCCATTTCCACCTCTCCACCTAAACCAGTCACATAAGCCTCTTTCATCCACCATTCCTGAGTCTTTTGGAAGTAACTTGGATGTGCAACATTAAAATAAAAATAATGAGAATCTACTTATATCTCAAGGTCACCATGTCCCATCTAATCGACATGTGACTATGAAGAAAGGAAAGAAACAAAGGTGTTCAAAAGACCGCAAAGGTCCTCAAAAAGAAGAAGACAATCAAAAGCCAAAAAATAAAATAAAAAATGGATCTCAAAATCCATTCTATAGGCATTGTCATCAAAAGCACCTCAAAGTAAAGAAGAAAAAATTCAAAAGCTATGTGGATTCCAAAGAAAGAAAAAATCAAAGTTGTCATTCGAGCTTCCAAAATTCTCATGCTTCTCTCCATTCCATCGCCCTTGCCTCTCATACTTTACCCTCTTCACTCCATCTTGCCTTGTCCCAAAGTGCATATCAGCATCTCCTCATTGCTAATGACATGATTAAGAGAAATCTAGAATGTACTCCTCCTAAGCATTTAGAGCGTGGGAAATCTGACAAAGAGTTAAGGTGTGTCCATGAGGATATTTGTGGGTCTCACTTAAGTGATCTTTCCTTGACTATGGATCTCTTGACTGTTGGACACTACTGGTTGGATCTCCTATTACTGCTACAACATCTGGTTCTGATTCTGCAACTTCTCAGCTGGCTACTACTACAAATGACTATGTTTCCAGAGATCACCACTGAAGGAGAGAAACTCAAAGAGCCCATCAACGCTCTTCATTTGAAAAAGTTCTATAGCTGACATTCTCAGTATGCTCATGTACATACTTATTGATCCTGAAAAAATCCTAAAAATTGATATATTGCAAAAAATCCTAAAAATTGCAAAATGTCCTAAAAAAATGATCATCTTAGTGAAAACCTGGCAAACAGGCGCTTTGATGTATCTATTATCCTGGTGAAAACCTGGTAAACAGGCGCCTTGATAATATCAAAAAATACAAAAAAATGAAAAGATCAAAAAATACAAAAAAATGAGATATTCAAAAAAATACAAAAAAAAGAAAAAAAAGAAAAAAATACAAAAAAAGCAAAAAAAGAGAAAAGTACAAAAAAATTGAAAAAGAGAAAAATGTGCCATTGATGAAAACCTGGTAAACAGGCGTCATGGTAGCAAAAATAGAATCTCTGCCAAGATGGTGAAAACCTGGTAAACATGCGCCTCTTTTTTTCCTGAAGTAACATCTCATCTCAGCGTCGCTTGGCTCTTAGTTTCCTGCTTTAGTTTCCTTCCTTTCTTGCTTTAGTTTGTTTTCCCGCTTTCCTGCTTTAGTTTGTTTCCTACTTTGGTTTGCTAGCTCATGCCTTGCTTTCAGTGTCTTCGAGATTTTACTCGACTCTTCATGGATTGGAACTGGTTCACACTTGGGGGCACCTACCTGGTCTAGGGGGCATTGTCCTATCGCTTTTAGAACTTTTTTTTGAGCATTGGTCACCAGTGGTTCTCACTATGCCTGCCTGCGGATACCTAGCTTTCGTTTGACCTCTCACTTTTGGGACCTCTCCCTTACATCAATCACCAGTGATTCTCATTACGTCTGCCTACGGTCATTATCCCATTGAGACTTTGAACATTATCTTTCCGAATTGTCTTCAATCCGCTTGAACATGAACTTAAACTGAAACTAAAACTAATTGTATGTTCCTTTGAGGCATGTTGAGCTTTGTTTTCTTTGAGTGCTTGTTTGTTTGCTTTGTTTGCTTTGCTTTTTTTGCTTTCTGTTTGTTGGTTTAGTTCCAACGATCCAAAGAATTCATTTAAGAGGGGTGTCCATCTGTAAGAGCCTCTATCTCGTATTGGATGGCCATGCGTACCTTGACTCCTTTTATATGGATGCTTTGGTAAGGTTGGTTCTTCTCCTTGTCTTTTGAGTGACTTCTTTCTGCTACTGATGAAATTGTAAACGCTCGTCCTGTTAAGTGAACGTAAGGGTCACTGCGAGCAATCTTTGGCAAAAGAAGGAACTCCTGCGTGCTTGGTGTGTTTGTTCGCAAGAGACATTCAGGTCATTCTAGCATTTATGCTTTAATGCTTATGTTAACTTGCTAAATTAAAAGGAATAGGTGTTCAGGTCATTCTAGCTTCTTGTGCCTTAATGCTTACACCTTATTCCGACAAACCTAGGACTTATGTCATATTCATATTCTCATGTTGGGGAGAATTGTATGGCATCTTGTGATTGTCCCATGCTTAAAAGAACTCAATGATGATAAATACGATGAGTCCAACAGCCGAGTCCGGAGGATTGCATTTGTTCATCCTAGGCCTGCATTTAGATTTGCATCTTTCATTCTAGGCTTGCATTTGGAGTGCTTTCTTGTTGCTCTCTTGATTGCTTTCTTTTGGATTTGCTCATCAAAGGTTCTCATCTTTTGTCACAATCTCATCTTGGCTGCATCCTTTTTCAGGATCGAAATCAAAATCTGACATCTCTAAGTGGCTCAAAATCACATTTTAAATATTGGACTCCTTTTGGATCGGATGCTTGTGCAGTCAGCCTTTTGGTGTCATCTTCCTGCTAGATCCTCATCTTTGCATCATGTTCTCAAATCTTTGCTTCTTTTCATCAAGTCAACTCAAGTCAAATTTGGTCAACCATGGTCAACTATGGTCAAACTTGGTCAACAGGACCTCTACTTTGCTCCGTTTCACTTCTATAGCTTCGCGAATCTAGTCTAATTGCTTTTGCTCTGCAATCTCTTGTTGTTTATCATCCTTCTGACATGTCATCTTTCCATTTCGCTCCCGAGGGGGCAGGATGATTACATCATTTGAATCTTGTTGGATCTATTCTTGAATCAGTCTGATTTGAATCATCAGTCCTCATTGCTAGGGGCATCTTCATGCCTCGCATCTTGTTATCTAGAAATCTATCTCTTAGGTATCTGAGCAATCTAACTCAGATCCTCGAGGATCATTCTTCGTTCTGGAGATGGTTCTTGAAATCTATTGGGTATTGGGGCAATCTAACCCTAATTCCTGGGAGTCAAGCTTCATTCTGGAGATGACTCTTGAAATCTCTTTTAGACCGTTATCTGGGCAATCTAACCTGGGTCTCGGAGGACTAAGCTTCGTATTGGGGCAATCTAACCCTGATTCAGAGATAGTCCTAAATCTGCATCTTCATCAATTGGTATTGGGGCAATCTAACCCCGATTCCGGTTCTCTTCTAAGATCGTTGTCTTCGCAATCTAACTTAGACTTCAGAAAATTCATGCTTTGATCTACTTTCATCTGTCACTTCAGACTATTCTTTGAATCAACGCGCTGTTCGCACATCAATTCAAAGAGGGGCAAATGTAATACCCCAAAATTGGCACCTATTTAATTTCATCAATTTTGGTGCATTATCTCGATTTTACATCACCAAAGTCCTTGTTCCCTAGGCAATTTTCTCTCTCCTATCTGACTTAATTTGACTTGATGTCAATTACAAAGACCATAAATTGCAATAATCAAATGCTAAATTAATTCCTAAAGTCTTTGACTTAATTGGCTAAATTACCCCTATGATACATTAATTTAATTGTAAAGTCCTATGCGCTTTAAATTAAATTAAATCAAACCACCCTCTTTAGCTAATTACCCATAAAAAGGAATTAATAAATATTTAGTTAATTGAATGGACACCTCTTTATTTGAATTTAATAATTCAAATTACTCGAAAGGTCACTCCCCACATGTGGCAAATTCCATTCTTTTAATTAAATAATTCATTGTCTTTTTGTCTCAATTAGGAATGAAGAGTCCACCGTTTCAAATCAAGAAACTCTTCATTCCTCTTCTGGCTTGGTCTATTTAATGAACCTCTTTTTCTCATTCAAAGAGCAATTTTTTAGAGCATCTACACTATAGCATTTTTTAGTCTCATATTTCATTGTTTTCAAAGCTCTTTTATGGCATTATCTAGTTTAATTTCTCATATTAGTGTAATTGCATTTCACATTTAGATTAAATTTGCTTACTTGTTCTTAGTCTAATATCATCTTTATTTCAAAATCAAATAAAAATCTGCATTTCATATTTCTTTCAAAGTTTTCTAGATTAATTGCATTCATTCTTAGCTTATTTTCATTTTGCTCATATTTGCTTTCAAATCCTCCATTGTTGAATTGGTCTCCCGGCTGTTGGCTCTCATTCTGAGAGTATTCAAACACCCCATTCACATAGGAGGCAACAGGTCGCCTCACCATGGAATTTGGATTGAGTTCTTCATACTCTCTCCCAAATTCTATCAAGTGAATAATGACCATGTTGTGTTGTGCCTGATTTAGAGGTCACATTCAGTCACATACACTCATCACATGAAAATTTCACATCTATCCAATATGCAGTCTGATCTATTGAAAGAAGACTCAAGGATCCGGTCCACACTGCTAGACATCCAACACATGATCCTTCCCATCATGAATACAATGTATAAGCACATTGAACATTCCAGAACATTGATTCATGACAATCAGTTCTCTATAGCAGATCACATGATTGAACTCTCTGCAGAAGTCCAAATTGCTATACAAACATGTAAAATCCTGCAAGAAAGTTGGGACAGATCCCTGGCACTAATAATGAAGGTACATTCTGATTTCTTATCAAATTTTGGATTCTCTCTGTAAATAACTTGTATATGCACCTTTGGCATTATCGTCAAAAAGGGGGAGATATGTATAGAAGGAGAGATATGTATACTGTATAGATTTGTATAAGAAACAGTTAGCACATTGAAAGGGGGAGACAATGTATAAAGCCCTATAACAAAGACAAATTTTGAAAAATCAAAATAAAACTCAGTATGATTCGTGTATATAAATTTTGGCCAATAAGTGTTTTTGTCACTAATGCCAAAGGGGGAGATTGTTGGCATTAAGCAGTATTGCCACTAGTGACAACACTTATTTGCATTCTGAATGTAAACCGAGCAGACAGTGCAAACCGAGCAGATAGTGGAAACCGAGCAAGTTAGTACAAACCGATCAGGACAATGTAAACCAAGTAACATCTTATCTACCGAGTCACCAATGCTTATCGAGTTCAGTACCTACCGAGTGATCAGTATGAACCGTGCCTTCACTTCTACCGAGTGCATGATGATGCCGAGTAATGCAGTGGATGCCGAGTATCAGAAAGTCACCGAGTCAGTTTGAAGGAACCGAGTAACCATATTTGGGCCGACTTAGTAGCACTTATGTTTATTTGTCAAGCCGACTGTGTAATTGTAATTGTAATTAATTGTTTGAGACTTGTATATAAACAATATTGTAAAAAGATAAATTATAATAGAAGGAGAATATATGTGAAAGAGTAAGAAAGGCAGAAATAAGCAAATTGCAGAAGGCTTCAGAAGTATAAGGTTCAGCAAAGACAAATTCATCACAGAAGGTGATCAGTACATCAGCGAATCTCATTCAGCAATCCAGTTGCAAAGCAGAGATCTACTGTTTCATTCTAACAGGTGAATCAGTACTAAATCCTTTAACCGGGTAGACTTAACAGTCTTTGTAAAAATCTCTTTACCGAGTGCATACTTCACTGTATGTTTGTAAATCCTTTAACAAGGTGGATTTGGCAATCCTTATTGCTCCTAACAGGGCAGATCATCAGAAGTGATCAAATTGTAAGCCTTAACCGGCCAACTTTATTCTGCAGTATTAAAGCTTTGTGGGTTTCATCCCCACCCCAGTTTTACTTTCTTTTGGAAGGTTTCTGGGTAACCAAATCTTTGTGTCGTTATTGTGAATGCTTTCAAGTTTCATGCTTTCTGTATGCAAAGGTTAAAAAGTAAAATACATGTTAAAATTAGAAGAAAATTTGGAGTTACTGATTCACCCCTCCCCTCTCAGTAACTTGGTTAATTCCTGAATATTTCCAACAACTTTTAGCTTATTTTTGCTGTATATTTTAATCTAAAGGGAATCATGGATGTGAACTTGAAAGAATTTTGTACTTAGTTCTTATGGAGAGAATAGTAGTAGTTTACGGTCTAATATCAAATAGAGTTTTCCAATTACAGAAAGTTAATGAATTCTAATAGCTTATATGTTTTGATTGCTAGAGAGCTTCTAGAGCTAAGCAAGAAGACCATTGCACGAGTTATAGCCGCGCGCTCAGGTTTGAAAATTGTATATATTTTAATCTAATGTATATTTTAATCCTTTTGCCATGTCATGTAATATGTCTTGCCTTGTAGCTTATATGTTTTGATTGCTAGAGAGCTTCTAGAGCTAAGCAAGAAGACCATTGCACTAGTCGTAGCCGCGCGCTCAGGCATGAAAATTGTATATTTTTTAATCTAATGTATATTTTAACTAGACTTTTAAAATATTAAAGGATTTAACTAGGTCTAAGAAGATTTGTGTACTTTTGACAATTTTGCTTAGTCACTGAAAGTTGTAGACCGAAGTTTTCATAGCCCAATTTTTGCTTCCTGCGAAGAACGATCATGTCAGATAATATAAGTGAAGAACAAAATAGGGAGACAATCGCTAGATTGTGGTCTAACTTGAAAAGAAAAGGTGATGGAAAATGTTATTGTCCCTGCAAAATTTGTAAGGGCTTAAACCGTAGAAGACTGCTAATCAAAATAGTTAAGAGACATTGTAGGGAGAATGGTCACATTGAAGGGGGGCATGACTATCATCCACTGGTAAGTTGTTCATTATATCATTTTAACAATTTATATACATATGAAATCACTTGATGATGAGTTGAAGATCATGGTTTATTTATGTTAATCAATTTTATATAGGTTGATCTCCCCAGGGAAGTACATGATATGGAGGAACATGGGGGTGCGAATATCCAAGGTGAAGATAATGATCCCATGGAAGATGATGATCATGCGCCAGAAAACACAATTGAAGATGATGGTATAAATACATTGATCCATGACACATTTAGTCCAAGCGGATCTGATCATGATGATGATGATAGCCTCGATGTACCTCTACTTGAGAAGGCATACGAGCCCCTATACAAAGACTCCCAAACAACTCTTCTCTCTGCTGTATTGTTGTTGTTGAACTTGAAGGTTATGAATGGTTTATCCAACATAACAATGTCACGTATGTTAAGGTATGTCATATATGTCTTTATAGTTAACAAAGGGTGAATAATGTACCACTAATATTGTTTATATTAACAACTTATATTTTTTGCTGTAGATTGATAGGCGAGTTTTTGTTACCACCATCAAATATTCTACCTCGCTCATATCGAGAATTATCTGCTATTATGAAAGATATTGGAATGGAGTATCAAGCAATACATGCTTGTCCCAATGATCATATTATATATTATAAAGAACATGAATTTGCAACACAATGCCCTGTATGTCATACAAGTAGATATCTTATGCTTTGAGAGTTTATTTGGTAGATTCAAGACACCTTATATCAAAGTTATTCCTTTTTCTTATCTGTTGTTCTGTCAAACCCTCATTTTTTGGGTTATTGCATTCAAATGGCCTTAACTTGCAAATAAACCATAGGATATCCTCTGTTCTTTGTAAAATGCAAGTTAAGGGGGTTTATTTTCATATTTTAAAAGCTTTGGAACAGGATACTAAGCCAGAGAATTTCGAGAGCAAGCCCTAGGTCAAGAATCTCAATGTTCTTGACTAGGAGTTGATGGATTATGCAAGATCAGAGGGTAGCGGCAAGTAAAGGACCTCAAACCTTGTTGAATCTAGATCTTTAGAGCATGGTGGACATCTTCAAACTCTGATCTTGGTTTCATGCACCCATTTTCAATGCCTTGTTTTGGAACCCACACCCAAAGGCATGCATTAGGTCTGCGGACTCAATAAGGACATTGATATGCTGGAGTGGAGTCAGGGTCTAGGAGTTGGAGGATTGTTAGAACATCAAAAAGGGTACTCAAAAAACATATAAGTTCATAAGGTCCTTTGTCAAATTGAAGAGTTATTGCTGCAAAATAGGTTTTGGAGACCTACTAGAGTCACTAGGTCTATTTGGACCCGTTTGGACCACGACACACAGTAGCATCTACAGAGAAGAAGTTTGGTATGCAATGGTCTTGAAACCTCCTGAGAAATTCTTGGTATGCATTTGTGTGGTGCAAAAGCTTCGTTGAAAGAGAAAAAGAAGAAAAGAATAGAAATGATTTTTTTTCTTTTTATGTCATATACTGTAACCGGCTACTTATAACTTGCAAAAATTATTATAACCATTTGAAATTGAAACTTAGTTTAATGTGAAACTGAGAACTTCTTTATTAGAGCTTTCTGTGATTTAGATTCAGACATCAAGAACATTGTTTGCCTAATATTGTGATTAATGTTTATTTATTAATATCTCATACTGACAAACAATTGATAATTGTAGGGAAAACGTCATTGGGGGTCTTTGAGGATCCACCAGAAGCCAAGGAGAAAATGTATTCAAATGCTAAAGATGGTGTAACAGTCCTTACAGCTGTTGAACCTTGCTGTGTAGATCATCTCCGATTCTCCAAGTTCAACAGTACTGTGGTATTCCTTTGGATACTTCTAATGGTAAATTTCAGACATCAAGTTCTTTTCGTATGAAACTACTACATTTGTAATCTGTAGTTTTAAACTTTTAGTTTATAAATGTTCATCAGCTTTAGTTCATATGCTACCATTTCAAGTATAATTAATGAAGTTACCTTTATCACAGGATGAAAGTGAGCAGTCAGCATACTGGTAGGGAGCTGGCAACATTGATACGGTGACTAGGGCATCGTTTAATGGTGGTATTGTGTTTTCCCATGTTTAGGGCATCGGCCTTTTGAAGCATTGCCTTCATCTTTCTTAAGTCTGAGTTTTAAGTTTGTTTATCTCTCTCGGTGCTGTTGAAAATACAAATGACAACGTTCTTGTTTGTTTTGCCCTTATATCCCGATGTGATTTCGCGGAGGGTTACGGCGCTGTTGAAAACACAAATGAAAACACAAATCCCTTGTGTAATTGCCACTTGAAGGAGGACAGTCACTGTAAAGACAACATGATAATGTACACTTACAGTGAGTGTACATTATCATGTTGTCTTTAGAGTGACTATCCTCATTTGTTGAAGAAGAAAAGCATTAATGTGGCTGAATAGCAATACATTCAAGTGGCAATCACACAAGGGACAGTCACTGTGAGATGTCCTCATTTGTGACTGTCCTTACAGTGAGTGTACATTATCATGTTGTCTTTAGAGTGACTGTCCTCATTTGTTGAAGAAGAAAAGAATTAATGTGGTTCAATAGAAATACATTCAAGTGGTAATTACACAAGGGACAATCGATCACTGTGAGATGTCCTCATGTGTGACTATCCTTGTCACAAATGAGGACATCTCACAATGACTGTCCCTTCTGTAATTGCCACTTGAATGAGGACAGTCACTGTAAAGACAACATGATAATGTACACATACAATGAGTGTACATTATCATGTTGTCTTTACAGTGGCTGCCCTCATGTTGTATATTCTTCTCTGTAGATGCTACTATGTGCTAGGGAACTTCTTAGAACTGTTGGTATATTCTTACAACTTGTTACACCTGGGATATTCTTCTCTGTAGATGCTATTGTGTGCCGTGGTCCAAACAGGCCCATAAATGTGGTTGAATAGCAATACATTCAAGTGGCAATTACACAAGGGACAGTCACTGTGAGATGTCCTCATGTGTGACTGTCCTTGTCACAAATGAGGACATCTCACAGTGACTGTCCCTTGTGTAATTGCCACTTGAAGGAAAAAAGCATTAATGTGGTTCAATAGCAATGTATTCAAGCGGCAATTACACAAGGGATAATCACTCTGAGATTTCCTCATTTGTGACTATCCTTACAGTGAGTGTACATTATCATGTTGTCTTTACAGTGACTGTCCTCATTTGTTGAAGGAAAAAAGCATTAATGTGGTTCAATAGTGATGCAGAGTAGTCAGGGCTTTTAGAATATACAAATATACATCCTTAACTCTCATTCCACCAAGGAAGAAGGAATTCCAATGGTTGAAACGTGAGTTAAGGTCTTTACATCAGTCAAACCCTGAAAATGAGGGTTTGTAAACAATGCACAGAAAATTTGAAATAACTTAGATATAAAACAAAGAGAATCAATCAAACCAACTTCCAAAGCATCAGATGTCACTATTACAACTTCTAGGCAAATTTTATCATCCAACCACCATCCGTACAGCCGTACAGAGTTTGTTTTTCACCAGAAATGCACTAAAACAGGGTTATTTTTATTTTTTATGAAAGCAAAATGATTACAATACTGGTTCTCTGTCTGTCTTCGACCATTTGAAGCCTAAAATAGGCTCTTCAAACGTTGGTTCAACCATCTAGGTGCTTAGAATAGTTTATCCAACAAATGTCAACTTTGCTAAGCAACTTTTAAAGTTGCATTACAACTTTGCAAACAACTTTGCCGAGAAGGTTAAAAATGTGTTGTGAAACTTTAGGAACCTTATTAAAGTTATTTTGGACCTTCAAACTTCTTAACAACATCTAAAAGACACCTAATAAACACTTACTATGCTCATTTCATCCAAGGACTCAAAAGATGCCCAAGGTTTATAAGTCACCAAGGGGTCTTGTGTCCAACAAGTGGATGTTTATAAGGAGATAAAATCAATCCTTAATATTTATTACAAACCAAGAACACATCTAAAACTCCTATTCTAATTTATTGTCATTCAAAAAGACTCTGATTTGTCATTCAAAAAGACTCTGATTTGTCAATCAAAAGGACCTTTCACTAGTCAATCCTTCAAAGCTCCAAGGTGAAAATCTTATGTTCCAATTGATAGGATTTGACTCCTTGGCTTCATGGCAACTTCCTTCAATCATGGTGTCTTTGGCTTGCATTAGGGATGCCCCTGCATCAAATAGCAATGCATTCAAGTGGCAATTACACAAGGGACAGTACATGCCCATTAAAGTTGGTGTTTTGTTATCCAGCATGACAATGGAGACAACATACTCTGTGTCAATTTTACTGATCAAATTTCCCTCCGCCAGGCAAAGCAACAATCTGGGTATGATAAGGTGAAATTTTGTAGTCCTTTTGGGTATGATAACAGTTCCAGTTTCCAATAAGATGGTTCATTTTTATAATCTAGCTTCAATTTCTCTTGTGAAAATCTTTTTTTCATTTTATGGGTGGTAAAATATAATTATTATGCTAGAGGTGTGTACTTATGGATGATAATGAAACAAAATGATAAGATTTAAGACTCTTGTTTTTTTTTTAAATAGCAATTTAAGTTTCCTTCTATTATAAACTACTGTTTTTCTATTTTTTAATGTATCTTTCCAGATCTTTTATATCAATTTTATTTATGAAATATAAATATATTAATAATGTTTTAGTGTTTTTAGGATTAGTTTATATCAATTCTATGTATCATCATTCATCATTCAATTGTCAGTATTATTAATTTAGACTGTGCAATTGTAGAACTACTCGAATATGGGTTGGATGGATACTCAAGCAGGGGAACCCTCCTCAAATATCTCAAGCAGTGAACTTGGAAAAATGTGTCCTGAAGGAACCCTTTCCATCAGAGAGATAAAAGTACAAACAAGTAAAAGAAGCAGGCTCTGCAAATATGTTTTTGAGAAGAAAAATGATATATTATTCGAGTATGGTTCATGAGGTATATCTAAAAAGACATTTTTTTTCTTATTATAATAAAAGAGGAAGTTGTGAATGTCAAAGTTGAGTGAAACAAAAATTATTTTCATCAAATTTTGTTAGGCTTGCTTTTGGGAATAGTTTCTTACAATATTGCTATTAAGATTTTTATTGTGTAGTTTTTAGATTAGGTTTATAAAATTATATTTCATGAGTAGTGATTCATATTAATCAATTAACGATACTTTTGGAAGGTATTTTCAATGTGTCAAATTTTGATATTTTTACAAGAATTAGATTGTGTAATTTTTTTAATTAAAGTCATTGACTCATATTTCATAAATAATAGTTCTCATGAATCCATCTCTTATAAGATTGAATAGTCTATTTAGGAAGTATTTCTGATAGTATGTCAAATTATGATATTACTATTACCATTAGATTGCATGGCTTTGAAGTCAACCTCGTTGACCCATATTCTTCTCTGTAGATGCTACTATGTGCTAGGGAACTTCTTAGAACTGTTGGTATATTCTTACAACTTGTTACACCTGGGATATTCTTCTCTGTAGATGCTACTATGTGCCACGGTCCAAACGGGCCCATAAATGTGGTTGAATAGCAATACATTCAAGTGGCAATTACACAAGGGACAGTCACTGTGAGATGTCCTCATGTGTGACTGTCCTTGTCACAAATGAGGACATCTCACAGTGACTGTCCCTTGTGTAATTTCCACTTGAATGAGGACAGTCACTGTAAAGACAACATGATAATGTACACATACAATGAGTGTACATTATCATGTTGTCTTTACAGTGGCTGCCCTCATGTTGTATATTCTTCTCTGTAGATGCTACTATGTGCTAGGGAACTTCTTAGAACTCTTAGTATATTCTTACAACTTGTTACACCTGGGATATTCTTCTCTGTAGATGCTACTGTGTGCTGTGGTCCAAACGGGCCCATAAATGTGGTTGAATAGCAATACATTCAAGTGGCAATTACACAAGGGACAGTCACTGTGAGATGTCCTCATGTGTGACTGTCCTTGTCACAAATGAGGACATCTCACAGTGACTGTCCCTTGTGTAATTGCCACTTGAATGAGGACAGTCACTGTAAAGACAACATGATAATGTACACAAGTACCATGAAGGTAGTTGCAAGTTAGGGCTGTTTCATTGCATACCCGAAACAATGAAGATGTTACGGTCCACAAAATGTTTGTGCTTGAAAGATGAACAAATAAAATTAAACTTCTAAATAACCAAAGCCGCTAACAATAAATTCAACACAGATATGTCCTCATTTCTGGGTATTTTAGCTCTGTAATAGCTGAATACCAGATTACATAATAATGACAAAAGAAAAATAAACCCAACATACTCAGAAATTGTAGCTGTGATTTCATGGAGGGAATCTCTCTCGGCACTGTTGAAAATACAAATGACAACGTTTCTCTACATTATCATGTTGCCTTTACAGTGACTGTCCCTTGTGTAATTGCCACTTGAAGGAGGACAGTCATTGTAAAGACAACATGATAATGTACACTTACAGCCCGTGTACATTATCATGTTGTCTTTAGAGTGACTATCCTCATTTGTTGAAGAAGAAAAGCATTAATGTGGCTGAATAGCAATACATTCAAGTGGCAATTACACAAGGGACAGTCACTATGAGATGTCCTCATTTGTGACTATCCTTACAGTGAGTGTACATTATCATGTTGTCTTTATAGTGACTGTCCTCATTTGTTGAAGGAAAAAGGCATTAATGTGGTTCATTAGCAATGTATTCAAGCGGCAATTACTCAAGGGATAGTCACTCTGAGATTTCCTCATTTGTGACTATCCTTACAGTGAGTGTACATTATCATGTTGTCTTTACAATGACTGTCCTCATTTGTTGAAGGAAAAAAGCATTAATGTGGTTCAATAGCAATGTATTCAAGCGGCAATTACACAAGGGATAATCACTCTGAGATTTCCTCATTTGTGACTATCCTTACAGTGAGTGTACATTATCATGTTGTCTTTACAGTGACTGTCCTCATTTGTTGAAGGAAAAAAGCATTAATGTGGTTCAATAGCAATGCATTCAAGTGGCAATTACACAAGGGACAGTACATGCCCATTAAAGTTGGTGTTTTGTTATCCAGCATGACAATGGAGATAGCATACTCTGTGTCAATTTTACTGATCAAATTTCCCTCCGCCAGGCAAAGCAACAATCTGGGTATGATAAGGTAAAGTTTTTGCAACAATTTCTTGCTGCTGCTAAGGTTACCATTGTTTATGGTTTCTATTATATAGTTCTATCTATATTGCTATATGGCCTTTTGTTTAGGATTAAGTAGAGAAGGGAAAATATTTCTTTTGTGGATTGTAAACAAAACATTGAATTATTTCAGAGAACAGATCTAAATCTATAAGATGCTACGATGGAGCACATGACCATGTACTTGTGAATATTAGGATCCATGTTAATCAAATGACTGCTTTATGTAAATTACTTTTGAGTAAGTAAAAGGAAATACAATTTTTCGAAGTGTGCAAGGATTTTTATGATATACAGGTGTACGAAGAAATGAATCTGTGTTGTTTTGTATCAATATCAAACATCTCTGATATATTTTCATGTTTTTATAATCTATTTTGCAGATGAAAACTGTCCAACAGATAAAGATTGGGAACTTCTCCCAGCATCTGTACCTGCATCTCTCTTATATACTACAAGTTGCTTGCCATCAGAAATTGCAGTTCCCTCACGTGACATTGATGGTGAAGTGTTCTTTTCAGAACCATCATCTGTGGTTACCAATGCTCCTGTTTTAGGCAATAAGTTTGTTGCATTCCATGAGCCATTGGTCAAGTTTCTTCTACGAGCTTCTGATGCCTCAAAATCTAAGCAGCGCCTACGCATGCCTCGTTGTGGTTGATTATCATTCTGTACATGAATTATAATGAGTAATCAGTTTTGGGCCTTGGAATCTTGTATGTAACATGCACAGGCATTTCATGGCTAAATGAATCTATTTTAAAAGCATCAACTTTTCTTACATGATGCTGGATACATAAGTAGAACAAGCGTATATCAAATTGGAAGCAATCAGAATTCCACAATGACATATTATTTAGAGTACTCTTCAGTTTAAGTAATAATGCATATATTGACACTGTAAAGACAACATGATAATGTACACTCACTGTAAAGACAACATGATAATGTACACTCACTGTAAGGACAGTCACAAATGAGGACATCTCACAGTGACTGTCCCTAGTGTAATTGCCACTTGAATGTATTGCTATTCAGCCACATTAATGCTTTTCTTCTTCAACAAATGAGGATAGTCACTGTAAAGACAACATGATAATGTACACTCACTGTGAGTGTACATTATCATGTTGTCTTTAGAGTGACTATCCTCATTTGTTGAAGAATAAAAGCATTAATGTGGCTGAATAGAAATACATTCAAGTGGCAATTACACAAGGGACAGTCACTGTGAGATGTCCTCATTTGTGACTATCCTTACAGTGAGTGTACATTATCATGTTGTCTTTACAGTGGCTGTCCTCATTTGTTGAAATAAAAAAGCATTAATGTGGTTCATTAGCAATGTATTAATTAATTTTATTTTATTTTATCCACCCACGGGCGTCGCAATTGCGACAGGAACCCGTCGTAATGCGATGCAGGCGCCCATCACAATTGCTTGGGAGGCCCGTCGCAATTGTGACGGCCCTCCGAAGCCATGTGACGGGGGGGCGACGCCCATGCTGCTAACAAATCTTAGCCACATTGCGATGGGAGGGCACCGCAATTGCGATGGCTACCCATAGACGTCGCAATTTGTGACTAAAAAATAGCGACATCTATGGGTGTTGCTATTGCGACACATAGCCGTCGCAAAATGCCCCCAAATGTATTAGTGTTTCCTCATTGATAGTTGTGTCTGCCAATGTTTCAGGTTCAATGTAAACAAATCTTCTGTAGTTCTCAGGTTCCCTTTTGCTTTCTTCCTCAGTCTTTTCTGCAAACTCATCAAATTTTACATGTATACTTTCTATAACTTTGTGAGTAGATAAGTTCAGACATTTGTATGCCTTGCTTTTGCTAGAATATCCTAGGAATATTCCTTCATCACTTTTCACATCAAATTTATTTCTTTTGGATTCTTTTAAGATATAACACTTGCTACCAAATATTTTCATGTAACTTACATTGGCTTTATAGCCATACCATAATTCATAAGGAGTTTTGAATTTGTCTTTCTTCAATTGTACTCAGTTCAAGGTATGAACTGCAATGCTGATAGCTTCCTTCCAGTACTTTATAGCGATGTTCTTTTCTATCATTAGAGTCCTTGCACAATCCATAATAGATCTATTTCTTCTTTCTTCTATTCCATTATGCTCAGGAGTTCTAGGAGCTGATACCTGTCTTTTGATTCCTCTTTCAATGCAAAAGTTGTTAAAATCATGGGAGATGAATTCACCACCTCTGTCTGATCTTAAGCATTTCAATCTTTTCCCTATTTTCTTTTCCACTCTTGCTAAGTACCATTTGAACTTTTCAAATGCTTCTGATTTTTCTCTTAAATACATAACAGTCATCATTCTAGAATAATCATCAACGAAAAGAATAAAGAATTTATCTCCAGTATAGTTTTGTATTCCAATAGGTCCACATAAATCAGTATGCACAATTTTCAAAATTTCTTTAGACTGATAGTTCTTACTCTTGAAACTAGTTTTACTCATTTTGCCAATCTGACAATTCTTACATAGACCAGTATCAGGTTTCTTCAAAGTAGGAATGCCTCTAACCTTCTTGAATTTTCTTATTTTTATCATGTTATCAAAATTCACATGACATAACCTTTTGTGCCATAGACAACTTTCTTCAATTTGAGCAATAAAGCATGAATATTCACTGAGATCAAGATAAAATAAGTTACCTTTTGTTTGTTTGCCTGATCCAATGAGTTTTCCTTTTTCATCCAGCAGTCTTGCTTGACCATTCATGAATTCAACCTTGAAACCAGTGTTGATTAGCTGTGCTACACTTAGAAGATTATGTTTTAGTCCTTCAACCAAATAAGCATTATCACATATGAGTTCTTTGGTTAATGAGATTCTTCCTTTTCCTTTTATACAACAAGGTTCATTGTTTCCAAATCTTACATTGCCACTATCACCGTCTTCTACATATTCAAATTTTGTCTTGTCACCAGTCATGTGGTGTGAACATCCGCTGTCTATTATCCATATATCATCTTTTCTTATATGGGAAATAAGTGCCATCTTATCTTCATCATCATCAGATTCATCTTTTATAGCAATAAAAACAATTTCTTCTTCACTATCATCAGAATCTTTAGCCATAAAACATGTTTTCTTACCTTTATCCTTGAATGATTTGAAATTCTTTTTGCCATAGTACTTGTGACTTCTCTTCTCTTCCTTGACTTGCTTGTTTGGGCACCTAGCTGCAATATGTCCAATTTCTTCACATGACAAATAGATTAAAGGAATTTTACCTTTATATTTACCTTTCCCTTTAGAGTACTTCTTTGCAAGTAATGCTTCTACAATTTCAAGATCACTATCAGAACTTTCTTCTGATACTTCTTCACTTTCTGACTGAACTTCTTTAATTTTCTTGTTCTTCTTTAGTGAGACCTTGGCCTCAAATGCTGATTCAATATTTTTGGAACTAGGAACATAGTTGTCATAGTTGTCTAATTCAAAGGCTGTCAATCTTCCAACTAAAGCATCCAAAGTTATATTGTGGTTTGTTTCACATCTTCTTTCTTGAATAGCTGATACTCTTATTGCATAGATAGGGAGTAATGTTCTGAGTACCTTACTTATAACAGTTTCATCTGAGATTGTTCCTCAGAAGCTCTAATTGCACTTACACTTGCTTTGATTCTTTCAACATATTTTGCAATGTTTTCATCTTCCTTCATATTCATCTTGTCAAACTGTCCTCTTAGGCTTTCTGCTTTGGCTCTTTTCACATTTGCATCACCACCATATATTTTCTTCAGTGTCATCCACATTTCATATGCAGTAGTGCATTCTTTAATATCATCAAATTCTTCATAGCTAAGAGCAGATGCAATGTCTATCATCATGGTGTTATGAGTCTTTTTCTCTGCAATGTCTTCAACAGTTAATGCGCTAGTAGGAACTGTGTATTCTTCATCAATGTATTTGCATCCTGAATCACCAATGGAAGCTAGATGAAGTCACATGAGACCTTGCCATGCTGAAAAGTTATCTCTGTTGAGCTTTAGAATTTCCCTCTTGTAAGACATCCTGATCTTTAGCTTAGGTCCTTGAAACCCTTCCTACAAGCACCAAAAGCTCTGATACCAATTGATGGAATATGGATGAAGTGACTGAGAGGGTGGGGGGGTGAATCAGTCAACCATAAAATACTTCACAATTATTTCTTTCCAGATCCCTTAGGATATCTTAAAAATGTTATCTGTTTTAGCACTCGGTAAATAGATTGCAGTAACTTTGAAGATGCAGAAAGTATTAGCAAAATTATCTTTTAGATATTTATCAGCACTAGTGTATGATTAAGAACACAAGAGACACAAGATTTAACGTGGAAACCTAATATGGGAAAAACCACCAATGTATCTAGATACTAATTTTCACTTTTCTGAAGTGATGCCCGGTTAGAAGCCAACCCAGTCAAAGGTTACAAAACACACTGTTAGGTGTGACCTTGTTAGAGGATTTAATCACCCTGCTAGGAGTGGCCTGGTAAGAGGTCTTGAAAACAATTCAATGGAATTGTCACCTTGTTAGAGGATTTACAATATGGTTGTTAAACCAACTCGGTTAAGAGATTTAGAATTCACTGTTACAATGATAAGAGGGTAACAATGAAAATGACCTGTATAATAATGCAACTGTCTTGCTGATTACAGATCTCTGTTCTGCATAAGTGTGATCCTTCCTGATCGAATAAATCTCTGCTGCACCTTAAGGATATTTGAACATCCTTCACAAATTCGCACACACCTTTCCTGTCTTTCTTTTGTAAATCTTCTGCTGTATTTCTTATTTATTTTTCACATTTGACCTTTTATTTATATGATTTTAGATTTGTCAAAATAACAGTTGGCTGAATTAAGCAAACTCTATTTGCAAAAATCCTTCAAGGGCCGACAGTGCTCGGTGACCATAACTTTCTACAATCTTTCAGAGACTGAGGGAACTCGGTAAAAACCGACAATCCTTTACCTTCGATAACCGATTGAACTCGGTAAACACTGAATTTTCTTTGACAACTGACTGAACTCGGTAAACACTAAATTTTCTTTGACGACCGACTGAACTCGGTAAACACTAAATTTTCTTTGACGACCGACTGAACTCGGTAAACACTGAATTTTTTTTTACGACCGACTGAACTCGGTAAATGCTAAATTTTCTTTGATAACCGAGTGGACTCGGTAGACACTGATTTTCTTTGATAACCAAGTGGACTCGGTAAGCACTAATCTTCCTATCTGGCAAACTAACTGAGCTCGCTAGGAACTAATTGCTGTGGACTATGACATTGTGTGACATCAAAGACAATACATAATTTGATTAGCAATTTCCTTTAGACAATTGTTTCCAACACTAGATTCCATGTGCCTACATATCCACGGTCTTTATTGATACATTCCTCATAATTGTCAGTAGTGCAGTGACAACAAAAGAATGAGTAGTCCCTAGTGTTCAACATCCAATTGCGACAATTCGTACTCATAACTAAATGCAAAGATCATGTCTTTTTTATTGTATGACAACCATGCATAATTTTCCTATCCACACCTGAACAAATGCATATATAATACATTCTATATAAATATAATTTGAATAAAAAATATCATAAAATTTTTAAACACTTTCAAATAAGTTAAAAATGTGTGCATACCTTTTATCTCCCAAAATTTTCTATATGGCACCACCTGAGTCAATCCTGATGATGTGTCATTCTCATTTGGTGCAAAATGTGTCTTGCACCATTCAACCACATCATGTGCATTTTTTATATGCACTCCCTTATAATTCATTTGATACTTTCGTATAACACATTTGATGCAAGCTCCGACACCATCATGTTCACCTTTTCCATGTCCACTCTCAAAGAAACTCCAGACATGTGGTATGTTTTCATTACAATGATATCTACATAGTGCATAAAATGGTCTTGATGATTTGAATTGTGCAACACATCCATCTGACCAAACATAATTTTTATCAATTTTTATACCTCTTTCTTTCAAATTTGCAAAAAATATTGAAGCAGTGTTCCACATAATGAATGTCATGCTCTCTATCATCACTTATATAAAAATGATATTCCTTCTTGATGAACTGTGCTGCAAATGTGCTCTGAATACCATCTAAATCTAATTGTGCGTGTCGATAACACCCATGTACCATAATAGCAATTTTCTCTAAAAAATAGTATTATGACTGAATTGCCTTTTGATGAACAAAAGAATAATTTTCTACAAAATAACCAACTGATACAATAGTTCCAAGTGGGAAATTGTCTCTCAGTGTTTGAAATTGTTGTGCTTGCCACTTTGCAAAAAAAACACATGATGAATGTAGGGTTGAATCAATTTTTTAAATTTTTTCATAAATACTCCAACATTTGTCTCCTCTTCAACATATTCTAACCTTTTGGATTCTTTCCCAAACTTTGTTTCATTCTTTACATATTTGTAACTCTTGCAATTTACCATCTTTGTTACATCAATATTTTCATTTTTCAAAGGAAAAAGAGACAAATCGGCACATGTTTGGCATATTCCTTAAATGCAATTTACTTGTCCAGCTACATCATCTCTTTTGTCACATAAAATGGATGAGATGAACTCACTTCGTCTAGTAGGAGGAGCCTTTTTAAAACCATAAGTGTCTTCTACAAACTTTCAAAAAACTTGATAGTGGAGATCAAATTCAATATGATAATGACAACAACAAGTTTCAAACACTTTGTTTGTCTTGATATAATATGGCTTCAATATTTCAAACAATGTTTTCCCAATCTTTATATTAAGATTTGAAGTACAAAATGACACATACATTTCATGTTGTGTTGTGTCCAACAAATGTTTCATATGATATTCATATTCATTAGCTAAAATTTTATGTCTGATAACATCTCTAGTGTTTGATGAAGGACGTGTATTATCATTCCAAAATGATGTGACCAAATTTTTTGTTCCTTCATCAATCCTATCAAAACGAGGAGCTCTACACATGATTTCCCAATTGCCTTCCAAGGTGCTATCATCCAAAAGTATTCTCCTATTAACATATCATGATGTTGTTTTCCTATTAAAACCAAATTGAGATGAAACTGAAGATATTTGTCTTTTTCGTCCCATAGTGTTACCTACAATGGATGTCAACATAACTTTTCTTGTAATGGACTTATCTATAGTTTGAGATTGCTTCCTTAGCTGGTTCAAAACTTCTTAAGATTTTCAATCATATCAGTTTGCATGTCAACAACTTTTCTCTTCTTTGATGATGTGTCTATACCCAATAATTTTAATGCACCTTCCAACTTTTTGTTTATAAGTATAAGTGAAAGCAATTGAGCTTGTTCAAGTGTTTCAAAATTATCAAATTTATCCAATATTTATCTTGCTATCATATTCATTGATCTCTTTCTTGTTCCTTTCTTTGGGACATTCCCTAGATTGGAGGCTTTGTTTCCTTCATCTAGTTTATTTCTTGTACTTGGGTACCTGATCAGGCCTAGTTGCCGGGACCCATTGCTCTTTCATGCATTTTTGTTTTCATGCATCTTTTAGTCCTTAGTTGTTTAGCTTCTCCCTAAGTTACACTTAAGGGGAGGTGTTAGAGTAGTCATATTATAGCTAATAATTAATTTATTTAATTATTAGTTTATTATTCTCTACACTTAAGTTAGACTTAGGCATCTTATTATTCTTTAGGGTTTTCCCTTTTAGGGTTTTGTGATTCCTTTTATAAGGATTCACCTCTTTGTATTTTTTAAGAGAATTAGAATATCATATTGTAATATTGTGCATAAGATGTCTCTAGCTTTTTGGCCTCCATAGGTTTTTCTTGCCTTCTGTGCTTTGCTTCTTCCATGTGACAGGGTTATGCATGCAGGTGTTCTTGGGAGATTATTTTTTTACCTAATCTAACATGGTATCAGAGCCATCTTGCTGCTCGTTGTTCGTGTCTTGTTGAAGTGATTCAAAAGCAGGAGGGTTTCAAAAATTTTCAATTTTGGTATTCTCTGCAGGACGTTATTTTTTGTTTCTTTTTTGCTTGCAAAAAATTAAAAAAATAAATTGGAGGTATTTTGAACAAAAACGGACGCCACCAGTGTGTCTAGAAAGCCCCAAAACCCCAGAATCCATATAAAGCTTGTCCATTTTTGAAAACGTGGCTCTGAGGCAAATTTTTTTTAGTTTTCAGTGCCGTACGGACATGAAAACCGAAAAAAAATATAAAAAATCATTGTTTTTTAATGATTTTTGCATTTTAAAAAATGCGGCCTATGTTAATTGTTTGGGCCACCGCCGCGCCACCCCGGCACCTCCCAGCGGCCTCCCACCGGCCACCGCTGTAGACCGCAGCTCCCGTGCGCTCCGGTGCTCAGCTCCCAGCGCTCCGCTCTGTGCCCAGTGCTTAGCTCCGCTCCCAGCACTCAGCTCCACGCCTAGCTCTCCACTCCACTAGCCCATGCCCAGTGCTCCACTCCCAGCGCTCAGCTTTGTGCCCAGCTCTCCGCTCCGCCGGCCCGCGCCCAGCGCTCCACTCCGCCAGCACCCAGCTCCGCCCCCCGGCCGCCCGGCGGGGTTTTAAGCCCCACCGCCCTTTTCGGCGGTCACATGGATGACCGAGAGCCATGCTCCGAGTTTAGCCCCCTGTGCGCGCCATGCGCCCAGGGGCTCTATTTTTTTCTAGCCCCAGGGGCTTAAAAATCTTTTTTGGAGCTTTTAAAGGGTACTTGGGCCTTTTTTGCAATATCTTGAGCATACAAAGGTCTTTTTTGGACTTCTTTATATCATCGGAAAGTTCTTTCCAAGCTCTTTCCAATTATGGAGGTAAGGTTTTTTGGCTCTACTATTTTGATAGTATTTTTTTCTGTCAAAGGTGATGTTTATTTTTTACCTTCCGGGAGCCATATCTCGCTCATCCGGCCTCATTTTTGGGCTCACCTTATATCATCGAAAAGCTGGTTCAGTGATTTTTTCAGTTGCAGGGATCTTTTATCTAGATTCTACTCTAGGTTTTCTCTCCTCTGAGTTTTTCACTTTCACACTCTGGTGGATTACTTGGGTTCTACAGGTCCTGGGATCTCTTCTTCTGTTCTTTTGGCTCACTCTTCTTTCTGACTTCTAAGCATTGTATGCTTCTCTTCTGTTGCATTTCTTTTCTGTAAATGCACTGAGATAAAGTGCCTACTTTTGCATATCTGGGATCTTGTACACTTTGTGTTTGTTTGTACTCGCACTCAGTTATAAAGTGCCATGGGGGGTTATGATGTTTTGCCTTTTGTGCTCATCCACCTTTGTCAAGTGAGTGTACCTTCCATGACATTAGCCCATGCTATGTGTCTATGACACTACCCTTTATCCTGTGCTTGTACTTCTGTTGCGCTGTTGGTGTTCCTGATTCTTCTTCTTACAGATGTTTCTGGCATTGCATTTTAGTATTCCTGTCACCCCTCTCCATGTTCAGCATTATGGGGGGGGGTTCACCTGTTGGTTCTATTGCTTCCTTGGTTCGATTGAGTGATCTACGTATACAGTTTTTGTTCCTATGTACTGGGCGGATGTAGTGACTAGGTACCTATGCATTTCGGTGAGATGGATCATCTACTATATAGACACTCATTCATTCATGCTTTTGGAGGCCACCTCTTCGATTGATCAGCACTTCAAACTTTGTCTTCTCTACCTGGTCATGCACTATTTCAGTGGGGGTTCCAGCAGTTTCTTCTGATAGTGTTTGCAGTTTCATGCTTCGGAGATACTTCATGCTCTTTCTTGTTCCTTTCTTTGGGACATTCCCTAGATTGGAGGCTTTGTTTCCTTCATCTAGTTTATTTCTTGTACTTGGGTACCTGATCAGGCCTAGTTGCTGAGACCCATTACTCTTTCATGCATTTTTGTTTTCATGCATCTTTTAGTCCTTAGTTGTTTAGCTTCTCCCTAAGTTACACTTAAGGGGGGGTGTTAGAGTAGTCATATTATAGCTAATAATTAATTTATATAATTATTAGTCTATTATTCTCTACACTTAAGTTAGACTTAGGCATCTTATTATTCTTTAGGGTTTTCCCTTTTAGGGTTTTGTGATTCCTTTTATAAGGATTCACTTCTTTGTATTTCTTAAGAGAATTAGAATATCATATTGTAATATTGTGCATATGATGTCTCTGGCTTTTTGGCCTCCATAGGTTTTTCTTGCCTTCTGTGCTTTGCTTCTTCCATGTGACAGGGTTATGCATGCAGGTGTTCTTGGGAGATTAGTTTTTCACCTAATCTAACATTCGGAACAAGCTTTCTAATGAATATAATTTTAATACATATTGAGTTCATTATCACTTTTAAATATTACTTTAACTAAACATAGGTTGTTTGGTCATTCAACAACCTGTCTCTTCAAGACTTCAGGAAAAATAGTAAATTATAAAAAATATGTAGAAAAAGCTTATTTGTGTTACGTTTCTATGAAAAAATAAAAAATGAATTTTGATATACACAGATCAAGTTAGAGCGATCCAAGTGACCTTATGTCTAAATTACAGTTACTGTGACTTTAAAACTTAATAAACTATGAAATATTGATCGAAAATAAATAAAACCAATTGCATCCTTTAGATATTGAAGTTAAAAATATAATCTCAAAAGAATTACATCTTTATCATATTTTAAAAAAAATTTATGCTGATCCAAGTGACAGTAACTCTTTAAAAACATAGTTTTTTCACGCAAACCACTTTTCGAAGGAGAAGGAAAAATGAATTTAAATGATTTTTTTTTATATAAAAAAATAATATTTAGAAACTAGAAAGAAGATTCTAAAAAACTCTAGTTTGCATCATCTTCAAATTCCTAATATTTTTGCGGCAACAGATGTTTGAAAGTGAAGTTTTTTCTCAGAATGTTGAACTCTGTGTCAAAGTTGGCCAAAAAGTGGGACTCGCTATTGTGGGACCATCCATTATCCTTTTAAAAATACATAATATAAAACACCCTTACCTCTATAAATAGTGAACATCAAAGTTCTCCAAAATTTTCTCTAGAGTTTCCCCTCTACAAAAAGTCCCCTTTACAATAACAAGAGCCATGTATTTATAGGCTTCACATGATAACTACCTATTAACCACTTGGTAACCACCTTTCCAATTTTGGGAAGATGAAATATGTGACAAAAGTCACTTTTACAAAATAGGTAAGTGAAAATTTATAATTTTGAAACAAAACTGAGTGACAAGTCTTGCTGAGGTGAGCATTGTATTTTCTTCAAATCTAGTAACAATCAATTCAATAGTACCTTGTTCTTTAAGACTATCAAGTCCAGTTGTATTTTTCAAGCATTCATTTATGAACTAGATTCTTCTTCAACAATATTACATATTCACCATCTTATGCAACTATAAAGAACTCTATGACTCATTATAAGAAACAAGTTTTAGCATGTCCAATGCATCTACTCGTGTCTTTCTATACCTTATAATGGATTGACATGAACACATGTTATTTCTTGGTATACTCATGAATGATATATTTTTCTCCTTTGATAGCCATGATACATGGTTTATGTATTTCCAATCTTTAAGAAACACCACTAACAATTTCATGAGCTATTCTATCCTTGAGATCTATTAGAATTAATAATCTTTCCTTGGTGTATTATTTAAATTTGGATAAGCCAAGGTATCCTAAAATGTAATTTGTCCTCTAGTCCAAGTGGGAGGACAACTCATTTCTTTTATTTCCTTTATTAAGGAAATTAGCTTTTCCTCCTTAAGAGGATTCTCACACTTGGCACACACTTAATATGAATGTGACATTCATAGAACATGGGAGTTACATTCTAACTCCATAACTCATTTCTATTTAAGAGATGCTTTTTCACACACTTCATGAGGATATTTTTACTCACTTCTACTCACATTCTCAACTTAGCTCTCTTCTTGTTGTAATGAGCTTCTTGCTCACATTCTCTCTTTTTTTCTAGAAATTTTACCTCATTCATATTATATTCACAAGGGGTTTTCTTTGCTTTTCCTTTTCAAAATCCTTGTCTCATTATGTTGATCTAGGAACTTCTTGATGGTGTTGGTGATAGATATTGAATCTATCTCTCTTTCATCATGTTTATGGTAAAACTCTTCTTTTTTCTCACTCACTTGGATTATTTCCTTTAGCTCTTTTTCATTTTTGTATGTTTCTAACATGGTATCAGAGTAGGCTAATCCTTGTTTTGAGGGTACCATTTGAAGGAGAAAACTTTTTGCTAACTTTTTGTTGTAGATTTTTCAATTTTTTTGTAGAACCAACTTTGGTTGCATCCCTTTCATGTTTCTTTATTATTTTAATCTTTTAAGTTTCTAACCATCTCTGGAAGGCTTGCTGCCAAAGAGTAGTTTCAAAATTTTTTTGGGGTTTGGATGGTTTACCGCCAAACCCAGCTTAGTTTCTTATTTTCTAATTTTTTTTCTAGATCTAACCTCACCCTTTGTCGAGCGTCCGCAAGGGTTTTAATCTCTTTCTAGTATATAATAAGGATCTATAGGCTTAATCTTCATTTTTGTCAGATTTCACATTAAATATAATTCTTTTGCAGGTTTTCAATCCATTTCTTGTAGGTTTTATTTAAAGAACACATCCATTTTGTTGTGCAATTTTCCTTTTGTTTGACTCATTTATAAAACGTAACTTCTATTTATAAAAAATACAAATCTACTCTCCTGTAAAAAGAGAAATTTTTTATCAGATCATTAATCTATTTTCTGTTCATAACATTCATTTCAAGTAAATGTGTAATGTTATTTAGTTATTATCAGTTTTAAAACTGTAACGTTATTAACATTTTTGCAGCTTATGATAGAGTTTTTGTAGCTTATGATAACATTTTTGCAGTTTCATATGTAACATTTCATCGCAAGATTTTGCATTTCTAAAAGCTATTGTTACGGAGTATATCACCCTTTTTCCAAAAACTTTTTAGTCTATACTTTAATTTTTTATACTTTACCTTTTATTCTGCTCTAACATTTTTTAGTATCTCATTCTAAAGTTTTCAAAGATTCTCTAAAGTTGATGTATTTTGATACATCTTATGAGTTTCTTTTCAAAGGTGTACTAATTTGTATCAAGGGTAGATCCCAACTATGGGAAATCTACTTGTGGTTTTTCTATTCTTTGATTCAGGTGATATATCATGGACCTTTCCAAGGGCACAACTCAATATCTTAGCTCTATCCAATATGAAGTACCAATTGTACCCATGTTTAAACAAGACTACTTGAAGACTTTGACTTAGGTCCAATTGAAGAGAATCAAATTGTATTGTAATTCAATGTAAAATTTGGGTTTAATTCCCTTGATGTAAACACCCCAAGTAAAGATTTGGATGCAAATTAGATGTCTAATACTAGAAATGATAAATTAACTAATTAGAAGCTAACAAATCTATCTAATGCAACACAATGAAGAATGCAAAGTAATCATAAATGATGAAATTAAATCAATTACCTTCACCTACCATACAACTTGTCTCCATTGTCCTCCTAGCCTTGATTTCTTGAGGATGTTGAGCTCTCAAATTTCCAAATGAAGTCTTTTTCCCAAGATGCCACCAAAGTGTGGAGATTTGATGATGAATGCAAAATAGCTAAAAGCTTGATTATGCAACTAATGGATGGAATGCAAATGATGATAATATGAATGCTTATGCTTGAATGCTCTTGAGATGCTTGATTGCTTGAAGATGCTTGAATGCTTGATTGCCTATTCACTATTGCTTGATTACAAAAATACCTATTAGCTCACAAAGGGGAAATTAGGCTCCTTTTATAGAGTTTTGGAGGATCTAAGCCTAGGTGGCACAATCCTACAGTGGAGAATGAAAGGTGGAAGATCCTAGGGCTAGGATTGACTTAGTTGAAAGAGTTGAGAGAAAGGAGGATGTAGTTGGAATGTGAGAGGAATAATAGGGATGATGTTCCTCTCACATTGATATGGAGGAGAACAAGGTGGAAAGGAAAGACACATGTCAAGTGTCTCACAAAGACTAAAGAGAGAAAAAGGGAGAGACCTTTTCCTCATGAGGACTCTTTGTACAAGTGTCCCATGAGTCACCTTTGACCCTTAGAGGTGGCTTAAGAAGCCCCTTAGGAATAGGGCATGTCTCTTGACTTGGTTTAAGAAAGGACATGTGGTCATGAGACCAAGTCTTATGAGGCCACATAGCCCTTAAGAATAGGACATGTGTGGGTGAGGATAATTACCAATAAATAATTAATAATAATTATTTATTTTAGCCAAAGTGATGTGTCAGGTGACTAGGTAGGTGAGGTGGACTAGGGGATTTAGTCATATTTAGGTGATTGTATATTTAATTAAATCACTTTAATAAGACTAATTAGAAGACTTAGGATAGAAGAATAGACTATAGTGAATTTACTAAATAAATTGAATAATCTATTTAATAAATAGAGGAAATAATTATTAAATAAATAATAAATATTTAATTAATTTATCAAGTCAATATCAATTAAATAATAAATATTTAATTAATTAAGGAAACCATTTTTAAGTGTATACATTTTGCCCCTCTTTGAAATAATGTGCATGTCATATTGTTTCAAAGAAAATTTGAAAATTTCAAGCATTTTGCCCCTGCCCTAGACAATGTCTGAGATGACCTATGCATGCTCCCTCGAGAGATTGATTGACAAAAAAGATTATTTGAATTTTATGATTTGATTGATTTTTTTAAATTTTTTTTTTTTCAAGTTGGATAATCAATCTCACGAAAGAAATAGGAGAAAAGATGGGTGAAAATGAGGTGAAATAGAAGAAAAATGGGAGATAGGGTCCACACACCAAGCACATCGGGTCCACAGGCTATAAATGGGGCAAAGGGGTCCATAATAGGCTCATTGTGCACACTTGTCATTTGGAGATCAGAGCGTGAGAGAGAGAAGAGCAGAGCCATCAGGATGTCATTCCCGTTGTCAGATCACTGCTTTGAGAGGGCCAGACGCTTCCAGTGACCACCCGATTCGGGAGAGCCAATAGGTGATTCGGTCCTCTTTGTCAATTTGTGATTTTCAGCATGATAGAGTAGGATTTAGCATGTGTAGGTTAGGTTGAATCATAGGTTAGATTTTTGAAAATTTTTGTTCTTGGGTAGCAAATGAATGCGCAGTTGTGGCGCATGAATGCGCAACAACTAGCCTGGGCAAAAAATCCAAGCTTCTGTGCATTCATTTAGGGTAGCTGCACATGCATGTTAGAGGAAAATTTGTGTTGTGCAAATATCAATTAAAAGTGCCCATATGTTCTTTCTGCGCATTTATGTAGAATTGTTGCGCAAATGTTAAATAAATCTGTGCATGTATGAAAAACTGTGCAAACATGTAAGGATATTGCACATGCATTTTTCTGTGTTGCGCATTTGTTTAGTTGATAGAATTTGGTCAAATTAGAAAGTCAATTAGGTCAAACTAGATGTCGATAAGCTAATTTAATTTGTCGGCAGTTAAATTTGATCGATTTGGTCAAGATAGGCAACATTGTAGCATGGTTTCTAGTTAACCAGTTTTGATGCTAGATAATTGATAAAATCATCTGTGAAAACATGTGATAAAACATGTTTGTAATTGATATAATAAGATAGATAGATGTTTTAGATCAGTTTATCAAAATCTGATAGCTTGATTTTGTTGATTTTAATAGGAGGATATTACCGATATTTTGATGTCACGGGAGAGATATCCTATCACATAGAATCTGAGACCGGCACTGTTAGAGACTGAAAAACTTATGATTGGTGTGACTGGGTTATATCATGTGATTTACACACCCGAGATTAGGGTGAACCTGAGCATGATGATGACATTGGTAGATCGATGGCACTCAGAGATGAGTACCTTCCATCTTCCGACAGGGGAGATGATAGTCACACTAGAGGATGTATATCACATCCTCCAACTTCCTATCACAGGGGAGTTAGTACATTATGATCGACACAGTGGAGTGACGGATTGCAGAGCTATCTTTGGTGATGATGAGATAGAGGATGGAGAGATTAGTTGGGAGGACATGGTTGATTTGTATGAGCCTTTACCAGTTGTTCTAGTAGGAGAAATTGGGGGTTTCATAGTCCTTGATCATAGATCACACAGATTTTTAGTTGGATGGGGCTGCACATTACAACGGATGATGGATGACGGGACCTGATTTACTTGGGGTTTCTATCTATTAGCACATTTGTATCATGATCTTCATCAGGTGGTGTACCATAGGGGTGAATCATTATCAGTAGGCATCACACTACTCCATGTTTAGGCATGGGAGCATATTGCAGTGACACAACTAGTAGCCATTAGATTCCGTAGCGTAGGACAACCATATATCCATTTATATTCATCATTTTTGTCTCAGGCAAAATTGGGACATTTAGAGTTCTGGTGGTATACCTTTGATACACTAGATATAGTGACATGGAGACCATACCTACGATGTGAGCCCTGGGATGATGAGCGACAGCTAGGTTTTTGTTTTGAGTTGCAATGGCTGATAGGGCGGACACCCTTCATTCTGGAGAGATAGCTAGTTAGCCAGGTTCTGCACAACTTTGGTAGGATCCAGGGCATGCCTCAGGGAGTCACTGAGTTTTCTAGGACTCATCAAGAGAGACGTGACTGGGGGCCCATGGCTTCATTTGATATAGCCTAACAAGAATTTTTGGACATGCCATTCTAGGCATGGACAATGAGACAGGGGGTTGTGGACCTCAGGATGACTGCTGATTTGGAGAAGTTCCTTAGAGACTTTCTAGTTCCATGGTTGACTGATCTGACAACTAGGCCACCAAAGAGGGATCTAGTAGATAGACATCATGGGAGACACTGAGGGCGAGATAGGCGAGGATGAGGGAGAGGAGGCGATAGTGATGGTGGAGGAGATGGAGGAGACAAAGGGAGAGGGGATAGGGCTGGACCACAGATGAGAGGAGGTGGTGTGAGGTAGAGCGGATTGATGCCACCTTCGGCTAGACAGGGATAGAGATAGCCTCTGACATAGCTAGCAGTAGGAGTTCCACTATAGGTACCAGTAGTACCGGTATAGATACCAGCTACCCCAGTATAGGGAGTAGTTGTACAGGATGATGTAGATGTTTTATTAGTCCAGGGTGGAGCAGTATAGGGTGGATAGATCCCTGATGATGGGCAAGATGGATAGGATGTACCTATGGTGGATGTGGATGCTCAGGAGGAGCTAGTAGGGATGGACCTTGGGGGACAAGATACCTATTTACAGAGAGATGCTACAGATGAGGAGGATCCTGATATTGACTCATTGCTAGTCTGACTAGTAATGACATAGGTGCAAGCAGACCGTGTTCCTAGTCTAGAGAGGTGGATAGAGAGGCTAGAGAGCCATATAGGACTACTTAGACATGAGCGAGATGCGGCTATAGAGAGACTCAGGGAGTCAAAGATACTATTAGATGAGCTGCAACGTACAGAGGATTTGGGTCCCCATGGAGATAGTTTGAGAGCCATGATACATGCCGGGAAGGAGATATCCTACTGGCAAGAGGCTTATAGATAGGCGGTCCCGAGGGATTAGTGGATTGGGAGCTACAGAGAGAGCTCAGTGGCTATTAGGACAGTGGTTTATGATAGACAGGCACCGACTGGTAGTGGAGGTGTATCATCACACCCTCTGAGAGCACCCATAGGTTTAGGAGATCAAGGTGAAGCCTTAGGATCAGGTGGTTCAATAGCACGGGGCCAAATATCATCTTGCAGACAGCGACAGATAGAGTCTGGAGGTAGTGGCTCATATATCATGGAGATCATTGTATACACTTTTGTATCATGTTATCATTGTATCATTATATTTTTGACTTGATGGATACTGACTTTGGACACATTGTTATATTTCTTTATATCATTGGACATTTGGACAATTTTTTTGTATTTTATGGACTTTATATGATTGACTCTATATGATGGACTATATATATACAGTGATGTAGTTCTATCATGATTTGCTTTGATGATTTATATACATGTGCATATTGACATATGCAGGATGTGATGATTTAATTTCTTATGCATAGAATGTACATCTTTAGAATGCAAAATGCTTTATATTCTATTTGATATTATTAATGCTTAATGATCAAACATATGATGGTGATATAAATGCATGTCTAGATGTAGATGAGTTTACTTTTATACAATGCTATGTGATTATTAATAAAATGATGTAAAGAACAATGTAGATAATGGATAATGAATGGATAATTAAAAAAATGATATAAATGAATGATAATAAATGCATGATATAAATGGATAATAATAAATGCATGATATAAATGGATGATAATAAATGCATGAGATAAATGAATGATAATAAATGCATGATATAAATGGATGATAATAAATGATGTAATATATGTAATGGTTAATAAAAGATTGGTCTTAAATTCATATAATATATAATGAATGAAAATGTTCATAAGATGACTAAAATATAACAATGTTTACCCTAATAATAAAAATATAATGAGATTTTAATGATAACTATAACAAAACAACACATGAAATATACATGTAATATAGATGGGTAATATACAAATGAACATACCAAATGAAGATAATGCATGGCCTAAATGAATTGATTATATGTTATACAATTCGAAATGAAACATTAATGTTTTTATTGTCCAAATGTCCTCAACTTTAATAACAATGTATCTGACATAAGAAGAATGGACTAGGAGAATAGATGACCTAATAAGAAGGATAACCTACAAATCTCTATAAAAGGAGCATTGATATGCAAGTCATGAACTATTTAAATGAAATGAAAAATGAAAAATGAAATGAGTATATATCCACAACTTCATGTAACATCTTAGAACTTCATAATAACTAGAATTTAATTTTCATCATTGAGCTTGTTATGTTGCAAGAAAATGCAAGCATCAAGGTATAATTAAACCAAGATGACCTAAGCACTTCTTGCATGGAGTTTAATATTGCAAACTTGACAAAGATCTAGGTATAATTGAACCGAGATGACCAGAGTTTCATTTGCATAACAGATAAGGAATATGCCCCCCTCCATCGGGGAACAAATATTTGGAGTCGAGGTATGTGATGGCGTATCACCATAAATAGCATTTGTAGAGCAACATAATTTGTATGTTGTCAATACTATTAAATTGATGAAGGCACTTACGCACATACACCCCATTTATTTTTTCCTTCTATTTCATCAGAAAATATCCCACAAACAGCAATCAAAGAAAATACCATGCCCCATCCTGGCTATTCTAATCAATGACATATGGGAGTTTCAAAATCATGTCAAAGATATCCCAAAATAGTATAGAAAACATGATAACAAATGAAATCCAGATATGAATGCCTAATCTTCGACAAATCATTCTAACATGCTTGCCATGAATATACATTTATTTAGCCAAAAGATAGTGTAAGGTACAGTGATTAGTTCAATTGATGATGTATAGTCAAGAATGATAGATAAGTGGTCATGTTTCAAAGAATAAATCATAGATTACGATTCATCATGAAGATACCATTGTGGAAGAACATTTGATTGTGTTTTCTTGTCTGGTGAAAGTACTTCATTGTGTCCTCTAAGAGTCATGACTATCATAGATCCACTTCCCAAACTAGGTTGAGGACATGCCCCCAGCTAGGTGATGGACTGACTTATTATGGATGAAGAAGGACATAACAAGATGATGATTGAAGACCATGACAAATGATCAAGCTATGGTGGGGTTTTATTATGGGTAAATACAATGGATGGTATATGAACTGGCCATTTTATTATGATATATACATGGTGGGAATGGGGACTAACTAGCTATTTTATTATGGATATATACAATGAACAGACACACTAGAAGAATCCTAATAGATAAAGGAGCTAACTTGATACACATGGCACCTATTTCCAAGTTTTCACCACATGCTTTTATTGCAATTTTCTTTTGATTTTTTTTTTATTTTATTTTTTTATGATTTTTTATTTACAAAATATATACATAGCCCTTGCATTGGGATTTCAAGGATAGAACTTCTTGAGGTGTATGCTGTTAAGAGGTTCATCCAAAGGATCTCCCTCAGGTGTGGACAATTGATAAGCCCTAGAACCATAAACTATTGTAACTACAAAAGGACCTAGCCAATTGGGTTCGAACTTGCCCTTCTTCTCATGATGCTGTTGATTCTTTGGATTTTCTCGAAGGACTAGGTCACCCAGCTGAAAGTCTCTGATCTTTACCTTGCTATTATACTGATGAGACATACGCTACTGATAAAATTTCAAATGATCATAAGCTCTCTGACGACGTTCATCTAGCAATTCTAGTTCAGTCAGTCGTGCAACTCTATAGTCTTCATCAGGAATCAAATCTTTGAGAGTGACACGAAGTGAAGGCAACTTGACCTCGAGGGGCATGATTGCTTTAGATCCATAGACAAGGGAATATGGGGTGGCTCCATTAGTTGTACAGATGGAGGTGTGGTAAGCCCATAAGGTAGGATTTAGTTGGATATGCTAGTCACGACCAGCGTCATTGATAGTCTTTTATAGGATTTTAACAATTGTTTTATTTGACGCCTCAGCTTGGCCGTTTCCTTGGGGATAGTATATGGTAGAATAATTATGGGTGATATGGAATTTTGTGCATAGGTCATCCATGTCCTAATTTTGAAATTGTTTCCCATGATTAGTAATGAGATACATAGGTATACCATATATGTAAATGATATAATTTAGGATAAACATAGACACTTGTTTCCCTGTGGCGGTAATCAATGGAATGACCTCAATCCATTTAGTAAAATATTTTGTAGTAGTGATAATCCATTTTTGGCCATTGGAAGATGGAGGGTTGATAGTGCCCATGAGGTTGAGTCACCACCGACTGAATGGTAAGGTAGTTGTAAAAGGATGTAACTCTTGTGCTGGAGCATGAATAAGATTTCCATGTATCTGACATTTCTTGCATGCCCTAGCAAAATGAAAGGAATCTATTTCCATGGTAGGCCAATAATAACCCATACATATGAGTTTCTTAGCCAAAGAGGGACCACTCAAATGTGTCCCACAAATACCCTCATGTATGTCTTGCAAGGCAGTTTGAGCTTCATCATGCTCGAGACATCATAGGAGAGTACTGTCAAGACCTCACCGATAAAGGATGTCAGATATTAGGACATAGTAGGAGGCTTGGCAGAGAAAAGTTCATTTTTGATTTCGGGATAGATCAAGGGGTAGGATGTCATTTTTTAGATAAGAATAGATTTTTCCATAGATTGGGGAATCATGTCTAATTAGATGACATATAATACTAGTATCAAGATCATCATATGTGTGACAAGTCAGGGATTCCACCAAGAACTCAAAATGGACCTTGGTATCCTCTGTATCAAACAAAGAAGAAATCGTAGCCATTACATCGGTAGCCTTGTTATCATGCCGAGGAATCTGCTCAAAAGTGATAACTGAGAAATTTTGTTTGAAGTCATCAACCATACATTTATATGGTAATAACTTATCATCTTTAGTCTGATAATCATCATTAACCTAGTTTATAATCAACTAAGAATCCCCATAAACATTTATTTCAGTTACTTTCCATTATAAAGCCATCTTTAACCCAATCACCAAAGCTTCATATTCTACTACATTATTGGTGCAAGGAAAGAGCAACTTGTAAGATTTTGGAATTGTGTATCCTTGCGGTGTGACAAAGAGAATACCAACTCCTGAACCCTATTTAGTATATGATCCATCAAAGTATAGTTGCCATGTTTGTGTAGATAAAGCCAAGATGTGTGCTTCAGGAAATCTTTGTGTATAGGTTGGTCATCCATTAATGGAGCATCTGCTAGCTGATCTGCTATCACTTGACCTTTGATAGCCTTCCTGTCTACATATTCAATATCAAATTCACTAAGTAGCATGACCCACTTAGCCAATCTACCTGTCAATGTTGTTTTGCTTAATAGTTACTTTAAAGGATCAATCTTTGCGATGAGCTTGATTGAATGTGACAACATGTAATGTCGCCACTTCTGTGAAGCAAAAACAATAGCCAGACATGCTCTTTCTATAGGAGAATAGTTTAGCTCATAGCCCACTAGGGTGTGACTGATATAATAGATAGCTTTTTCTTTCCCTTCATGATCTTGCTGAGCCAGAAGAGCACCTAATGAAACTGTCGTAGCTGAAATGTAGAGCAAGAGTGGCTTGCCCAGAATTGGTGACATCACAGTTAGAGGATTCACCAAATATTGCTTGATTTTATGGAAAGCTTCCTCACACTTATCATTCCATTGAAATAAGATATTTTTATGCAAAAAATGTTGAAAGGGATGACTTCGATCTGCTAGCTGAGAAAAAAATCTTCAGGTGGATTGGAGACGTCCCTGTAAAGATCTTAACCAACTGATGTTAGTGGGGGAAGCCATCTCCATTATTGCTTTAATTTTTTCTAGATCTACTTCGATTCCTTTGGCTAAGACAATGTACCCTAACAGTTTATCGAATGTGGCTTTGAATGCACATTTCTTTGGATCGAGTCGAATCTGATACTTTTCCATCTGGGTGAATATTCTATCCAACACTCTCAAATGACCAACTCTATCTTTGGATTTTGCTAAAATGTTGTCAACATAATCCTCCATAATGGTATGCATCATGTCATGAAAGATTGTGGTCATAGCTCTTTGGTAAGTTGCTCCAGCATTTTTGAGGCCAAATGGCATCACATTCCAGCAGTATGTACCCCAGGGATAAGTAAAAGTAGTCTTTTCCTGGTCTTCTAGCACAATCTTGATTTGGTTATAGCCAGAAAAACCATCCATTAATGATAACATCTCATGCCCAGCTGTCAGATCAACAATGATGTCAATATTTGGCAGAGGAAAGTCATCTTTTGGACAAGCTTTATTAAGATCTCGAAAATCAATACAAATCCTGATAGACTTGTCTGGTTTTGAGACAGGAACAATATTTGAAATCCACTCAGCATAATCAATAGCACAAATGAATCCAACATCTAGGAGCTTCTTCAATTTTGCTTTAACCATTAGTGCAATGTGGGGGTGCATCTTGCGGAGCTTCTGCTTAACTAGTTTTACACCTGGTCTGATAGATAAATGATGCATAATGAGATTAGGGTCCAGCCCAGGCATATCAGCATAGGACCAAGCAAAGTTGATTTGTCTCATCTTGAAAATTTTTGCAAAAGCTTATTTCTCTGATTCTGTCAATGATGCTGCTACTTTGAGGATGCGCGGAGACTCTTCTGTTCTAATGTTAAGAGGTACTATTGGTTCTATAAGAATAGAAGATTGCTCTCGATATAGATAATTGGGAAGAGTGTCAATCCTTCCATATTCAGGTGCCTCAAAGAGGTTTTCACCATCAGATGTGTCTTTTTTTTTAGTATTTTTGGATCTAATACTACCACTGAGTGGTTTTCACCATTAAATCTATTGATTATTTTTATATTTTTATGACTGAAAGGATTGGCACTCTCTCCAAAGTAGGCCATGTCATTGAGTTCTATTGGAAATCCTGACTTGTGATCCCCTAGTGGTAAATGATCCCTAATTCCAAGATGGTCAATGATTGCATCATCATTATGGAAAACATCAAGTTCTGGATGATCGAGAGAATCCCAATCGATAAGCTCAGGATGTACAAGGGGCATTGGATCATTCGGGTCAGTTTCAAAGGTAGAGATGGTATTGATGGAAAATTTGTCAAGGTTTATGATGGTATCTACGAGGTCTATTTCCATACTCTCATCTGATTTGTCTATCGCAAGATAAAGCTCACTTTCCTCACAATTGACAAAAGTAGTATCACGTGGGACTAATCCTAGTGAGTCAGTCTTTGAACTCTCTCCCTCATGGTAATCGTTACTATAGTGATGGACAACATCAACTCCTATCTCTTTAGTACAATCAGATAATGAATCCCATTCATAATCATTTGAGTCAGAATCATCATTATCCCCAAGTCTATCAATGATTCTTTGTGCTATCCTTTGTTTCTCTGGATCTACATACATATCGTGCTTTCTGAATTGTAAGGTAGGAGCTTTAGATATCTCATGAAAAGGTGTGATCATTGCTTTTCATTTTGGTTCTTTTGGTCCTCCTTTGTATCCTAATCCTATAGTTGTAATACCCCAAAAATGGGCTATAAGTTCATTAATCTCCTATATCAACAATTCGAATGAAATCAACATCAAAGTCCTAATCTAAGGCACATCTAAACATCATCGAATCATAATTGATTATCTTAAATTCTACATCGGGGAATATTCCTAGTAATATTCCTAATCATCATAATTATCTTTAATTTTATAATTATTTGGCAATAAATCACATTTATCCTAAAGTTTGATTAATTGAATATTTTCATATTTAATTAATTAGATTTAATATTTGCCACTTAATTGTGTAATTAAATTTAATTCTATCTATTATTAATTATATTATTTAATTTTGACAATAAATCAAAATTCCTATCTTTAATTGATTAAATTCTTATTTAATTAATTAAAGCATTTTGTCATTATTTAATAATATAATTTTTAATAAAATTTTGATTAAATAATTGATTAACCCATAAATCAATTGTTTTATTTTTAAAAGCAGTTAAGTTGGAAATAAATCACTTTATTATTAAATTAATTCATAAATAAAACATGCACAATCATAAAAGCAAACAACTATCAATTATCAATTAAAGCTAAACTCTATTTTGAGTTAAAGCTTAGCTTTTGCATGTTTTTGTGAGTTAATTATCCTTTATTTATCAGATAACTCAAAAATCAAGCTGAGTTATTTGAGTGATTTATGGCTTTTTCCCATGCACCTCCAAAGCCTTGGATTTCTATAAAAACAAGCCTCAACTCTTCATAATTCATCTCTCAATCATCTCTCAAATTTGCATCCAAGCATCTCATATTTTTGCACAATCACGCTGGAGAATTAGAATTGAAGAATCAAAGCTCTTGCGAATCGACATCTTTGTGAGATCAATCTTATTTTTGCATGCATATTGCATATCATTGTTAGATTAGCATTGCATATCAATTTTCAATAGCATTCATAGCATATCAATTTCATCTAGCATAGATTCATATCGGTTTTATCATTCTTATTGCATAGAAAATATCAAAAAAATAGATTAATTGCATTCATATTTCATATCTAGATCAATTGCATTCAAATCCTTCATTTAGGTGTCATCTAGGTCACTGATCTTGATTACAATCTGAGAACATTAATCTCGCACCTATTAGAAGGCAGTAAATTGCTTGGTTAGATACTTTTTAATTTTGCACGATTTTGATTATCACTAACCTCTAATGTTTTACTGAGTGTTGTGTCCACAGATCAGGTACAATTTTCACACACACATTTCTGGCGCCCACCGTGGGGCAACCCACCTTTGCATGCTGATTTTGATTCTTGGAGCTAAAACCCTAAAGTTTCAAAGATTTAATTTTATCTCCCAAAAGGCTTAGATTTTTGGTCTGAAATTTTTTTTGCAGGTTGGAGACATATCAGGGAAGCTTTGAAAAACAATTCAGAATTTTTTGAATTATTTTGAATTTTTAATAATTTGTTTTCAATTTTTCATAAAAAATTAATATCTGACGTAAATCAGCATATTTTCTAAAATTTTTATATTTTCGGAAAGCTATTCAAATTATATAGGGGGCCTATTCTTTGTATTTTAAATTTGGATGAAATTTAGTAGCTCAAATAGTTAATTTACAAAAACTAGTCTATTTTGATAAAATGGGTCTCTAGGGCACAAATGAAGAGATTTTTCTAAAATTTTTGCATTTTTGGAAAGCTCTCTATTTTTTAGTAGGGGTCACTATTCTAAATTTATATTTTTGTGGCCAAAATCATATCAAAAAAATTAGATCTTGTTGACTAGGTCAAATGTAGTGCAAAAAAATTAAAATTTTATGATGGGTATGCACTTATTTTTCATATGATTCAATGCATGATATGAGTTGTCATTTGGATTAATTTATAGTTATTATTGCTCCTAACAATTGATTTTTAGAGCTAACCCTATGGTTTTCATAAGTTGAATATATTTTGCATATCTTGTTTGCTTGTTTGCTTGTTGGAGAGTTCGTCACTTGCTTGCATGGAAAAGCTCAACAAAAATTGCTAAAAATCAGGTAGAATCTACTAAGCACGTTGCAAGGATCACGAGGTATTCTCCTTGTTCTGAAAACATTTTGATTTGGACTTAAAATAAATCTCTTTTGTGTCAAGCTTGTGTGCATCTTTTCATGCTTTTGATCTATTTCTACACACTTGCATAATTTGATACTAGGTTGTGATCCCTTAAGGATTCATTAAGTAGTCTTAGAATACTTGTGATTGATCTTGATTGCTATCTTGGGTTATTGGACTCACTAATTCGCCGGCCCCTCATTTCCGCCCCGTGGTTGCAATCTCAGCGCCATAAAGGGGAGGGGTCAACAGGACAGAAGCGTTAAGTGTTCCACTTGGCAACCCTTTTGTGCTTTTAGGAACTCACTTGTTTTCTAAGTTGTGGACTCATTTTTAGCTTGTGTGAGGTGTTAAGTGTTCCACCTTGTGGACTCATCTCATATTTGCTTTAAGCGTTAAGTGTTCCTCTTTCTACTTTTTGGATGCTTTTGGTAGATTTGCTTTCGGGAATATATCTGTGCTCACATAGTAATTAGGCCCTATGAACACTATTCATGATTCTTGAGAGATTGGATTCCTAGAGAAATCTTTCTTGATGACAGAATCCTTGTAGGTAGGGAGGATACTTAGTGCGTTTCACATTCAACTTGGTTAGTGCATCTTCTCTTATTGATCGACACATTCTCTGTCCGGAGAGGTTGATAGATCACGTAGGGTTGATATCACGAGCTTTGGTGAATCAAAATTGGTTAGTACATCTTCTCTTATTGATTGATACATTCTCTCCCCGGAGAGGTTGATAGATCACGTGGAGTTGATATCACAGACCTTGGTGGAACAAAACTTTGTCTTAGCGTGTCAGATTAATTTGCTTGCTTTGTTTGGGTTAAAAGTGAAGAGGTGTCAAAACCTTGAATCTAGAGCCAAGTCCCCTTGTGGTATAAATATGTGAGTCACCTTTAGAGAGGGTTAACCGTAGCGGACAATCCCTTCACAGGGAAAACTAAATTGATGGAACCTCAAGCGGTCATAGCCATTTTTGCCGTGGTAGTGACAGCCGCTATATAAATGTCCTTGTGGAAGAAATCTCCATGGGTATGGTTCATTGTTGGGTTGTTAGATCTCCCTAGCAGCTCTTGAAGATTAAGTTCTCAGACTGTGTCAAAACCTTGGTGCGTCAGGATTGGAGTTCACCCCTTTGAATCATAAAAGTTGCAGAGTCAAGCCATTACTAAAAACCCTAGAGAGGCCAATTTTTCATTCTCAGGTATATGTGTGTTATTGCAAAACTTTTCAGAACATACACAATTAGTACTCTCAGGGATTAGCACAATTTGGTCACTTGATTGTTCATGCACAAGGTTGCTTTTGCCCTTGTTCATTATTTTCAGACGTGCTTGGAATCACTTGCTAACTGTTCTGCGTGCTTTTTTATCTACTTGGCTATTAAAAATGATCAAATCTGGTATAACCTTCAAAATTTGGATGGTACAAATTTGCAAACAATTCAAATCTGAAAACTCAAAATTTGCAAAATCTGAAGTAAAATTCTTTTCTGGAGTCAAAAGTCATCTCAGGAGGTCAGAAAGTCATCCAAGTTTTGTCAACTATCATTTCATTGCTACCCAACTGTCGTATGAGTTTAGCAACTGTCATTTCATAGACTACCCAGTATCGTACGAGTCTGCAGAGTGTCGTTTGGAAAAAATTGAGAGAGTTGTCAGAAATTGTCAAATTGCAAGATATCCAATGTTTCCAGCCTAGTTCCAGAATCTATCAAAAATATCATTGTGTCAAGAACAAATCAGTAGCTATTGAAAATCAGTACACATGTCTCAAAGAATCAGTACACATGAGGAGGAAATTTTGATCGCCGCTATGAGGAAATAGCTGCATGCTATGCAAGTCCAGCTTGACAATCTTAAGAAAGAGAAGGAATCTAAAGAGTTCTCCATGGAGGCCCTTCACCCTTTTCCATTTGATAAAGACTTGTACATGTCACCATGCCCCCGAAAAAAATTTGAGCAATATGATACCTCTTCCATGGAGAGTGACACATCTAGCTTTGGAGACTATGATGACTATGACGACAGACAATGTAATGATACCTATGACACCTCTGTTCCTAAGAGTCCTCCTCATCATCCATTCCTGCTTACTAAAAATGGGCCGTCACATTGGATAGATTGTGAGGGTGATCCATATGATTCTGATTATGAAAGAGACTTTGATGATTTCTATGCACAATACCTAGATGATCCATCTATTTCACTTGAGGAAGAGAAAGTTTACCACGCTGATTATAAACATGCATACTATAAGGATCTCTCCTCTAAGAAATCTCAGGCTGAAAATAAAGATTACACTCTCAAGCAAGATCATGTTAATGTTGGACCTTTGTCTTGTGATGGTTCCCTTCCATCCCCTACTTCCTCCAATACCCGTACATTTCTTAAAGCTTCTGAGTCTCTCAAATCTTTCATAGAACCTTCATCTAACACAAGCCCTGATACTTTTCATGTGGTTCCCTATAGTTATTCTCCAGGGCTACCTCTTAAAGATACTCAAGCTAACCTTCACTTGGCTGCAAATCCTTTCAATAATGATAAACCTAAAGAGTACGTCTAAGCCTTCATATGCTATAATCCCTACTTCAGCTAGTCCGCCATCTCTTCCAAAGTCTTCCATTCAATTCCAACATGCTTCCTTGTCCTTAGAAGTGGCTCCATGTCAAGAGGACTCTAAAAATGATGAAGAAAAGAACATAAAGAAAGATCAAGATCAAGAACCCTCTATGTCATCCACTCCTTTTCCCGATGTCTCTTATCCACTTCATGGTTCTTTTGATCCTGCACACCCTTTTTCATGCATTCCACCATGTCTTAAGTCTTCGCCTAAGCAAGATCAAGCTACTACTTACACTATTGAGCTTATTGGCAATCAAAATAACCTTACTACAATTGCGTTTTTCAAAGATGATACTTCCATTAAGGTTGTTAAAAATAGTGTTGTTACTTCCAATGTTAAGCCTATTGAAAATCAAAAGAAAAATTATGCACTTGTGCTATCCAAAGATCCTTGTCAAGATCAAAGTCTTCCATCTTCTTGTTCTACCACTCCATGTTCACTTCCACTTTCTACTCTTCCTAAGTCTTTGCAAGCTTTGAACAATCCTATCAAAGAAGGCGCTCATATTCAAGATGTTCACGATTCTATTGAAAATTCTAATGCTCACTCTAAAGATGCTGATATCCTTGGTTGTCATATAGATGCTGATGAACTTATTGATTATCCTTTTGCGTCTTCCACTTCCATCCTTGGACCTCTTCCACCACTACAAAGATCTTCACACCTTCCTTCCATCTTGGGTCCTTATGTCCCTTCACTTTCCCCTCCTAAATCTCCTAATTTGCCATCCATCTTGGGTCCTTACATCCCTCCATGTCCCATCTTTCCTCAAGATCAACATAGATGCATACCCTTGAATCCTTTTCATCCACCCACCCATCTAAACCAGTCATATCCTCCCTCTTCCACAAATCCCAAGTCTTTTGGAAGTAACTTGAATGTTCAATACAAGAAAAAGAAGCAATGCAAGAATCCATCAAAAAAACAAGATCACCATGTCTCCTCTAATCGACACGGAGGCATAAAGTCAAAAGAGATATCTAAGAAAAAAATTACAAGACAAGTATGGGTTCCAAAATCCATCATTGAAGATATTCTCTCTAGATCATCAAAAGGAAATAAAAAGCCTATGGCTATATGGATTCCAAAGTCTCTCTTGAAAGAGTCTGGTGTTGAGAAAAAATTGAAATTGACATTCAAGCTTCCAAAGGCTTCCACTTCATTTCCCTCCAAAAATATTCTTTCATTCCATGCGCCTAAACCTCAACCTCTGCTATCCATTCACCATATTTCTTCACGTATTCCTTCATTCACATTTCCTCCACCCTCTCGCCACCCTTCAAGGTATGTGTTGACGTTGATCTTTCCTTCCTTTCCACCTACCCTTTTACAATCCTTCCATGCATTATCCTTCTACCTTCTATCATTTTTCCTCATTTTCCTATTCCTCCTATCTTCCAACCTCACTCGCTTTACATAAAACCCTATCCTCCATTTTTACCTTCCATCTCCCTTTCCCTATCAGCATCTTTGAGTGTATCATTTTGAATCCTTGGCATATCATGGTTTATCCTTTCAAGGAGCATTATCTAAAAAGCTTGCCTTCTTCCAAAAAAGAAATGAAAAATAAAATAAATTGAAAATGTGCCTTGGTGAAAACCTGGAAACAGGTGCCTTGGTAGCAAAAGTAAAGAGAAAAAAAATTTCATCCTAAGATGAAAACCACTCCCTTGTGGCACCTTGGATAAGTACCATGATGAAAACCTGGCAATCAGGCATCATGCGTAGTTCTTCTACATATTTCATCCATTTCATCTTCTCTCTTTGGTCTTGACAATGTTGATCTATACATGAACATTTGGCTATTTTGTGAGTTGTCTGATGATGATCTTGCTTTCAATCCCTTCCTGTTTAGCCTTCATATTTATTTTCCTTCATTCATTTTCACTTGTCGCTATCCTTTTCCCCTTTGGTCTTGATCTAAGAAAGAAAGAGTAAAACACGGTGCTATGAAGCCTCTTGACATGTCTACTCCTTTGGATTGCATCCTTTCCTGCTCTTGCATTATGATTTTGTGCTTATCCTATGCTAGCCTTTCATTGCTTGTCCAAATGCGCTTTACATGACAATTTTTCCCTAGCTTGGGTATTCTTAAGGAGTTTCCCCTTGAGGATTTCTTCCCTTCATTTTCCTTCATTCTCTTATCTTCCATCTCTTCCACCAGCTTGCTAATCCCTCTTGTTCTCCACCTTGCTAGACATTGAGACTGCACAATATGATCTTGCTTGGGAGTTTGCAAATGGAAAAAGATGCTATCAAGTATACCAAGTATCAGAACAATTATCAAAACAAGTATCAGAACCAGTATCAGAACAATTATCAGAACAAGTATCAAAACTAGTATCAAAACAAGCATCAGAACCAGTATCAGAATAATTATCAGAACAAGTATCACAACCAGTATCAAAACAAGTATCACAACCAGTATCAAAACAAGCATCAGAACCAGTATCAGAACAATTATCAAAATCAGTATTAGAATCAATATTAGAACCAGTATCAGAACAATTATCAAAATCAGTATCAGAACCAATATCAGAACCAGTATCAGAACAAGTATCAGAATGGGCCTACAGGACTAGTATCAGAATGCCTACAGGGGCTACACCTTTCGCTTTAGTTTATGGGTCTGAAGTAGTACTACCTATTGAGGTTGAAATCCCATCACTCAGAATCAGAATGCATGGACTTGTCACTGATGAAAACTACAGAGTGTCTAGGTTACAAGAACTGGAATTACTAGATGAGCGCAGGTAAGTAGCGTATGATCATCTCAGAGTATATTAGAAGAGAATGTCTAGAGGCTACAACAAGAAAGTCAGACACAGAGAATTCCAGATTGGTGATCTAGTCTTGAGAGAAAATCCTAAAAATCAATCCCATCGAGAACGCAAGGGGAAGTTCAAACCCAACTAGCTGGGTCCCTTTGTCATCACTACTACTTTTGGCTCTGGTGCCTATCAACTCTCAACGACTGAAGGAGAACAGCTCCGAGAACCAATCAACATTCTCCATCTGAAAAAATTCTATGCCTAAGGCATTCAGTGCTTGGTAAAATGTCCTAAAAAAATCTTAAAAATCAGAAAAAGTCCTGAAAAAATGAACATCTTGGTGAAAACCTAGCAATAGGCACCTTGATGATTCACAAAAAAATCAAAAAATATCAAAAATTCAAAAAAATTGAAAAAATGAAAAAATACAAAAAAAAAAATGAAAAAGAAGAAAAAGTGCCTTGGTGAAAACTTGGAAACAGGCGCCTTGGTAGCAAAAATAGAATCTCTACCAAGATGGTGAAAACCTGGCAAACAGGCACCACTTGTTCCAAAATGCTCCATCTATCAGCACAATCTTGGTCTTTCCCAGCTTTCAGTCTTGCTATAGTTTTTACATATCTCCCGGTTTGTTTCTGCATATCCTGGTTTCAATAAGTCGGTCTGTACACCAATCAGCTCAAGCATCTGTATCCTATCAATGTTCAAATTTGGGGGCAATCAATGTCATATCCTATGGTCTCCCATGTATCTTAGACATTTCCTATCCAGTCAGAGTCCTTTGAAGCTTCCTGTTGAGTCAGTCAGTCAGTCTCGTCTCCAGCAAGGATTTTGCATCTACAACAATCAAACATCAAAACTCAACTGAAAACAATTTGTGCTTTTCATGCTTTTATCTCCTTGTAGGCTTACTGATTCGCATTGAGATTTTTGCATATTGTGTCCCTTCGAGCTCTTCGATGATGTCCTTTATAGGATTTAGAGAGTGATGACTGGGGGCATAATCTTTTCTTTGTCTTTTGCTTGTATGTGAAAATCTAACATCTTTGGAACTTCTGGATTGAAATGGTGTCCGACTGTAAGAGCCTCTATCTCGAGTTGGATGGCCATGCGTACCTCGACCATTGATACCCAGACAATTCAAGGAAGTTTGATCTAACTATTATCTTTTTGAGTAAGTCCTTTCTCCTACTGTGGAACGCAATCTTGCCTAAGGATGTGAACGATAAAGGGTCACTACGGGTAATTCACATTGGATTTAGAATGATCTCTTGACTATTTGATGTGTTTGTAACACAAGGCGTACTCAGGTCATCACAACATTTATGTTTTGATGCTTGTACAAATTGCTATATCAAAATGGACATGATATTCAGGTCATCCTGGCGCTTGTGCCTTGGTGCTTATATCTAATCCGACATTTCGAAAACAAAATCAATATTCATATATCCATGGTTGTTGACCAGTGGGTGTTGTATTGATTCTTGCGCATACAAATCGATATTCATATGTCTATGGTTTCATGGCTAGTGGGCATTGTATTGATTTATCCGGTTACCTAAAAGTTCAATGATGATAACAAATCGACATATGATCAGTGACTAGGTCCTAGGTCTTAGGTTGCATTTCATTTTGCATGTCTCATTGCATTTTGCATGTTTGCATGATCTCACAATGATTAAACGAACTTCAATGCTTAAATGATTCTTCAAATCGCATCTTCAAGTCTAACAAGAACTGCATCTCACACGAAGGTTCCTCCAATGAAATAGCAAGTAGAATCCTTTTTTGGGATCAAAATTCAAATCTAAGATCATTCATATTATTAATTGCTTGCATAATCAACCTTCAATCATCACAGAAATCTAGTATTCAACTTAACTGATTATCTTACATCACACTATCAAAATTTCAACTTGGTCAACCATGGTCAACTCATGGTCAAACCTAGTCAAACTTGGTCTTTTGGGACCTTCCAACGATGCAGAATGTGTTTCACCACACTTCTCAAATCAATTAACATGCTTCTAAACTATAACGCTGACTTTTCTTGTCAGATTTCAATTTTAATCCCGAAGGGGGCATGGTATTGCACATCATTCAAAGTCTGTAAATCAAATTCTATCGATCAAATCTATCAATATCTTTCATCAGTGATCAAGACAACAATCACGTCTAGTCGCTAATTCATCAAAAGTCCTCATCGCTCGGGGAAAATCTATCATCACTTGGGGCATATCAGATTCATCGATCCATATCAATCTGGTATTCTCCTAATCTTGTAAACTGTATTAGTTTTTGCAACCATAAGATCATAGTGTTCTTTCCTTGGTTCTTCGGCAACTGAAAGATTTGGATGTGATACCTGCTAGTTCTGCTAAGACAATCGAGTCTAGAATGGGTCACTCACTTCTTATCAATCCTAAGGTTCAGAATCAGGTGTTTTGACACTTTTTCGCAATCATAGGTTTATTTTCTGCTACAATGAACATTATCTCTAGTCATTCAGGACCTCCTATCTCAATATCTCTCAATTGGTTTCTATCTTGAGATCGGTTTATCTTTTGAATCAGTTTCATATCTTTATCAAACGCAGACTATCTTTGAACCACTGCGCTTCACACAGTAATTCAAAGAGGGGCAAAATGTAATACCCCAAAAATGGGCTATAAGTTCATTAATCTCCTATATCAACAATTCGAATGAAATCGACATCAAAGTCCTAATCTAAGGCACATCTAAACATCATCGAATCATAATTGATTATCTTAAATTCTACATCGGGGAATATTCCTAGTAATATTCCTAATCATCATAATTATCTTTAATTTTATAATTATTTGGCAATAAATCACATTTATCCTAAAGTTTGATTAATTGAATATTTTCATATTTAATTAATTAGATTTAATATTTGCCACTTAATTGTGTAATTAAATTTAATTCTATCTATTATTAATTATATTATTTAATTTTGACAATAAATCAAAATTCCTATCTTTAATTGATTAAATTCTTATTTAATTAATTAAAGCATTTTGTCATTATTTAATAATATAATTTTTAATAAAATTTTGATTAAATAATTGATTAACCCATAAATCAATTGTTTTATTTTTAAAAGTAGTTAAGTTTGAAATAAATCACTTTATTATTAAATTAATTCATAAATAAAACATGCACAATCATAAAAGCAAACAACTATCAATTATCAATTAAAGCTAAACTCTATTTTGAGTTAAAGCTTAGCTTTTGCATGTTTTTGTGAGTTAATTATCCTTTATTTATCAGATAACTCAAAAATCAAGCTGAGTTATTTGAGTGATTTATGGTTTTTTCCCATGCACCTCCAAAGCTTTGGATTTCTATAAAAACAAGCCTCAACTCTTCATAATTCATCTCTCAATCATCTCTCAAATTTGCATCCAAGCATCTCATATTTTTGCACAATCACGCTGGAGAATTGGAATTGAAGAATCAAAGCTCTTGCGAATCGACATCTTTGTGAGATCAATCTTATTTTTGCATTCATATTGCATATCATTGTTAGATTAGCATTGCATATCAATTTTCAATAGCATTCATAGCATATCAATTTCATCTAGCATAGATTCATATAGGTTTTATCATTCTTATTGCATAGAAAATATCAAAAAAATAGATTAATTGCATTCATATTTCATATCTAGATCAATTGCATTCAAATCCTTCATTTAGGTGTCGTCTAGGTCACTGATCTTGATTACAATCTGAGAACATTAATCTCGCACCTATTAGAAGGCAGTAAATTGCTTGGTTAGATAGTTTTTAATTTTGCACGATTTTGATTATCACTAACCTCTAATGTTTTACTGAGTGTTGTGTCCATAGATCAGGTACAATTTTCACACACACAATAGTGTCTCTTTGATAGTTTGGATTTTGCAAAATTGGTTTGATAACACCTTCTCTTGTAACCCTATAGGTCCAACACCTTGGTATCCTGTCATGCCCCGCAAGGGAACCGGGGAAGAGAACAAAGATTCTCTTTGTTAAAGAAAACCTAAGTAATAATTTATGAAAAATTTTGAACTTTAAAAAGAATTATGTAATCAAAACTTAAACTTAGATTCCTCCCAAGGTTCCCTTTTCATTTAAATGCATGATTCATTCAAATCCATTAAGTGAACTAACAACAAAATTTAATTCTCAAAGCAAACTGCATCATATCATTAAGAAATACAAAATATTTTCATTTCTACTTTCCATTTAAAAATCATCTATATTCCTAAGTATCCTTTATGAACAATGTAACTTATAAAATTTATCCAACTCATTTGATACATTAAAAATATACTACATTAGGTTTTTCAATAGCTTCACTTAAACAACAATAATGAAAGCATGTTACATAATTTGGAATGTTACAAAAATCCTTTTCTTTTCCAACATACATCTTAAACATAGAGTTCACATTTCCCTTTTCCTTTCTTCCTAAGTCTACCCATTCCAATTACATCATTTTGAAATACATTATTGATTACATTGCATTCAACTCCTCATAAGAGGTAACAAAATTTTGCATCATGAAATATAATCACAAGGCATTCATTCTTCATAACTGGTACATAAGCATGCATGAATCTTCAAGCACTGTATCTGCAAAAGATACCTCGATAAAAAATTTTACCACCCAACTAGGTGGATACCCATAAGGCCCACTCCCCCGTGCTAGGAGGTAAACACCAAGGTCCACAAAGAAGGAATAGCTAGGCCAAACCTAAGGTTGGGTAATCTTTCCCAAAATAGCAGATGAAAAGAGTGTCAAAGTATAGATCTTTCCCAAAAGGTTCTAAGGCTTGGGTAGAAACTCTAAGCAACAACCTAAGTGAGTGTCATTGCATAGCCCTCACTCCTTGGGTTGTCCTGGTACTAGCCACTTCGGGCCCCGGCCCCCAAGTAGGCACATGCGGGATCGAATGTCTTTCGTATAGACAAGTGCCATTCGATCATACCTACGCATAGGTACCTTCTCCCACTCCCATCCATAGCCTCTACTAGCACTAATGGCATGGGGGAGGCACATTTAATCTTTTTAATGTTTTAACCCATTCCCATCAGTTTAATTAAATTTTCACTTGTTAAATAACTCTTTAGTCGGTTATCCTGGTTCCAGCCACTTTAGGGCCCCGGCCCCACACTGAGAGCCACTCACTAGGTGTCGTTAGGTTTTCTACCCTCAACCCATACATCACAATTACATCATACACATAGTAGAAGCACATTGTAAACACATTTGAAAACTGCTACAAAGAATTGGAAATAATAAGATAGTTATGTATGTTTAGAGAAATTAAGTACGTTTAAGAATGTTTAAAATGTCTTGACTCTAAACCCTAAACTGCTCCTTACAAACATTCTATCTCAACAAAGGCATCTAAATGTATTGAAAATAATCTCCACTAAACAAGGAATGAACAATCTTCAGGTTTATACAAAATTTCTTTCTAAACCTAAAACCTGGCTAATCCTGAAAATTGACTAAGTCTGATTTAATTAAAAATCTAAAATTTAAAAGTTACAACTTAACTCAAAGGGTACCTAATCCCTTTATACAAGTATAACTTAAAGTATAAGAAATTAAAGTACGTAATTATAATTGTATAAAGTCTGAATCCTATTTTCCTCGGTTTATACTGGACTGGTCGGTTGACACAATATTGCTCGGTTGACACACTACCAACCTGGCTCGGTTAACACTAAACCGACCTGACTCGGTTAGCACACTACCGACCTAGCTCGGTTAACACACTACCGACCTAGCTCGGTTGACACATTACCGACCTAGCTCGGTTGACACATTACCGACCTAACTCGGTTGACACATTACCGACCTAACTTGGTTGACACATTACCGACCTAACTCGGTTGACACATTACCGACCTAACTCGGTTAACACATTATCGACCTAACTCGGTTGACACACTGAGCCGACCGGAACTGCAGAGAACGACTGTGAACTTTGCCTTGCGGGTAAAACTGGGCGATATGAGGACTAAGGTTGCCTAATATGAGCACGACCCATTTGAGATATCCCAGTTTCCCTTTAGAAATGGCCCATCAATCCTCCCTATCTATCTAACAAATATATTCTAGATCTGGGAAAAGAAAGGTGGCACATAAATAGACATGAAACAGTAAGGTTGCAACAAAAGTTCTAAAATCTGGAAGCATTCATAATACATCCAGTGATAGCAAAATACACTACCCTACCAGATCAAAACCACTTCTACCCTCCCAGGGAGGTTTCACAATAGTGAACATACAAACATTCGTAAAATAACTTTCCACAAACACATTTCAAATACATAGAAAATAAAACATATATATATATAGTTTTCGATTCTAAACAAAAAGGTAAACAATCATAATCTCATCGAGTAATAGATCATTCATATACACAAGATAATAATACTACAATAATGCATATATATATATTTTGCAACCATAGCACAATATACAGAAACTTTTCCAAAAATCTAGATTTTACATTCATTCTACAAAACAAATCTACTTCTCAGGATGGATTCCAACTTGGAGTCCTGCGAAGACCAGTTGGAGAAGAAGGAAGATCAAACCCTCTCCAATGTTTCCAACACTCCTTTGAATCCCTTTGCTTGCAATCTTCCAGCCTCTACCCGTAACAATCCAAATGCCAAACTCACAGGATAAATTTTCTACAATAATAATAATAATCCTCTTCTCCCAATCAACTCTTCTCCCAACTCCCTTTACACAGGAAATCTTTCCTGTAAATAGGATGGAGGAGGAGGTTGCAGGGGTAATCCAACCGGTGCAACCATCTCAACTATCCATCCGTTAATGAGATGGTTTTTTGAAAACTCATTCCCGAAAAGGGATAAATAGACTATAATCTAAGTCCCTAAATTTAAGGATATTAAAATAAATATTATAATCTTAAAACAATTTATTAAATTATTTAACTATGGTAATAGGATAATCCTATTTACCATACCGCTAATTGATCTAATTATTTATTAATATAATAAATGATTACATGGTAATAATTATATATAAATATATGTATGCATATGCATATGTGTGCACCCATATGCCTATGTGTACATATATTATTATTATTATAAATATTATTACAAGCATAATATTATTATTATAAAACATATTATTATTATTTTATTGCTATAGACTCTTTGTCGTTATTAGTATTATAAAATAATATCATAAATAAGGTACATTATTATTAATGTTAAACATTAGAATAACATTATTATAAACTATATTGTTTATTCATACCTTAATCCTCATTCTAAAATATATATGCATATATTAAGTAGCCACTAACATAGGTTAGAATTTCACCACTATTATTTAAAACCTTTTATTATTAATATTTCCTTAGACATTAAAATACCATAAAATTAATCCTTATCATGGGTATTAAAACCACATGATTTAATTGCACTCAAAATCGCTCCTAATGAGATACGCTACTAAATCATACCCTCAAATGAACAATAATCTACATCCATGATCTACTAACAGAATTGAACATATCACAAAGGCAAGAACTAGCTACAAGATCCACAATTCCATCAACTACAAAACCACATAAGACATTTACACAAGGGACTGACTTGACACTTCCCACCTAAGGATAAAAGAATCAAAGGTGAAGTTTCTTCCTGTGGACCTGGTGATACCTCCGTAACAACAACAACAACGATCGAGGATTTTGAGGGATCACTCAGACCTATGAAGCCAGGTGGAGACGACACCCGGTACTTGCAATCCTGCATCACCAAGAAGAGATACATATATATACATATGGAGATACAAATCAGATATATGCAAGCAGATGACCAGGATCGATACATCGTGTGGACCTCAACTAAGTGAGTAACTATGACTTCATCCTGGAGTCATGAAAAACACATCAGACACATCCATGAAACATAAAACATCATGATAGTGGTTAGATTCAAATAATTGGGTTAGATCCATATAAAAATAGATAATCTTCTAATCTCATAGACATGTAATTACTAACCATAAATGAGCATATTCATCATGTCATCATCCACAAAACATAAATGTAAATGTATAGTCTTGACCATAAAATGTCCAAATCAGAAAAGTCTAAGTATCACCATAGGAGAGGTATTACATCCTCCCCCCCTAGAGTTAGGCTTACTCCTGGAAGCCTACAAAGAAATATGGATAAGTGTCTCTAAGTCTATCAGCATCTTCCCATGTGGCGGAAGATTCATCATTGGGGTCCCATTGGACCCTTGCCTGCTCTATGGTGCGACCCCTGAGGGTTAGTGTCCGCTGCTCCAAAATGCGTACCAGCTCTAAAGCCATCTGCCCGTCCGCTACCTGTAAAGCATTCCAATCCAACACATGAGTCACATCAGGAATATACTTCCTAAGTACTAAAACATGAAACACATCATGAATACGAGCAAGGTTGGGTGGCAAGGCAAGCTGATAAGCTACTGGTCCTATCCTCTCCAGGACCTCAAAAGGGCCAACAAATCAGGGTGCGAACTTAGAGCCTTTTCCGTAACGTATTGGATTCTTTCATGGGTGCACCCTCAAAAAGACTCTATCACCAAGAGAGAAGTGTATATCAGTCCTGTCAGCATTAGCATACTTCTTCTGCCGATCCTGGGCTGTCAAAATATGCTCTCTGATGCGCTTGACCTACTGTTCCATATCCTGTAACATCTCAGGGCCTAGAAGTACCCTGTCCTCCAATCTGTCCCAACTTAAAGGAGTGCGGCATGGACGAACATATAAAGCCTGAAAAGGGGACATGCCTAAGGAACTGTGATAACCATTATTATAAGAAAACTCTACCAAATATAGATACTCTTCCCAATGGGTCTATCTATCCATAACATACATTTTGAGCATGTCCTCAAGAATCTGATTGACTCGCTCCGTCTGCCCATCTATCTCGGGATGATAAGCGGAGCTGAAGTTGAGCTGAGTCCCTAAGGTATGCTGAAGTGAAGTCCAAAGAGCTGATGTAAATACTAGATCATGATCAGATATGATTCTCCTGGGAATTTCGTGGAGTCTTACAATATCCTTCATGAACACTCTTGCAACAGAAGCTGCTGAGTACGAGGACTGCATAGGAGAAAAATGGGCTACCTTGGTGAGTCTGTCAACTATTACCATGATAGCGTCATGTCTCCTAGGAGTAACTAGAAGTCCCATAATAAAATCCATGGAAATAATGTCCCATTTCCATTCTGGCACTAGGTGAGGTTGCAATAGACCAGCAGGGTGTTGATGTTCTGCTTTTACTCTCTGACATTCCAAACATCTAGCCACATAGTCTACAATATCTCTCTATATTCCTAACCAATAGTACAACTAACGTAAGTTTGCATACATTTTCTTCACCCTGGGATGTGCTGAATAAGGAGCCTTGTGGCTTTTCGAGAGGATAAGTGCACGAAGGTCTCCTTCCACGGGCACATAGATTCTATTTTGTTGTCGCAGCAACCCAAGGGTGTCTAAGGAATATCCTAAGAAGCGACCTTCCAAAGGTCTTCTTGACTCTATTTCTATCTTAACCTCCTGAAACCAAGAGTCAGAAGTGAGAGCTTCCCTGATTCTTTTGTCCAAATCTGTGCTAAGGGCTATTGCTGATAAAACATGTCTGCACCTACTTAAAGCATCTGCCACCACATTTGTCTTTCCTTAGATGTATTTCACCTCAAAATCGTATTCACATAGGAATTCCATCCACCTACGTTGTCTGGCATTTAGGTTGGGTTGAGAGAAGATGTACTGAAGGCTCCGATGATCTGTTTGGAGTTCAAACTTGTGACCCAACAGAAAGTGTCTCCACTTTACTAAGGCGTGAACTACTGCTGCAAGTTCTAGGTCATGGGTGGGGTAGTTCAGCTCATGATCTTTAAGCTTCCTTGACTCATAAGCCACAACTTGTCCTTCTTGCATAAGAACCGCCCCAATCCCTTCTAGTGAGGCATCTATGCAAACTATGAAGTTTCCTGATGGTTCAGGAACCACCAAGATTGGAGCACTGGTTAATCTTTCCTTCAAACATTAGAAAGCAGCCTCACATTTTTCTGACCAAACAAAATTTTTGCCTTTCCTTTGCAAGGAAGTAATGGGATGTGCTATCCGAGAGAAATCTTTGACAAATCTTCTGTAATACCTAGCTAGTCCCATAAAGCTGTGAACTTCAAGGACATTAGTCGGAGCTGGCCACTCCACTATGGCTTGAATTTTGGTTGGATCAACAATGATGCCATTCCCTGATATGACATGCCCTAGATACTTAACTTCTGTCTGAAAGAATTCACACTTTTCTGCATTGGCATAAAGTTGATTTTCCCTAAGGCACTGCAATACTTTGCGAAGATGAACCTCATGTTCTTCAAGAGTTTTAGAGAACACTAAGATATCATCTAGGAATACTATTACAAATTTATCCAAGTAGGTTCTGAAAACTCCATTCATTAGGCTCATGAATACAGAAGGAGCATTCGTTAGCCCAAATGGTACCACGGTGAACTCATAGTGACCATATCTAGTACGGAATGCTGTTCAATGAATATCGGCTTCCTGAATTCTAAGTTGATGATATCCTGACTTGAGGTCAATTTTTGAAAATATTTTTGCACCTTTCATTTGATCAAATAGATCATCGATTCGGGGTAAAGGATACCGATTCTTGATCGTGACTTTGTTGAGTTGATGATAATCAATGCACAACCGAAGAGATCCATCTTTCTTCTTCACAAATATTACTGGTGCACCCCATGGTGATACACTAGGCCTGATAAATCCTTTTTCCAAGAGCCCTTCCAGTTGCATCTTGAGTTCCTCAAGTTCCTGTGTGGTCATACGGTACGGAGCTTTGGAGATTGGTTCTGCTCCTGGAACCAACTCAATTCGGAAGTCTATGTCCCTTTTGGGAGGCATTCCTGGAATTTCTTTGGGAAAAACATCCAAGTACTCTTGTAATAGGGGATGATCTAGTGATACCTCCCCACTTTCTCCTTGGTCCAAGTCCTCTACTGATACTACAAATAATTGGCATCCTTTGCGCATGCACCTCTTGAGCTGCATTGCGTAAATCATGCGGAGAGAGATGGGTCGTTGCGCCCCAACAATCTTCTTAGGTTCTCCTAAGTCATCTAAGCATTGAATGCTTTTGTTTCTACAATCCAAAGTGGCTTTGTGAGCATCCAACCAATCCATACCTAAAATTACTCCATATGAGCCTAGAGGGATTACTCGAAGATTTACTAAGGTGGAAAATGGTCCAAGTTCTAACTTGCAGCTATGGACACAAGAGTCAGAAGTTATCCTTGCCCCGGAGGCTAGTTCGACTTGCCACCTATCTTCCTGCCTTACTGCCTTTAGCCCACATTGCTCTACTAAAGAGGGTGAAATGAAAGAATTTGTTGCTCCTGAATCAAATAATATGGTGGTAGAGATACCCCTTAACAAACTTGGGCTTTTGATGACTGTTCCCTGATGATTGGCTTGTCCATGGTCTAAAGTGGCAAATACTCGGTGAGTTCTACCTGCATTGCCTACTGTTGGTTCTGAAGAGGCCTGCCTATAGCTAGCTGCTGGAGTAGATTTCTGAGGGCAATTAACTGCAATGTGCCCATGTTGGCCACAAGAGTAACATCCATTTTTCTTGACAAAATTCCTTCCTACAGAAGGTGTGCTAGACTGTTGATAGCTACCCCGACTAGAATTCTGAGGCATACTCTGCGCTAGTTGAGGGTTTGGGTATCGCTTTGCACGCTGCCAGTAGGATTGTTGGATTGAGAACCCCCACTTTTATTATTGTTTCCATTGTAATTGTTGTTGTTGGTGTTGTTGAAAAACTTCCTTTTCTGGTGGTTCTGACTTCCTTTAGGAGGATAGTTTTTAGGTCCAGGTGCACCTTGAGATTGATTTCCTTTGAAACTTGACCCGGCTTGGAAGGCATTACCCCCTTGGCCACCTGTCTGACCTCCTAACCCCAAGGCTATATTTTGTTCCTCAAGGTGAGCTTTGATGACTGCATCATTAACTGTCTGAGGTTCAAACATTCATACACTACCGGCCAAATGACCATTGAGTCCTCTAAGGAAGTGTTGAGTCAACATGGGTTCATCATCCTTATATCCTGAATATGGCTTGAGTTCCAAGAACTTTCTCTCATAGTCATCAACTGACATAGTTAACTGCCTTAGGTTGTGAAAATCCTCAGCTCTTTCGCATCTCCAGTGGTCAGATAGAAATTTGGCTCGAAAGAGTTCTAGGAATAGTTCCCATGAAAGAGTGGTAATATCTATGTGAAGTTTCTCTCTCTCTATTTCCCACCAAGTGGATGCAAAGTCTCTAAGGTGAATGACTGCAAACCGAGCCTTAGTATTGCTGCTATAAGAGTGCATGGAGAAAAGCCTTTCTAGTTCTAGCAACCAAGTTTGTGCAGTAGATCCACCTTGAGTTCCCTTAAATGGGTTAGTCTTAGAACTAAGGAGGTCTCCCATGTGAGAAGCATGCAAAGCATCTTCTTCCATTTCCTGATCCCTCCTCCTAGGACTCCTTTCCCTCTCCTCATGGTGAGTGTTATTCTCCCCATGGTGGCCTCTATCCTGCCCTGCCTCTAAACTTTGAAGAATCTGTTGTAATAATTCTGTTACTTGAGCCCCTTGAAAACCTCCTGATTGATTATTAGATTGATCTCCTGTTCCCTCATATTGTTCTTCTTCTTGAGAACTTTCATGTTGAGATCTAGGAGGGGTGTTTTGGGCACCTCCTCTTCTACCACGGGTTACAGGAGGCATCCTGCCATGAGTAAGAAGAAGGATAAGTTTATGGGTCCTAGTTTGATTTTAGTTTTAAGTTTTCCTAAGATGAATACTAAGTTTCAAGAAGCATGGGTCAAATTCCCTGGGCCCCAGTGTATCAACTTAGTGCTCTGATACCAAAGATGTCATGCCCCGTAAGGGAACTGGAGAAGAGAACAAAGATTCTCTTTGTTAAAGAAAACCTAAGTAATAATTTATGAAAAATTTTGAACTTTAAAAAGAATTATGTAATAAAACCTTAAACTTAGATTCCTCCCAAGGTTCCCTTTTCATTTAAATGCATGATTCATTCAAATCCATTAAGTGAACTAACAACAAAATTTAATTCTCAAAGCAAACTGCATCATATCATTAAGAAATACAAAATATTTTCATTTCTACTTTTCATTTAAAAATCATCTATATTCCTAAGTATCCTTTATGAACAATGTAACTTATAAAATTTATCCAACTCATTTGATACATTAAAAATATAATACATTAGGTTTTTCAATAGCTTCACTTAAACAACAATAATGAAAGCATGTTACATAATTTGGAATGTTACAAAAATCCTTTTCTTTTCCAACATACATCTTAAACATAGAGTTCACATTTCCCTTTTCCTTTCTTCCTAAGTCTACGCATTCCAATTACATCATTTTGAAATACATTATTGATTACATTGCATTCAACTCCTCATAAGAGGTAACAAAATTTTGCATCACGAAATATAATCACAAGGCCTTCATTCTTCATAACTGGTACATAAGCATGCATGAATCTTCAAGCACTGTATTTGCAAAAGATACCTCGATAAAAATGTTTACCACCCAACCACGTGGATACCTATAAGGCCCACTCCCCCATGCTAGGAGGTAAACACCAAGGTCCACAAAGAAGGAATAGCTAGGCCAAACCTAGGGTTGGGTAATCTTTCCCAAAATAGCAGATGAAAAGAGAGTCAAAGTATAGATCTTTCCCAAAAGGTTCTAAGGCTTGGGTAGAAACTCTAAGCAACAACCTAAGTGAGTGTCATCACATAGCCCTCACTCCTTGGGTTGTCCTGGTACTAGCCATTTCGGGCCCCGGCCCCCAAGTAGGCACATAGGTACCTTCTCCCACTCCCATCCATAGCCTTTACTAGCACTAATGGCATGGGTGAGGCACATTTAATCTTTTTAATGTGTTAACCCATTCCCATCAGTTTAATTAAATTTTCACTTGTTAAATAACTCTTCAGTCGGTTATCCTGGTTCCAGCCACTTTAGGGCCCCGGCCCCACACTGAGAGCCACTCACTAGGTGTCGTTGGGTTTTCTACCCTCAACCCATACATCACAATTACATCATACACATAGTAGAAGCACATTGTAAACACATTTGAAAACTGCTACAAAGAATTGGAAATAATAGGATAGTTATGTATGTTTAGAGAAATTAAGTACGTTTAAGTATGTTTAAAATGTCTTGACTCTAAACCCTAAACTGCTCCTTACAAACATTCTATCTCAACAAAGGCATCTAAATGTACTGAAAATAATCTCCACTAAACAAGGAATGAACAATCTTCAGGTTTATACAAAATTTCTTTCTAAACCTAAAACCTGGCTAATCCTGAAAATTGACTAAGTCTGATTTAATTAAAAATCTAAAATTTAAAAGTTACAACTTAACTCCTAGGAACCTGAAACCTATTCCAATGGATTCAAAGGGTACCTAATCCCTTTATACAAGTATAACTTAAAGTATAAGAAATTAAAGTACGTAATTATAATTGTATAAAGTCTGAATCCTATTTTCCTCGGTTTATACTGGACTGGTCGGTTGACACAGTATTGCTCGGTTGACACACTACCGACCTGGCTCGGTTAACACTAAACCGACCTGACTCGGTTAGCACACTACCGACCTAGCTCGGTTAACACACTACCGACCTAGCTCGGTTGACACATTACCGACCTAGCTCGGTTGACACATTACCGACCTAACTCGGTTGACACATTACCGACCTAACTTGGTTGACACATTACCGACCTAACTCGGTTGACACATTACCGACCTAACTCGGTTAACACATTATCGACCTAACTCGTTTGACACACTGAGCCGACCGGAACTGCAGAGAACGACTGTGAACTTTGCCTTGCGGGTAAAACTGGGCGATATGAGGACTAAGGTTGCCTAATATGAGCACGACCCATTTGAGATATCCCAGTTTCCCTTCAGAAACGGCCCATCAATCCTCCCTATCTATCTAACAAATATATTCTAGATCTGGGAAAAGAAAGGTGGCACATAAATAGACATGAAACAGTAAGGTTGCAACAAAAGTTCTAAAATCTGGAAGCATTCATAATACATCCAGTGATAGCAAAATACACTACCCTACCAGATCAAAACCACTTCTACCCTCCCAGGGAGGTTTCACAATAGTGAACATACAAACATTCGTAAAATAACTTTCCACAAACACATTTCAAATACATAGAAAATAAAACATATATATATATAGTTTTCGATTCTAAACAAAAAGGTAAACAATCATAATCTCATCGAGTAATAGATCATTCATATACACAAGATAATAATACTACAATAATGCATATATATATATTTTGCAACCATAGCACAATATACAGAAACTTTTCCAAAAATCTAGATTTTACATTCATTCTACAAAACAAATCTACTTCTCAGGATGGATTCCAACCTGGAGTCCTGCGAAGACCAGTTGGAGAAGAAGGAAGATCAAACCCTCTCCAATGTTTCCAACACTCCTTTGAATCCCTTTGCTTGCAATCTTCCAGCCTCTACCCGTAACAATCCAAATGCCAAACTCACAGGATAAATTTTCTACAATAATAATAATAATCCTCTTCTCCCAATCAACTCTTCTCCCAACTCCCTTTACACAGGAAATCTTTCCTGTAAATAGGATGGAGGAGGAGGTTGCAGGGGTAATCCAACCGGTGCAACCATCTCAACTATCCATCCGTTAATGAGATGGTTTTTTGAAAACTCATTCCCGAAAAGGGATAAATAGACTATAATCTAAGTCCCTAAATTTAAGGATATTAAAATAAATATTATAATCTTAAAACAATTTATTAAATTATTTAACTATGGTAATAGGATAATCCTATTTACCATACCGCTAATTGATTTAATTATTTATTAATATAATAAATGATTACATGGTAATAATTATATATAAATATATGTATGCATATGCATATGTGTGCACCCATATGCCTATGTGTACATATATTATTATTATTATAAATATTATTACAAGCATAATATTATTATTATAAAACATATTATTATTTTTTTATTGCTATAGACTCTTTGTCGTTATTAGTATTATAAAATAATACCATAAATAAGGTACATTATTATTAATGTTAAACATTAGAATAACATTATTATAAACTATATTGTTTATTCATACCTTAATCCTCATTCTAAAATATATATGCATATATTAAGTAGCCACTAACATAGGTTAGAATTTCACCACTATTATTTAAAACCTTTTATTATTAATATTTCCTTAGACATTAAAATACCATAAAATTAATCCTTATCATGGGTATTAAAACCACATGATTTAATTGCACTCAAAATCGCTCCTAATGAGATACGCTACTAAATCATACCCTCAAATGAACAATAATCTACATCCATGATCTACTAACAGAATTGAACATATCACGAAGGCAAGAACTAGCTACAAGATCCACAATTCCATCAACTACAAAACCACATAAGACATTTACACAAGGGACTGACTCGGCACTTCCCACCTAAGGATAAAAGGATCAAAGGATCAAAGGTGAAGTTTCTTCCTGTGGACCTGGTGATACCTCCATAACAACAACAACAACGATCGAGGATTTTGAGGGATCGCTCAGACCTGTGAAGCCAGGTGGAGACGACACCCGGTACCTACAATCCTGCATCACCAAGAAGAGATACATATATATACATATGGAGATACAAATCAGATATATGCAAGCAGATGACCAGGATTGATACATCGTGTGGACCTCAACTAAGTGAGTAACTACGACTTCATCCTGGAGTCATGAAAAACACATCAAACACATCCATGAAACATAAAACATCATGATAGTGGTTAGATTCAAATAATTGGGTTAGATCCATATAAAAATAGATAATCTTCTAATCTCATAGACATGTAATTACTAACCTTAAATGAGCATATTCATCATGTCATCATCCACAAAACATAAATGTAAATGTATAGTCTTGACCATAAAATGTCCAAATCAGAAAAGTCTAAGTATCACCATAGGAGAGGTATTACATATCCCATCTTTTGTAGCAAAGTATACCCTTTACCATAGACATCAGGTGATATATATTCATGTTTGATATCCTCTTCATTCTTTTGTGACTTAAGAAAATGATTAGCATTTCGCTCAGCTACCTCTTTGGATATAGTGCCCCCACTTATGAATGTGTCATAAACAAGTGTTGAAGGGGGTTCTGATTGTTGTTTAGTGATCAAAGATCTACCATATGATCTAGGAGATAAAGGTAACTCTATGATGCAAAGAGCTTGACCTGAAGTGTATTCTTCCATACTTCTTTCTTCTATGTCTATCTTGATCCCATTTGATTTATATGTTGATGCTATATTACTAGGATCACCGGGTATAGTTGTAGAAGATCCAGTACGGTTATAAGGTATCAAAGAATCATATGTCTTTACTGTGTTACAATATTGGAATGGATTAGTTTCTCCTTTGATAGTGATCTCCTGACCATTATGAGTGAATTTCAAGCACTGATGATAAGTTGATGGCACAACTTTCATGGAATGAATCCATGGTCTTCCCAATAGAACATTATAAGCAAGATCCATGTCAAGAACTTGGCAAGGTACATCTTTGATTATAGGACTGACTCTGATAGGAAGAACAACAGATCCCTTGGATGAACTCTCTTCTTCATCATAAGCTTTTATTGTGATTTTATTCTTTGGATCTACAACATTTTCAAAAAATCCCAATGTAAGGACTAGTTTCAATGTGCATATGTTCAAGCTAGCCCCTCCATCTATTAGTACTCACTTGATTTTGTGACTCTGTACAAGGACTTTAATATGTAGGGGAGCATTGTGAGGTTGGGTAATAGCTAAGTCATCATTTTCAGTGAAGGATAGGTAATGTGGGGTTGTTAATGGTCCCACCATAGCTTGAAATTGATCATGATCTAGATTTGTGGGGACCTGGGTCTCTAAGAGAGTTTTTTCAAGGATTTCTTTGTGAGATGGGATAGGCACAAAAGCTCTAAGATGGATATCTGGGCAGGTGTTTTCTTGAGTTGTTCCAAAAGATTGTACTAGTTGGAAATATTTGGTGTAGACTTTGAGACATAAAAAAACTTGTTTTGAGGTGCATTTGGTTTAGATGAGACTCCTTGGAGAGTGACCTTGGATTGAGCACGAGTAGTAACATGGATTGGTTGACTCTCTGATTTTTCTTTTATGGTAATGACATTGGCATAATACTTAGAAGGATGACATTTAGAAATGTTACCAACATATCTATAGGGAGTAGAATTATAATTGGCTTGATTGTCACCCTTATTGTTGGAAGAACCTCTTTTTTCATGTTTAGGAAGTGGATCTTTGAAAGCCGTATGTGATTCATTTGAGGTATGTCCATCAACACCAATTTCACCACTGTCAATTAAGTCTTGAACTATATTTTTGAGTCTTAGGCAATCATTATTTTTATGTCCTTTTCCTCTATGAAACTCGCAATAATCATTCGCATTCCACCAAGAAGGTTTTACTCTAGGTTCAAAATATTTTGTTTCAGGAATCGTAATGAGTTTCTTTGTGATTAACTTTCATAATGCTGATTCGAGAGATTCCCCTAAAGGAGTAAAATTTTTTCGAGGTGACATAAAAGGAAATCTTGGTTTAGATGAATCTTTGTTAGTGTTTGGATTTGCTGATTGATTGTTGTAGGTAGCTTGAGTAGCATTGGCCTGACTTGTGAGATTTAGAAGGGGTTGTGTTGGTTTGACATTACGATTATCAACAATCCCATCATTGACAATGTTTTAATTTTTATTCTAGAATTTTGATTTGTCATTGTTGTAGTTGTTGGGATTGGAATTTGAGGACCCAGCATTGTCTTTGGAATAAAGTTTTATCTCACCTTTTTTGACCATGGCTTCCTCAATCTTGATACCATTTTCTATGAGCTTATTGAAATTTGGTGGACATTGCAATTGTAACCTATAGCTCATTTATGGTGTAAGGTTGTGCACAAAGATATCCATCTTTTTTTGTTCAAGAATCATTCATGGATATTTGGCAAACAATTGACATCATCTTTGCAAAAAAGTAAGGAAGGGCTCTCCATTCTTTTGATATGCATTGCAAAGATCAAGCATAGTGACTTCATGTTTGATGTTATAGGAATAATGAGTCACAAATTTGTCAAGAAGCTCATTGAAAGATTTGATGCCTGGGGGTAGTTTGGAGAACCATTCCATGGCTTGTCCTCCTAAACTTCATGGAAATAGTCGCATAAGATAAGTGTCATTGTGAGCGACTTCAATACAAGTAGCACAAAACTCACAAATGTGGTCTTGTGGATCTGAATTCCCTTTGTATTTGTCAAATTTTGGTACCTCAAAATGAGGAGGGAATGGAATCATTGCTAAATTCTTATCAAAAGGATAAGGACATATATCATCCAAGGAATACTTCTTAGTTGATGATCCAGTTTGGATGTCACAGATTTGTTGTTCAAGCATCCGGATTTGTTGTAGAATGGGATCCAAAGATAACGTGTTTCCTTGAGTGTTTTGGGACACATTGTTGTAGGAAGCATGGTTCTATTGATCATTTTGAGAAGCATCAGATGGCTGCTTGGTTTATTTTGCTCCATGAGTATCTTGAGAACTACTAGAAATTTCTTGATTGGTTACAATAGTCAGTTCTCTAAGATGAGAAATATCAAAATCACTTGGTAGTTTGGCTCCTTGTTGAGCAAGCATGAGGAAATACATCTCTCTATCTAGGTCTAGGAGTCTTTCCATGACATGATAAAACCTAAGATCTTGTGTAGCATCCCTAAGTTCTTGATCTGTGGGTTTCTCTTTGGATGTAAAAAGTGAAGTTTTCTTAGGATCTTCAGGCCAAGGATTTTCTTCAGTACTTTTGTTTCCTTCCACTTTGTCTAAGGATTCTAAATCAATGGGTTGTTTTAGTTTATGAGATCAAGTTTGAACCATAAAAATGTGAAAATGGATTTGTGGGATGAAAGATGTTTGATGAAAAGATATGGAAAAAGTGGTTGATAGAAAAGATAGTGAAAATGTGTTGAAAAGTGATGAGCCAACTTGATAAAATCTAAGTCAATAGGAAGTATAGATTTCACTATGATATGACAAAGAAAAATCAAGAGATAGTAACCTAGGTAAGTTTGATTGAGGATGATAGATCCTAATAGGATAAACTCTCAAAGATCAAAATCTGATAGATGAGGTAATGTTTTCAACACTAAATCTGGAATTTCAGAAGATTAGAAGAAATGATTTGATGATTTTTGGTGAAGAAAGGTTGATGAAAATGGTCAAACTAAAGATCAGAGGTCTGTGTAGCTCGAATGTTTTTCCAGAATCTTACTAAGGACAAAAATGAGTATCTGAAAAAGTGATTGTGAAACTTTCAAAGTTTGTGGAAATGCTCACTGTTGTATATGTGCAGTGACAAATGCACAGGATAGTTTGATAAATGCACAACAAAATGAAACAAATGCGCAGCAATTTGGAACTGATGCATGGGAAAAGTATCAAATGCGCAAAAAAATGTAACTAATGCACAAGAAAATGTGATGAATGTGCAGGATTTTGTTTCTGATGGATTGGAACTGCAAGATTTTGAATTTTGTTTTGATTTTTTGATGTTTTTGGTTTTTTGATATTTTGGTTTTTGGCAAATGAAAAATGAATAAACACACACACGCAAGACAGAAATGATTTTAATCTAATTGTTCTAGTATGAATGCACAAACACACTTACAATCCTAAGGTTGGCAAGGACAATATTTACTGAATCCCCACTAGGATAATAAAATCCAGCCATACAAATCCACAATGGACAGCCTAGGAACTTGGAGGCATGGGCTCCTCCTTACAGTGCACTCACTTCTCAGGCACACCAAGTTTTGAATTCAATGGGTCATTACTTCCCGAAGAATTGCTATCTCTACTATGAACCGTGAGTAATGTGGGGTGTCTTCATGGGCTTGGGTGACCCCTTGAGCCAACAAATAGAAGGTTTTTTGCCACTAAACAAAAGTATTTAATAAGGACATCCATTCAGGTGGTTGTGATCAAGTCATTTTCCCAATTAAGGGGGCTCTCCCAATCTTTTCAAAGCAAGGCTTTCACCTCTACTAAGTAAGACTTTAACACACCACTGGGGTACTGGAGGAGATTTTGGTTGCCATAATGAATTCACACCTGTTTAATGTGAGACTAATCACACTAGAATTTTTTATATACCAGTTTGGAAGGGCTTGGATTTATCCTATTACCGGTTGGGTCGTTCCTTGGGGTGAGTACCTCTTTCCCACCAAAGACTGCCCTCTAAAAATTATAACAGTTTCTCTTATAGCCAAGGTCCATGAATGGCGAGGGGAGAGGATACGTTGTTATAATTTTGGGATTACAAATAGCTTATTAAGTAAGACACAACAAACACTTGAGCTATGCTAAGAAGACACACAAAGCAAAAACATGTCATATTTTAAGCCCAAACGAGGTTATAGTTTATTTTGCAAAAACCCCTTAAAGACCTACAAACAAATTATTAGGAATTTTAGCAATGGGGTCTTCAAAAGAACATCCTACAAAATAGCCTAAAGACTACCAGAATGAATAGAAACTTGTTAAAAGATTAGCTGAAATCAAAATAAATTAGAAAATTGAAATTAACTACTGTGATAAATAGATGCGAAGCAACAGTGAATAAATGCGTAGAATTATGAAACCAATGCGTAGGATTAATCAAATGTGCAACAGAAACATGTAAATACACAGAAAAGAGTGATGGATGCGCAGGTTTTAACCAGAAGCCAAAAACTAAAAAAAAAGTGACAAGCTTGATTAGAAATGGATGCGCAGCATAGATGAATGGATGCACATGAATGAATGACCAGGAAAAACTTGGAAATGACTGCACATGGAAAACTACAAATAAAATGTTAAAATTATGGGGAAGGCCCCACGGTGGGTGCCAAAAATGTATGCAAATTAGATGTCTAATACTAGAAATGATAAATTAACTAATTGGAAGCTAACAAATCTATCTAATGGAACATAATAAAGAATGCAAAGTAATCACAAATGATGAAATTAAATCAATTACCTTCACCTGCCATATAGCTTGTCTCCATTGTCCTCCTAGCCTTGATTTCTTGAGGATGTTGAGTTCTTAGATTTCCAAATGAAGCATTTTTCCCAAGATGCCACCAAAGTGTGGAGATGTGATGATGAATGCAAAATAGCTAAAAGCTTGATTATGCAACTAATGGATGGAATGCAAATGATGATAATATGGATTCTTATGCTTGAATGCTCTTGAGATGCTTGATTGCTTGAAGATGCTTGAATGCTTGGAATGCTTGATTGCCTATTCACTATTGCTTGATTACAAAAATACCTATTAGCTCACAAAGGGGAAATTAGGCTCCTTTTATAGAGTTTTGGAGGATTTAAGCCTAGGTGGCACAATCCTATGATGGAGAATGAAAGGTGGAAGATCTTAGGGCTAGGATTGACTTGGTTGAAGGAGTTGAGAGAAAGGGGGATGTAGTTGGAATGTGAGAGGAAGAATAGGGATGATGTTCCTCTCACATTGACATGGAGGAAAACAAGGTGGAAAGGAAAGACACATGTCAAGTGTCTCACAAAGACCAAATAGAGAAAGAGGGAGAGCTTTTCCTCATGAGGACTCTTTGTACAAGTGTCCCATGAGTCACCTTTGACCCTTAGAGGTGGCTTAAGAAGCCCCTTAGGAATAGGGCATGTCTCTTGACTTGATTTAAGAAAGGACATGTGGTCATGAGACCAAGTCTTATGAGGCCACATAGTCCTTAAGAATAGGACATGTGTGGGTGAGGATAATTACCAATAAATAATTAATAATAATTATTTATTTTAGCCAAAGTGATGTGTCAGGTGACTAGGTAGGTGAGGTGGACTAGGGGACTTAGTCATATTTAGGTGATTGTATATTTAATTAAATCACTTTAATAAGACTAATTAGAAGACTTAGGATAGAAGAATAGACTATAGTGAATTTACTAAATAAATTGAATAATCTATTTAATAAATAGAGGAAAAAATTATTAATTAAATAATAAATATTTAATTAATTTATCAAGTCAATATCAATTAAATAATAAATATTTAATTAATTAAGGAAACCATTTTTAAGTGTATACAAGATTAAAGGGGAGTGTTAGAATTAATAATATTTCCTTGGTGTATTATTTAAATTTGGATAAGCCAAGGTATCCTAAAATATAATTTTTCCTCTAGTCTAAGTGGGATGACAACTCATTTCTTGTATTTCCTTTATTAGGGAAATTAGATTTTCCTCCTTAAGAGGATTCTCACACTTGGCACACACTTAATTTTAATGTGGCATTCATAGAACATGAGATTTACATTCTAACTCCATCACTCATCTCTATTTAAGAGATTCTTCTTCACACACTTTATGAGGAATTTTTCACTCACTTCTACTCACATTCTCAACTTAGCTCTCTTATTGTTGTAATGAGCTTCTTTCTCACATTATCTCTTTTTTTTAAGGCTTTTTCTCTCATTCAAATTATATTCACAAGGGGTTTTCTTTGCTTTCCCCTTTCAAAATCATTGTCTCATTGTGTTGATCTTTGAACATCTTGATGATTTTGGTGATAGATCTTGAAGCTATCTCTCTATCATCATGTTTATGGTAAAAATATTCCTTTTTCTCACTCACTTGGATTCTTTCCTTTAGCTCTTTTTAATTTTTGTATGTTTCTAACAAGCTCATACCATTATTTATACAAAACTATGTCTTTAGAAAAATAACATTTGTTCCTTCAAGCATGTTGCAATAACACTATTTATGGTGACATTATATCTTTTCACTAGTATGAGAATATTTAATGAATTATTTTAAAGGCATCTTTTTCATATTTTCTTCGATGTCATGTTTCTATGTACATACGATATGACAACAAAATTCCATGACATCATATTTAAATTAAAAAATGCAATATGGTTTGCACAAAGAGAAATGACTTGGGTGTATCAATACCATTCCCAAAATGAGAATAATATTGCAAAATTCACTAATCATGTTAATCGATGCTCTCCATTTAATTTAGGAACTTTTACAAACACTTGACGTGTGTCATCCATTGTATTTCATCTTGAATGGAAATACCTAAATTTGAATGTAATCATTTTGATCGTCTATCTCCTTGAGAATTTAATCAAACTTACCTTTCACAAAATCTAAAATTGATGTAATATATTGTATCATCTTAAAATGGAAGCACTTCCATGGTAAGAGTGTTTAGCCCTCTGAGTGAGAAGTTTGGGGTCATGTTGAGTGCCTTGATTGGGTCTTTGCATGTATATGGCTTTCTCCCCTTGTTCTACTTCTCTTTGCACCTATTTTTCACTTTATTTCTGCATTTCTGAGCATTCTGGACTGAGGTCCTGAGGTTTTTGACCTCAAGGTCAAAAATGACCTTGAGGGTCAATGAAGACCTCAACCTTGACCTAGGTTAGGGATGACCTCAACCCTGACCTAGGGCGGGGTCTACCTCATCCTTGACCTAGATTTCAAATTTTAGATTCCTATGACTTCTAGATGTCGGGTTTCGGAAATATTTTTTTTCCTACTTTCAGGTCAACCATTTCGGGTTTTGGAATTCTAAGTCCTTAAATTTCATTTAATATGGGTCCATTTCTAGGGGTTAAGGTTAATTGAGATTTAATTCCCCAATGTCGGCCTTCTCTAGAGGATTGTGCCCTAGATCACTATAAAAGGAAGCCTTCCTCCCTCATTTCAAACACATCTTTTAATCTCATAATCTCTCAAGCTCTCAAGTGCAATCAAGAAAGCAAGAAGGAGAAGGAAAGAAAGAAAGCATTCATTCATCCTCAAGCATTAAAGCATTCATCAAGGATATCCAATGTTAGCCATTCAAGGATTCAATCTCTTTTGAGCCCCCTTGAAGATTTCTCCATCCATATTCATCCAAGCCTCCTCATATGCAAAAATCCATTCAAGATTGGTGTTGAAGATCAAATGTCATTGATTTGAGACATCCTACATTCATTCTACATCCATTGGAGCATCCCTACTTGTGGATTTAAGGATTCGAATCCTCTATAAGGACTTCAACATAAGCAAGGTGAATTGTTTTATTTAATTTATTTATGCACAATACAATTTCAATTCAATTTCAAGGTTAATTCCTAAATTGGGGTTTGACCAAGGTAAACCCCCCATCCAAACAACAAAAAACCTCTTTTTCTTGCAGGTACAGGTGTGCAACTGCAGATTTGAGCTTGGATTTGGATACCCTTTTTGGTGAACTTTTGAGATCTACGAACAAAGTCAAGGATGACCTTCAAAATCCTAAAGTAGTCTTTGACCTTTTATCGGGGTCAAAGACTACCTGCTACCAGAAAGATAAAAGTTTTTTGGGTTTTCTCCATCTCAGCATTTCCATTCTGAAACAGGTTGCAGAATTACCCAAAACCACACACAGACATCAGAAATCAGCATTTTCTAGATCTTCCCTATTTCGAGGTTAGTATTTGCCTTTCAATTATTTTAGATTTCAAACATATACTCTTTATAGGGAAATATAAGGTTTTCTTCCTCCTTCATATTCTCCATCGATTGATTCTTTTGTGTATTAACCTTTTGGTTGATCAATTTGGATCTTTCCTTTGGGAATTTGGATTTAGAAGTAGATCTCATATTTTCCCCATTCATTTTGACATACTCCCTATTTCAATCTATTCATTTTGGTGAACCTGACATAATTACTCTCCTTTATTTTGTGGAATTAGATGCCCTATTGTGTTTTGTGGTGTTAGATTTCTTATTATCTTGTTGGTATTAGATTTCTCTTTTATGTTAAATCTCGCATGCTAATTAGATTTCAAAAATACAAAAATATTCATGCTTTATGTGTTCTTAGTTTAGTTCATTTGCATTGCATTGGTTTATGAGCTTTACTACTACTAGTCCTACGTATAATATTCCAGTTAGAAGAAGTCATAGAATCATGGGTGCCTTTGATCTCGAATCTTCCTCTCCTTTCCTTAGGATCCCAGATGATAATTTGATTCTTCATGATTCCAATCCTATTATGGAGAAAAATACTTCTCACTCATCTCATGATGAGGATGATGCTTTAAGAGTTCCTCCTGAACAAGTCCAAAAACTTTCAATTGAACTTGATAAAATGGGTAATTGGCTTATTCAAGAAAATCATAATCAAGATTCTATTCAACCTATAGAGGCTCTTAAGAAATTTCTTCATGATAGTGATCAAGGTGTTAAACTCTTACGTGGTATTACTCACCTCATGCATTCAAATGTTAAACCTTTAGTTCAAGAAGCTCAAGACTTAGGGTTGATTCCTCCTATCACCAGTTTAGAACCTTCTTATAATCCTTTACCTAGTGTTCCTACCTATACTCCTTTGATGACTATGATGGTTCCCTCTATTCCTATGAGTGTTCCTCTTGTGTCCCTTCCTACATCACAACCTTCCTATCATAATGTTCCTTTTACTTATTCCAATCTGCTTCCAACTGTAGTTCCTAGTGTTCCTCTAGTTGTATCTTCTATTCTTGCAACATCCTACACTTTACCTAGTGTTTCTAATGTTGTTATTCCTCCTATTTCATCTAATGATTCAACAATCATCAATTTGGCTCAAACTATGTCTTCCTTACAACAACAACTTGCTTCATTAACTCAAAACAAGTTTAGTGTTCCTACATGTGACATGGGAAGTCCTTTGTCCCGAGACATTATTCATACTCTTGTTCCTCAGCAAGTTGATATGCCTCATCTTGAGAATTCTAACTGAAAAGGAGATCCCGTGCATCACGTTAAAACATTTCAAATCCTTTGTAGTGATTATGCTCATGACCATAGGATTTTAGCCAAACTGTTTGCTAGAACTTTCCATGACAAGGCCTTACAATGGTATTGTTCCTTGCATCCTTATTCTATTGATTCCTTTCCACAACCTGCTAATGCCTTAATTCAACAATTTCAAAACAACATTGGCCTGCAAGTGTCTTTGACTGATTTGATGTATTGTAAACAAAGTGCTAAAGAAAAATTGACTGAATTTATTGTTAGATTTAAGCATTTGTATGCTCAGATTTCCTATCTTGTTCCTGATATTGATATTCAATGTATGTTTATTTCAAATTTGCAAAAGGATATTAGAGATAAGATTCTACTTACTGAATTTACCTCTTTTCAACAACTTTGTGTAGCGCTTCATCGTTATCAATTACAAGTGAGTCAATTTGAGAGTAACACTCTAATGGCTCCTGTTCTAGTTGATAAGAGTGATGCTGCTCCTAATCCAAACAAATTTCAAAAATTCAACAACTATGTCAAGATAAACAAACAAGCAAATGTAGTTGCTGATCAAGTTGTTGTTGCATCTCACAATGCCACTTTTGCATCCACTGATTTTTAATTAAATCATACGTTTACTCCTCTTTTTGAATCTTTACATTCTATTATGAATAGGTTGTTAGCTACTAATATGATTACTTTACCTCCTATTCGACCTCTTTTACCTGCTACGATTGCATCTAAATCTTTTGATCCTAAAGATTTTTGTCAATATCATCATCAGAATGGTCATGATACTAAGAAGTGTTATTCTTTAAAGCATAATATTCAAGACTTAATTGATTCTAATGCCTTATTTGTTGATAATCTTGATGGTAGTGGGAACAAATCTGTCTCTCCTCCTAATCAAAACCTTCAAATCTATATGAATCCTTTACCCATGCATGATACTAATACCATTTCTCAGCCATCTTCTATGGAAATTGTGTATGATTCAAAGATGGATGATTTCAATCATGTTGTTAATCGAGTGGAGCATGTTGTTCAAACCATATCTCCACCTCAACTTCAACCTCAACCTCAGATTCAACCTCAAGTTCAATCTCAACCTCAACTAAAACCTAATCCTAAATTGAAAACTCAACCTAAACCTTGAGAACAACCTAAGATTAAAATACCTAAGGAACTTTTGATTACCTTTAATGATTCTAAGACTATTAAAGCTCCTGATGGTCCCCTTTATATTTATGCTAGGATTTCTCAGAAACCTACTCGTGGTTGTCTTGTTGATCCTACATCCCTAGTCAATGTTATTATTGAAGAAAATATTTTTATGAAAATCTTACAATGCGATTCTTATGATACATTAGATGTGTGGATTCAAACTTGTAATGGTTTTCTTTATCCATAATTTGGTTCTATTAATTTTCCAATTGAACTTTGTGGAAAAATTGTGAACACTACCTTTGTTGTTGTTCCTACTTCTGATCAATTTTAAGTTAAGCTAGGTTTTCCATGGTTAAATGCCATGCATGTTGTTGCTTCACCTATCCATAAATGTCTTAAATTTGTTCATGATGAAGAAGTGAATATGGTTAATCATAGTTTATATCAACCTTTTAGGCCTAGAGATTGTGCTGCTCTTGATTTCTTTTGCCCTTCATTACCTAATTCATGTCCTCCTCGACCTGATAATCTTTTCCATTCATATCAAGCTTATAAACATTGTAACATTCTCAAATTAAGTGTACCTCCTATGGATCTTAATCATGGTATTTTTCCTACACCTTCTATACCTCCTTTAACTATGGCTTCTAGTTCTGTTAATCAAGTTCCTACTATTGTTGATAATCCTATTGATCTTCCTAAAGAGCCCGTGAAGGATCTTGTGATTGTTCCTCCTAGTTCTCAACCTATTTCAAGTAAAGAAAAATGTAATTGATCTACTAATGAACGTCATAAGAAGTGTCGTGCTCATGCTAAAGCTCATAATTTTGTTCTTCAAAGATCTCTACCTTCTTCAGATAAGACTATGCATGATGTTGTTACTAATAATGATGTTAAGATGCATGATTATGATGATTCTATTCGTATCTTAGATCCTATTTTGATTAATCTAGATGAAGAAGATACTCTTGATGATACTGATGATGTTAATGATGAATATGAGACTATTGACATTGACATTGATTTACCTAATATGCTTTCATCACAATTGATTATTACACCTAGTGTCGAACATTGTGATTCTCAAGAGGATCCTTGTTTGAAAATGGCTATCATTCCTACTGTGTTGGATGTAGTCCCTCTTGCGATTTACCCACCTTCCCTAAATGATATACAATGAGATGGGGAGAGTAAGTGGCACACTTGATCAGCTTGTCCTTTATGGTAGCTTTTTTTGTGTGTTTTCCTATTGTATTGTGCTTCTGTCATGCCATGTTTGCTAAATGTTGTTAGATTCATTTATATGACCCTTGTTACTTATTTGGTGCAAGGTGATAAAGGAATCAAACCTATTGTACAATTCCTCTATATGTATCTCTATTCTTCTATATGTTGTTTCATGTTATGTTGTAATTGTGTTATTGTTCGTAAATCTTTCCTTCTGTAATCTGCTTGGATTTGAGACATGGTAGCACTAATTCTTTTTAGTGTCCATGTCATGGTCCGAAAAGATTCTTCTTTGTATATCTTATGTGATCTTTCCTCCTTTGTGATTGTAGTTCTACTTTCTTTGGGGAATGATGTCAATTCATTTGCAATAATATATATATATATATATACATACATATACACACACACACACACACATATATATATATACATATACATATATATATATATATATATACATATATATATATATATGTATATAGATATATATATGTATATAATGTATATATATATATATATATATATGTATATGTATATGTATATGTATATATATATATGTATATGTATATGTATATATATATGTATATACATATATATATATATATACATATGTATATACATATATATATACATATACATATACATATATATATATATACATATATATATACATATATATATATATGTATATATATATATGTATATATATATATATATGTATATATATGTATATATAGACACACACACACACACACATATATATATATATATAATCTTATGATCATACCGACCCCATGACAGGTAGATCCCTTTTGTGTTCTCTGTATGTTTTGTTGTATTTCCCTTGATTTTTCTTCGTCTGGGGGCATCTCGACGTGGAAACATAATCAATGGAGTTGTTTATGTTTCCGTAAGCCATTACTCTTGTTAAAGTGTTAGTAATGACTTTAACATGGGGGCATATGCTCTACTCACTTATTGCACACACACACTTTTCAATACACATATTATTTTTCAAGATACCTTTTCTCCCTTTTTGGATTAGTAACTAATTGTTAAAGCATGGATTTATATTTCAGGATCTCTTGATCCCTCCAATTTCAAATATATATTTTTAATCCCTTAAGGTCAGAGGTGTCCTTAAGACTGGATCTCTTTTGCTTTTGGTTTTATTCTTATGGAATAGAATATTCCTAAGGGTGAATCCTTGATGGGTTGACTAGTGAGTAGCCACATTTACTAGGTGGTTCAATTCCATCTTTCTAGTTGCGTCATTTCTTGTGTGGTTCATAATGGGACATAAGTTCTCATTGGGTGAGATAATCACATACACACACTCTCTCTCTAGAGATGTCTCTCTTATTGTAATCTTGGAGTTGATGAAGACTTAAGTCCTTGGGGGCTTGAGGTTTCTCTTTGTCCCTTTGATCACGATAAGATTATCTTTTCATTTTGATCTCCTTTACCAAGAGTTCGCATCAAGTCCATACTCTTCCTAAAGTGGGGGCTTAATATTTCATCTTAAAATGGAAGCACTTCCATGGTAAGAGCATTTATCCCTCTGAGTGAGTGGTCTGGGGTCATGTTAAGAACCTTGATTGGGTCTTTGCATGTATCTAGCTTTCTCCCCCCCTTTTTGCTTCTCTCTACACCTATTTTTCACTTTATTTCTGCATTTTCAAGCATTCTGGATTGAGGTCCTAAGGTTTTTGACCTCAAGGTCAAAGAAGACCTTGAGGGTCAATGATGACCTTGATCCTGACCTAGGGAAGGGTCTACCTCATCCTTGACCTAGATTTCAAATTTTAGATTCCCGTGACTTCCAGATGTCAGGTTTCAGAAATATTTGTTTTCCCCCTTCTGGGTCGGCCATTTCAGGTTTCAGAATGGTAAATCCTTAAATTGCATTTAATATGGGTCCATTTCTAGGGGTTAAGGTTAATTGGGATTTAATTCCCCAATGTTGGCCTTCTCTAGAGGATTGTGCCCTAGATCACTATAAAAGGAAGCATTCCTCCCTCATTTCAAACACATCTTTTAATCTCATAATCTCTCAAGCTCTCAAGTGCAATCAAGCAAGCAAGAAGGAGAAAGAAAGAAAGAAAACATTCATTCATCCTCAAGAATTCAAGCATTCATCAAGGAGATCCATTGTTAGCCATTGAAGGATTCAATCTCTTTGGAGCCCCCTTGAAGATTTCTCCATCCATATTCATCCAAGCCTCCTCATATGCAAAGATCCATTCAAGATTGGTTTTGAAGATCAAATGTCATTGATTTGAGACATCCTATATTCATTCTACATCCATTTGAGCATCCCTACTTGTGGATTTGAGGATTCAAATCTTCTATAAGGACTTCAACATAAGAAAGGTGAATTATTTCATTTAATTTGTTTATGGAAAATACATTTTCAATTCAATTTCAAGGTTAATTCCTAAATTGGGGTTTGACCAAGGCAAACCCCCCATCCAAACAACAAAAAACTTCTTTTTCTTGTAGGCATAGGTGCGTAACTAGGGATCTGAGCTTGGATTTGGATGCCCTTTTCAGAAAACTTCCAAGATCTACGAACAAAGTCAAGGATGACCTTCAAAATCCTGAAGTAGTCTTTGACCTTTTATTGGGGTCAAAGACTACCTACTGCCAGAAAGATAAAAGTTTTCTAGGTTTTCTCCGTCTCGACATTTCCAGTCTGAAATAGGTTATAGAATTACCCAAAACCACACACATTTATTAGAAATCAACATTTTCCAGATCTGCCCTTATTCAAGGTTAGTATTTGCCTTTCAATTATTTTAGATTTCAAACATATACTCTTTATAGGGAAATGTAAGGTTTTCTTCCTCCTTCATATTCTCCATAGATTGATTCTTTTGTGTATTAATCTTTTGGTTGATCAATTTGGATCTTTCCTTTGGGAATTTGGATTTAGAAGTAGATCTCATATTTCCCCCATTCATTTTGACATGCTATATATATATCACTATTCATGACTTTAAGTGACTCATTCATGTGAATTCACATTCCACATTTAAGATTTCTATCTTTATAGACCTTCTTATCTATTTCTTTCCTTGACTTTTTAGAGCTATTAGTTTTCCCAAACACTAAATGCATCTCGCCAATATTACACTTTATTAGATTATGTTTCAATGCAACATTCAATCTGATGCAGGATCATCCTAGGATTCTTGGAAATCCTATATCAACCAAAAATATGTTTTTTTTGGAAAGGCAGATTGGTAGTTTTAATCTTAGTTGAGTATTTTCTTGGTCTTGGAGTATGGTTGCTCGGTTACAGTGTTACCTGGGTGCTTGGTCTTTGAAGAACACTCGGTAACTAAGGGTGTTGGTTGCTCCTAGCGCTCCACAATAACTTCATTTCTTGGTGATCCTTGGCATCGTCGGTTCACTGGTGCTCAGTTATTTCTCTGATGCTTAGTAATTGGTCTTATCAACCTTGTTGTTTGGATGGATCAGCTTGGCTTACTGGCACATTTAATTTGGGTCGCATTCCTTGAGTTATTGATTGACCATTGGATGTGCGGGGACCTAGACTTGGCGTGTTGCATTCTCCTATGTGGATCTAGAGGCCGACATGGATAATTTAATTATTGTAAGGCTATTTGAGAGTCGACCATGTATTGCATTTAATATTTTTATATTTGGAAGTTGACTGGGCTTTGAGATTTAATTGTTTGTAAAGCCAACTTGTGGCTGGAAATTAGTATTTAAAAGGATGTTGGGTAGTTGTTGAAGGGGGAAATGAGATTAGATGATAGCAGAGTTAGTAGCTTGCAAGATTAAGCACAAGAAGATTACTTGGTGGCCTATGTGCACAAGTTTAGATCTTTCTTGGAGTGCTTACCAGTGTTCTGTCATCTTGCAGACCTGGACTAGATGATAATTATATTGGATCTTGTGTGATCTTGTAGAACTACTATTGCTTTGAAATTGGCCATAATCGGGAAGGCCTTATAGCCTGGCACATTGCATGTAATCAGTTGTGAATGAATAAAGATACTTATTTTCTCTCAGATCTGGTGTTTTGTTGTGTAATTCCACTGTGTTGTGGTTTGGCTGCAAGTTTGGATAGTCCTTAATTGGATTCTCCATACTTGACTGCATCAAGTGGTATTAGAGCGAGTTGATCTTGAAGGTGTGGATAGATCGCCAAAGGAGAAGTAGTTTGCACTAGGACCTTGGATTGAAGATGCCTCTAAGGAGAGCTCATGAGATCTCAGAAGAGGAAGCTACTGGAGAATTCAGTTGTGATGACTTTAGAGCCTTGTAGAAACAAGTGCAAGATCTACAGGAGGAATTGAGGAAGAATAAGACTACATTGAAAGAAGGTAGTGATGATGAATTAGAGGAAAAAGATCATTTTGAAGAGGCTATGGAAGAAGCTAGGGATCTAGAGGAGAATAGAATCCTGAAGGCTATGTCTAAAATTGGGAAAAGACCTAAGATTGAAGTTTCAACCTTTTTTGGAAGCCTTAGGCTAGACAAGTTGATTGATTGGATTAATGAGATAGATGAATACTTTGAGTATGAAGACATAGAAGATCCTGATAGAGTCAGATTTGCAAAGACTAAACTAAAGGGTCATGCAAATATTTGGTGGAGAGAATTTTAGTTGGAAAGAAGTAAGAGAGGAAAGGAAAAGATCACTAAATGGAACCAAATGGTTGACAAGTTGAAGAAGCAGTTCATTCTGGTGGATTATGAGTTGGAAATTTTTAAGAAGATACAAGCCTTGAAGAAGACTAACAAATTAGTGCAAAAGTACACTAAGGAGTTTTACAAAATTTTGATTAGGACTGGTCATTCTAAAGATGATAAAGAAAAGGTTGCTAGGTATGTCTATGGATTGAGACCTATTATTCAAGAAGAGTTACTTTTTGGATGACAACAATAGGAGGTGCTTATCAAATGGCATTAAAGATTGAAGAGAAGTTGAATAAGAAGTTTGAAGGTAGACAAAACAATAGGAACTGAGGTGGTGAGACTGGTGAGATAGTTGTTGAAAGTAGTCTAGTTGAGAATCCTAAGAAGACTGATGTGGGATCTGGTAGTGGTCAAGTCACTAATAATTTCAATAATGGATAGAGAGGAAGGTGGAAGAATGAGTTCACCGGCACTTGTTATCAATGTGGTGAAGTGGGTCATAGAAGTTTTGAATGTCCTAAGAAAAGAGTTACACTGACTGCTGAAGAAGACATTGTGAACGTGGCAGAAAAAGGTGAGTTTCTTATCTCTAGGAGGTTGGCTACATGTGTCCAGGAACCAGTGTAAAGAAGAAATTTGTTCAAAATCAGATGTAAGTGCAAGGATAAGGTATGTAATGTCATAGTTGATGGTGGCAGTTCTGAGAACTTTGTTTCAGATGAGATGGTTAGTAAGTTGAATTTGGAAAGAAGGAAACACCTTAACCCTTATCAGATTAGTTGGATACAAGATGTTTCTAAGGTTAGGATTGAAGAACAATGCTTGGTTAATTTTAAGATTGGATCTTATCATGATGAGATATTGTGTGATGTATTACCTATGGATGCATGCCATCTATTGCTCAGTAGACCTTAGCAATTTGATAGAAATGTTTTGTTTGATGGTCGTGCAAACACCTATGTGGTTAGGCATGAAGGATCTAGACATAAGTTGTTACCTTTATAGGAGATAGGAACCAAGGGATGTGGAATTATTAGGTGATGTCTGTGTGAAAAACCTCAGGAGCACATGGTTGATGAACCTATTCCTACCAAGTCTAGTTTGAAAGAGAAGGAGGATGATATATCTAAAGAGTTTGTTAAGATTAAGAGGTAGATGATCTTTCTAACAGTGATAGTACAATAGATAATGGCATTGATGACACAGAGAGATGTAGATGATATCGAGTTGATTGATGAGTCTGAAGAGGATGAGATTCACCAAGGTACTAATATGATTGGCAGTGGAAGGGGTGGTCAGATTCGATTATTATCCATTGCAGACAAGAAAGATAAGAGGTAGAAAAACTCATTACAGAAGACAAAGGATGAAGTGAACAGAACTTGGAATGATGGACAAGAGGAGATATGGGTTAAGAACAAATTTGGCATACCTGTTTTGATTCCCTTGAGAAGTTCCTGATTTCCTTATGAGAAAATCTTCTTTACCTAGGGTGTCTAATGCAGGAGCATCGTAGGATTCTTGGCAATCCTATATCAACCAAAAATATGTTTGTTTTGGAAAGGTAGATTGGTAGTTTTAATCTTATTTGTGGAGTATTTTCTCGGTCTTGGAGTATGGTTTCTCGGTTACAGTGTTTATCAAGGTGCTCGGTCTCTGAAGAACACTCGGTAACTAAGGGCATCAGTTACTCCTAGTGCTTAGTGATAACTGGGTTCCTTGGTGATGCTTGGCATGGTTGGTTCACTGGTGCTTAGTTATTTCTCTGATGCTCGGGTATTAGTCTTACCAACTTGGTTTTTTGGATGGATCGGCTTGGCCGATTGGCACATTTAATTTGGGTCATGTTCCTCGAGTTATGGATTGACCGTTGGACATGTGGGGACCTAGATCTGGTGTGTTGCATTCTCCTATGTGGATCTGGAGGCTGACATGGATAATTTAATTATTGTAAAGTTGTTTGAGATCCGACCATGTATTATATTTAATATTTGTATATTTGGAAGCCGATTGGGCTTTGAGATTTAATTGTTTGTAAAGGTGACATGTGGCTGGAAATTAGTATTTAAGAGTATGTTGGGTAGTTGTTTAAGGGGGCAGTGAGATTAGAATATAGCGGAGTTAGTAGCTTGCAAGCTTAAGCACAAGAAGATTGCTTGGTGACCTGTGTGCACAAGTTTAGATCTTTCTTGGAGTTCTTACCAGTGTTCTGTCGTGTTGCAGACCTGGACTAGTTGAGAATTGTATTGGATCCTATGTGATCTTGTAGAACTGTTATTGCTTTGAAATTGGCTGTAACTAGGAAGGCCTTACAACCTGACACATTGCATGTAATCAATTGTAAATGAATAAAGATAGTTATTTTCTCTCAGATCTGGTGTTTTGCTGTGTAATTATGTTGTGTTGTGGTTTGGCTGCAAGTTTGGACAGTCCTTAATTGGATTCTCCATACTTGACTGCATCACAATCAAATAATCCCCATGCTACATATATTATTTCACATTTAGAACATAATTCTATCAACAATGAGACTACACCATTTAAAAAACTTGTAACATTCACATTCACAAGAGATGAGTGGGAGAGAGAGAGGAGTCAGGTTTTTGAAACCTAGGTTATTGAGAGCTTACAAGGGAGGCTCTAATGAGACAAGGGAGGAGGATGATTTAGAATATGATGATGATGCAATTTTTTAGGGTGTGGTTGTGGAGGTTTTTCTTTTCTTAGTTGTCCATGTTTGTTTACTGGGAAAATGCGATCTAGCTAGTTCTTTTTGGTCTTTCTAGGGCATTCTATCTCGAAGAGATGGTGTGCACCTGGTGGATGTGAAGGCTTCCTTCTTACCTCATTTCTTCCATGGTAGTGGTCCTTGAAGTTCTTCCAAGGTCACTTTGTCTTCTACTAATGAGGTTTGTAGGTTGGTTCTTCATTGTAGTAGAACATTTAGTTTGGTGCAGGGCTATTTGGCATTTTCTGTCGATGTTGTGGAGGTGTGCAATATTGAGCATGGATATCCCTTTCCCATCTTCTAATTTTGTCCTACTTGGGTGTGGGTGATGGTGACTAATGGTGTACATAGATTTATATTTTTGGGAGGGAAGATTCTCCCCCATCGGTGTGCTCTTCACTCTGTCATTTTCTCTTTTGAGAAGGTATGGGTTTCTACGTATTGTGCTATTTGCAGGAATTAAAGGCTTGTTTTCTACCCCCTTCCTTGTGGGATGTCTAGTTCTTCCCCTCTTTGGGACCTTTTATAGGCTAGGGTCATTTCAGATGATCTTCTATATGATGGTTTAAGAAAGTTTGGTTATCTTCAAGTTTCTCTTGGCTAATATGATAAGGGATTTATTTCTTCTATGTTTTCTGAGAAGGGTTTTGCTGCTCTTCAATTCTTGTTTTCTCTGGTAGAGTTACTGACAGTTTGCAATGATTTTGGCTCTATCATGTGCCTAGGGGGATTAGTTTTTTTTTGCTCCCCTACACTCAGTGGGTGATGGGCTATATGTCTATTTTTTGGTTCAACTTGCCTCTATTTTTGGTGGAGGGTTTGCTTCTCACTTCATCATTTTGGTTGTTATTTTTGGGCCTTTTCCTTCCCATGTGATTCCATTTGAGGAGGGTTTGAATCCTATGGAGGTGGGGTCTTCCTCTTTGGGTTTTTATTGGGGTTGGACCTTTTCTACTCTACTTTGAACCTCTTCTCTTCCTCTCCCCTGGAGGAGGTGGGATTACTCTCTGGAGATGTCTTGTAGTTGGGAGAAGTCAGTTGTTCTTTTCCTCTTGTGGGTTCTAGACAATTTATGGTTTAGAGATGTGGATGGATCTTATTGGGATCTTCCTTCTACTTTACTATTATCTTCATAGTTCCTAGTTGGTTGTTCTAGTTTTCTTCTTCTTGGAACTAGTTGATGGTATCTAGAGGGGAGTTTTCTCTCTCATTTGCTCCTTTGGAGGAGGGATCATTTTCTATGGTGGTGAAAATGAGGGTGATATTTATGCAAGCGACTATTGTTTGGATTCTCATTCTATAGATGGTTTTGAGATCCTACTTATTCCTCTAAATCCTTCAGGTTCCTCTCTCTTTTTTATTCTAGATTTTAGGACACCTATCAAAATCTGATATTTTTTGTTATCATTTGATACCTCCTCTTTAGTTTCACCTCTATCCAAAGATCCTTTCTTGAAATAGGATTGTTGGATGCCCTAAAAAACTAGTGTTCTTCTTGACCTTCATGGCCATATTTCTTTTCTAATACTTTTTCTATACTTGCAGAAATGTAAGTTTTATGGGGTGTGTGACCCCTATTCCCAATGGTTACTGCTCCTCTCAAAATATTTTTCAATTACCTCTTGTGATGATTTTGACTTGTTGTTACTTTTATTGTAGGGTTTGAGCCATCTAATCCAACTTGACTTAATCATAACATTTTAAAAACTACTTTTATGTTGTTCTTGGATGGATGTCTTTTTATTAATACCTAATGTCTCATACAATGTGCATTATTATAGTGCAAGCCTATTTTTCAAACTATTTAATTTTTCATCAATGGTAATCCCTAAAAGAAATTTATCCATGTTTAACCAACCAAATGCAATTGTTAACTTTTATTATAAAGGCCGATAAATATTTATTTTTCCTTCTTTGTCACAACATTAAATAAATGCCTTACTACATTCATTCACCATGCGAACTTTCCAAATTTTGTGTAGGCTACACAAATGCTAACAAAGGTTGTTGAATTTGAATTTACTCATGATAAAATAGCATTTTCTTGAAACTTTATAGTCTTTCCAATGTATCAAATTTATTTTTATCATGTAATTATTGCACCATGAGACATCTCTTTAAGGCATTTTGGAAAACAATTTATATGCAGTGTGTGTGCCTATGTATTTTTCATGCTTATATACCAAAAAATATCCAACTATAATACATGAAGATATTGTGGAACACACTAGAAGAATGAGAGTGGTGGGGGTGATTTAGTCTTGAATAAAACTTAATTTTTTTTTCATAAACACTTATTAATTATCTTTATCCAACTAACTATCAATGAAATATATTGTAATAAACAAACAAACACATGAAAACCAATTTTTTGAGTAAAAACCAATGTCGGTAAAACCACAGAGAGAATCAAACTCACTATATGAATAATTGATTACAATATTTTAAACCAAAGACCAAGGATATCACTGCTCCTCATAAGGGCTTGCAGGATAAGGAACTGAACCTTGGAAATATATAAAGGACTTGCAAGGTTGAGACACACAATCCTAGGGAAAGATACAAGATTGTATAAGTTTTGAAAATAACTCACTTTCTTCTAGAAAGCATAGGGAATTGAATTGAGAAAATGTAGGATATGTTAATCATATGAAACATTTACTACCACAAACTCTATCTACAATTACCATTCACACATCTTATCTTCCACATTCACATCTGATTGATTTATCATTCAATCCATGCTCGATCTTTACTCAACAAAATATCCACATGCCTATATAAATCAACTTGATCACCAAAAATCTCAACTAGGTCATCTACAATAAAAATAAATAATATTTATACAAATTTAGCCACCATGAACACTTGCGCTAAATGCAGTTCACCCTAAGGGACAAAAGGAACCCAAATGTACATCATACCACACCTCACACAATTGAATTAACTAAAGCGCACACAAAAAAATACACATACCTCTCATGCTAGGACATTTGATTAAATTAATTACTTTAAATTGATTTAATTGTTAGATACTATTGACATTTAGGAATTAGTTGATTTTGATGATTTTGCAACTTTAATGATTAGATTAGATTAATAGAAATTGATATAATATGAATTCAATTCAATAAAACAATAGATTCTTTGCAAAAATCTTTATGAAGAATTACAAGTATTGCTTATAGATGAAGCATCCTTAATTGGCAATTATTTCCTATATTCAATTGACAAAAGAATGAGAGAAATAAAACATATCCCAACAAATTTTTTTGGTGGCGTTGATATAATATTCAGTGGAGACTTTTATGAAGCTCAACCAATACAAGACAGTTACATGTCTGAATCTCTTGTAGTCAATAAAGAAAATTTACCATACACTTTCTAGCTACATATGATCACATGCTATGAATTAAAAATAACAATGTGGCTTGAAGAAATGAAAAGTTCATTTCAATTTTAAACAAAATACGAATTAGTTTGCATTTAATGATACTAATATACAAATAATAATTTCTATCTCAAACTACCTATTGATCCAACATTTCCATATCTTTTCTACACAAACAAATCTGTAGAACAACATAGTAACAAAATGTTGTCAATTGTAAATAGTGAACCAATCATTATAAATGAAATTGATGAGGAAGAAGATAATTATGGTAACATACCAATGCATATGAAAAAAAAGTCTACAACAACGAATAACACTAAATATCAACATGTTAGTCACATTATATGCAAGAAACTATGACATAAATGATGGACTCATAAATGGAGCTAATGGAATTTTTAAGGCATATACAACTGCAAACAAAATTGATATAATATGGATTCAATTCAATGACATAAATATTGAACTAATTCAATCAACAAAATCAAGACATTTGTTTATTAAGAACATTTCAAAATAATGGGTATGAAGACATTGAAGGAAATATAGGATGAGATTTACACTTTATTTGGTTCACAAGTTTCAAGTGCTAAAATGTCCATAAAGAAAAAATTGTTTTGATTGAAGATGAAAGAGGGAGATAATATCAAGTTCAACATATAAGTACATTCCATCCTCTCTTTAATCGACATGCTAGAGTAAATTCCAAAGTCGATGATGATGATGTCAAGAGAATCTTACTAAGTAGCATGCCTTCAATTTTTTATCATATTATTTTTAAATTGAACAAAATGAATTCCAGTTTGGAAACTATAATTTCTTCTCTAATTGATGAAGGAAGTAGAGTTGAAAAGAGTCATTTAAATATTGATAAAAATAATTTTCTTGCAAAGAAAAAATCTAACATCGCAACAAGGAAAGAATTGAAATTTTAATATTGTAAAAAATTGGACATGTGCAAATGAATTGTATTTAGCCAACCAAAGATCTCATCAATGAAAAGTTGAAGAAAAATATAGCTTTCATTGTGACTAAGGGTGAAACACAATTTTGTGGTTTTGCATTACGTACAAATGAATCATTTGATGATGAGAACTCACCTTGAAATGCAAAATTTGATTAAAAAAAATTACTTTACAGAGTAGAAAAGAAAATAGACTAGAGGTTGGAGGTAACAAAAGTAGGAGGATTTTTTTCATCCTGAGCTATCTTTTCTCTTAGGGATTATTTATTGCATGAGAATAACCCTATTTGTGTACTTGCAGAAAATAGGTAGCTTGGCATATTTATGTCCCTTCAAGGAGAAAGGGGGGAAAACATTTCTTGTATTTTCACTTAGTGTATTCATGTATGGTTGGTGATTTGTTGAGCACTTGAGGAGTCATTAGTCACACTCGGAGGAGATGTAGACTTTTCAAGGAAAGGGTGTCTCGTGTGCACAAATTTGAATGGTGATTTGTGTACTAGGGAGAGATAACTTCCACAACAATTGAGGAGGTGGTAGAAACACATGGAGGAGATGTGGATTTTTGGAGGAAAGGCATCTCATGTGCAACACACAGTAGGAATAAGAAACATACTCAGAGGAGATGTGGTATTTTGGCAGAAATGTGTCTCATTATGTATAGGGATGGAAATATTTTTATGTTCTCTCATATTATGCAAATAGTTGTAGGTTCTACTAGTCTTACATTCAAGAGATCCAACAATGTAGTTAGTTTAGTGTTTCTTGGTGAGTGAGGATGATTGGTGAAGGTGCTTCATCAAATTCTTTAGAAGGATTGGGTTAAAAACCATTCAATGTTTCACTCTTGTTTGAATTAATGTAATAAATGGGGAATGATGGTGTATTACATTATAGGTAGGTTTAGTTTTAGTTTACATTAATAAAACTACCACTTAGTTATCAATGGTTATGTAACTATGTTTAAGTTTTTCCTATTTAAATGTACCTTTTGAATCAATTAAATATATTGATCAAGTTATGTTCTGTTCTCTTGTGTCAATATGTAGTAGGTAAGAATATATTTTGAAATATTAACATTTCTTATGAATAGAAAAGTGTAATATGTTTTTCTTTACCACTTTGATTATGATCATAATAGTAGTTTTATGAGCTCTCCAAATAGGAAAATTAGCCCATAGTTGAATGGGATCCAGGTTTAAAAATAGCACTACTCTATGAAATGATATATTGACTATTTAGGAAGATATCCCACGGCAGCCTCTCTAAACTCAATCCTTCTTCAAGCTCTGAGATGAAATCATATAGGTTGGGATGTAGCAAACTGGGGAAGCATATGAGTTTTAGATACCACTTCATTATGATTTATATATTGGAGTGGATGATTAACATTCTACTTTATGTTTATGCTTTTGATGTTAGAGGTGTTTATGCTTGAACACTTGTTTCCTTTCTCTGGCATGATCACTACCTTGGAGATTTTATCACAAGCTATTTAACCAAAATCTTATGCTTAGCCCTACCACATTGAGTATGGATTTTTGGTTTGATTGTGTTTATGGCTTATTTTTTTAGTTCCATTTAGAGATGAAAAATTCAAGATCCTTGTCAAGTCAATTTCTAGCCCAAGTTATTCTCAAAATTTTCCCACTAGTTGTTTTAAGATTGTCTACATTATTTTGCATTTGTTTGATTGATGTAAAAAAACTATTTATGTCACGAGAAATCAGGGCTTTGATGGATGAAAGGTCAATTTTAATAATTTTTCAAGAGCTCCATGACTTTTATGTTCAAGAAGTTCTTCTAGACATTTTTTTTCTTTTTGTACTAGAAAAACCCAAAAATCTCTATGATTGCAAATTTTATTTGGGACAAGGGGCTTATCAAAATACACGACTCATTGACTTAGGTATATGAAACATCCAAAAAAATTCTTATACATGAAAGTGTTACAATATGCCATGAGTTCATGAGAAATTAATATAACTAATCTTTCATCCACCTAAATCCCCAATTTTCATGGCGTAGATAAAATAATCAATTAGATAATTATAAAATCATGTAATTATAATCTTTAAAAAAGTTGTAAGATAAAATCTTAAATGCATTAGGCAAAAATTTACTTGATAAGAATTCTACATTTTACATTCTAGAAATTGTATTTAAACATAATTCTAAATTATATTTAAACATGATAATCCACACTCAAAGTAGTAAATTAGAAAATAAAATTTATTAAATACCTTGTGATAACATTTTGGGTAAATATCTTATTTAAATAGTTTATTTTTTATAACTAATATGCTTTTAAATTTAAAGAAAATTGGCCTTTACTTTTACTTTGAATAAATCAAGTATTTACTTTTTGACAATTTTTTATTTTTATTTTGTAAAAATTAGACTTTGACCTATGATTTCTAGGACTTTCAACTTAGAATAAATGAAATTGTTTACTTTTGACGATTAATATGCTTTATTTTTCAATATTTGACCTTTACTTGTGATTTGTAGTTATGATAAACAAAATAAGAGTTTTTAACTTAGAATAAACTGAAGTGTATACTTTATAGCAACTAAAATGTTTTTATAATTTTCATTTGTCAATCCTAATGTCAAAGATGGGGAGTGCGCGAGTAGGAGCAGGAGCGGGAGGTATTTTGAATTTTGTTGGTGTAATTAAATATTTCTAATTACACTTTACTTAATCTCACTTAGGTTAATGCATTGCATAGTAGTTTGTGATTGAGACACCTAGGAGTGTGCACATCTATTAAGCACATGGTGTAGGAGAAATTCCACTTTTGGTGTGATAGTTGTCTTCACATACCTCATTGTGTGTGAGATCCACCTTTCGTGCTCTTATCGCATTATCATCCTAATCCATTGCACATGATTTATTGCATTATGGAGGATGATCCACATTTGGTGGACATGTGATTACACCTAGCATAGGTGATAGCTTATCAGCTCCTTATCATTCTCTCTTATTGCCTTTCCTATATAAGGAGGCCTATTATGTAATCTTTATATGAACATAAGAACATTGATTCATTCATCAATTCAATCAAGGTGAATTCATTGGATCTATTCAATCCATCTTTGCATTCATATTATCTCTCTTGTGCTTTTCGTCAACCTCTAGATCCTTGGTTCAATATTTTCTATTTGCAAATTCTTAGATGGTATCAGAGCCATTGGAGTGTTTTAGATCAGCCGATTTGAAGAGATCTTGATGCAAGCTTTGAAGATCCAAATCTCAGATCTGGCAACCAGCATGCGATAGAGGCGTCTTGGAGTAGATCTAACCTCACCATTGCGTCTGAGAGGCTGTTTTGGTTAAAATCGACTATAAACTCGACGATATCTTGTGAAAGTCAAATCTGAGGCAAAAAAATTTTGCAAATCAGACTGTACGGCCCGATCTACCCTCTTTGGTACGATTTTGTCAAAGAAATAAAATATTTTTTTTAATTCCTGTTAATTTTTTGGAATTTTTTTTGGGTAAAATTATTGGGCTAGTAAGAGCCCTAGCACACGGGACAACATATTCCACCAACATATCACATACAACATCAGCATTGACGTGACCCATCAAAGTCAGCTCATGCTTGGACTGCGCACAAGGCCAACCCTAGCCTTTGTTGTTTGCATTATAATCGGGCCCTTGCATAGATAAAGGGATTTAAATCCCCTTGTGTAGGGCATGTGGGATTAATTCCCACAACCGTTGCTAGTGAGCTCAACCCCCGCTCCACTGCTAGTGGTAGATCCCCCCACCACAGTGGGCTTCCTCCACCAAAGCGTTCACAACAACACTACAGTGGACGCCACCCATGTTGCTGCTTTCAACAGAGCCTCACCTCCACCAAAAGACATCTCTGATTTGCAGATCCACCCTCGACTCTGCAGCTTCACCAACAGACACCTCTATTCTACAGCGGTGCCCCCTGCGCCACCTCCGCCGCTCCTCTATGGAAACCCCCGAGCTCTGCAGATCCACGCGGCCAAAAGACATAATGCCACCCCAAGCAGCCCATCTCTGCCGCTCCTTCGCACCTGACCCACCACTACATCAATAGTCCATGCAGACCTATCACCACCATGCAACATCACCTTAGCTGCCCCATCTGTACACCCGAGGAAACAATAGACCACCACCTCAAACAAGGCGCACCCAATCATAGGAGGACACATGTCACAGTGGCCACATCATCATAGTGACATCATCACCACATCATTTGCAGTGTCACCCACCACAACACTGCCATGTCATCTATCCGTATAGTACAGACATCACCTCAGCACCATGTCATCTGAAAGGGGCCCATTTTTTTGCTTGCGTCACTGTTTCACGAGCCTAATTTTGACGGCCGTCTAGCTGTCACCGCAAGGCAAAATTGGGTTTTTTTGACGGCTGTATGACTGTCAAATTTAACCTAGTGTTTTTCTGACGTCATCAGGGTTTGGAAATTTGACTGCCTTCACCATCTGCATTTTTGATTTGAGAGTCCAACTTTGAGGGACCATAACTTGGTCATCCGGGCTCCAAATCGGGTGTAATTTTTTTTGAAATTGGGTAGAATTTCCTGAACTTTCTAGTGGTGGTGTTGATTTTGCATTTTGTTAGCCTAATTTGTTAGAAATTTTAGATTTTGTTGACTGTTCCTGTATGTTCTCAATTATTGCAACTTCCAGGGCTTCGTTTGGGCACATACGGTAACATTGTGAGGTGAAATTTTCTTTGAAAGTGCATGATTTTTCATCTACTTTCTAGATATGTGATCAGATTTGAGTTATTTTGGGTAGACATATCACTTTCAGCAATAGGTCATTTTGGGGCTATATTTGCACTTGGTTAATCCTTGGATTTTAGTTTTTTGATTTGCATCAGTCATTTGAAGGAGTTATTAGTAGTTATCAGTCATTATTTAGTTGCAATATGGATAATTAAAAGGTTAAAATCCTCACTCCATATAACTACCATGAATGGAAAGTTTCTTTAAGTGATCATTTGTTGAGTCTTGGATTGCTTAGAATGACTCTTGGGGAGGATCAAGAACCTCAAATAGGTGTTGTAGAAAGGCAAAAATGGTTTGATCAAAGGGATAAAGCACTTGGCTCTCTTAGATCATCCATCTCTCGCGACTTGCACTTTCATATTGCATCTTGCACACATCCTCATGATGCTTGGGTCACATTGGAAGGACTCTTTGGTAAACCTGATAGAATGAGGAAATTCAGATTAGACAATGATCTCATAGGTCTTAATCCTAGTGATTTTGACAATATTCAATATTTTTTCTCTAAGTTCAATACTATTAGATTGGAGCTTTCTTCATGTGGCATTGTTAAAGGGGATGAACAATTGATCTTTTCTATTCTTTCCAAGCTTGGTCCTGATTATTCTATCTTTGTTTCTACATTCTATGCTACTATGGATGCTCTTGGTAGTGCATACAAATTTCCCTCTCTTGATGAATTTGTAGCACAACTCACAAGGGAACAAGCAAAGTTGGCACACATGGGTCAGTTGAAGCCTTCCACACATCAAGCATTGATTGCAAGTGAGTCTACATAAAGGCTTCTAATGGAAAAGGAAAAAAACACAATAAGGATCCTAAGCCTCATGACAAAGGTAATGAATCTTCTTCACCAAAAAGTACTGAATCCAAGTCCTCTTCACGAGAGGAATCATCTAGAAGAAAGAGAGATAAATGTGCATATTGTCAAAAGTTAGGACATGATGAGCATAAGTGTTTTCAAAAGAAGATTGATGAGCTAACTCACATTATTTAGAAACACAACATTAAGTTGCCCTCATCAATGTCTACTCCTTCTACACATTTGGTAGCTTCTACATCTTCATCATCATCCAAAGACAAAGGTAAAGGACCAGCACTCATGGCTTCCACACATCCTGAGCAAGGTAAATGGCTTCTTGATTCAAGTGCATCACATCATATGGCATCTTCTATGGATATGTTTTCTTCTATTGAGCCTTGTAATTCTCCTAATATTTTGATGGGTAACAACACATTCATGAGAGTTTATGGGAAATGTTCTATTCCTATGGGAGAAGGGACATTTAATGATGTTCTTTGTGTACCATCCTTGACCACTAATCTTCTTTCTATTTATCAAATTACACATGGGCCACAAGGTAAAATTGTTGAGTTTACTCCTGATTATGTCTATATTAGGGACATGGAGACTAGAAATGTCATAGCTATGGGAGTTCTTGATCATACATCCCGCTTGTATTATTTTTCTAATTTTGTTGATAATGATGATGATATACATGATGTACCCATCCCTTTGCCAAGGGATAATTATGAGGATAATTTTGGGCACTTGAATCATTTTGTTGTTGAGACAAGTGTTGATCGTCCTACTCCACTTCCTGCTTCTTCAAACATGGGCTCTACTATTCAGTAGGATGATCATAGTGTTTCAGATCTTGCAAAGTGTGATGACTACTTGGATGCATCTTCAACATTTGTTGATTCTCATGATGCAGATTTGGAAGACATACATGAGGGGGTTTCTCTTTCCCTTGATAATAGTTTCATCATAGATGGGGACACTTCTTCACCTTCTTTGGAGATTGGTACACCTGATTCTTCTCCTTCTTCACTTGGTTTGTCACATGAAGTGATAGATTCTTTGAGGTTGGAGATTCCTAATCAGTCTTCAAAGATTCATGCATGGAGACTTTCATCTTCTTCCTCCTATTTGCACAAGGATTGGATTCTTCATCATTTGATGTATCTATTTCTTCTTAAGGGGAGACATGTTTCTTGTAAGCATTGGCTTATCTATTGTTTGCAAGTACTCTTCATGAACGTGGGAGCTTCTATATTATGGGGGGGATATCATGTCTCCAACTATCCTTCTTATGGGGGGATACTTCTTTGTATATACATGATGTATGTAGTTCTTGGGGGGTCTTGAGCACTCCATCCATCCATGCATCTTGTTTTCTTCTCTCTTTTTGGGGGAGGGTTTTTCCCATGAGGTTTTCCCTCTTTCTCCACTTTATGAGAGTTATGCATTTCATGTATTGTGTACATGGGTACCTAACATGGCCTAGTAGCTAAGACCCATCTTGCATTGTGAGTTTAAGTGCATTCCCCTAAGTTTCACTTAAGGGGGGGTGTTGGTGTAATTAAATATTCCTAATTACACTTTACTTAATCTTACTTAGGTTAATGCATTGCATAGTAGTTTGTGATTGAGACACCTAGGAGTGTGCACATCTATTAAGCACATGGTGTAGGAGAAATTCCACTTTTGGTGTGATAGTTATCTTCACATACCTCATTGTGTGTGAGATCCACCTTTCGTGCTCTTATCGCATTATCATCCTAATCCATTGCACATGCTTTATTGCATAATGGAGGATGATCCACATTTGGTAGACATGTGATTACACCTAGCATAGGTGATAGCTTATCAGCTTCTTATCATTCTCTCTTATTGCCTTTCCTATATAAGGAGGCCTATTATGTAATCTTTATATGAACATAAGAAAATTGATTCATTCATCTCTTTGATCAAGGTGAATTCATTGGATCTATTCAATCTATCTTTGCATTCATATTATCTCTCTTGTGCTTTTCTTCAACCTCTAGATCCTTGGTTCAATATTTTTTATTTGCAAATTCTTACAAATTTGAAGGTCGAAGGGAATCCAGGTTTGCAGGCTATGGGATCTTTAGGTGATGCCTACTTCAAAGAATCTCTAGCAGAACAGGACTTTGCAGATCCAGAGAAAAATGATGGGATCCCACGTGAAAAGGAGAAAGACCCTGGAAAGAGGGATGGGGTGGAGGATGAGAATTTGGGCATCCCTCCAAGACCATCTACAACCATGAAGACCTAGGCACGTGACTAGGATGAAAAATCCATCTACCGTCGGTGCTCAACCCTCTTCAGAATCAAACCTAGAGGAAAGTCCTCTTTCCCTTCTATTAAGGACCTTTTAGACAAGGAAAAAGGCAAATACGCTATAGAGATACCAAATGAACTGGTTGATCACAATATAGCTACCATGGACCATACTCTTGTTGGTAAGTTTGTTGGGTCAAGACCTAACATAGACATCGTTAGGATCTTTGCAAAAAAGAAATGGGACTTAAAGGGTCAAGTCTAGGTTTTAGCCATGGCGAAGGGATTTCTATCTTTTGAGTTCTCCTGCAAAGAAGATCTGGACAAAATCCTCTGTGCCAAAACTTGGGCCATAGGAAAGGTGACTTTGGCACTACAAAAATGGACCCCTAAGCTTGATCTCAATGATTCCTTCTTTGTCCAGGCCTCAGTGTGGGTAAGATTTCCTGAACTCCCCCTGGAGTTCTAGTATGAAGATGTTTTTGATGGGATAGCCAAATCCTTTGGCACCCTACTTTCCATTAATCCAATGACTGTGGCAAGGTGATGCCTCACCTACGCTAGGATCTACATAGGGGTGGAAGAATGCCAGTTAATGTCAGAAATCATTGAGCTCTGATCCAAACTGGGTAAATGAGTGTAGAAACTTGACTACAAAAGTGTTCCCTTCGCTTGTTTCTCCTGTAAGAAAGTGGGACATAGAGCTAAATCATGCCCTGTATTCCAGAGCTAGGAGAAAGAAAGGAAAGCTAAACTTGCACAAGGAAATAATATCAATGGAAGAAATAATAGCCTTGAACAAAGAGATGCTACGAGAGATATAACAAACCCTCAGGAGGGTACTAAGGTCAAAACATAAAGAGTTTGGAAGAAAAAAGAACAAGCTGAGACCATTCTAGTAGTCCAAAAAATCAAGGTAGAAAAGGAAACAACGGTAGAGGAGGAGCCACCAAATCTGTAGCTTAAAACTAAAGAAACTAGTGGAGAGACCCCCCATCTAGAGGGAATAGATCTAGAAATCACCATCCAGCAATAAATTTTGGAAGAAAACAAGAATGTAGTTCTGACTAAAGGAGGCAACTCATTTCCTGGCACCACATCAGTTTCCTTTGTTCCAGAATCCCTTGCTTCCCACAGAAGAAGGATTTTCTAGCCTGGAACAAAGCATGCAAAGAGGAACCTCCTTTCAATACTCTCAAACTTGTCCTAAGAAGCAGGACTCAAGGAAGTTTCAATAGATGGAAGATCTAATGGTAATAGCCTCCCCTAACCAATTCACCAAAATGGAAGAGCTCTTCGCCAAGTATAAAGAAGAAAAGGAGGGTTGGATCACTATCCATAATAAGAAGAAATCCAACAATAGAGACCCATTTCCTATTTCCCCTATAGCTACCAAAAGAAGATGCAGGAGTCAAACCTAAAACTCTAGGTAAGAAGAGGGCTAGCTAGATCAAGCAAGAGGAAGCCAGCAAGAACATAGCAGATGGGACTCAGAGGACCATCCACACAGTCTACACCTCCAATAAGAAATGAAAGTCATCTCCTAGAAAATTCATGGGCTAAATAGCTCACACAAGCAGGATGCTATTATAAACATGATAAGGATCATAAACTTGACATTTTCTTAATTGAGGAAATAAAGATGCATAAGGACAAGCTTGAGTGTATCAATTTCAGTAAAGTCATGGAAAACAAAGCTACCAGTTTAGATGGCACCTCTAGAGGTCTCATGACTATGTGGAATTCTTATCATCTTAGAGCTGAAGTCATCTACGAAGGAGGTAACCTTCTTCTTATGCAATTTACTAAAATAAAAGATAATGAAAGTTGGTTCATATTTAATATTTATGCTCCTAATTCCAAAAAAGATAGAAAGGTCTACTAGAACAAGATTAAAACCACCTTAGCATCCTTAAACCTTCCTAAGGGCATTATTATGGGGGACTTCAATACTCCCCTAAAAGAAGGGGAAAAATAGGGAGGGATTTCCCCAGACATGGAAAGAAGACAAGACTTAATGGATTTCATCAACGACTAGGCTCTTCTCGATATGGACCTCCAAGGAGATGATTTCACCTAGTCCAATAGGCATGTTGGAAAGGATTGCATCCAAGTCTGGTTGGACCATGCCTTGATCACGTTAGATTGGTTGAATCAATTCTCTCTCAACCTCTCTACTTTGGTTCATGTTGGCTCAGATCATTCTCCTATCTCTCTTTCCCTGGACCAGATCGCCAAGAAAAGGAACTTCCCCTTCTGATTTGAAAAAATGTGGATTTTCCACCCAAATCTACCTAATAAAATAAAAGAATGGTGGAACATTGATGTAGAGGGCACTGCTATGTTTAGAGTGGAAAAAAAGCTAAGGAATATCAAATTCAATGTAAAAAACTGGAACAAAGATGAATTTGGTCATATCTTTACTTCCAAAGACAAGACTCTTAATGATCTTAACCTTTTTCAAGATGAAATCCAAAAATAGGGATATGATGAAGAAAGATTGAATAAGGAGAAATCCATCCTATCTGAATACCACAATATCATCGGGTAGGAGGTGTGTGTCTAAATTTTGTACTTGATTTGTAGACACAACACTTCAGTAAAACATCAGAGGTTAGCTAAAATTGAAATTGTGCAATAAATGAAAACTAAACTAACCAGGTGATTTACTGCCTTCTAATAGGTGCGAGTATGATGTTCTCAGATTGTATCGAGATCAGTGACCTTGACGACACCTAAATGAAGGATTTGAATGCAAAAGATGGATATGGAATGTATGTAATTAATCTATTTTTTTGGATTTTAGATGCAATAAGATGAAAAATGATATGAAATCTATGATATGTAAAAACTAATATGCTATGATATGCTAAATGATCTAACAAATGAAAACTAATATGATATGAAAAACTATGCAATATTGATCTCAATAAGCTTGGATTCGCAAAGATGATTCTTCAATCTCCAATTCGGCAACATGATTATGCAATTCTTGTGGATAATTTATGAAGAGCTAAAGCCTTAATTTATAGAAATCTAGGGCTTTGGAGGTGCATGGAAAAAAGCCATAAATCACTCAGATTAACTCAGCTTGATTTTTGAGTTATCTGATTATAAAGAATAATTAACTCACAAAAACATGCAAAAGCAGAGTTGAACTCAAAATAGAGTTTAGCTTTAATTGATAATTGATAGTTGTCTGCTTTTATGATTGTGCATGTTTTATTTATGAATTAATTTAATAATAAAGTGATTTATTTCCAACTTAACTGATTTTGAAAAATAAAACAATTGATTTATGGATTAATCAATTATTTTTCAAACTTTTATTCAAAAATAATATTATTAAAAATTGAGAACTTGCTTTAATTAATTAAATAAGAATTTAATCAATTATTCATAGGATTTTGGATTTATTGTCAAAATTAAATAATACAATTTAGGAATAAATAGAATTAACTTCAATTAAACAATTAAGTGGCAGAATTAAATCTAATTAATTAAATATTGAGAATATTTAATTAATCAAACTTTAGGATAAATAGGATTTATCTCCAAATAATCATTAAATTAAAGATAATCATGATAATTAGGAATATTCCCCAATGTAGAATTTGAGATAATCAACTAGGATTCGATGATGTTTAGATGTGCCTTAGGTTAGGACTTCAATGTCGATTTCATTCGATATGTTGATATAGGAGATTAATGAACCTATAGCCCATTTTTGGGGTATTACATTTTGCCCCTCTTTGAATTGATGTGTGAAGCGCAGTGGTTCAAAGATAGTCAGTGTTTGATAAAGATATGAAACTGATTCAAAATTGATAATTGATATGAGACAGAAGCTGATTGAAAGATTTGATATGAAGATAATAGGTCCTGAATGACCAAAGATAATGTTAACTATAACAACGATGAACCAATGAAACAAAAGCATCAAAATGCCTAATTCCGAACCTTATGATTGCCAAGAAGTGAGTGACCGATTCCAGACTTGATTGTCCTTAGAAGAATCATGTAGGTATCACATCTGAACCCTTCAGTTACCGAAGAACCAAGGAAATAACACATTTGAACCGATAGTTGCAAAAATCGATACAATTTACAAGATTTAGAGAATACCAGATTGATATGGATCTTGATGAATCTAATATGCCCCGAGTGATGATTGATTTACCCCGAGCGATGAGGTCTTTTGATGAATCAACAACTAGACATGGTTGTTGTCTTGATTACTGAGGAAAGATATGACTTCAGCTTTAGATTACAAACTTTGAATGATATGCAATACCATGCCCCTTTCGGGATGAAAATTAAAATTTGACAAGAAAAGTCAGTGTTGATAGTGTTCAGAAGCATGTTAATTGATTTGAGAAGTGGTTATTCATGTTCGAGAATGCATTTTGCATCATTTGGAGGCCCTGAAGACCAAGTTTGACAAGGTGAAACCATGAGTTGACCATGGTTAACCAAGTTGAAATTTTGATAGTTTGATGTAAGATAATCAGTTAAGTTGAATACTGGATTTTTGTGATGATTGAAGGTCGATTATGCAAGTAGTTGATGATATAAATGATCTCAGATTTTGATTTTAATCTCGAAAAAGGATTCTACTTGCTGTTTCATTGGAGGAACCTTCATGTGAGATTCAGCTCTTGTTAGATTAGAAGATGTGATTGAAGAATCATTTAAGCATTGAAGTTTATTGAGTCATTGTGAGATCATGCAACATGAAAAATGCAAAGAGACATGCAGAATGAAATGCAACCTAAGACCTAGGACCTAGTCACTAATCATATGTCGATTTGTTATCATCATTGAACTTTTAGGTAACCGGATAAATCAATACAATGCCCACTAGCTATGAAACCATAGACATATGAATATCAATTTGTATGCACAAGAATCAATACAACACCCACTGGTCAACAACCATGGATATATGAATATTGATTTTATTTTTGGAATGTTAGATTAGATATAAGCACCAAGGCACAAGTGTCAGGATGACCTGAATATCATGTCCATTTTGATATAGAAATTTGTATAAGCATCAAAACATAAACGTTGTGATGACCTAAATACGCCTTGCATTACAAACACATCAAGTAGTCAAGAGATCATTCTAAATCCAATGTGAATTACCCATAGTGACCCTTTATCATTCACATCCTTAGGTAAGATCGCATTTCACAGTAGGACAAAGAACTCACTCAAAAAGACAAGAGTTAGATCAAACTTCCATGAACTTTTCGGGTATCAATGGTCGAGGTACGCATGGCCATCCAATTTGAGATAGAGGCTCTTATAGTTGGACACCATTTCAATCCAAAATTTCCAAAGTTGTTGGATTTTCACATACAAGCAAAAGACAAAGAAAAGATTATGCCCCTAGTCATCACTCTCTAAATCCTGTAAAGGACATCATCGAAGAGCTCAAAGGGACACAATATGCAAAAATCTCAATGTGAATCAATAAGCATACAAGGAGATAAAAGCATGTAAAAAGCATAGATTATTTTTAGTTTGTGTTTGATTGCGTTGTTGTAGATGCAAAATCCTTTCTGGAGAGGAGACTAACTGACTAACTCAGATGAAGCTTCAAAGGACTTTGACTAGATATGATACGTCTAAGATACATTGGAGACCATAAGATATGACATTGATCACCCCCAAGTGTTAACATTGATAGGATACAGATGCTTGAGCTGATTGGTGTACAGATCGACTTATTGAAAAATGGAAATGCGGAAACAAACCGACAGATATGTACAAACTAAAGCAAGACTGAAAGCTGGGAAAGACCAATATTGTGCTGATAGATGGAGCATTTTGAAACAAGTGGCGCCCGTTTGCCAGGTTTTCACCATCTTGGCAGAGATTCTATTTTTGCTACCAAGGCACCTGTTTCCAAGTTTTCACCTGTGTGCACCCTAAAATGGTCGCCTAGACTGTGGACCCCATTTCTGCAATTTGTCAAATCCCTGAATCAATATTTTCAAAAATCAACATTTTTCAATTATATCAATTTTCTTGATCAAATCATAATCAATTCAATATTTCCTAAGGTTTGAGCCTTATTTAAATTAAAAGAAATAAAAATAAATTTTTTATTTAATTAAGAGAACATGCTCCCTTTTAATTAATTAAAAATCTCTTTTAATTAAATAATAAAATCACTTTATCCTAAGCCTTTATTTAATTAAAAGGAATTTCCTCCCCTTTTATTTAAATAAAAAATCTCCACTTTTTTTCTTATCCTTGTTGCACAAATAAAGCATTTAATTCTTATTTATAAAGAAAAATAAAATAAAAAATAAAAGAAAAGTACTTTTGCCTCACATGGACATAAAGTAAATGCTCAACATAAAGTAAATGCTTCTAATTTTCTTATTGGAGGATATTTGTGCACAAGGATCAAGCTTCTTTTTTTCTCCATCGTTGATTAAGTCTTTTGCCTCTTCATCTCCATGGTCCATTGTTTTTCACTTCCTATAAAAGAAGAGCTCTCTTCCTCATTTGCACACACAATACATACTTGAATTATTATGCTACAGGTTTTCTAAGTCATTGAAGCTTTTGGAGATATTCTTGCATCAAGTTTTGAAGATTTGGAGCATCATTGGATTCATCTTGCATCTACATCACATCCTAGCTTGCATCATATTTGCATCATCATGGTATCATTTCCTTTCATGTTTTAGATTAATCTCACATAGTTTAATTAGAGGGTTTGTAACTCTTTCATTTCTATTTTCATAGCTTAATTGCATCTTCATTCTCATAAGATTAATTTACATTCTCATATAGATTTTCATAGCATTGCATTCATTTGGAATCTCTCATTAGGTGTTTGACTAGCAAGGTCATGAGTTTATAGCTCTAGCTGAGAGCAATTTTACAAATCTTGCAACTCTGTGCATAGAGAGCTATGGATCGATTTGTGAGGGCTCATTCTTGAGTTTTCTTGCATGTAAGGATTCATAGAAGTGTGACAACATTTTAGCACACATTTTTGGTGCCCACCGTGGGGCAACCCACTTTTTACATGCTAGTTTTGATTATTTTTGGAGCTAACCCTTGTGCAGATTTGTTTGGAGATGAAAAACCCTAGATTTGAAAGATTTGATCATATCTCCCAAATGGCTTGGTATTTTGGTCTGAAAATTTTTTTGCAAGTTGAAAACATATCAAAAAATCTCCAAAAACATTTTTAGAATTTTTGGAGGTGATTTGTATTTTTTATGATTTTTTCTTGATTTTGCATTAAAAAATCAATTTTTGGCGCAAATCAGCATATTTTTTAGAGATTTTTACATTTCTAGAAATTTCTTGGAATTCTATAGGGGGTCCATTCACTGTGTTTTTAATTTAGAAATCATATCATAGCTCATTTGGTCAATTTATAAAAACTAGTTTGTTTTGGTAAAATGGGTCTCTAGGGCACAAATGAAGAGATTTTTCTAAAATTTTTACATTTTTGGAAAGCTCTCTATTTTTTGACAGAGGTATTTTTTTTTGCATTTTGGATTTAGAGTCTGAATTCATGTGGTAAAAATCAGCTCTTGTTGACTAGGTCAAATGCAAAAAAAATAAAATTTTGTGATGGGTATGCACTTATTTTTCATTGTTCATTGCATGATATGAGTTATCATTTGGATTCTTTATTGGTTATCATTGCTCCTAACAATTGATTTTTAGATCTAACCACCTTAGAGTTTGCATAAGTTGGATATACATTGCATATCTTGTTTGCTTGTTTTCTCGTCTTGTTCATTTGAAGGTGCATGGTTTGCTTTCATGAAAAATGCTTAAAACAAACCAAAAAAGGGTGAAATCTACTAAGCACGTTGCATTGGACTTGAGGTATTTTGTTACAACTCTACAATATTTAGATCTTGAGATTAAAATTGAGCCTCTTATGTGTTTGGCTTGAGTGTTTACATGCTTTCATAGAACACATTTCAATTGATGCTCTTAATGGGAAATGAATGAACATAGATTTGCTTTCATACAAGTTTGTGTAAGTGAATGCTTGTGTTTAAACCTTAAGTAATTCTTGGTTCCAATATCAAATATCTCATTGAGTGATTGAGGGCATGGATTCATTCCTTGTTTACATAAGGAGTTAAATGCACCACTTTGTGGACTCACTCTATGTTTGCTTGGAAAGTTAAATATTCCATTGATTCAACCCTTTGTCATTTGTGAGTAGTATTGATAAGAAACTTTAGATTACTTGTGATTGATCTAGATTGCTATCTTGGGTTATTGGACTCGCTAATCCACTGGCCCCTAATTTCTGCCCCATGGTTGTAAGATCAGCGCCACATTAAAGGGGAGGGGTCTACAGGAAAGAAGCGTTAATTGCTCCACTAGGCAACCATTTTGTGCTTTTTGAAACTCATTTATTTTCTAAGGTGTGGACTCACTTTGAGTTGATGTGAGGAGTTAAATATTTCATTTTTGGACTCACTTTGAGTTGGTGTGAAGAGTTAAATGTTCCACTTTTGGACTCACTTTGAGTTTGTGTGAAGGGTTAAGTGTTCCACTTTTTTGGACTCACTTCACATTCTCTTGAAGGGTTAAATGTTTCACTTTTGGACTCGCTTCACATTATCTTAAAGGGTTAAATGTTCCACTTTTGGACTCACTTTGCATTTACTTGAAGAGTTAAGTGTTCCACCTTTAGTGCTCTAAATACTTTTGATAGTGAATTACTTAGTTTTTATTTTCAGAAGGCCTACTTGGGGACACACCACCTCAAGGGACGACCTTAACTCTTATGTTCTGGCGGAGTATAAATATCGAGAGGTGAATCCAAAGACACCTCTCTTGGGAATTGAGTTTGATATCACTCTTGGCTAAGCCTCAAAGAACTTTATACCTTTGAGAAGTGAAGGAGGAGATTTGGGTTACCGTCTCCCCTCGACTGTGTGATTTTGGATTCTTCTCATCTATGGATTTGGGCCTCACGTACCTTGTGTATATCGAGGACTCCTTTTAGAAAGCCACGTATATCTTTGTAGACAGCTTGTTAAGGTGTTGTTGTGTTCTATGTGCCTGCTAAAATATTTTCAAGAACATACACAAGTAGAATCTTTAAGGAGTAGCATACTAAGTCACTATCTCTATTTATGTGCAAGGTTTCTTTGTCCCTTGCTCATTTCTTGAAGACTATTTGCTTGAACTCCCCGGTTTCTATTCTATGTGCTTGATCATCATTGCGAAATCTTTTGAAAGATCTATTTGAAATATTGAAACTAAGTTCCGTCCTGCTATAGTGAGTTCTCCTTAGAAGCTTGGTCTTCCTTGGTCAGTCCAGGTCAAATCCTAAGTGTTGTCATGTTGATCAACATCTCAATGAATGTTATGGTATCAATTGCACAAGATGACTCTTAGTCTTCTTCTTTCTTCCCCATTTCCCATGTTCTTCTAAAGTCTTCTATTCCCATGGAAAATTCTTCTTCTTCTTCTTGATTCTTTTCCTCTTACTATCTAGTCTACCTTCTTCTATTCATATATTTATTTCTTCCATGCTTGATTCCTCCTCTTCTATAACCATGAATCTTGACTATCTGGTTTTGGAACCTTTATTAAAAATAGATGATCTTGAGCTCATTGACATATTCGAAAAGTGTTGTTCCTCCAAAATTCTCATGAGTGATGAATTTATAGAAAAAATAAAAGAAAAGATGATTAAATTAGATGCCTTTGCTAGAATCATAAACATGATCATATCATGATCTTCTTCTTCCAAACATTCTTCATCATCTAAATCTTCTCATTCTTCTTCACCTTCCAAGTCTTATCATGACTCTTCTAGACATCATTCTCATTCTTCATCCTCTAAGTCTTATCATGATTCTTCTAAACACTATTCACATTCTTCATCTTCCAAATCTTATCATGACTCTTCTAAACATTATTCACATTCTTCATTATCCAAGTATTCTTCTTCCACTAGGTCTTCACCTTCCTCTTCTTCACAATCTCATTCTTCTTCTACTTCTCCCAAGAGTCTTACTTCTCTTCAGAAGACATACCATAAAGAGCAACGTGATAGTCCTTATGATATCTCTTCCACAAAGAGTGACACACCCACCTATGATGACTATGATGATGGACAATGTAGTGATGCTCATGAAACTTCTATTCTTAAGCATCATCCTTGTGGTACACTTGTGATTTCTAAGGGGGAGTTGTATTGGGTAGACTATGATGGTGATCCATATGACTCTAAATTTGAAGAATTCTTTGATGATTTTTGCGAACAGTACAATATTCTTACTAAAGAAGAGAAAATCTACCGCACTGATTTCAAACGTCAAAAGAATCTCTCCTCTAAAAGTTCTCATGCTGAAAATAAAGGTTGCACTCTCAAGCAAGATCATATTAATGTTGAACATTTATCTTGTGATGGTTCCCTTCCATCCTCTACTTCCTCCAATGCCCATACATTTCCTAAAGCTTCCGAGTCTTCCAAATCTATCACAAATCCTTCATCCAACAAAGATCCTAAGGCTTTCCATGCAGTTCCCTATAGTTATCCTCAAGGGCTACCTCTTAAAGAAACTCAAGTTAACCTTCACTTGGCTGCAAATACTTTCAATAATGCTAAACCTAAAGAGCCTAAGCCTTTATATGTTACAATGCCTACTTCAGCTAGTCCTTTTCCATCTCTTCCAAAGTCTTCCATACAATTCCAACATGCTTCCTTGTCCTTAGAAGTGGCTCCATGTCAAGAGGACTCTAAAAATGATAAAGAAAAAAACATAAAGAAAGATCAAGATCAAGAACCCTCCATGTCATCCAATCCTATTCATGATGTCTCTCCTCCATTTCATGGTTCTTTTGATCCTCTACGCCCTTCCTCATTCATTCCACCATGTCTTAAGTCTTCTCCTAAGCAAGATCAAACTACTACTTACACTGTTGAGCTTATTGACAATCAAAATAACCTTACTACACTTGCGCTTTTCAAAGATGATACTTCCATTAAGGTTATTAGAAATGGTGTTGCTACTTCTAATGTTAAGCCTATTGAAAATCAAATGAAAGATGATATGCTTATGCTATCCAAAGCTACTTGTCAAGATCAAAGTCTTCCATCTTCTTGTTCTACCACTCCATGTTCACTTCCACTTTCTACTCTTCCTAAATCTTCACAAGCTTCGAATGATCCTATCAAAGAAGTTGCTCCTATTCAAGATGTTCATGATCCTATTGAAAATCCTAATGCTCACTCTAAAGATGTTGATGTCCTTGCTTGTCATATAGATGCTAATGAACTTAATGATTATCCTTTTGCATCTTCCACATCCATCCTTGGACCTCCTCCACCAATACTAAGGGCTTCATGTCTTCTTTCCATCTTGGGTCCTTATGTCCCTTCACTTTCCCCTCCTAATTCTCCTAATTCATCATCTATCTTGGGTCCTTACATCCCTCCATCTCATATCTTTCCTCAAGGTCAACATAGATGCATACCCTTGAATCCTTTTCATCCATCCACCCATCTAAGCCAGTCATATCTTCCTTCTTCTTCCACAAGTCCCAAGTCTTTTGGAAGTAACTTGAATGTTCAATACAAGAAAAAGAAGAAATATAAGAATCCATCAAAAAAAGAAGATCACCATGTCTCTTCTAATCGACATGGAAACATAAAGTCAAAAGAGATATCTAAGAAGAAAACTACAAGACAAGTATGGGTTCCAAAATCTATTATTGAAGATATTCTCTCTAAATCATCAAAAAGAAATGAAAAGCCTAAGGCTATATGGATTCCAAAATCTCTCTTGAAAGAGTATGATGTTGAACAAAAAGTTAAGTTGACATTCAAGCTTCCAAAGGCTTCCACTTCATTTTCTTCTAAAAATATTCTTCAATTCCATGTGCCTAAACTGCAACCTCTGCTAAACATTCACCATATTCCTTCACAAATTCCTTCATTCAAGTTTCCTCCACCCTCTCACCACCTTTCAAGGTGTGTGTTGATGTTGATCTTTCCTTCCTTTTTATCTACCCTTTCACAATCCTTCCATTCATTATCCTTCTACCTTCTATCATTTTTCCTCATTTGCCTATTCCTCCTATCTTCCAACCTCACTCACTTTACATAAAACCTTATCCTCCATTTTTCTCTTCCATCTCCCTTTCCCTATCAGCATCTTTAAGCATATCATTTTGAATCTTTGGCATATCATGGTTTATCCTTTCAAGGAGCATTATCTAAAAAGCTTGCTTTCTTCCAAAAAAAGATAAAATTCAAAAAAATTCAAAAATGAAAACAAAAAAAGAAAGAAAAAATGAAAAAAATTGAAAATGTGCCATGGTGAAAACCTGGAAACAGGCACCTTGGTAGCAAAAGTAAAGAGAAATAAATTCATCCTATGGTGAAAACCACTCCCTTGTGGCACCTTGGATAAGTACCATGATGAAAACCTGGTAATCAGGCATCATGCGTAGTTCTTCTACATATTTCATCCATTTCATCTTCGCTCTTTGATCTTGACAATGTTGACCTATGCACGAACATTTGGCTATTTTGTGAGCTATCTTCCGATGCTCTTGCTTTCATTTCATTCATGCTTAGCCTTCATATTTATTTTCCTCCATTCATTTTAGCCTTTCGCTATCATTTTCCTCCTTGGTCTTGATCTAATAAAAAGAGTAAAATACGATGCTATGAAGTCTCTTGACATGTCTACTCCTTTGGACTGCATCCCTTGCTTCTTTTGCAGTGCGCTTTTGTGACTTATCCTATGCTAGCCTTTCATTGCTTGTCCAAATGTGCTTTACATGATAATATTTTCCCTAGCTTGGGTACTCTTAAGGAGCTTGACCTTGAGGATTTCTTCCTTCCGTTTGCCTTCATTCTCCTTTCCTCCATCTCATTCACCAGCTTGTCATCCATCTTGCCCTCCACCTTGCTAGATATTGGGACTACACGATGTGATCTTGCTTGGAAGTTTGATGCCCATTCTGTCTGGGGGCATCCTTTGTATATATTTTATTGATCCTGAAAAAATACCAAAAAAATTCATATATGATGCTGACAAAATCCTAAAAAGCATAAAAAGTCCTAAAAATATTAAAAAAATCATTAAAAAAATTAAATATTAAAAAAAAAATAGAAAAAGTGCCTTGGTGAAAACCTAGAAATAGGCGCCTTGGTAGCAAAAATACAAAAAAAAAAAAAAATTGCAATAAAATCCAAGTGGTGAAAACCTGGAAACAGGGGCTACTTGAGGCCTTTGCACCCCTATTTGTTAGCATGCGCTCTGGACACTTAGCCTTTCTCCATCATGCCTTGACCTTATTTGACTTGGTCTGGAAGTGGTCTTTATCTTTGTCTAAGGGGCATACCTGTTCGCATAGGTCTTTTAGGTGCATTTGTCTCTTGGGGCATTTCACAATAGGTGTTTTTAAACACCACCCCAAACAGTGTTTTTCAACACTACCCTTGCGTCGAGTGTTTCTTAACACTTATCAGATGTCTTTCCCAATAGTCTAAGTATGATGTGATATTTCTCATTTGCAAATGTGATACTCAAAGTTTGACTCTATTATCAACACACACGCACTTAAACAATCAACTCGCTTGAGATATGTTGACTTTATTTTTCTTTGTGTGTTGTCTATGAGGATTTATTTGATGAGTGGTCTCTCCCTAAGAAGTTTTCGATGATGCATAGCTAGAAGACTGAGGGAATGAGAACATGTTTTATTTCTTTATCTACTTGTGGGTATATTTTGTTGGTCCTAATTGTCATGAGCATTTATGCTGGTCTTACTTGACACTATGGATTAACAAGGTATTATCCTTGACTGTTTTGCGAGTGCATGCTTCTAGTTATCCTGACTTTCATGTGTCTTGATACAAGCATAATCTCGCCATATCAAACTTAGGTAATCTCACTACATTAGTCATCTTGACCTACATGTCTTTGATGCCTAGGTGAGATTTTCACATTTCTATCTAATAAAGATCATATTCATATCCATATAGTTATGCTAGTGTGCATTGTATGATCTTACGACACTACCAATAACGTTCGATGATGATAATTAGATGTCTATAGGCATTGTGACCTTGCAAGTCAACCACTTTCATAGTAGCTTGCATTCCTAAGTTCATCATAGTTTAGTTTCTGCATCTTGCATATGGAGAGAGCTCTTCTTTTTATCATCTACAGACTAGTTGGTCAACTGTGCTCATTTTCTGATTCTTCTTGATCATATCTTTCATTTCTGGTCTTTCATGTCACATCATTTTCTATCCATTTCAGACTCGAAACCGAAATTTGAGTCGCGTTGACTGAACATTTGAAGCACAATTCTTCGATCTTTGGTGGAATTTCTTCCTTTCCATGTCTTTCAAACTTCTAGTCTTTCATTCACCCCTTTCGCTTCCTCTCTCTGAGGTTTGACTTAATCTTTATCCTATATCTTTCTCAGTCAAACCTCATCAACCTGGGGCATATCTTCACTATTTGATGGTTATCTTATCATGCTGCATCCTTCGATTATGATTTATTGTGACTTGATCAGGTTTATCAATTTGTTGTTCTCCTCTATCTGATTTCAATTTTGATTCCGAGGGGGCAGTACCTATCAGCTTTAATCTTTGATTCAGCTTTATCATTCAGCTCAGCTTGAGATTCTTATCTCTTATTTTGGATATGATCCCGAATCGACCTCATGTCCAAAATATTTTGTTTATGTTTTTCCGGATGTGATCCCGAATCGACCTCACATCTGAGTTGTTTTGTGATCCCAGATCGATCTCACATTGCAACTTCATTCTTTGACTACATGTGATCCCAAATCAATCTCACATTTGTCAAAGAGGGGCAAATGTATGCACCCTAAAATGGTCGCCTAGACTTTGGGCCCCATTTCTGCAATTTGTCAAATCCCTGAATCAATATTTTCAAAAATCAACATTTTTCAATTATATCAATTTTCTTGATCAAATCATAATCAATTCAATATTTCCTAAAGTTTGAGCCTTATTTAATTTAAAAGAAATAAAAATAAAAATTTTATTTAATTAAGAGAACATGCTCCCTTTTAATTAATTAAAAATCTCTTTTAATTAAATAATAAAATCACTTTATCCTAAGCCTTTATTTAATTAAAAGGAATTTCCTCCCCTTTTATTTAAATAAAAAATCTCCACTTTTCTTCTTATCTTTGTTGCACAAATAAAGCATTTAATTCTTATTTATAAAGAAAAATAAAATAAAAAATAAAAGAAAAGTACTTTTGCCTCATATGGACATAAAGTAAATGCTCAACATAAAGTAAATGCTTCTAATTTTCTTATTGGAGGATATTTGTGCACAAGGATCAAGCTTCTTTTTTTCTCCATTGTTGATTAAGTCTTTTGCCTCTTAATCTCCATGGTCCATTATTTTTCACTTCCTATAAAAGAAGAGCTCTCTTCCTCATTTGCACACACAATACATACTTGAATTATTATGCTACAGGTTTTCTAAGTCATTGAAGCTTTTGGAGATATTCTTGCATCAAGTTTTGAAGATTTGGAGCATCGTTGGCATTCATCTTGCATCTACATCACATCCTAGCTTGCATCATAGTTGCATCATCATGGTATCATTTCCTTTCATGTTTTAGATTAATCTCACATAGTTTAATTAGAGGGTTTGTAACTCTTTCATTTCCATTTTCATAGCTTAATTGCATCTTCATTCTCATAAGATTAATTTGCATTCTCATATAGATTTGCATAGCATTGCATTCATTTGGAATCTCTCATTGTGTGGTTGACTAGCAAGGTCATGAGTTTATAGCTCTAGCTGAGAGCAATTTTACAAATCTTGCAACTCCATGCATAGAGAGCTATGGATCGATTTGTGAGGGCTCAATCTTGAGTTTTCTTGCATGTAAGGATTCATAGAAGTGTGACAACATTTTAGCACACATCACCAAGGCACTTTTTCTTTTTCTCATTTTTTTGTATTTTTTATTTTTTCAATTTTTTTTTCAATTTTTGATATTTTCAGTTTTTTCGATATTTTTGATATTTTCAAATTTTTAAGATTTTTCAGGACATTTTACCATAGACTGAATGCCTTAGGCATAGAATTTCTTCAGATGGAGAACGTTGATTGGTTCTCAGAGCTATTCTCCTTTAGTCGTTAAGAGTTGATAGGCACCAGAGCCAAAAGTAGCAGTGATTACAAAGGGACCTAGCCAGTTGGGTTCAAACTTCTGATCACCAACCTAAAATTCTCTGTGTCTGACTTTCTTGTTATAGCCTCTAGACATTCTTTTCTGATACACTCTGAGATGATCATACACTGCTTGTCTGCGCTCATCTAGTAGTTCAATTTCTTGCAACCTAGACACTCTGTATTCATCATCAGTTACTAGACCATGCATTTTGATTCTTAGTGATGGGATTTCAACCTCAATAGGTAGTACTGCTTCAGACCCATAAACTAAAGTGAAAGGTGTAGCCCTAGTAGGTGTTCTGATACTTGTTCTGTAGGCCTAGAGAGTTGGATTGATCATGAGATGCTAGTCTCTTCCTATTTTATTAACTATACAATGCCAGATTTTCAATAAATTCTTATTAGAAGCCTCAGCTTGTCCATTCCCTTGAGGATAGTAGATAGAAGACCAATGTTGTGTGATCTTGAATTTGGCACATAGATCATCTAGGTCTTTATTCTTGAATTGGCCACCATTATCTGTGATTATGGAATGAGGTATCCTCAAGGGAATGGTCTGCGCCTTTCTTTTTTTCTTTTTTGACTAAGATATTTGATGTCCAACTCCCTCATGCTAACGCTCGGTTCACTGATGGAAGTACTCATAGGCTCAACTGCATTGAGGTAGCAAGCAAGGGCATAGTCATTTGGGAAGGTATAAATACCATGGCTTGGATTTGTGGAGGTTTGATCAATAAGTTCTGGATATTGGATAGTCAAAGTGGGGAAAGATTGGAAGATAGTGTTTATAGATATGGATCTGTCATCATTGGTCCTAACCCGACGCTCGAGTTCAAAGGTGATATTACAACTTAAGACATTCAATTCATGAATAGGATCAATGTCATTATGGGAGTCCAATTCAACCATAGGTGGATCAGACTCGATAGGTTGATCATTTCGCTCTAGACTTATGTTGGGATTAGGTGCATATTGGTGAATAACATCAACATGTTTCTCTGTAATAAGCTCATCTTCATCTAGTTCTAGAATGGCTCCCCATTCATAGTCATTTGATTCAGCTTCTGATTCAGGATCTCTAGGAAATCTTAGAACATGAGTAAAGTCAGGGTGAATACCCCAAGAAGGGTTACCCTCAGTTTCTGATTTGAATTCATACTCATGGGAATCTGTCTCAGAATCACTACTACCTCCCTCTTCTTGATTGTTTTCAAGATTAGTTGGTTCTTGTGTTGCAACTATCTCTTGGTTGATAGTAGGTTCTTGTGTTTCTACTACATTAATTCTTTTGATTGGATCATCTTTATCATCAAGAAGGTCTTTGATCTCCTTAGGCAATTTTTCATAGGGGATGAGTTCTGAGCTATTTGAATCACTATCTGATGGTTCTGTTTCTTCTTTCTTAAGAAGAGGTTCTCCTGGTGTGATATGCTCTATGACATGAGAACAATTACCTTTGAGGTGATAGGGTTTCTTCTTAAAGCCTAGGCCAACAATATTCTTATTTCCCTACCCGTATGTGAAATAGGTGCCACAAGACCTTTTCCTCTGACTCCTAGAGGTCCTTGACCTGGATATCCCATCTTAGCTATCAATTTATTTCCTGGACCGTATGACTTAGAAGGGATCTGTGGTGCTGTAGAGTTGCTAGTTTGAACATTGTGGGATTCAGGTTCATCTTTGTATAGCCATGATAGCACAGCTTCATCCTCTTCAAACTCTTGCTTGGATACTTGTTCCGCCACAAAATTCTTTTTATATGCTTCAAGAGGTTCCCTAGGTTCGAGCTTGGACTATTTCAAAGATTGTCCACAAGACTTAGGTGAGATAGGGAGAGATGTCAAAGATAAGACTCGCTCTATAATATATTCTCACATCCCATTTTCTTTGATATTGACCTCTTTAGCAATGTCTTCCATTTTGGATGTTGATGCCTCTTTAGGTGATTCAATGGAAGATTCTCTATTATTAGGCACAAGCTTATCTGCACTTTCCTTCAATGTATTGCAAGTTGTATTCAGATTTGCAGGGATAGTAACCTCTACTCCTTCATAAGGAAACTTCAAACATTGATGGTATGTAGAAGGAATAGCTTGCATTTCATGTATCCATGGTCTCCCTAGGAGGATGTTGTAGGCCAAAGGTAGATCAAGCACTTGACAGATGGTATCTTTGATAACTAGACCTGCTCTGATAGGTAAGACAATGGTTCCTTTAGAAGATCTTTCTTGTTCATCATAGGCTTTGATAGTTATTCTCTTTCTAGGATCAATAGCCAATTCTAAAAATCCCAATTGTGTGATCAAGCTGTAAGAACAAATGTTTAGGCCAGCACCTCCATCTATCAACACACATTTGACTCTACGGTTCTGGATCAAGACTTCTATATGCAAAGGATGATTATGTGGGTGACTCAAGGAGTTTTCATCTTCCTCTGAAAAGGAGATATCTTGCGGAGATGTAAGATGTCCAACCATAGTCTGGAACCTGTCTAAATCAAGGTCATCAGGAACATTGGAACCGAGCAAAGCTTTGTCTAGGATAGCTCTATGAGATGGAGATATTCGAAACAACTCAAACATAGAGATTTTTGCATTAGTGTGCTGGAGTTGTTGAACAATGCTATAAGATGTAGGCCTTGTATCCTTTGGATTGGAAGATTTGGAAGCAGACTTCTGTTTGGAAGCAGATGAAAGATTGAAGGGTATCTTAGGGACATTAGATGAATCTAGGATTTGTCCTTTCAGATGTGCCTGAACTTGTGATCGAGTAACTGCATTAGCTGAGGAATGACCTCTTTCTCTTCGTACAATTGTGATGACATTGCAACCTTCTAGAGACATGGTTCAACCATATTGATGACAACATTATTTCCAAGGTAGGCATAATTGACTTTTGCCCCCATATTAGGCTGAGAAGTTGAAACTCCTTAACCATGTTGCGAAAATGGTTTTGTAAATGATGTATGATCATTATTGCTCTTAGGATTGTCAACTGTGATGTCTCCATTATTGATTAGATCTTGAATGGTGTGTTTCAATCGTAAGCAGTTATTAGTTTTGTGACCTTTACCTCGATGGAAATCATAGAATTCATTTTCTCTCCACCATTTTGGCTTAGGCTCAAAATCAGGTGGTTGGATCACTGGCAAAGAGATGATGTTATTAACTAGTAGAGTTTTCATAGCTGATTCTAAAGATTCTCCAAGAGGAGTGAACTTTCGCTGTTTATCCCAAGATTTGTATTCTGGCTTCTTTTGAAATGGTTTGGATGACTTTTGTTCTGAAGCTTTAATGGGGCATGGATAGTGTCAACAATGCCATCTGTGATGATGCCTTTGTTCTTGTTCCAATTTTTGTTCTTATCTTTGGAACTAGATCCAGATTCATACTTGTCTTTTTGAAGTTTGATTTCTCCTTTTTTCACAAGCACTTTTTTTTTATTTTGATAGCATTGTCCACCATCTTGTCAAAAGATGTATGATCTTGAATTTGTAGAGGATAATTGATTTCTAGAACAAGGTTATTGATAAAGATTTCTAGTTTTTCTATTTCTGGAATAGGTCTGGCATATAGAGAGAACTTCATCCTCCATCTCTTGAGAAATGTTAGGAATGGTTCCCCTGGATATTGCTTGAGATTACGGATATCAATCATGGTGACTGGATGTTGAATATTGTAGGAGTATTGCTAATAGAACAATTTGATCAACTCCTCAAAATTTTTGATAGTAGAAGGCAATCTAGAGAACCAATGAATGGCTGCTCCCCCTAGAGATCAAGGGAAGAGATGCATCAGATAGGTTGGTTCATGCATGAACTCCATAGATTGTGTACAGAATTCTCTGACATGATCTTGAGGATCTGAGTGTCCATCATACTTATCATACTTAGGCATCTCCACTCTTTTTGGGAATGGTGGCATGTACAAGTCTTTTTCGAATGGAAAAGGACATAGGGCCTCCATGGAGAACTCCCTGGGTTCCTTTTCTTTTTCAAGGTTGTTAAGTTTGACTTGCATGGCATGCATTTGTTTCATCATAGCTATGAGTGGAGTTTCTTCTTCATGCGTAATGATATCTTCAACATTAAAGTTGGGAGGAAGTTTAGCTCCTTGATAAGATAATTGTAAAAAGTATGCCTCTCTATGTTCTTTCAAGAAATGCTTCATCATTCATTTGAAGTTATCATCATTTTGATATTGAGCAATTTCTTCAGGTGTGGGTTCCTGATCTGCACCATGTTGAGATTGAGTTCTTTGAGAGCCAAAGTTTGTCCCTGCTTGAGACATGGTAGGAGTTTGTGGACTCCCTGGAATAGATTGATGTGGGGTTTGTTGGGTACCTCCGTGAGTTGATGAAGGAGGAATGTAACCAGTTTTTAATCAAAGGTTGCTAGCACCGTCATCTTCGTAAAGACTAGAATCGTGGAGTTGCTCAAAAGTTGGACCTATGTGAGTCAAAGCTAAAGTATGATATATTTCCCCAGATTTCTTGTGAGAGGAAGCTCTAGTTTCCACCATTAACCTTGGGTGAGGCAAAAGAATAAGATGAAGACAACTGAAGAATGAATTGAATCAAGATGATCAGATGACACAACCTTGTCAAGGTTTGGTTCCCAAAAGATAGCGGACAAGATATCACAACACTTAGTCATTTTGATGATTGATTGAAGATTGATAGTTATGACAAGGTTTTGACACAAGATGATAAAGACTCAAATTGATTAAACAAAAGGCTAGATTAGATTCAAAAGACTACTTTAGGATAATGATTGGATTCTCAATAGCTACTACTCTATTCCTGACACAGTGATTTGTTTGACAGATTTTGGAAATAGGCTGAAAGAGCTAAGTATCTGGCAATTTTGACAATTTTCTGATAATTTTCAAAATTTTCCCAAACGACACTATGCAGACTCATACGACAGTGGGTATCCTATGAAACAATAGTTGAAAAGCTCATACGACAGTTGCAAAACTCGCACAACAGTTGCTAGCAGGATTTGACTTTTTGAATTTGACTGGCAGAAAGACTTGTACGACACTGGGTTCTTTACCATATGACAGATGGGCAGTAATGAAATGACACTTGATAGAAACTCGTATGATTTTCTGACCTCCTGAGATGACTTTCGACTCCAGAAAAGAATTTTACTTCAGATTTTGCAAATTTTGAGTTTTCAGATTCGGATTGTTTGCAAATTTTAATGTCCAGATTTGAGGATTGTAACAAATTTGTTCATTTTCAATAACCAGATAGATAATCAAGCACACAAAATAGCAAGCAAGTGATTTAAAGCATGTCTGAAAATAATGAACAAGGGCATAAGCAACCTTGCACATGAACAATCAAGTGATTTTATTCATTCTAATCCTCAGAAGTGCTAATTGTGTATGTTCCAAAAATGTTTTGCAATAACGCACATATACCCTAGAAAATGAAAATTTGGCCTCGCTAGAGTTTTTAGTAATGGTTTGACTCTGCAACTTTTATGATCCAAGAGGGCGAACTCCAATCCAGGTGCACCAAGGTTTTGACATAGTCCAAGAACTTAATCTTCAGGATCTACTAGGGAGATCTGACAGTCCAACAAGAGACCACACCTATGGAGATTTCTTCCAACAGGACATTTATATAGCGGTTGTCACTACCACGGTGAAAATGGCTATTACCGCTTGAGGTTCCGTCAACATGGTTGACCCAATTAAGGGAATGTCCACTATAGTTAACCCTCTCTAAAGGTGACTCACAAAATATACCACATGGAGACTGGTTCTAGATTCAAGGATTTGGGTTTCTGGTACTATCCAAAAAGGAAGTAGAGCATAATCCCCTAGCCTTTTCACTTTTAACCCAAACAAAGTAGACAGATTAATCTGACACGCTAAGACCAAAATTATCTCACAAAGATCTATGACGTCAACCTCTTATGATCTATCAACCTCTCCAGAGAGAGAATGCCTCGATCAAAACTTGAAGACACATGGATCTAGTGGAACATGAGACTCCCTCAGTATCCTCCCCACCTACAAGGGATCCTTTGTTGATAAAAGTTTCACTGGAAACCCACTCTCTCAAGATCCACAAATAGTGTTCATTGGGCCTAATTACTATGTGTAACAAAGATGCTGAAAGAAAACTATGTTCATTTTTATAGCCCAAATGAAGTCTGTGATAGGAAAGCAATAAAAGTCACTCAAGCTAGACACATGAGATGTTCGTTTTAGATCCAAAATCGAAGTCTTATCAGCCGAGAAGATTACCTGAATTCCTCGCAACGTGCTTAGTAGATTTTTACTTATTTTTAGTAATTCTTGCACTTTTTCCAATCAAAACCAGCAGGAGTCAATTAAAAATAGAGAATTTCAATTATTAAGATTAGCCGTTAGTCAAAATTTGAAAACCAAATATGACAAACTGCCCTGAAAAATGAAACGATAGTTGAAACCTGATGCTGAAACTCATATGACAGTGGGTCTGTTACTAGATGATAGTCTGAAACTCGTACAACAGTGGGTATGCTCCTAGACGATAGTCTAGAAACTCGTACGACACTGGGTGTTCTGTGAAATGACAGTTTAACTTTCAAATGATAGTGTGTAGAGTACAGCACGATCCTTGATCTGATAGACTATTGTATGATAGTGGGTACAGTGGGAAATGACTTTTGTCAGAAACTCGTATGAAGATTGTACGGATAGAAATTAAAAATCATAGTTTTGCATAGAAATCGAGGAGAAAAAGATAGAAATTGATAGAATTGAATTGGAAACCCATTTCAGGGCCTCACAATGGGCACCAAAAATGTGTGTGAATTTTGTACCTGATCTGTAGACACAACACTTCAGTAAAACATTAGAGGTTAGCTAAAATTGAAATCATGCAATAAATGAAAACTAAACTAACCATGTGATTTATTGTCTTCTAATAGGTGCGAGTATGATGTTCTCAGATTGTATCAAGATCAATGAACTTGACAAAACCTAAATGAAGGATTTGAATGCAAAAGATGGATATGGAATGTATGCAATTAATCTATTTTTTTGGATTTTAGATGCAATAAGATGAAAAATGATATGAAATCTATGATATGTAAAAATTGATATGCCATGATATGCTAAATGATCTAACAAATGAAAACTAATATGATATGAAAAACTATGCAATATTGATCTCACAAAGCTTGGATTCACAAAGATGATTCTTCAATCTCCAATTCAGCAGCGTGATTATGCAATTCTTGTGGATAATTTGTGAAGAGCTAAAGCCTTAATTTATAGAAATCCAGGGCTTTGGAGGTGCATGGAAAAAAGCCATAAATCACTCAGATTAACTCAGCTTGATTTTTGAGTTATCTGATTATAAAGAATAATTAACTCACAAAAACATGCAAAAGCAGAGTTGAACTCAAAATAGAGTTTAGCTTTAATTGATAATTGATAGTTGTCTGCTTTTATGATTGTGCATGTTTTATTTATGAATTAATTTAATAATAAAGTGATTTATTTCCAACTTAACTGATTTTGAAAAATAAAACAATTGATTTATGGATTAATCAATTATTTTTCAAACTTTTATTCAAAAACAATATTATTAAAAATTGACAACTTTCTTTAATTAATTAAATAAGAATTTAATCAATTATTCATAGGATTTTGGATTTATTGTCAAAATTAAATAATACAATTTAGGAATAAATAGAATTAACTTCAATTAAACAATTAAGTGGCAGAATTAAATCTAATTAATTAAATATTGAGAATATTCAATTAATCAAACTTTAGGATAAATAGGATTTATCACCAAATAATCATTAAATTAAAGATAATCATGATAATTAGGAATATTACTAGGAATATTCCCTGATGCAGAATTTGAGATAATCAATTAGGATTCAATGATGTTCAAATGTGCCTTAGGTTAGGACTTCAATGTCGATTTCATTCGATATGTTGATATAGGAGATTAATGAACCTATAGCCCATTTTTGGGGTATTATAGGAGGAAACTTTCTAGAAGCAGAGATTGAGATCCATTTGGCTTAGGGAAGGAGACCAAAATATCACTTCTTTCACCTTTCCACAATGAGACACATAGTCGCTAACATGATAAGCAACATCAAGAAGGGAGATGAAGCTCTGAAGGAGGATAAGGACATCGCAGAGGAAGCTATTGCTTACTTTTCCTCTCTCCTTTCTAAAGACCAGGAGCTATCAAAGCAAGATTAGGTAAAACTCCTCAAAAACATTTCGAAGATTATTACAGAAAGCCAAAACAAATCCTTATGTTCAATTCCAGACATGATTGAAGTCAAGAGAGCCCTGGACTCTCTTCCCGGAGATAAAGCCCCTGGTCTAGATGGCTTCCCTATGTTATTTTTTCATCTATTCTGGGATGTGGTGAAAGAAGATGTGGTCAAAGTGGTGCAAAAATTCTTTGGTTCTAAAAATATCCTCAAAGAGCTCAATGCTACTTTTCTGGTGCTGATTCCTAAGTCTATAGGAGTGGATTCTTTCAAGCACTTCAGACCCATCACTCTCTATAACTCTTTCTTAAAGATCATTTCAAAGGTCATAACTTTCAAGATTCTCAAAGTCCTCCCCTCCCTGATCTCGTAGTAGCAATCGGGTTTCGTGCTAGGCACACAAATCTTGGATTCCATTATGATGGTGCATGAAGTTATTCACTCCTTAGAAGCTAGGAAGAAGGAAGGATTTCTTGTCAAGCTTGATCTCTCCAAGGCTTACGATCGGGTAGACTTGCAGTTTCTTCTCAGTGTTGAAGCTTTTGGATTCAACTCCCATACTTGCAAGATTCTCCAACAAATAATCTCTACTCCTTCTCTGGCAATAATGATTAATGGCTCCCCATCCTCCTTTTTCAAGCCATCCAGGGGAGGCAATGGGACCTCCTTTCCCCAATTCTTTTCATTATCCTCCCTGAGTGCCTGGGAAGACTCATCGCTGCTTCAAAAAGGGAGGGGAACCTGAAAGGCATTAACCTCTCCTTAGGTAACAATGTTTTCTCACACCAACAATTCATGGATGACACCATCCTTGGTGGAGAGGCTTTGGTGGGAGAAGAAAAAGTGGTGAAGGATCTACTAAATGAATACATCAGAGCTCCTGGTCAATCCATTAATTGGAATAAAAGCTCCATCTTCTTTGTCAACACCTCAGAGGGAAGATAGAGGAAGATAGCCAACATTTTGGGATGTGGTATTAATGCTTTTCCATTTTCTTATTTGGGCCTTCCCTTAGGCATCAGACCTCTGGAAGCCTTCTAGAATAAAATAATAGATAGATTCAATAGGAAGCTTGTTGGTTGGAAAGGGGTCTCCCTCAGTCAGGCAGGAAAGATTCAACTAGTCAAATCTACTTTACAAAACCTCCCAACCTATGCTCTTAGCCTCTTCTCCATCCCTGCTAAAGTTGTAGAGATTATGGAGAGAATACAGAGAAGATTCCTTTGGTCCAGCATAGAGGAATAAAAGTGTATCCCTCTTATTGCCTATGAGAAAGTTTGTCACCCTAAAAAATTTGTTGGTCTTGGAACAAGGAATTTAAGACTGTTCAACAAAGCCCTTCAAGCCAAACAGATATGGAGAATCTTCAACAGCAAAGGTGAGTGGTGGGACACCATTAAAGAAAAATACCTAATGCACAACTCAATAAATCAATTTTTTGAAGAGACAAATTCCCCGAAAGGATCTGTTATATGGAAAGGTCTCCTTAGTGCTAAGGAGTTGGCTAAATCCAAAGCCAAATGGAAGATCAAGAATGGACAATCTGTCAACTTTTGGAATGACAAATGGCTCTAGATGGGCTGTTTGAGGGAATTTGAGACCTTCTATGCATGGAGACATGTCTGCACCCAAACTTACAAGCCCCAAGTTAGCAACTACAGAAGGGATGGCAATTGGGTGCATCTCTCCTAGATCTCTTAGGATCTGATTCCTCTGATGAAAGCCCTTAATGCGGTCTCTCTCTCTTCTGCTTGGGATGAGATCATTTGGGAAGACTCTCCAGATGGCATCTACACTGTGTCCTCCGCCTATTCCATGCAGATACCTCAAACCCAAGAAGCTAACCCGTTGTGGGCTAAAGCCTAGATTCCAAGCCTTACGCCCAAAATCAATGTTTTCTTCTAGCTCCTACTCCATATCCATATCCTCATAATCGATAATCTCATCAAGCATGGATTCCAGATCCCCAACAGGTGTGTTCTCTGCAAATGTCAAGAAGAAACAGTGGATCACTTATTTATTCAATGCTCTTTTGTAAGTAACATATGGAAATATCTTTTCTTAGCCCTAGACTTCTCCTGGTGTTTTCCCCTATCTTTCCATGATCTCTTTTCTCAATGGGCTTTCAAAATGTTTAACCCGGACTTTCGGTCATTTTGCACCTGGATCCTTCCTCACCTCTACTGGGGAGTCTGGAAAGAGCACAACAATCGCATTTTTCATGATTGCTCCTCTCCCCCTAAAAATAATTTTTGAAAAAATCCAACATGTTGTTAAGGAAAACTATTTCTATTGTGGAAGAACTAACCATCTTGCAGGAAAGACTCAGGAAGTGACCCAGGAGAAAAGACAGAACTGTATTTGGAGCTATCCTCTAACTGGTTGGGTGAAAGCCAACTTCGACGGAGCTACCAAAGGGAACCTTGGCCAATCTGGCAATGGATGGATAATTAGAAATAGCTTTGGTTTTGACCTTGCGGCTGTCATTTTACCTCTGGGCTCTCAATCCAACCACTTTGCTGAATCTTGTGCGGCTCTCCAAGTCACCAAACTTGCCCAGGAAATTGGGGTCAAGAAGCTCTGGCTCAAAGGAGACTCGATGAACATTATCAACTGCTTAAATCTCATCCAATCTCCATCTTGGACGATATCCAATATGATCGAAGAAACCCACACAATTCTTAATTCTTTTGAAAAGGTGTACATTTCTCATGTGTACAGGGAAGGCAACAGTGTTGCTAATTGGTTTGCCAATCTGGCTGTCACGAAGGATGCTAAGATGATATGGCAACAAGGCGAAGATATCCCAAGTGAAATGAAGGATCTCCTTGACAAGGAAAGACTCCAAAGTACCGAGGGAATCATAAAAATTTGATTAGTTATGTTCTACTATGGTTTCATTGTCTTAGGCCGGCATGTGGCCTATTTCATGGTTGTCTTGCTTAAACTACATTATATACTTTTGATCGCCTCTCTTTTTTAGCTGTGGGTTTCAGGAACCCTGTAAAACCTGTTTTACTTAATAAAAAACTAAAATATTTGTATATTTTTAAATTTTAGCCTTGTGATTTCTAGTCATGCAAAATAAGAGAAGAGATTTGAATTCAAAATAAAATCAAAGTGTTCACTTATTGACAACTAATATGTTTTTATTTTGTAAAATTTTGACCTTTACTTGCAAGTTTTAGTTATACAAAATAAAAATAAAAAATAGATCTCCCAACTTAGAAAAATTAAAAGTGCTTACTTTCATAACTACTAGTGTTTTGATTTAGAAAAAGATTGGACTTGTGATTTTCAATTATACAAAAAAAAAAAGAGATTTCAACTTAGAATAAATAAAGATATTTAATTTTGGCAACTAATATGAAATTATATAAATATCTTCCATGAGGTGAGAAATAATCTATTGGATGAGCTTCAACCTGTATATCATAATGACACTTAGAAAATATCTTTTTGAGTGTCTTTCCCTCGCAAAAATAATCAAGTAGATAAATATAAAATCATGTAATTATAATCTTGAAACAAGTTGCGAGAGATAATCTTGAATATATTAAGCTAAAAATTTACTTGACAAAAATCCCACATTTTACATTTTGAATTGCATTGAAAATGATAAGCCCCACACACTTGAAAAACAAATCCATACTCAAAGTAGTAATAGAAAACAAAATTTGGTAAATAGCTTATCTAAATAGTTTTTTTTGACAACTAATATGCTTTTAATTTTAAAAAATTGGCCTCTACTTTAATTGTCAGTCATACAAAATAGAAGAGCTTTGAACGTTGAATAAAAGAAATGTTTACTTTTTAACAGTTTTTTTATTATTATTTTGTAAAATTTGACCTTGACTTGTGATTTCTAGCAAGGATTTCAACTTACAATAAATGAAATTGTTTACTTTTTCACATCTAATATGTTTTTATTTTTTTATTTATAGTTATGCAAAACAAATTAATAGATTTGAACTTAGAATAAATCAAAGTGTTTTATAAAGTTTCTACTGGTAAACGGGATTCAATCTCCAGGAATCATAAATGACATGTATGTTAAAATATCCACCAACGATATTTCTTCCATGTCAGACTCATCATCACCAAGCCTGCATTGCTCAAACCAAACCCAGCCCCGAGTGAATATTTCTGCCGCAGTTATAAGAAAGAGAGCAAAACGAGATGAGTTAATTGTTTCAAACGGCAAGATAATTTGTTCAAACAGCAAGGCTACTTCGCAGTTCCCACAGGACTGAAAAGGTTTACTTTCTCTGAACTGAGAGAAGCGACAGGTTTACAAAGGTCTCCTTCGACCAGAAAACAAAGTTGTGGCAGTGAATTCTGGGCAGAGGTGAGTCATATGAATTCTGTGCAGAGGAAAAGAGTCTATGAGTATGTCGAGAAATACCTTTTCACCCATGACGATGTCCTCGACGCCAAGCTGGCAGACGGCGTTGGTGAGGTGGAGAGTGAGGAGGTGGAAAGAGTGCTGAACACGGCATTGGAATGCGCAAAGCAGGAGAGAAATGAGAGGCCTTCCATGAGTGAGGTCGTCGAGATGTTAACGGGAGCTGCATCTGTCAACCCCGAGACCGAAAATAACCAGGAAATATAATATAGAATAACTCCTTCCATCCTCATCGACATTCACAGGAAATAACCAGGCAATCCAGCCAGGAAGTAAGTAAGAATAAGAATAAATGGAAATGTTCATATTTCTTAGCATAAAACTATTTCGAAAGTCTCTTGCTTAACTAGTGATTAATAGATGCTCCTGCGGACCAATCACAATTCAACATTTTAAAGATTTGTTTCAATATTTCTTTTTGGTTGTTATTGCATCAGTGAAAGTTACACATTTTTTACGAGAAATTGTTATTGAATGTTTATTTGGCACTCGCTGATTTGGTTTCAGATTTTCAAAGACTACATGTATTACGAGGCAAGAGAAGGCGTAGAAATAGAGATCTGGTAGCGCAGATTGTCAGGCCTAAATAATTATGAAGTAAATATAGTCAGTGAACAGAAATTATTTTTTAAAGAATATTGAGGTCCCCTATTTATCTCTATACATTCTGTGATTGGCTCTTTTTGTGGCTGCACATTATGCTAGGTTTATTTTTGTTCTTATCATGCAGGAGAGGGCACAATTATAGAGGATTGTTCGCAGTCAAAAATAGGAGGCACAAATATTGGGACTGTAGGAATAAACATAGTAATGAGCTTGACAGGAATATAATATGTTATAAGACACAACAAATATCATTCCCCATCGTGGAGTCTATGTGCTCTTATTTAATTGTAGACATCCACTTATAAAGACAGTTGTTGGCTGGGTGAATTAGGGTTTAATAGTGTATTGGAAGTTCTGCATGCAGAGATGGTGTGTACAATGCTAAGCCGCATCTTGAGCATGCACCAGTATGTTGAGGACGCTCCAAATGGGCACTGCAAAGAAATTATTTTTCCTCTTGGACAAATACTAGATTGTTCTTTTCTCGGTTGTCATATCATCTTTCTCCCTGCTGGAAAATTCAGGCCCATATCTATTTTGAGATTTACTACTCAAGAAGCCAGTCAAAAAGCACCTAGCCAAGTTGCCCAAGATCAAAGATATATGGAAGAGTTGGGAGCACAAGGGAATGCCAATCCTGCAGAAAGGTAATTTGGTATTGCAGTGGTTTTCAAGCACGGTGGTAATGTTATTTTCTACTTATTTAAAAATTATGATGTGGTTTTTTTTGCAGTTCTGCAAGAAATTCAAACTATTGCAGAGCAAAAAATATCAACCAACAGTCATAGACAATCTGGGGAAACAACAGTATTTCATATTTTTTTGCCAGTTCATAACATACTCAAAAGAAGCTTAAAACACCTTTTTCTCTGGCTGGAAGAGATGATTTTGCACGCATTCCTGCTGCATTATTGTTGAACCCTTATTAAAACCTCTTGGTATATTTGATAGCTAGGGAAAAGGAAAATCTAGCTTGTTGATACAGGTAATATTAGTTTAATTTGAATTTTAGCATTTTATTTGTATAAACTCTCACATTCTAGTACATCTATGGTTTAATTCAGACAAAGATTAATTTATTCAAGACAGCTTGAGATCTAATTCCAAGTTTTGCAAATAAAACTGGCCATAATTCTGTTGGCAAAATGGTCAGCGCTCTCCTCAGGATTCGTGACATGGCTTAACCGTCTCCTGTGTCTTCTATAAGTCTAGTGGTTGTATCAAGCATTAACAGGTTGATCTTTTGGTGCAATGGCAACTACTACTTGTAACAAGTGGTATCAGAGCTTGGTCACAAGTTCGAATACCCTCGGGTAATGCTGAGGAGGAGATTGTTGGCAAAATGGTTAGTGCTCCCCTTGGGATTCATGACATGGCTTAACCGTCTCATGTGTCTTCTATAAGTCTAGTGGTTGTATCGAGCATTAACAGGTTGATCTTTTGGTGCAACAACAACTACTACTTGTAACAAACTCTTTCCATACTCTAGTGCCTTCTTCTATCAATTCAATCTCCTTCCATGTGCACACTAGAGGATAGATTTGAAATAAAATATTTTGATTTAGATTTACATACAGTAGATGTAAAATTCAGATCAACTGAAATTTAATGTTCTTGCCTCCTCTCGTGTTTTTTTTTTCGGATATATAAGACTATAAGAATGTAGTTTTGTTTTTTTGGTTTTAGGTCCAAAGAAAAATAGACAGTTTCTTAAAAAATGAAAAGAAATGAGCATCTAGATGTATGAGAGGAATAGAAAATTTGTATTGTTATGTTCTGTTGCAGGTCTTTGTTTATATTTATGTTTATGCAAATCAAATATTGTGTATTATCTGAGATATATATGAATACATAATATTTTAAATTTATCATAATTTTTCTCTTTTGTTTTATGCGCTTTGTTTTGATTTATTTTTCTCCTTCTCCTTTCTCCATGGTTAGAAATAAACTTGAAAACTTTGTTTCTGTATAATAGATGGTTTACAGCAGTTTGCATCAAATGTGTCTTTTATTTACAGCTATTTCATAGCCACATATTACCCACCCAAAGTATAAGATACTACCATAAGACTTTTAATATAGGGGTGTTGTTTCAAATCAGGGTAGGGCAGTAAATGGGTAAGGGTGCTATTTTTATTGATTGACCTATGTTGCCTTGTTAGTGATTGCATTGCTCGGACATTTGTAACAGTGTGCTTGGTTTGGTTTCAGTGGTCATGGAAGCGTTTCACACAGCAAGGAGCTTAATTCCACCATTGGACATTTGACTCACTCTTTTATTCTGGTGCCTTACAATGGATGGTATATATGATTTCAATTTATTATATCTGAGCTTTTGATGCAAAGAGTTTATAGTTCTTCAAATCTTATTTTATGAAACGGGTGTGTGCAAAGTCTAGGGCTATCATAAGATACTATGCAGAGAAATATGTAGGACAGGGAAATTGTATTATTACACTTGTACATGATGCATAGTATCTATCCAAACTATGGTTAACCATGATAGTTGTTATAACCACCATAGTATTAGGCCTTGTTTGAGGATCGGTATATCTTTAATAGTTAGAATCTATATGACTATGAATATGTATGTGAATTTATATTTGAGGAATGGGCGTCATAGTTTAGTGTTTTTTATTAAATTTTGATACTATAATTAGTAGGGTGTTTGGTTGCTTTTGCATGTTTGACGCTAGTTGATGCTTGGCTGTTATGTTTGATTTCTCCTACGACTATACTCTATCTTGATCAAAATTGTGCAAGAGTCCATTTAGTTTCCTATTCATGCCAAGTCTCAAAACTATTGTTCACCCTATCCGCACTAGGAAGGAACTAAGCTGCCTTGCAGCCCTTGTTATGAATAAAAAAGAACAACTATTTTTTAATGGGATAAATTTCTTCAGCTAGAGGAGAGGGACCTCTAGTTTATTGGCCTATAGTTGTGCATATGACTATTTAGAATTTTTAGTGCGGGTAAATGATACTTTTTGTTTTGCAAATATATTATACAACTAGCACTTGCATTGAAAGGAGGTGCAAGGGATGTGCCAATAGGAATTTAATTGGAAAGCATAAGTGAAGCATTACATAATACATATAAGTGCTTAAAAGTGTAAATGAGAAGGCAACATAAAGAAAGCACATCTACTCAGAAGGTATGTATACTCAGCATACAAAGCATGACAACATATGAATATTATATAGGGGAGATTCTCTTACTACTTTCAATACCCAACATGCTTCTTTGAAACCATCAAAGCTAATTCAGAATAACTCCTTCCATCCTCATCGAAATTCGTAGGAAATAACCATGCAATCTAGCTAGGAAGTAGGTAAGAATAAGAATAATTCCAGAGGAAGCATTCATGTTAGAAACTTCCAAAGCTCTCCTAAAACTAGTTACGACCTTGGAGACTGTGATTGCATTTTTCTCTTGACTCTGACTAGTACAAATGAAAATATATCTCAATCTATCAATAATATTTGTTCATTCCAAGCACTACAATTTGCCAAATTATTGAAAGCATAGAACAATACACGGTAGGATCATTGGGTACCATAGTTTTAGATGCAAAGAGAAGACGATACCAGAATATAGTGGATATAAAAGATGAGGACATAGGATTTGAACATGCATAGGTAAAATGCTCTAACCATCCACTTGCAAAACACTAAAAAAATCCCCTAATACCCCTAAGAATCCATAATAAATATATTATTTTTGTAGGTATCTTTTCATCCAAATATGCTACAACAATATTTCAACATTGAACAACATTTCCAAAGAAAAACACTATCCTCTTCTTCTCTTCAAAAACATATTCAAGTGAAGTAATACAAAACACACAATATTTTACACTGGCCAGGCTACATATATTGGAGAGATTGTTCCCAAAGAAACAAAAGAAACTCTTTTCAACTTTCTCAACACAACATATGAGTTGCACATCTTAAAATTCCTACAAAAGTTCTTCCTTACTATGCATATCATTAAAACATTGTTGTAATTCACTATTCAACCTTCACTACTTTATAAATATCCCCCTAACTTTTTCATCTTTAACAACAAAATTAAATGTCTTTTTAAACTTCTCACACAAGTGCATGGAGTACTTTGAGTTGCAAATGCCTTCTCTATATCATTTAAACCAACGTTCTCTAAATGCACTGCAAAAATATAAACTTTGCCACACTTAAAAAACAATATAGCTCATTGCATCAAGTACAATGAAGAAATAGAGTACACATACACACATTCCTTACATTGCATTCTCACCATAGAAATTAAAAGTTAATTAGAACCTACTCTACATAAGGAAATGTTTGTTCGTATATTTCTACAACTGCAAGAAACTACCTACGAATAATATATACAACATAAGAATAAAATAATATTCATTGTTCATGGGTTACAAAAAGAAGCAAAATACACACTCAATCAAGACAATGCCATCATTGAGTTCAAAGACAATACCATGCATCACAAATATACAATCCCAAATATACAATCCTTTGCGATCTGATAAAAGGAATCCTCTTGAGACAATTTTTGTGTTTCGTTCAACAAGCTTGGTCTATAATTCACAAGCAAAAAGGGTGCATATTCCTTAGTGTATGGTTTCGATCTTTGAGAGGCATCGTGTCAAATGTTTGCGACCTCTGTCTATGCTTTCGTGAATAGTTTGAATGCCTTTGTGCTCATCGGCATAGCATAGGCTATTGGGAGGCACATAATCTTTCCCTCCAATAGTTTAAGTTATACCGATGACTATCATCGGTGATACAATTATGATTTCCTGGTGATGGTTTTTTCTATTTTTTTAATGACATGTCTTCATATCAGGTACGCATTTGTAGAAGTTCTTTCGATGCACCCATAATTCATATAAAGATTTTTTATACAAATATAAATAAGGGAACAAGGTCCCACCATGTCCTTTTTTTTTATTTCAATGAAGGATGGCATATCAAAGAGACCCTTCTCTCATATGCCATCAATGAGTACCATCAGTGATTCCGCATATAACCCATTAGCTCCATGCATATTTTGTCTTTCTATTTGTATCTTTCATTAATGAATTTGTAATAATAATACTCTCATTAACAGATCAAATAAACCATTCTTCTCAAACCAATGTCCTTTCTGAAGATTTTACAAAAGAAAAAACCCTTCAAAAAACACTTTTTCCAGCATCACTTATCCACATACTCCCCCTTGATGCTGAGAGGGCTAACAATTCGATCTCTGAGTGTCAAAAACTGATCCTTTGCAACCACCTTCATGAAGATATCCACTATTTGTGCCATCAAATTGGCCAAGAATCTGATTCATCATAGCATGACCAAACGCTTTCATTTGAAACAACACTTCATTAGAGATTTGGTACAAAAGAATGCAATTGAATTGAAATACATCAACACAAAGGCACAAATAGTGGATATCTTCACGAAGGTGGTTGCAAAGGATCAGTTTTTGACACTCAAAGATTGAATTGTTAGCCCTCTTAGCATCAGGGGGGAGTATGTGGATAAGTGATGCTAGAAAAAGTGTTTTTTGAAGAGTTTTTAGTTAGTTTTATTTGTTTTTATGGAAATAAGGAATGTACAAAGATTTGCATATTTATATTTAGAATTTAGTTTTATTTGTTTCTTAGTTTTATTCCTTAGCAAATAAAATCTGTCTAGATACATGCGTATCTAGTTTTCTTTCCTATTTTTCCTATGGCTATGAATTCTATATATTCAACCATTTGTAATATTTTTTATATAGAGCTGCAATAAATGTTGTTTTTCAGAATTTATTTTTTTGTAAAATCTTCACTTTCAATATCAAGGTGAGATCCAACATTAACATATTTTATGTTATGTGCTCTTGTAGGATGTGAATAAACTTAATAAGATGTACTTAGACTGGCCCTTGAAAATTAACCAAATCGCATTACAAGGCCATGAGAACTGGGAGGTGTATAAGCATCTAACCAAGGAACACCCAACAACTGGTAGTTCTAAAAAAATCATCCAAGATTGCAGGATATATATTTTCAAAGTCGACTTCCAGCTATTTTTCTGAAAATTTGCACTGTCAAAGCTTTGTAACACTGCTTTTAATTTTCATCTTGAAAATATATCAAACTGACTTATAAATTTCTACAACCCGGCACAAGAATACACTTTCATATAGAGAGTCACGGGGATGAATCCCTTTGATGTGACTTTAATCCATTTGACAAATATAAATCCTTAAAGTATGCCTCTAACCAACTTTTTTCTTCTATGCTGATAACAAACTGAAGAAATTCCCTTTGGTTTTGACTTGTTAAAAATATCAAATGAGTAGCTGAGGCTCTGAAAAGATGCATAGGGATTCCTTTTAATATAGACAAATGTATAAAATAATTAGACTAGTATAGAGGTGATCTGGGTACAAGACATTCATTCATATGGGAGGGAACTCTGATTGACTTTGCAATGCGTAGATAATAAAACTGAAAAAATTGCAATCAGATTTGGCTTTGAAAAATATCAAATGGAATGATGGGGCTTTGTAGATGGACGCATGTGGATATTAATATGAAGGAAATTGAAGGAGAAGGTTATTTGGACATGATAGTCACCCATTAGTGAGATATAGGCCTACAAAGTACACCATTTCAATAGACTTAACAAATGCTATTTGACAGATTATTTAAATATTGCATTTGGTCTTAGCATTGAAAAGTTATTAAATGAAATCGTGAGATCGTGAGAATTTGCAAGGGAATATATTATATTGTCATGTGGAGAATGTGGAGGAGCAGTTGGATAACTTGGCAGTGCTTGAGATGTTAAGATATTACCCTCCAAAAGTGGTCTCTCATGCATATCTATCAATGTGAAAATGATGAATTTCCTCAAAGCATAATAATTGACTATAAAAAATATTGGTCCTGGGATTCTGCAACTTGGCACAGATGTTTATTTCAAATCTATAAAGGTGCTCTCCAATCCACCTTTCATGATGATCATTCAATCTCAAGATGCAACCTTCCAAAGTGTGCATATTATATCAACTTTTCTTAAAAAATGGTAATTCAAATTTTGCAAAAAATTGAAGTCCCAATAGTGGCTCTGCCTAGGGGCGTATGCTCCCTATAGGCATAGCGAGAATCTAACTATCTCTAGTGGAAGAAGAATAGGTTCCAATCAAAATTCACTGCATACTTTGATTTTAAAATCATATCTCAACTTTATTTTGTAGTCCCAAGCCCCCAAAAATAAACAATTTAAACTTTCCCCTGTCAAAAATCATGTTCTCATCACATTGTACTGGGAAGTTAATAATTTTAAATGTGATGTAAAGAAGAACAATTTCATGTTTGTTAGAATATTTGTGTCATTAGAGACTTATCATACAATTGGTAATAGATTTTATATACAATGGAGAATAGCTATCTAGGATTAATGTATAGATGGCCATAATATTTAGGCAAATAGACTTGATACACTAGGCATGAAGCCTAGGGAAACAATACAACCAAAAAAATTCTAATTAAATAAAGGAGACCTAGATAGTTGCAAGAATGCAATAGTTAGTCTCTCAAAGAAGTCAAGTAAATTAGGACATAAAGCCTTTTCCCTCCTCTCCCATAAGTAGTTAACAACATAGAAAGGAGGGTGTCCCACACCCTTTACCCTTTATATTGTAGAGTCATGTAGGCTAAACTAAACTAGATTAGATTAGGGGGAAAAGGTAAAGTATAATAGATGGTAGAGAACACACAAATATTTTAATAGGAACCCTTTTCTTTAGGTCAATTGGTTAATGACAAGATATGTGCAATAGGGATAAGATATGGCTATAAGAAGAAGATGTTAGTAGATAAAAGGTAGGCAAGTGGGCCCAAATTTTCATTAGATTAGACCATTTATCATGATGTACATATATTAATTTACATTTTTGCATAACAAAGAGAAAAATCAATGAACATATATTATGTTGGGTCTTATTCTCCAGCGCATATTAGTTATATCCTCTCATGTTTTCATTTATGGACTTAGTCACATCGTTTGTATATTTTTTGATTTCACATCCATATTGATATTGTTATTAATGTGTTAACATTATCCATATTGAACATCTAATGTTAAGTAGATATTCTATGATTTCTATGGTTTTGTATTTTCTCTCTTACTTTCTCAATGCAATCTAATATATTATTCCTCACTCATTTTCATTAAATAATTATTTAGTCCAAAAGATTTTGCATAGTATGAATCATAATAAAAAAAATGTTGTATTTTTTTTAAATCACTCACACATCCACATGTTTTATGATAGATCATTACTTTCCTAGTTAGTCTTCGATAATGAATCCTTGCATCTACTTGTTGCATGAGGTTAGACTTGGAAGATAATATCATGTAATTTTTTAAAAAATATATTATAAATAAAAATGCACGGGCCATCAAATAAAAATTAACTTAAAATGAAAGGGTAAGTGCATAGACATAAAACAAAAATTAAAAGCACAAAAATTTTAAAAATTCTATAGATCCCAATACTAGCATATTGCATTCCCCTAATCTCACTCAATTATTTTATGTGAGTTCCTCTTGATGAATCTTACCTTTCTCCATAATTTCTCCCCTTATCTCATTCAATTATTTTTTTTAATTGAATCAAGGGAAAGTTACAAAGAATAACAACTACATCAAGTAGCTAGATGAGAGATACATAGTCCAATAAAAATCAATAATAAAAATTCAATACATAAGGAACATGATAAAACACTTGCAAAATAGGCCAATAATTGGCATTACAATGAAGGAACATGGTGGGACACTTTGCAAAGATCCTCATGGCAACAACTTTGAAGATGATTCACTTGGTCTTTAAGTTGGTGAAGTTGTGCCATGATTGAAACACTCCTATATAAGTCCAGACACTGAGACAATTAAAAAGTATCCTAAAAAGCTATATCAGAGTACAACATTAAGATACCAATTTCCTGAAAATAATTGCTTGAAAACACAACAATGGGTAAGTGAACCAAGATGGTGGACAGTTTAGTAGCCACATCCAAAAAAAAAAAGAAATTTTGCATAACCCGTGCGGGTTCCACAAAATTCAAAATTGTGCTAGGCTTGGTTTTACCAAGCCTAGCCAAAAACTAATTAAAAAACCAAATAGATCCTCAAAACCCTTACGGGTTTTGAGGAACATTAAATTCCCCAAAACCCACGGCGTTGGACCATTTCCAACACTAAAAATGGAGGAACAATCTTTTGGGGAAGCAAATTTTCATCAAAACCTGAACATGTTTTGCTTCCATTTGCATTTTTCATCAATTTGCAACAATGACACTACGTCGGAAAGGTAAGATTTTAGTGTTTTAATTTTTTTTGTTTGTATTTTAATTGAAGTAGGGTTTTTTAATTGATTTATGTTTTTTTTTTAAATTTTGATGTCATATTCTACAAAGAATTCCCCAAAATGAAAAAGAAAACAAAGACCTCATGCACAAGCAATAGAAGAATACCCCAAAAATATTAAACATGAGAAACAACCACAACCACAAAATCCTCCTCTACAACCTCAAAATAATTATCCTCAACAACCACTGCCACCCGTAACCCTCCACGTTCTCTATTAGATTGTATAGATCCCACACAAGATGATCTCATCAAACGCCTTACACATAATAGTGCCAAAATTTATATATTGGTCAATAGGTTGGGGTGCTTTGGTCTTGACCACCACTCAACCCTCACCTTGATGCTAGAAAGAATAAACAATAGTGCAAATGAGGTTTCTAGGGAGGTTACCAAATAGGGTTCATGGAAGGATAAATATCAAGTATTTTATGCAGATGGCTTGTCATATGATGAAGTGAAAAAAAAGGCCATACTTAAAAGTGACATATGTGCTCTTTTTACCAATCCTAGTGTATGGTAGAAAAATGCCCACACTTCTATGAACCATTACATGCAAGGTTGCTCAAGAATGAGGCCTCACAAAGCGGCTCATAGCTCTCTATGCATGGAGTTGCAAGGGACTATGATGTATTTGCTCTCAGCTAGAGCTACAAGCTTGTGACCTTGCTAGTCAACCACACAATGAGAGATTCGAATGAGGACAAGGGCAAGAGTGCCAATATCCACTAAAGGATTCCTAAACTAAACAAAAATGGATAATTTTTGAGGTTCAAGGTTTTTGGTTCACCTCAAGGGTGAAGAGCATACTCCCCTATCTCAAAAACTTCTCCCAAACACACCAAGCAAAGAGATTCAATTACTCCCTTGCTTCCAAAACCTTAAGATGGGTCAAGATTTTCTGATTCACCTAAAGGTGAAGAGCATACTTCTCCTACCACCTCAAAATTTCTTTCACAAGGTATTAAAGTTCCTAATACAATTAGTGAATGCCACACTTGAAAGGAAATAAATCACAAGAAAAATTTTTGCTTTTTTGTTTTTATGCTTTTTGGGCAGCCCTGCAAAAACCGTTAGTAGCCCTCTTTGACATGCAATTTTTGGCAAATTTCTTAAGTAAAGGCACCTACAACCACAACTAGTTAGGCCCACAAGGTTAGCAAAATCCAAAATCTAAATGAAATATGCAAGATTCCAAATGAAATATGCAAGCTAACTCTGTCTAATTGAAGTAAATGAAAGAAACAGCAAGCTAATCAAGTCTAAATTTGGCCAAAAGGATTCATTGTTGGGTATAGGTGACACTGTGATCAGCAGGATTGTCGTGTGACACTTCTCTGCATAACAGTGCGATAGTTCAAACCTGGGGTGACAGTTCGCCCGATAGCAGATGACATTTTGCTCGAAGACAGGTGACACTTTCTGCCAAAGGGGGTGACACTTTTCACTCAAAAAGTGTCATGCCTCTATATAGAGAATTGTCACACGACATTGGTAAACTGTCGCGTGACACTTTGAGACAGAAAAACCAGAGGCCAAAAATAACGCTAAAAAATTGACAAAAAATTGATGAAAATGCAGAAATGAAAGGATAAAACACTAATATTCTGCCCCATAGTGGGTGCCAAAAATGTATGGTAGAAAAATGACCACACTTCTATGAACCATTACATGCAAGGTTGCTCAAGAATGAGGCCTCACAAAGCGGCTCATAGCTCTCTATGCATGGAGTTGCAAGGGACTATGATGTATTTGCTCTCAGCTAGAGCTACAAGCTTGTGACCTTGCTAGTCAACCACACAATGAGAGATTCGAATGAGGACAAGGGCAAGAATGCCAATATCCTCGAGAATCACTATGAAAATACAATGCAATGCAAACTAGTCTATGGAAATGAAAATGCAATGCAACTAAGCTATGAAATGGAAAGAACAAGTGTTACAAATCCTTCCTATTAAGCTATGTGGGTTAAATCTATTGCATCAAAGGGAACTAAGCTAGATGCCATGATAGCTAAAATGTAAGAATGAAAGACTAAGAACAATAAGGTTTCTGAAAGCTCCAAACGTCTCCAAGAATTCCTGTAGCATAAGATTAGTATTCAAAACATGGGATCCTAAAATGAGAAGAGAGCTCTTCTTTTATAGGAAATGAGAAAGAATGGACCATGGAGATTAAGAGGCAAAAGGGCTTAATCAGCGGTGGAGCTTGAAAGAGGAGCAATCCATGTGCACAAGTATCCTCCAATAGGAAAATAGGAGTTGACTTTATGTCCATATAAGACAAAAAGTGTTTTTCTCCTTTTTATAAAATAGGAATAATACTTTATTTGTGCAACTTATGATAAGAGGAAAGTGGAGGCTTTTTATTTAATAAAAGGGGAGAAAATCCTTTTTAATTAAATAAAGGCTTAGGATAAATGGTTAGCCCATAGGATAAAAATCCAATATATGATCGAAATTAAGATTTGATCAAGAAATTGATAATGCTGAGAATATTGATTATTGATAAAAATGATTCAGGGTTGATAAATCAAATAAATGGGGCCCAAAGTCTAGGTGACCATTTTTGGGTGCATACACCTAGTACTAGTAATACCCTAGAGAAAAATATGACTCAGTTTCTTATAAATTGGTCTGTTCACAATAGGATGAAAGTGTCTTTTTGGGATAGGTGGTATATGCTCTTTAACCAAGCACCCCGTAATAATTGGGAGGTGCCTCTATATTTTTTGAGAAAGCTATATTGTCAGTTTATCCTCGATCAGAAGCTGAATTACTTGGACATCTGACAGTTCTAGGGTAGAGGGAGTGGCTCTGCGTAGGATAGACATGGGGCTCATAGGGTGGTACAACCACAACATAGGTGGCCTCTAGCAAAAAAACCCATGGTTCATGTTGCAGTCCCAATAGTTGTGAAGGAGTCTATAGATTTATAGAATCTTAATATAGTCACTTCATTGACTGGTGTCATTATTGATCATGGCACACAGTTTGTCAGAGAAGAGGGTGGATCACCACCTACGCCACCTTCACCATCATCAGATGCACCATTTGGATCAACCCAACCCATTGAGCATATGTGCCCCAATTGTCAGGGTATATGTGTTGCTGTAGATACTGACGTGAATGAGGATAACTCGATATCCCATTCATGTACACATTACGGATGTAGATGTCATGCATTCACTACTAAGGATGAAACCCTCATAGATGACTTGATGAGGATGGTATTTTCTAGAGAGCAAAGACATGTTTATTTATTTTTATTTTGACATGTTACTAATTAATCACATAAATCTTATAAAAGTAAATATTTTTTTATTTAGAGAATAATTTAAATTGATACATGAATAATATGCATTGTAGGGTGCAACATGTGATATGAGCACACCACAGAGTGTTTGTTCGAGTAGACATACACATGTAGCTTCGACACCTGAGATAATTTTTTAAAAATATTCAAAAAATAGAATAATATGTATGTTTCAAAATATATTTTGTTAATATATGCACATTTATTTGGTATTTTATAGGGCTTATTGGCTACTCAGGTTTTTGAAATTGATATCACACTTTATGCCATTGACTTTGGGTTTGAAATCTTTGCGGTATAATATTTTTCACATCTCTTGTTTACAGTTTTAATTGAACCCATGTGGTATCATATTTGTTTCTCTTATGTTAATTTTTTTTGCTAGGGTACCCCACTTGACTTGAGGACACCGAGAAAGAGAAAGAAATCCTCGAGGGCACCCAAACAAAAAAAGGTAATTCAATAGAATTTAAGTTTATTTGTTGAAATGTATTATTCATGATTACACACGTACTTGTAGTCTATATTAATGAATGCACCTGACTTATTTATTCTATATATAGAAACAATTGGGTTTTATAGAATTAATGAATGCACCTGATGTCATTGATGTTCAGGAGAGAGACGAGGTAACATTTTTATATTTACTTTCAATTTCATTCTTGATTGTCCTAAATCTCATAGAAACTCTTCCTCTATGACTATGACATATGTTATGATTGTTCATATAGGAATTGGCCATAGCTACCTCATCAGCGGTGATGCCTCCTAAGAGTACAAGAGAGCCATCTGAGGTTCTGGTATACATTTTTTCTATACACATGTTAAACATATGTGTTTAGATATGAGTACATGCATTTTTATTATTTTAATGTTTCCTGACATATATGTTATTAACTTGTATTGATTTTATTTTACCTGTTACAACCCTCTTCACAACTTCCCATGGATCTTCTTCCTTTACATTTTGTTAGAAGTCCAACTCGCACAAGATGGGGACCATCATCTTTAGAGAATGACCCAATTGTAGAAGAAAGAGATGAGGTAACCAACAATTCAATAGCCAATAACTTACAATCCACTATTTAGTTATTTTGATGTTATTTTGAGAAAAGATATGTAATTTAGCATTTGAATTATTCTTGTGAAAATACCTAGTGAGACACCTACTTCTTTGAAGAGGCTCAATTTTGATGATCCAACAAAATCGTAGATACTGATACAGATATATAGATCTAGTTGTGCTTATTGAGTGGCCAATTTTTGTATATATTCAACATTTTTATTGTATATATCGACCTTGACATAGTCGATGCCACATTTCTGTAATTCTATTATTGATTTTGCATGTATGCCATTTTTTGATATGTACGCAATTATTGTTCATTTTGATATATATGAAACTTGATATTCTATCCAATTTGTTCATTGTGTGTTCATTTGTTCATTGTCAGTATGTAAATATGCTTGTGTGTATGTACTCATGTGTAGGATGTATGCCTTAAGTATATTCATGTGTATTCAAGTACATTCTTCATAACCTAAATTCATGTGTATGATCGACGTGCATGACTTAAGTGAATTCATGTGTATGCCTCATAATCTATGTGCTACATGTATGCTTTGAATGAATTAATAAAATTTATGTGCTACATGTGTTCACATGTGTAATTCATCATTTAAGTGAATTCATTATTTATGTGCTACATTGTACTCATGTGTATCCTTCATATGTTACGAGTATTTAGTTTGGTTAAAGAAAAATCATAGTTTATGCATTATTTACATGTATTATTCATAAGTGTATACAAAGAATGTGTATGGATATCTAAATTTGTGATTCATTCCTTAAGCATATGATCACTACCTTATGCATATTGGAATTCATACCTTACATACATTCATGACTATAACCATGTCTTATGAGTATTTTTCTATACGATCCATGCCTTACATGTATTTGTGGGTACTCTTCATGCTTTGAAGGTTTTTGTGAAATGAGATCATCCTGAGAACTCAAAACATCAATTAGTAGTCTACTATTGACCCTTTGACCAGATTTGAACATGTAGTATTTATTGAAAAACAAAATGGTCCATAGGACCCTAACATATTTGGGAAACATAGGACCTGACCTACCCTACCAATGATGTCCCTTATATAACCATCTTGGAGTAGAAACATCTATTCATTGTGGGCACAAACTGACACTTCCATCACATCTGTTTGGGTAGGTTTACCCTAGGAATGGTCCCACTTTTTCCCTCGACACACCAGAATGCTCGCCGACATACCCCATGGTGCTTAGTGCACCTTGGGGACACTTTGGTTCGATATGGTCATGAACATTCTAGTAACTTTATGGGTGAAATGGGATTGTCACTAGTGTTTACCTACCCAATGGGAGCTAATGGTGCATACCGTTTGACACCAGGATAGACAGCTTGGAAGATACCCAGTGGTGAAACTTTCAACTAAGCATCACTACAAGTTTTGGCATCAATTGATATTTCCATGCCAAATTCAAAAAAATTCAAATCTCCTAGAACAAAGAGGGGTTATTGTAGGCCTTAGAAACATGGTCTTGTAGCATTTGATGATTCTCTGATACCTCTCATGAGGTTTGAGATACGAGCCTCAAAGTATCACTACCCAATCATGCTTAGTGCACCTTGGGGACACTTTGGTTTGGGATGGTCGCGAACGTTCTAGTGACTCCATGGGTGGAATGGGGTTCTCACTAGTGTTTACCTGCCCAACGCGATCTAATGGTGTAGACCATTTGGTGCTAGAACAAACAGCTTGGAAGATACCCAGTGGTGCAACTTTCAACTGAGCGTCACTACAAGTTTTGGCACCAAGAGACATTGCCATGCAAAATTTTAAAAAAAATGAATCTCCCACAATGGAGAGAGGTTATTGTAGGCCTAAAAAACATGGTCCTATAGCATCTGATGATTCATCAATACCTCTCATGAGATACAAGATATGAGCCTTGAAAGATCAATACCCAATCATGCTTAGTGCACCTAGGGAACACTTTGGTCTGGCATGGTTGTGAACATTCTAGTGACTTCGTGGATGGAATGGGGTTGTCAATAGCATTTACCTACCCAATATGAGCTAATGGCACAAACTGTTTGGTGTTAGGATGAATGATTTGGAAGATACCTAGTGGTGCAACTTTCAACTGAGCCTCACTACAAGTTTTGGCATCAAGTGAGATTACCATGCCAAATTCAAATAAAGTCGAGTATTCCAAAAAAAAGAGAGGTTATTGTAGGCCATAGAAACAAGGTCCTATAGCATCTAACAGTTCACTAATACCTCTCACGAGGTCCAAGATACGAGCCTCAAAAGATCTCTTCCCAATCATGCTTCGTGCACCTTGGGGACACTTTGGTCCGGCATGGTCACGAACATTCTAGTGACTCTATGGATGGAATGGGCTTGTCACTAGCATTTACTCACTCAATGGGAGCTAATGGCATAGACTATTTGGTGCTAGGATGAACGGTTTGGAAGATACCTAGTGGTGCAACTTTCAACTGAGCCTCACTACAAGTTTGGCATCAAGCAATATTGCCATGCCAAATTCAAAAAAAGGTGAATCTCCTAAAATGGAGAGAGGTTATTATAGGCCTCAGAAACATGGTACTATAATGTCTAATGGTTTTTTGATACCTCTCATGAGATCTGAGGCACGTGCCTTGAAATATCTTTGCCAATCATGCTTAGTGCACCTTGGGGACACTTTGGTCCGACATGGTCGCGAACATTCTAGTGACTTCATGAGAGGAACAAGGTTTTCATTAGTATTTATCTACCACATGGGATCTAATGGCATAGACTATTCAATTTTTGGATGAACAATTTGGAAGATACCCAATGGTGCAACTTTCAACTGAGCCTCACTACAAGTTTTGGCATCAAGTGAGATTTCCATGCCAAATTCAACCAAAGTTGAATCTCCCAGAATAGAGAGAGGTTATTGTAGGCCTTAGAAACACAATCATGTATCATCTAAAATTTCACCGATACCTCTCATGAGGTCCAAGATACAATCCTTGAAAGATTGTTGCCTAATCATTCTTAGTGCACCTTGTGGACAGTTTGGTCTGGCATGGTCGTGAATGTTCTAGTGACTCCATGGGTAGAATGGGGTTGTCACTAGCATTTAGCGGCATGGGAGGAATGTTATAGTGATTGTGTGTGTGTGTGTGTGTCAGAGAGAGAGAGAGTCATGCATGTGTGTATATATATATATATACATAGAAACATATCATATATGTAAATCTATACAAATGTGTATTGTATTAACATTTAGAAGAAATTTTTTTAATCTCTTCTTAACCCATATGGGTTATGTGAAACTGAAAATGTTGTTTTATGTCTTCACAACACATATAGGTTATGTAGAACTTGAAATTGTGATTTTTTCTTTTCAAAACCCTAAGGCTGGCAAGCCCATTTTCCCTCCAATTTTTTCCATTTACACATTTTTTCTTCTTTCAACATGATTTCTCAACTTCATCATCATAAGCTTTACAAATGATCAACTACGTATCTCTAAATTTACTACCATCATCTCACACGTCTTCTAAGCTTTCTGACCATATAGATTTTTCTATTTTTGGACAACATTAGCATAGTAAACTTCAATTTTCTTTACCAGTGTCTTCACAGTCCTCACAAACATATGTCTACCATTTTTTTAGTAAATTTTGATCTACTTGACCAAATTCAAACAAAATTACATATTATTGTTCTACACTAGATTCTATACACTTTAAAAGAAAATTGCAATTTGGATTATTTTGATGCAAGTTATGCCCAACGCACGAACATGTACCATATTTTTAGGATGCGGTCACTTCAAAGAATCATAAAAAAATAAAATACTCATCATAAAATTACAAAAAAATACACAACTTCTAGATCTCACTCTTACCTATCATCCTACTAAAGGGTTTTGCAAAATACTAAATCTAACTATATAGTTTGTGAAGTGCACAAAAATAGCTATGTTCTATTTTTCTGAAAAAATTAGGAATATTTTATTGTGCGTGAGAGCTTTGACCCTCTTAATATTATCCATTTTTAAAAAAATATTTAGTAGTTTAGAAAATAGATTCAGAGTACTACAATTATTGTTCTTTATACAACTCCTAGTTTTGAGTGCATGACCCTTAAATCTCTTTGTGAAGTTCAGGTTTCCCTAATTTCATAAAAAAGTGGCCACTTATACCCCCCTTTTTGTCCACCATCTTGGAGCACTTACCCCACTACATATGGATTTCTCAATATGCCTTAAAAAAACTTACCTATTATAACCATTAATAACATCATTATGTAAGCCAAGGCCAAAGAGAGCTTCCTTCCAATTCCATTTCTGATAAAAAATAGCTGAAAAGTTTTTAAAGATAGCATTCCATTATTTTTTAACAAAGGGATAATCCCAAAATATATGTTTCATATCTTCATTATGCATACAAAAGGGGTAGCTAATTGGTTGCACTAAAATATATTTTAGTTTGTCACCTATTGGTAGCTTATGGTGTAAAACTTTCAAGCTAGCAATTGAGAATCTACATCAGCTTTGGATTTCCATTCTTGCACCATGCACTCATGTTGATCCATCTTTTTGCACTAAATCTTCATTTCCATTTCTAATTGAGACAAGAAAGAATAAACCAATGAGGTAAGGAATGTAAATACACTTTGTTAAGCGGAAGATTGTTAAAATGAGATGAAGCAAACCACTTCCAATCTTTAAAAAAATTTCATTCTCTTTGAGTACAAGTTTTAACGAACAACTCAAGAGGAACTAATGACTAGAAAAATATGAGAAATGATTTATACTTTTTATCTAGATCAAACTAACTATTAATATTCAGCCATGATGGCAACTGAAAGGTACTAAAGTCCCAAAGGTCCTTAAAGTGTCGAACAACTTTCTTGAACAAATAAGAGGCATTCTTAGGAAACCAAATAGCAAGTGGTTGATTATTGTATTGAACAAGTTTGTTCCACCAAATCGATGATGAGGCAAAGTCAAAACCATGTTGTAAGGAGGAATCTTTCCACTAGAGAAATTGGAAAACATGTTGTCAAGCCTTGCAAATGGCTTGTAAGGGTAAGGATGCTTTGATTTTTAAAAAGGGAGCCATGATAATCTTGTCAAGCCAATTAACATGCTACCATTTTTTATTTGCAAGAGCTTGCAACACTCAGTTATGGACAAGTATTTTTCATGGTTCATCTCCTTTAGCAGCTCTCATTATCCATCTTGTAGCTAGACACAATCCTTGAGTCTTAGGATCAATAATTCCCAACCTGCCCCTATGTCTGAGTTGAATGCAATGAGACCAAGAAGATGCAATAAATCCAGCATTACCATCCCATTTAGACGAAAGTAATTTTTGAATAACTTTTTTCAAATATTCATATTTCCTTTGCGATGGCATCTAGAAAGATGAGTAATAAATAGGGGAAGCAATGAAAATTTCATTTGCAACTTGTATTTTCTCTGCCAACAATAAGAATTTATTACTCTAATTGAATAATTTCTCTTTAAGTATATTAAGAAACCAATTCCACATGTTTGAAAGAGAAACCCCAACACCAAAGGGAATGCCCAAATATATATTGATCTCCCCATGCTTAATATGCCTCCATTCCTTAGAATCCACTTTAGAATATGTCTAGAATAAGTCATCATAAATTCAGTTTTATTATGAGCCAACCCTTGAACTAGATATGACACAATATAATTCCAAGATATCCAAAGAATTATTTAATTCTTCTTCAAAATTTCGTAAGAAAATCATGCTATCATTAGAAAAATGAGAGTTGATAACCACCTATGTGGGTTCCTCTTCATGAATTATCTTCCTCTTCTCCATGATCTATCCTATATTAGCTCTTTAGGTTTAGCTTGCAAGTTGAGGATGTATCTCTTCCCTTTTTTGTTGGAATGCTTTTCTTCATTTATAAATATCCTTCTATCCCATCAAATCATTATTTATTAATCACCTTTTTCCTTGAGTTTCCAAATCTAGAACTAGGCATTTACTTTTTCATCAAATTATTTATCAAAACTCTACATAGAACCACTCATATATCATATTTATTCTTTATATAACAATTTTTCTCTTGCGTTCCTTTTACACCTACTTATCACACTCCTTATATTCATATAGTCTATGTTGGATTATAGTTAGGGAAACTCTTTTTCATGGTTCATCTCCTTTAGCAGCTATCATTATCCATCTTGTAGCTAGACACAATCCTTGAGTCTTAGGATCAATAATTCCCAACCAGCCCCTATGCCTCAGTTGAATGCAATGAGACCAAGAAGATGCAATAAATCTAGCATTACCATACCATTTAGACCAAAGCAATTTTTGAATAAGTTTTTTCAAATATTCATATTTCCTTTGTGATGGCATCTAGAAAGATGAGTAATAAATAGGGGAAGCAATGAAAATTTCATTTTCAACTTGTATTTTCTTTGTCAATGATAAGAATTTATTACTCCAATTGAATAATTTCTCTTTAAGTATATTAAGAAACCAATTCCACATGTCTGAAAGAGAAACCTCAACACCAAAGGGAATGCCCAAATATATATTGATCTCCCCATGATTATTAATATGCCTCCATTCCTTAGGAATCCACTTTGGAATATGTCTAGAATGAATCATCATAAATTCAGTTTTATTATGAGCCAACCCCTGAACCAGATATGACATAATATAATTCCAAGATATCCAAAGAATCATTTAATTCTTCTTCAAAATTTTGTAAGAGAATCATGCTATCATCAGAAAAATGAGAGTTGATAACCACCTATGTGGATTCCTCTTCATGAATTATCTTCCTCTTCTCCATGATCTATCCTATATTAGCTCTTTAGGTTTAACTTGGAAGTTGAGGATGTCTCTCTTCCCTTTTTTGTTGGAATGCTTTTCTTCATTTATAAATATCCTTCTATCCCATCAAATCAATATTTATTAATCACCTTTTTCCTTGAATTTTCAAATCTAGAACTAGGCATTTACTTTTTCATCAAATTATTTATGAAAAATCTACATACAACCACTCATATATCATATTTATTCTTTATATAACAATTTTTCTCTTGCGTTCCTTTTACACCTACTTATCACACTCCTTATATTCATATTGTCTATGTTGGATTATAGTTAGGGAAACTCTTTTGCGATCTTGGCACATCATCTTAGGGTGAAATCTTGTAATCTAAATATTTTTTTTATTTTTTATTCAATAAGATATCATTAATATTATATTTTTATTAATTTTTTAATTAATATTATGTCTATTAATAAAGATTAATAATTTGATATGTAAATAATTTTTAAATTTAAAGAGTCATGTCATTACAATCTATCAGTTACACCTCTTGGCATAACTCTCGACATAATAATTAATTTATAATCTATTATTAAATATATAATAAAAATTATCTCATTATAGAATATTATATTTTATAACTAAATTCTTAAAATATTGATTATTTGATAAATTTCAACATTATCAATCATGAATATGATGACTTTTGAAAATGTAATCTTACAAATTATAGATATTATATCATCTTAAAATGGAAGCACTTCCATGTTAAGAACATTTAGCCCTCTGAGTAAGTAATTTGGGGTCATGTCAAATGCCTTGAATGGGTATTTGACTTGGATCTGACTTTTTCCCTTGTTCTGCCTTATTTTCCACTTCTTCCTGACATAATTCTGGCATCCTGAGATTCTTGACCTCGGGATCAAGGTTGACCTCTTAGGTCAAGGTCGACCTTGACCTTAACCCTAGGGTTCGAGATCCTCAGGGTTAGATTCTGGTTTTGGGGTTTAGTCAAAATCTTGTCTTTTCCCTCTTCAGGGCAACTATTTCTTGGGTTAAGTGTTGAATTCTCAAATTAATATTTGAGGTGGACCTTTCTCGAGATTCGTATAGGATTCCTAATTTATTATTGGAGATTAGCCTTTCTTGAGTTTTGTGCCTACTGCTCAAATTAACTTTGGGGTTGGCCTTACCTCAAATTTTGTGACAAGGCTCTTAAATAATTATTTTTATTTCTATCTTAAGGGTGGTCCCCTTCTAAAGTTTTGTGTCAAGACTTTAATTTAATTTCCTCTCCATGTGCACCTCTCTAGAGTTTTGTGCCATGGGCCCTTAATTATTAGTTTCTATGTGGCATGTCTAGAAGTTTGTGCCCTAGATCACTATAAAAGGGAGCCTTCTTCTCTCAGTTTCTCCATCAAGTTTTCATGTTCAAGAACTCTCAAGCAAGAAGATCAAGTATTAAAGAATTCAAGCCTTCAAGCATTCAAGATCCTATTCATCAAGGAGATCCATTGTTAGCCATTGAATGATTCAATCTCTATGGAGCCCTCCTGTTGAAGATTTTTCCATCCACATTCATCCAAGTCTCTTCCTATTCCAAGATCCACTCAAGATTAGTGTTGAAGATCTAAAGACAATTGATTGGAGACATCCTATATTTGATTCTACATTCATCCATACTTGTGGATTCAAGGATTTGAATCATCCACAAGGGTTTTCAACATAAGCAAGGTGAATTGTTCCATTTAATTTGTTTATCTCTGCAATTTCAATTCAATTTCAAGGTTAATTCCTAAATTGGGGTTTGACTAAGGCAAACCCCTCCGTCCAACAAACAAAACCATTTTTTATTGTAGGTACAGGTGTGGGATGATGAATTAAAATGCAGATCTGGATACCCTTTTCGTCAAACTTTATGTCGGAGCTGTGCAAGTCAAGGTCGACCTCTTAGGTCAAGGTCAAATTTTTGGGTCAAGTTCAACTTTATCTACCTAGGTCAAGGTCGACCTCTCATTAGATCAGAAAAAGATTTTTGGGTTTTGTAGATCTCGCAATTTTGATGTAGAAATATAAAAATCAACAGTTTCTGAGACTGTTTGACAAGATTTTTAGCCGATTATTTTTCGGAGGTAAGCACCTTTATTTCTTTATTTCAATATTAGTTTTCTATATTTACATTTACATCCCATATCATTACAATTCTATGTAAGTGTAAAATATTGGTTTTGGGGTCTCTTTTATGTGCAAACCATTGTTCTAGGACCCCATCCATATTTTATATCTTACATTTTGGTGAACCCGACAAGCTTACCCCATATCTTTTGTGGAATTAGATGCCCTATTGTGTTTTTTGTATCTTGTGTGTTCACCTTCACATCTTACATTTTGGTGAACCCGTTTATGACAACTCTTTCTTTTTGGTGTTAGATTTGCATTTTGTGTTAGATCTTACAATAAGAGTATATTTCTTTTATGCTCTTGCATTTATATTTCAAATATACAAAAAAAATTGCAAAATTTCTTCAAAAATACATAAACATTTACATTTCTTTATGGAATTAGATGCCCTATTGTGTCTAATTTCCTTTTCATGCTTATAAATTTCATTTGAATGCATTTGGATATATCTAGATCTATTTGTTATCATGTTGCACAAGTTGTTTCAAATGTTTTCCAAAACTTTTGGGATTACACAACATCCTCCTCTTACCTTACCATTTCATGGCATTACACTTGGAAAGACTTCATTTAGTGCATGTGATGTTTCTTTGTCCTCTTTTGAATTACCTTATAAGGATATATTAGAGCAAGAAGATGATCTTAATCTATATCTCCATCATATTTCTCTTTATGGAGATGAGTTGAGGATTGATGTTAATTCTTCTCCTAATATATGTCCTTTCTATGAGCCTACTTTAGAGTATAATTTACCTTCTTCCCCCTCTAGGGATCAAGCTTTAGTGAATTATGGCAACCCTACAATGTGCTTTATTGATAGGGATGATAATCCTCCTATTTGGGATGAACCTTTGGATGGGGATGTTGATTTTTCTCTTCCTCATGAAACCATTGTAAATGATCCCTTGGACAAAGACATTGATTTATCCCCTCCTCATAAAGAAGATTTGATACACGAGGGTGATTTATTAATGGATGAAATATTCATACATAATGATAACTCTTTTTCTAAAACACGCTCACTTTATGAAGACATTTTAGCAAAAGATAATGATATTATAGATGCTTTACCTCCATTTGGGATTCCTTCTAGTGATGAGGCATTAGTGGAGAATGATATGAATTCCCTTAATGTTCTCCCTCTTAGTTATGATCTTATGGAGAATCAATATTCTACCTCATCTCCTCCTAGGATGTCTTCTTTTCTTCCTTCTTGTGAATCTATTTGTAGTGTTGAGACAACTAATATGGTTTTTCTAAAACCCTTGTTGAATGTCAAAGGTTGTCCTCGCATTACTATCAAAGGTAAACCTATGGAGTCTTTAGAGTCTTTTAGTGACCATGATTCTATAGCTCACACATATTGTACAAGGAATAACCCTCAGCCTAATCTAGTGGTTTCTACTTCTTTGCCATCTTCTCAACCCATTCTTCCTCCTCCACCCCATCTTCCTAGCAAGGAGCATAATTTGATAAACCAATTGCAAAATACCCCTGCCAAGATTTCTTTATGGGAGCTTCTTCAAACTTCACCTACCTACTATGAAGCCTTGCAAAAAGCTCTAGAAACTCTTCCCACTCCACCTCCTAATCAGGAGAACATCAATAACTTCTTACAATGCATGCATGCTACCCTGGGTCCTCCTGACATTGTATTTACTCAAAAGGATTTACCATCTAAAGAAGTTTAGAATCAATATGATGCTCTTATGGTTGATGTTACTATCAATAAAAGTATCATTCGTAGGACCTTGATTGATAATGGATCTAGGCTTAATGTTTGTAGCATGGACATGCTCAAAGCAATTAAATCTGATCTTTCAACTATTCAACCTGACAATGTTCCTATACGTGGCTTTGATAACATTGCTAAGAACACTTTAGGCATTATTACCTTACCTATAAAAGTAGGTTTGGTCATCCTAAATACACCTATTCATGTTATGCTTGGATCTCTCAATTATAACCTTCTTTTTGGTAGACCTTGGTTGCATGAGATGCATGTTGTTCCTTCCACCCTTCAACATAAAGTCAAGTTTATATATAACAACATGATGTATACACTTCATGCAGATGATGCACCTAATCCTTGTTTGAATATTCAAACCTAAACTACTCCTAATATTAATCCTTCTTCCTCTAATGCTCTTCTTGGCAATGATTGGGGAACCTTGGATTTTAATCCTACCTTTATTGGAGAGTATAAGGTTTCTGATCTTGATTTTATGAAGCAACAAAGAGAGTTTGAACAATGAGTTTTTACTTCTAAATCCCTTCATAATAACTTTGTCGCTACTTCTACCCACAATGAACCTATCAAACCTACTAATGATGACATAGTGACTACTGAAGTTCCGTTGACTCCTTCTGATATGGCTTCTCGTTATGGTCCTGGTTATCATTTCCTAGTTAAACAAGGATTCAATGGTTAGGGATGTGGTAAGCATAAATAGGGAATTCAAATGCCCTTACAGAATGGGGGGCATGAGCATTCTTATGGATTGGGATTTAATCCTCAACAAAAAATCAATGTTAACAACATCTCAAATAACACTTCAAAACATGATGAACCTATGAAGGAATTTGACAAAGAAATTGTTTTTTCTAAACTCCTCCGTGCTAAGATTAATTACTAGACCTAAACGTTGGAAACTGCAATTGAAGCAATTGTTGTATTGTCATTGATGTCAAACCTTAACTGGTAAGAGTATTGCTATTTAAGAAAGTACTATATCTATTTGATTGTTGTGAAGAGGGTAGGCAAGGTTGGTAACAATAGCACCTAAGGAAAGGTTGAGTTATCTTGATACTTCAATGAGTACTTGATTATGTGGCACAATGATAAGATAATGTATTGCTTATCTAAGTAAGAATGAAGACTAAACTAGTAGGTTTAACCAAGAAAAATTGAAAAAATCTAGTTTAAGCTGAGTGATGTTTGTGTCGACTGAGCTAGTATATGCCGAGTAAGAATTCAGTGTTGACCGAATATCAGATAATTGCTGAGGAATACAATATTATCCAAGGAAAAAAAAATTGCGGTGACCGAGATTTCTAATGAAGACTGAGGAGTTGAACATTGTATTGACCAAGTGTCACTAATTTACATTTGAGGAAGAATCTAGATTCCCAGCCGACATAGTTGAATTCTTGGATTATGTAAAATGTGTTGACTTTATTTATTGATTGTATGGAAGTATTTAATGCACTGTAAAACATTTTATTGTAAATCTATTAAGAGATTTGAGATGTTTCTAGAAGAATAGATGAAGAACATAAAGTTGGAAGGATTCAATGAATCTGACCTAACCCTAAGATCTATGGAGGAGATTAAGTGGCAAAAGATGTATTGACCTAATTGAGGAAGTATTAAGGAAACCTAAGCATGAGGTTGAAGAATGTTGAGGATGTTGGAGATATTGTTGATGTTATTGACTATATAAGCAGAAAAGGCTGAAGGAGAAGTGTTGTGATTGCTTGAAGGGATTTCCAAGCAGATCAGTGATGTAGATGGAAAAAGTTCACAATTAGTAAGCCAGCATATGTGTATAGAATTGGATCTGATATTTTGTAAAGTGAGTTGTATGTTTTCAGATCAATACTACTGTTACTTTCTAACCATTGTATTAGTCAAAATCCTTTTAACAGAGGTTGACCTAACAGTCATATGTATAAATCCTTTGAACAAGGTTGCATTCTAATAGAATGTTTGTAAGTCCTATAATAAGGTGCACTTTTAACAGAGTGGTTTAAATCCTTTAACCGGGTTACACCTGACAGTGTGTTTGTAACTTTTGCTAGGGTTGGCTTTTCATAGAGCTCACTTCAGAAGAGTGAAAATAATAGTAACATGTTACAAAGTGGTTTTTCTCAAATTGGGTTTCCACTATAAATCCTAGTGTTAATGCTTGGGTGAATATTTTGGTCTGAACATTTCTATGTTTTACAAGTTAGATACTATTGGCTAGTAGATTGCACTATTATATGTTTCTGTTATGCAATCAGTAATGACTGAGTAGTTTTTGGTTGTTAGAGAATGAAGATTGGATACAAGCAATGAATGAGGAGATAGAACAAATAGAGAAAAATGATACCTAGACTCTGGTGCCAAGACTAGAAAATAAAAACGTCATTAGAACAAAGTGGGCATTTTGAAATAAGCTAAATGAGCATGGTCAAATCACAAGGAACAAAGCTAGGCTAGTATGTAAAGGCTACGCACAAGAAGAAGGAATATATTATGGGGATACATTTACCCCAGTAGCAAGATTGGAAGGAGTAAGGACTTTACTTGCATATGGTGCCTATAAAGATTTCAAGGTATACCAAATAGATGTCAAGTCTGCCTTTTTAAATGGTATATCAGAAGAAGTGTACATTGAATAGCCAGAAGGATTTATTGACCCAAATAAAAGACACATGGTTTGCAAGTTGAATAAAGCACTATATGGACTAAAGCAAGCTCCCAGAGCATGGTATGAGAGGCTGCTCAACTACCTGATATAGATTGGATTCTCAAGGACAAATGACACAAGCAATATGTACATGATGGATGAAGAAGGTAAAGGAATCTTGTTGGCTAATATTTTTGTAGATGATATTATATTTGGTGGATAAGATGCCTTATGTAAGAAATTTTTAAATGAAATGCAAACTGAATTTGAAATGAGTATGTATGGGGAGATCAAATTCTTTGTTGGTTTACAAGTATATCAGTTGGAGAAAGGTATTTTTATCACTTAGTCCAAATATGTTCATGAGATACTGAAAACCTTTGGTATTGAAGATTCAAGGCCAGTAAGTACTCCCATGGCTACTAGACAAAAGTTATCTAAGAATGATGATGATGCTAAGGTAAATCAGACTTTGTATAGATCCATGATTGGCAAACTGCAATATGTTGTACATAGACAACCTGATATTACTCTAGCTATTGGGATTGTGGCAAGATTCTCTACCAATCCTAAGGAAACACACATGATGGTAGTCAAAAGGATAATGAGATATTTGAAAGGGACTGGTGACTATGGATTGTTCTACAAGAAGCATGAAAGTTTTGAACTAAAAGTTTATACTGATACTGATTGGGTAGGAAATGTGGATGATAGGAAGAGTACAAGTGGTGGAGCTTTCTTTCTTGGATAGAGATTAGTTTCTTGGACAAGCAAGAAACAAAATTGCATTTCCCAATCTACTGCTAAAGCTAAGTATTCTGTTGTAGTAGTGAACTATTCAAACTTGGTATGGATAAAGTAATTGTTACTAGGCATGAAGGAAGAGATCACTGAACCAGTTGTCATCTACTATGACAACACAATTGCTATCAACATCTCTAAGAACCCATTGATACACACTAAGACCAAACACATCACCATCAAGTATCATTACTTGAGGGAACTGGTACAAGATAAAGAGGTCAAAATGGAATATGTGAATACAAAGGAACAACTAGATGACATATTCACTAAAGCTTTACCTAAAGAAGTGCATGAGTATCTGAGAGGTCAATTAGGGGTCCTTCCCCTAACTGAGGCTGCCTAGTTTAGCTAGGAGCACTGCATCAAATGTACTACAAAGTGTATCTGACAAATTGATGCAGAGAAAGGTCACACTTTAGGAGCATTCTAGAGTTGTGAAAAATATAGAAAAGCTAAAAATCAGTCATAAGAAAAGATGACAGAGGGAGAAATATGGTTACTAAACTGAAAAGATGATATCTACATCTGTAGGATGTATGTTTTAATTGCTACTTTGGCATTTTTTTCAAAGAGGGAGATGATCAAAGATGAATACACATGGAGATATTTCATGGAAGATCAAGAAAGAGGGAGAGATTCAGAGAATTGAATGTGTTAGAATGAAGCTAAGGATATTATAAATATTTCTGATAGACAGATAAGTTTTGTATTGGTTGGTGATTCATGTGTTATTCATATGGTGTTGCCATCAACGCCAAAGAGGGAGATTGTTAGAAACTAAAATTGAAGCATTTTTTGTATTGTCATTAATGTCAAACCTTAATTCATAAGACTATTGCTATTTAAGAAAGTACTATATCTATTTGATTGCTGTGAAGAGGGTAGGAAAGGTTGGTAACAATAGCACCTAAGGAAAGGTTGAGTTATCTTGATACTTCAATGAGTACTTGATTATGTGGCACAATGATAAGATAATGTATTGCTTATCTAAGTAAGAATGAAGACTAAACCAGTAGGCTTAACCGAGCAAAAGTGAAGAAATCTAGTTTAAGCCGAGTGATGTTTGTGTTGACCGAGCTGGTATATGCCGAGTAAGAATTTAGTGTTGACTGAATATCAGATAATTGTCGAGGAAGATAGTATTAGCCAAGGAAATAGTTTTTTGGTGACCGAGCTTTCTAATGAAGACTGAGGAGTTGTACACTGTATTGATCGAGCGTTAGTAATTTACATTTGAGGAAGAATTCAGATTCCCAGCCGACATAGTTGAATTCTTGGATTATGTAAAATGTGTTGACTTTATTTATTGATTGTATGGAAGTAGTTAATGCACTGTAAAATGTTTATTGTAAATCTATTAAGAGATTTAAGATGTTTCTAGAAGAATAGAGGAAGAACATAAAGTTGGAAGGATTCGATGAATCTAACCTAACCCTAAGATCTATGAAGGAGATTAAGTGGCAAAAGATGTATTGACCTAATTGAAGAAGTATTAAGGAAACCTAAGCATGAGGTTGAAGAATGCTGAGGATGTTGGAGATATTGTTGATGTTATTAAGTGTATAAGCAAAAAAGGCTGAAGGAGAAGTATTGTGATTGCTTCAAGGGATTTCTGAGCAGATCAGTGATGGAGATGGAAAAAGTTCATAGTCAATAAGCCAACATATGTGTATGGAATTGGATCTGATATTTTGCAAAGTGAGTTGTATATTTTCAGATCAATACTACTATTACTTTCTAACCATTGTATCAATCAAAATCCTTTTAACAGAGGTTGACCTAACAGTCATTTCTATAAATCCTTTGAACAAGGTTGCATTCTAATGGAATGTATGTAAGTCCTATAACAAGGCACACTTTTAACAGAGTGGTTTAAATCCTTTAATCGGGTCACACCTAACAGTGTGTTTGTAACCTTTGACAGGGTTAGCTTTTCATAGAGCTCACTTTAGAAGAGTGAAAATAACAGTAACATGTTACAAAGTGGTTTTTCCCAAATTGGGTTTCCACTATAAATCTTGGTGTTAATGCTTGTGTGAATGTTTTGGTCTGAACATTTCTGTGTTTTACAAGTTAGATACTATTGGATAGTGGACTGCACTATTATATGTTTTTGTTATGCAATCAGTAATGACTGAGTAGCTGTTGGTTGTTACATCTGATTTGTTGAAGAAGTTTAAAGATTATTTTATACATCTGGACCTGAGAACAACTGATTCACCCCCCCCCCCCCCTCTCTGTTGTTCTAAATCATATTAACACTAAACAGAAAAAGAAACGTAGTCCACCTTAAAGACTCTTCCTTTTTATTTATATCATAGATTTCATGATCACTCTACTAATGAATGTCAAGATTTATATTATAAGATTAGGAAGCTCATTGATAGTAAGGTTATTTATATATCATATGGCAATGAGCTGTATTTCAAACCTGTTTTCTCTAAATAACAGTTATGTTCCTATTATGGAGCTCCACATTATGTAGACAATGTTAGCCTAATCCTTGGGGGCTCATTATCTTGTCTATTGTTGTGAGTGATATAATAGGTCCCCTTCCATCCTTGTTCTTGCACTTGGGGGGCAAGGATGTCATCAACTTCTTTTCTGTCTTTCTGGGATTCACCTCTTTCCTTGGTTAAGCAGTATCTATCTATTATGTGATATCCAATCATACATGAAAATTTTGGTTTACATTAAGGATCTATGTCCTTGATCACAACCTCTTTCATTGTTTGACATTGGGTTTCCATGGTGGATAAATCTCTCACCTTGGAAACTTAATAGTGTGTTATCCCTCACAAGGGTTACTTTTTCACTTTTTGCATGATATCTCTTTGCATTCATCCCTTCCATGGCCTCATAGGAGCTATGACCTTCTTGGCTTGGACTAGGTGTTGTCTGTGGATATTGTCTTGATCTTGAAGAAGGCTTTATCCTTGTTCTTTTCTTTCCTTAACATGCCAAAATAATATTTTTTTTCCATCTTAAGGAGGGGGGCATATATACAGCCTCCCTCATTCTATATTATGTATTTTTGTTCTAACCTTTTATTTTGCAGCATGCTAAATCTCAGAAGGTAACGCACATAAGTTGCTAACTCCCAAATAAACACGCATTTCCAATTTAAAATATGCTAAATCCTCGGAAGGTAATGGGTATAAGTTTCTAAATCCTGAAGGGACACGCATTTTCAATTTTAAATATGCTAAATCTTCTGAAGGTAATGCACATAAGTTGCTAAATCCTAAGGAGACATGCATTTTAGATTCCATGGTGATACAAGAAGGTGGATCTATGGGTATTCTAAAAGCCATCAGAAGATGCACTACATACATGCACAAAGCTGCTTGAAGGCACACAAATTTATGGGGTGACTATCAAGTTTTTTCTTGGTGGGCCATCCTATCCTTTTTGTGGTTCACAGTGAGATACACACATCTTACTCGGTGAGTTAGCCACTCCTCTCTCCCCTTTTCTCTCTTTTTCTAGTGATGTCTCTCTTATAGTAATCTTGGAGTTGACGAAGACTCAAGTCCCTGGGGGCTTGAGGATTCCTTTGTCCCTTTGATTTCAATAAGATTATCTTTTTCTTTATGATCTCCTTACCAAGAGTTTGCATCGTGTCCATACTCTTGCTAAAGTGAGGGCTTGATGTATCATCTTAAAATGGAAGCACTTCCATGCTAAGAACATTTATCCCTCTGAGTCAGTGGTTTGGGGTCATGTCAAACACCTTGAATGGGTATTTGACTTGGATCTGGCATTTTCCCCTTTTCCACTTCTTCCTGACATAATTCTAGCATCCTAAGATTCTTGACCTCAGGGTCAAGGTCAACCTCTTAGGTCAAGGTTGACCTCAACCTTGACCTAGGTCAAGGTCAACCTAGACCCTGACCTAGTTCAAGGTTGACCTTGACCTTGACCCTAGGGTCCAGGATCCTCGGGGTTAGATTCTGGTTTCGGGGTTTACTCAAAATCCTATCTTTTCCCTCTTTGGGGCCACTATTTCTCAGGTTAAGTGTTGAATTCTCAAATTAATATTTTAGGTGGACCTTTCTCAAGATTTATATAGGATTCCTAATTTATTATTGGAGATTAGCCTTTCTCGAGTTTTGTGCCTAATGCTCAAATTAACTTTGGGGTTGGCCTTACCTTGAATTTTGTGACAAGGCTCTTAAATAATTTTTTTTATTTCTATCTTAAGGGTGGTCCGCTTCTAGAATTTTGTGTCAAGACTTTAATTCAATTTCCTCTCCTGTGCACCTCTCTAGAGTTTTGTGCCATGGGCCCTTAATTATTATTTTCTATGCGGCCTATCTAGAAGTTTGTGCCCTAGATCACTATAAAAGGGAGCCTTCCTCTCTCATTTTCTCCATCAAGTTTTCATGTTCAAGCACTCTCAAGTAAGAAGATCAAGCATTCAAGCATTCAAGATCCTATTCATCAAGGAGATCCATTGTTATCCATTGAAGGATTCAATCTCTATGGAGCCCTCTTGTTGAAGATTTCTCCATCCACATTCACCCAAGTCTCTTCCTATTCCAAGATCCACTCAAGATTAGTGTTTAAGATCCAAAGACAATTGATTGGATACATCCTACATTTGATTCTACATTCATCCATACTTGTGGGTTCAAGGATTTGAATCCTCCACAAGGGGTTTCAATATAAGCAAGGTGAATTGTTCCATTTACTTTGTTTATCTCTGCAATTTCAATTCAATTTCAAGGTTAATTCCTAAATTGGGGTTTGACTAAGGAAAACCCCTCCCCCCAACAAACAAAACCATTTTTCTTGTAGGTATAGGTGTGGGACGGTGAATTAAAGTGCAGATCTAGATACCCTTTTCGTCAAACTTTCTATCAGAGCTGTGTAGGTCAAGGTTGACCTCTTAGGTCAAGGTCAACTTTTGGGGTCAAGGTCAACTTTGTATACCTAGTTCAAGGTTGACCTCTCATTATATCGGAAAAAGATTTATGGGTTTTGTAGATCTTGTAGTTTCAGTGTAAAAATGTAAAAATCAATAGTTTTTGAGACTGTTTGATGGGGTTTTTAGCCAATTCTTTTTCGAAGATAAGTACCTTTATTTCTTCATTTCAATATTAGTTTTCTATATTTACATCCCATATTATTACAATTCTATGTAAGTGTAAAATATTGGTTTTGGGGTCTCTTTTATGTGCAAACCATTGTTCTAGGACCCCATCCATATTTTATATCTTACAAATATATATTTTTATCTAGATTATCAATCTTTTATGTTTTCCTTTCTAGATTACAACTATTTAATTTTTCCACATGACTTTGACAACTCTCTCTCTCCTTATGTTTTTCTACATAGGAAAATTATGTATTTAATGTTTTTTAGTACTTCTTCCACACACTCAAGACTAGTTGACATTGAAAATTTTATGGAAGGAAGTAGGTATATGTACAGACCAAAAATCCCATAAAGAAATAAACATGATACAAGCCTAAAATTTCTCAAGCTCAAAAAATAATATTCCATATATGTCATTAATGATAATAATTTGACCAAATTGCCAATATACAATAATCATGAAAAGGAGTTACAAATTAAAACATTTAACCAAATCATAGAAAAGTATAATCATATAGGCAGTATAAATACAACATAAAGGAAATTTTGACCTTCTGTCGATCCAAATCATTTAAATCAACAAGATACAATAACAATGATAAACATCTTTTCACAAACCGTCAAAATCATGGTAACAAGTCACCACACTTTCAGCAATCCATGTCTCCTAAGCATCTAGACATCACATCCACTTGCAAATCCTGAGATGGAAGTGTGGCCCAAGAAATTTTTCCACCCAACCATGGAGTGGTTAGCTCCCCCATGGCTTACCCTGAAATGGAAAGCGCACCAACCCTGCTCGAGGAGACTAGCATCTCGACACTGATGATTCAGAAGAATATGATGCAACTTTAAATTGAACTACTTAACATTCTTTAGTCTAAGTAGAAATCCTAATCATAGGGTGGCAGAGAGAAAATTTCATAACTAACCAAGCATAATAATGATACATATGTGAAAACAAAACTTTGGCCAAAGTATCTTTAATATATATATTAGTTTCACTAACAGGTAATTACAGCTAAATTACCCTTCTCTGTCTATTCTACATCATGCATCAATTCTAATCACAATTAAAATAACACCCTCAGATTGACAATTCTATTTTTGCTGGTTTCTTTTGCATTCAAGATACTTTAACAAAAATGAACAAAATAAATCAATAATAATTGATAAGTCGTGAATGTTCAAACTAAGTTTGATAAATTGTCAAGATATAACATATTTATTAACTTCCCTACAATTACGTAGACAACCTCAGCAACATACGCCTACCCAATATATATATATAAATTTATAAAATGTAACAGATATATGATAACCATCATGGAACAAAAGATATGAAAACCATTTCTTACATCCAAACAAACATAAACTATCTAGTCAATTAAACACGATTATTGCTAAAGATTGATCCCTAATAAGTCATTTGACTTAATCGACATAGAGTAGATAGAAGATGCGCAGATGAGAATTAAGGTAAGGACATCTTGTCCATGTTCTAGTTTTGTAACCCTGACCTAAAAGTGAAAAATTATGTATTAAGTGAAATTTGATCTTATTGGGGGTGGCCTATAAGTAACAACTTAAGTTTAGTTTAATGCTCATGGTTGGCCAGGACAATCATCCATAAAGAAATATAAATAGGATAAGAAAACAACAAACTCACCCATTTTCTACTGTCAGAGTGATTTCCTACCAATATGAAGCCTTCCCTAAGGAAATCAAAATCTAAGGAGGAGAGTACGTAATAGAGGAAGAAGGAAAAGATTAAAGTTTAAAGAAAGAAAAGGCATAGATAATCTATACTAGTGGTGTGTTTTATCTCTTCTCCTCCTAACCGGAAGTCATTCAAACTCTTCTAAAATCATGAAGAAGCAAATGAGATGAACATTTACTCCAACGGTAGTGGAAGTCAGCCCACAGCCTCTCCCAACTACTGATTGGAACGGCTGGAGCCTTCTTTCCCCATTTCGCACTCAGCCTTGAAGCTAGACACAGGAGTGGATTTAAGAATATTCTATCAAGAGTTTATTTACCATCCATGATACACACCAAGAAAGGTTTAGAAGCAACTTTATTCAAGGTTTAAATTAACATGAATCTAAGTTTTTTGCTCTATACCAAAACTACTAGTTTTTAACATCAGTCTAATCAACAGGCAATTAAATTTTATGTTCCTTACAACACTTTTGTTTACCAAAATTTATAAGGAAAGTAAAAAAAATTTAAAAGAAATATAAACAGTGATATCTGAACAGATATGCTCGCAAGATCCCTAATTCCAATGCACAGTTATACAAGATAAAACAATAGGGAGAACCTGGTAATTTCCTACAAATAGTTGAGGATTTGATTCTAATTCCACTTCATGTAAGTTTCTCCTTGATCCTCTCCTTTGTTCATCACACTTCCTTCTCAATTTTCTTTATTTTCTAACTCTTGTGTATATCGCCTCCTATCTCCTACACATCCCCTATTTTCCTACGCACCCTTAACTATGTGTTTTTCTTCCCCCTTAAATAATTACTCTCCCTCTATGTTTTCACCTTCTTTTTAACATGTCCTCACCTCCATTCTACTCCCTTTTGTTTGTGACCTGGTTGCCTTCTTTCCTTCTTCTCACTTCTACACACTTTCTGATGAACTACAACTGATTGAATACATGAATGACTTGAAGATTAGTGATTAGAGATCACCGAGTTACTAAAATGATATGTAAGATAATTAAATTAGTCATTATGTTGTCATTGATGTCAACTAGTTTTGACACTACTTATCATGTTAGTTACAAACATCTAAACATCTGTAAAAAAGAGAGAAAAGATGAAGAATTGAGATATCTACATGGAGGAAGATGGATATGACAGATGAGGATAAGGAATACTTTGGGTAACTTATTGATGAATCTATGATTTCATATTGTTGACTTGGTTATGTTGCATTAATCTATTATGAAGGAGGAAGCAAAATTGTACAAGGCAATGTGGTCGGTAAATGAAGACTTCAGTATGCACCGAGCTAGTGTAGTGTATACCAAGCGACATCATTAACCGAGCTTGTATTCATCGACGCATTTCTTTGATAACCAAGTATGGATGAAAGTATTAAATGCTTAGTTTAGCTGATAGAAAATGATGAGATGGAAATTGTTATGGTTTCGAGATTGAGGATAAAGTTTGTTATGAGATCTATGGCTGAAAAAATTTAGAGAAGATCTAAAGGATGAAATTGAAACGTGTTATTGACACAACTGTGGAGGAAGGCTTAAGAGGCAAAATCAATGAAGGAGAATAAGTGGCAAAATCTGATGGTTGATATGAAAATGATTTATCTGTCTATATAAGAGATATGAGTTTCTTTATTGAAACATGTCAAAAGAAAGAAGATTGCAAAGATTTCATGTGAATACAGTTTCATGCATGCCTGATCAGACTAGGAAGAACCAAACTACAGAATAGTACCGAGTGTCAGAGAGCTATTACCAAGTGAAAGTAAGTAGAGAAAGTCAATTGATATATTGATCAAAGGATTTGTATGGGCTTAGAATAGATCTAAACATTTTCAAATTGAGTTGTTTTATAATCAGATCAACTACTATTTCAGTTTAACCATTGATACAAAAAATCTCCTGACCGAGTGGACTTAACCGTCTTATGTTATGCCCCTATGTCATTCAAGGAATGTAAATTGTTATCTTATTGACCCCATAGTGAATGTTGGTTGAAAGTTAACTATTAGTCTTAAATCCCCTAACAAGGTCACACCTAATAGTGTGTGTGTAACCTTTAACAGGGTTGGCTCTTCACTAAGCTCACTTCAGAAGAGTGAAAATTATTTTGGGTTACCGGTCCCAAGTGGTTTTTCCCTTAGCAGGGTTTCCACATTAAATCATTGTGTTATGTGTTTCTATGATGATTATTTTATTGGCATACTTTACATACTTCATAGTTGATTTATTTGGTAATCACAATGAGTTAGTTAACTGGTAATCAGTAAAAGGCATAGACAGTTTAACAGTTTATGTTACCAAGTTGCAGAATTTGTTGAAATTGTCTTAAGTATTACATCTTTATATTTGGGATTGTAGGATAACTGATCTAACTGATTCACCCCCACTCTCAGTTATTCTAACACTCTCTTCTTTCGCTTGTATTCTTTTTCCTTTCTTTATTTTGAAATAGTCTGTTGTTTTCCTTTTAAACACTTCCTCTTCTTCCTCACTCAGTCAGTGTGTGGTGTCCATCATGCCCAAAAATCAGGGCTAAAAATATGAGTCATTAACAAAGTCCACTTCCTTTAAATCGATATTCATACCTCAATTGGGGTAACTAAACTTCGATGAGTAAGATAACTATGAACTCAAATCTCCCAATTCAAGTTTGTAACTTCAACTGAACAGAATACCTCAAAATAAGTCAAAGAGTAACGTAATCAACTTACATTGCAAATTTTAATTTCCTAATATAACCAAAATTTAATCCTCGCAATGAATATTCACTATTATAAAATACACATATATAGGTTAATAACGTATATTTTATATAAATAGATGCTTAAACAGACACAATATTCAATTAAAATCCTAGTTCTATTTTAAATGCTAATTGATTAAAAAGTATAAATAAAATAGTCACACAAATTTAATAAATTCTTTTTTTTTAAAATAATACAATCCATAGACTTCTTTTAAAAATAAAAACATCTAAGTGGTTTTTGATTTAACCATATAATTCTGAACTCATCCTTATCGAGGATCTAGGCTCCCCTAGCTTGACCACACCGTCATCTTCAGATCTTGTCAACAAATTGAACACTCATATTCTCTATTAGTAGGTTAGTTCCCAAAATCAATAACCAATTCAACTTGCAAAATTTACATCACGTACATTTCTAATGTAATCAAATAAAATGATATTTTATAACATATTACCCGTTCTCAACATGATACTCCTTAATGACTTTTAATTTACCATCATAATGAAAAAGAAATTTTGAATATATATAATAATTTATTCATTAAATAAAAGCATGTATGGTAAAACTAATTAATCGACTTAGGTTGTCTACAAGCGACCAAGTCAAAAAGTCAACATAAAGTCACCAATTATTTTTAAAATTTTAGTGTCTAAAAAATAAGTTATGACATTCTTCCCCTCTAAGAGAAGACATCATCTCGATGTCTTATAAAAAGTACAACATAGGTTCTCACACTATAAACTAATTGAAAAACATTAATCAAATAACATATATAATTCTATGGAAGTAAATGTGGGAAAGATCTAATCATATCATCTACATCCTCCCATGTAGCATTGTCAACAAAGAATTGGTCCCATTGGACCTTATACTGCAAGATCTCTCTATTATGTACCCTGATGGTACGCTGATCAATGATATTGGATGGCTCCACTAACACCACTCCCAGATACTGTACCTATAAAGCACACCAATCAAGGATATGAGAAGCATCTCAGTAAAGATACATGAGACATGTTATGAATATGGGCAAGAGCAGGTGGCAAGGCTAGTCTATATGTAATAGGATTGATAATATCCAAAATATCAAAAGGCTTGACATATCTAGTTGCAAGCTTAGAAGCTTTACCAAAATTTAGAGAGCTCTTGTGTGGCCTTACACGAAGAAAAAATTTGTCCCCCACTAAGAACTATCTAAAAGTACGGTTCTTGTCTTCATAACTCTTCTGCCTATCAGCGGCTTCCTTCAACCTTTCTTGAATAAGAGTCTTCCTCTCTTCCATCTCCCTTAGTAAACCAAGACCAATAATGATTCTATCCTCTATCCTATCCCAATTGACTGAAGTTTGGAACTTCCTTCCATATAATGCTTCAAAAGGAGCCATAGCTAGAGAAGAATGATGAGAATTATTGTAAGAAAACTCAACCAAAGGAAGATACTCTTCCCACTTGTACTGCTGATCCATGCAATACATTCTTAGTAAGTCCTCAAGAACCTGATTTACCCTCTCAATTTTTCCATCTATCTGAGCATGATAGGCTGTGTTGAAGTTAAACCTATTTCCCAAAGAAGCATTTAAGGTTGTCCAAAACTTTGATGTCATTCTCGTGTCCCTATCAGATATTATGGTCTCAGGTACTCTGTGAAGTCTAAAAATCTCTTGAACAAATTTCTTGGCCAAAACCAAGGATCCATCCCTCAAACTACCTGGTAGAAATGAGAAACCTTGGTCAATTTATCAACCACAACCAAGATTACATCATGTTTGTGCCTAGTCATGGGCAATCCTTGGACAAATTACAAAGTGATAACCTGCCACTTGTATTTCGGTATCTCATGAGGATTAAAAAGTCCAGCTACATGGACATGCTTAGCTTTGATCCATTGACATTCTAAATACTGAGCTATAGATGCTACCACATCTATTTTAAGTCTGAGCCAAAAATACAATGGCCGCATATCAGCAAGTGTCTTATTCACTCCTGGATGCCCTGAAAATGGAGTGCAATGCATCTCCTCAAAAACCATTTTTCTCAACCCATCCTGGTTGGCAATATACATCCTCCCTTGGTATCTCAAAATACCATCCTCATCAAAAGAATAACCATCAAAATGGTGGTATGTCAGATCATTCTGCAATACCGATTTGACCATCTCATAATGGTCATCACCCTAAAGTTTCTGCAATACATGTTCCTTTAGGCGTGTTCAGGTAGTGGAAATAGCTACAATGTGTCTCCTTATACTTAAGGCATCAACTACCCTTTTTTATTTCCCTTTGATATATTCAATATAAAAATCATACTCGCTCAAGAATTCTATCCATCACCTTTGTCTGGCATTAAGGTTGGGTTGAGTGAAGATGTACCTCAAACTCTTGTGATCTATTTTCAACTCGAAAGGAAATCCTCCCAAGATATCTATCCTGGTCGCAGCTTCTTCTCATTCATTTCATTATCCCACCATGTAGTTGTTTCTCCAATCAGCTGGAAAGCACCCCATAAAGCCCTAGACTATCTAGAAATATTTCGATCCTTGCTTAGTTCCTCAGCTATCTAGTCATTATTCAGATCTCCTACAATTGCCCCAATATTAGCATCTCTATTATTTTGTTCATCAATCCTCCTATCGTCTTCCTCTTTCCATAGAGCCTCAAGCCTTTGATCTTCCACCTATTTCCTACGAGCTTCATCATCCCGCTGGCCCTCATTTTGTCTACCCCTTAAGTCATTTTCAATGACATTCATCTGATCATTTTGTTGCTACAAGATGTTCCTTTGTTCAGCTAAGAGGGCTATTATTTCATCTAGCCTTTTATTGGGAAAACCATTTTTCTCATTGCTAGTTCCAAATCGGCTACTATTTCAGGTCTACATGATGACAATATATCCTTGAACCATACACAAACACAAATTTAGCATAGAAGACCCAGGCCCTAGCGTTTAAACACATCTTTGATATCACATGTAAAAACCATAACTACCATAAAGAAATAAACATGATACAAGCCTAAAATTTCTCAAGGTTGAAAAATAATATTCCATGTATGTCATTAATGATAATAATTCAACGAAATTGTTGATATACAATAATCATGAAAAGGAGTTGTACAAATTACAACATTCGACCAAATCGTCAAAAAGTATAATCATATAGATAGTATAAATACAACATAAATGAAATTTCAACCACACCCCCATCTTTAGATCCTGTCAACAAATTGAACACTCAAATTCTCTATCAGTAGGTTAGTTCCCAAAATCAATAACCAATTCAACTTGCAAAATTTACATCATGTACATTTCTAATGTAATCAAATAAAATGATATTTTATAACATATTACCCATTCTGAACATGATACTCATTAATCACTTTTAATTTTTCATCCTAACGAAAAAGAAAATTCATACATATAATAATTTATTCATTAAATAAAAACATGTCTGGCAAAACCAATTAATCGACTTAGGTTGTCTACAAGCCACCAAGTCAAAAAGTCAACATAAAGTCACCAATTATTTTTAAAAGTTTGGTGTTTGAAAAATCGGCTATGACAGTATACGTCACACATTACTCTTACTTAAAAGTCGGTGCAATTTCCAAGGAAATTGCTTCAACCATTTACAAATTCCAGATTTTGCCTACAATTAAAAATTGTATGAATGATGAATAAATGACTGACTATAAGTCATGTACTATGACATGAGTAAATTGGGAAATGTCTACCCAGGTGATTAAATACCTGTGCTTGAAGAATTGTCATAATTTATTAATTAAATTAAAAAATACATAACAATTGATTTGTAATTTTAACTTAACTAAAAATAGAACATAAATGGGAATCCTATCGACTATATAGCCATTTAGAGTAAATTACATGCATTAAAATTATAAAATATTTAATTAACAATTAATAATAATAATCATGTATTTAATTTATTCAAAAATGAAAATGAATTTATGAATTATTTATTTGACCTTTGAATTATATTTATTTTCTAAGTTTTGTAGTATATTTATTTAAGTTTTTATTATCAAATATATTTTAACATATAAATAAATATCATTTTTAACAAGAGAGTTTTATTACATGATGTTATAATCCACCTTTTGTTCAAATCAAACTTTTTTAAAAAAATATTTTTTATTTATATTAAATAGAATTAATTAAATAAAAAATATTATCACATAATATATAAAATAATTTGAATTTGATATAAGATAATAAAAGAAAATTTAAGTTCTTTATTTATTGATTATTTAATTAACATTAAATCCTTTTATGATATGTCTTTTCAAAATATAAATTTTCTTTTTTGTAGATTTTATAAAGAATATTAAATTTTTAAAATACAACTTTCTTGAATAAGAGACTAATTTGTTTTCTATTTTATGAAAATTATTGTAAAATATGATATATAACCACTTTACACAATAATTAATATGACTAAGAATTAAAATATTTTGCTAAAAAGAGTTATTAAAAATTTAAATCAATATCTTCAAAAAGATTTTTCAAAAGAGGGTTGTTGAAAGTATTAATTAACAAGGACGCAAAGCATCAAAGTTCTTGCCGAAATTAAATGACAAAGTTAAAAGTGATTTGTTGAAAGCTATTTAGTAAGAAACTATGAAAATTGATTTGTAACTTTTGGACATGAAATACATAAATGTTGCAACTTGATAGTAATAAATTATAGTATTTTAATAAAGATTAGATCTACAACTAAAGAAAAAGACAAATTTTCTTCATTTCAAAATAAACATAGGCACAAATAGCTATATATAACACAGTTGGAACTCGCCTTTATTCTAGTTATTATATTTTATCTTGATTAGATTTAAAACAAATTATTTCTTTTAAAAAAATTGTGTAAGTGGGCCCTACTAAATGGTAGCCAACAAATTCAATAAACAACTTGACAATGAGAATAACTACTTGAGAAAGAAGAAATAAGGATAATAAAATCAGTTTGACAATAAGCTCAACATAAATATTTTTAAAAATAAAAGTATAAATGACTACGTTGAAGTGACTAGAATATATGTCATTGTAATCGTGTAATTGAAATTTAGCTATGAAAGACGCACAAAACTAATCCGCAATTGAGAATCATTTCTTTAATCAAAGTGTCAATGACTGCTGACAAGTAAATCTGAAACAAATTCAAACCCTGATCATTGTCGAATAGAGTGCATGTAAGAAAGAGGAAAATGTTCTACAACTTGAAACTATCCGCTGTCATGCAATATACAAAATTCATTAAATACAGATAACTGTCAGCCACCTTCCACATACAAAAATGTTCACAAATAATTCTTCAATTCAAATAATTTATAAAATGGATGTACATCTTATTCATATACATAATAAAAATAAGCATAGAATAAATTTAGGTAGATGGGATATTTTGGTGCTTTTAATACATGAGATAAAAAAGCGAAAGGAAAATTTTGACTAGAAAATGACAACGCATCATGACAAAAAAAGTAAAACTTTATGTCATATCCCAAGTCACAGTTGAGAAAAATTATTATTATTTCAATTGAAATTCATTTTTTGCACTCACTATTGACATTATAAGCTAATAGAAAAAATGAAAAAAAAAAATTTTTAATTTATGAAAACATGAAAAAAAAATGTCAACTATAGACTTTTTGTTCAAATTTTAAATTAAATGCTATGATTGATGCAATTAATAGAAGAAAAGAATTGCATGAATGCATAAGTTTTTCTGCCTATGGCAGAAACTAATAATTGTCTATTCTTAGCATCTTTCTATGCTTAGAATACAACTTACATTTTCCATAATTCTTACTTGTGAAAATGTTCAATATGTCTACAAGTCTCCTCACAAATTTAACAAATAAGAAATTATTTTTTTCAAAAGTGTTTTTAAAAATCTAAATTAATAGTTGTTGCTTTTTGTAGATTCTTAACTTTTTTCCACATTAAAGTTTACAACTTTGCATTTTGTCAATTTATTTTTTGGTTATTTTTTACTTTAAAATGTTTAGATGAACCAATCAATCTTCCTTAAAATATAAAGAATTCAAGAAAGATTAATTTTCTTTCAAATAATCTTTCTTTAAATAGAAAAATTTATTAAAAAACAACATTCTTATATATATATATATATATATATATATATAGCAATCACGAAACAATATGAAAGACATTTTCTAATTTTTTATTTTGTTAAGATTAGTGTTAAATTATTATTTTAATTTCTAATTTTTATTTTGCATAGACAGCGTAACTTGAAGACATTTTATGATTTTTAATTTTTTTAAGGTTAGCGTTACAATTATGGTTACATTTAGGGTTACTATAACAGTTATGTTTACCATTTTAGCTATGGTAAATAATAGGGCTATGGTTACGATTAGGATTATAGTTTAACCTTAGGAGTAGTATTATGTGAACGGTTACAATTATAGTTATGGTTAGTATTAAGATTAGTGTTTATGTTTGGTTAGGTAAATGGAAGGATTATGGTTATAGTTAGGATTAGGGTTTACCATTAAAATTATCACATTTAATGTAGGGTCAATGGTAGGGACATGGTAACACTTAATTTGAATAGTTTCCATATTACGAGTAGTATAATGTTAACAAAAAATTAGAGTTAGGGTTAGGGTTACAATTAGGGTGAGGGGTCAGAGTTAGTGGTAGGATGAGATTAAGGTCATGGTTTTGGATACGATGTTATGTTTACAGTTACGGGGTGTATCATATTTAGTGTAACATTAAGTGTAAAGATTATGGTGAGTTAGGATTGGCAATATGGTCAAGACTAGTAATAGTTACTCTTACATTTAGGTTTATGATTGCCCGGTTAGGGGTTAGAGTTACAGTTAGGGGTAATCTTAGGATAATTGTTATAGCAAGATAACAAATGTAGATAGCGATGAGATGTACGTTGTACATGTAGGATTTTTATCGTACTTAGTAGTATAGTTACGGTTAGGGTTAGGGTTACATTTAGAGTTTTAGTAAATGTTTAGTATAGTTAGGGTTGGGCAAGATAATTTAGAGTTGTGTGTACTATTAGTATATTGGTTACATGTAGAGTTAGGGTTAGGATAAGGTTTAGAGTTAGTTTAATGTCATGGTAAGGGTTAGGATTTAAGGTTCACAATTAGGTTTAAATAAAATGTAGTGTTATGGTTAAGGTTAATATTTGGTTGATTGTTAGAATAAGATTACGGGCGTGGTTACCGATCGGATAAAGGTTTTAGAGTTAGCATTATATAATAGGTAGTGTGAGATTTAGGTGTAGGGTTGGAGAAATTGGCTAGGGTAAAGGTTTGGTATAGTTTTATAACATTGATTAGGATTAGGGTTAGAAGTAGAGTTAGGATCAATGCTCTTATTAGGGTTTAAAAAGGGATGTGGTGAGAGATGGCATGTGGGCTTTAGAGTTAGGATCGGTCTCGTATTTATTAGCATTAGAGTTATGATTAGAGTTAGTGATGTAATGTAGGTATTAGAGTTAGGATTCTTAGGAATAGAGTTAGGATTATAATTAGAGTTTTAATTAACGCTAATTATGGTTATCAAGAAAGATAGCATCTAGGGTTACTTAATGTTAGTATTATGCTATGTTTAATTCAAGTTTACGATTTGTGTTAATGTTATTGAAATAATGGTTACACTTAGAATGAATATTATCATTTGGGTTAGGATTATTGTTAGAATTAGCATATGGGTTTTATACAAAATTTAATGCCAAAAATATCTATGAGATGTCCTTTGTAATTAGTTTTTTACATTTATTTGGCACATCCATTGAAGGCATCCTTTCTATGGCACACATTTTTGAAAGCCATTAATATTATAAATACAAACTTGAACAAAACATGTTGCAAAACCTTGCAAGTATAGTTGTAAAAATCACTTGAATAGTGAAAACAATTTAGTTTTCTCTTGTTCATGAAACTTACATAGATGAAAGTGGAAATATAAGTCCCAGTACAACTATTTAGATGATCTAAAACATGTGAAAGCCAAGATAAGAATGAACTATATACAAAACATTTCTCTACAATAATGAAAGTACATCATGTATTCTTCAATGATTAAGATGGTATTGCGACCTTTATTTGAACAATGATCTCGGTAGACTTCTTTCATTATTGATAGAAACACATCTACTTTTGAAAATGTGTCACACACAAATCTCATTGCATCTTCCATCTAAAATATTTCCAATTCTTCAACATAATCAATTGATAATGTTGCATTCTCCATAGCTTTGATTATATTTATACAAGAGTCTTTAATTATTCGTACACACTTGTCAAATTTAGTCTTGAATAAATCATTTGAGACCAATGAAGCAGTCAGGCTTGTATCAATGATGTTTGACTCTTTGTCAGAGGCAGCCATAGCTCGAATGGTATGCTGCAAACTTTTAAACAAACATCAGTATATAGAAATAATCAAAATAAAAGTACAATTTATTATCTATAAATAATCACTATAAATCATGAAAACAACTTTATTATTCAAAAAAAATAAAATGATAAACTAAATTAAATCTAAATGAATATGGAAGCATTGCCCTCCGTATTAAAAAACCTATTTGAAACATTGGTACGCCTAAGATATTCAAATATTTATTAATATGGCGGAATTGCCCTCCATATATATAAAAAAAGTATTATAAACGTTAGTATACCTAAGATATTTAAAAACATTTTAATCATTAATTTAATAAACTATTAAAATCACTATAAATCATTAAAACAACTTTATTATTCTAAATAAGGGGCCTCTTCCTTCCCGCCCTAAAACTTTTCAAAATACGGTGTTCAAAGGTGGTTTGGATAAAGCTTTTGTTCTTGCTAACAGGGCTACCCCTGTGGGTGTGGCTTCGGGTCCTTCTGGTTCTTTGCCCCTTTCTTCTGCAAATGCCCCCAATGTCAAAGCTTCTTCCACATCGATGTCTAATGCTTCGGCTTGCGGCGTGGTGGGATCTTAGGCTAAAGTTGTTTCAATGGCTCAAACTGGGGTTTTGGGTTCCTCTCATGGGGTGCCTTCTTCAGTGCCGATTTCTTCCCCTAGATCTCTTTTCATCAAGCTCTCTGATGTCGCTGAAGGGGAGCTAGAGCATCACTCTAAGATCTTTTCGGGTCTTGCTCTGATTTTCTAGTTTCGGGGGTTTTGGCCAACTTTGTCCCAACTTCACAATTGGATCTCCCAAAAATGGGAACCAATACTTTCAGATAATGTTCATATCTTCCCTTTAGCAAAAGGTTTTTTTGTAGCTAAATTTGATAATACTAAGGATAGAGCGAAAATTTTATGTGAGAACTTCTTTAGCTGGGCGGAGGATAAATTCATGCTTATGGTAAAACCATGGCATCCGGATTTTATTCCCTCATCTGAGGTTTTCAACAACATGCCAATATGGGTGAGGCTTCCCAATCTTCCTCTTCATCTCTGGCAAGGTGTTGTCGTGGAGGAGGTGGGGGAGGCTCTAGGGGATTTTTTGATTATTGATGATGATTCTACCAACATGTTCCACTCTACCTTTGCCCGCATCCTGGTAGATATTGATATTTCTCAAGGTCTTCCTGCTGAAATTAAAATTGAGTCATCTAAAGGTTCATGGTTGCAGTAGTTGGATTATGAGGGTATCCCCTTTAGATGCAGAAAATATTTCAAAATAGGTCATCATGCTTCAAAATGCGGTTGTGACTTCAAAATGAAGAAAGTCCCTCATACTTGGTGGAAGGATGCCTCCACCAAACATTATACAGTTCTCAAAAGTTCTCCTGAGTCTTTGAAGGATACGACTATTCCTAGTTCTTCTGCTAGTGGTTCTTTGGCTAGTGTTCCTACCAGCCCTGCTGGGGTGGTTGTGGAAAATTCTATTTTTGGCTCTCTTCCTGGGAGTATTTCTAGCCCTATCTCTGCTACATTCCTATTAGCTCTGCTCCTCAGGGACCCACCTCTCCCTTCCCGATGAATCCTAGTATTTATGCTGGTGGTTCATTGGATGTTTTTTCTGCCAGCCCTACTGGTGAGCTTAATGTTGTGGGTTTTGATGCTTTTGATTCTCGTGCTGGAAGTATTGCAAGCCCTATTTCTGAGATCTTTTTTCCTGCCAGCTCTACTAGTTTGATGACTGTTGTTGGAAATGGTGCTATCCCTCTTGCTGGGGGTTGTTTGGATCCAATGTTGGGGGTTGTCTCCCTGAATTCAGTGTGCTGGCAGAAGGAGGCAGCAAAAGTAGAAGATGGATGGATAACTGTTAAAGGGAAACATTCTAAGAAATCCACCTCTTCATTTGATATGACTCTTCGTTCTCATAAAAAGGGGACCTAGCCTTGTTGCTATTCTCTTTGGACTGCGGTTTTCGATGATTATTCTTTTGCAGCATTCTCATTTTGTTGTTTGGGTGTCCTTCCATTCCTTGGATTGATTCTTGAGGTGTTTGGGCCTAGTTTTTGGCTAGACTATTGTACTCTTGGAACTCCATTAGTCTTATCTTAAGTTCTGATATTGTAAAGGGTTTCGGGGCCCCTTCAAAACCTATTTTTACCTTAATCAAAAACTTTATTATTCTAAATAATAAATTTTTTTATCAAGTTTAATAATTATTTAGATTTAGTAAACCAAACTAAATCTAAATACAAAAATCAAACTAAATGTAAATCTACATAGAAAACTAAATCTAAATCTCAATCCAAAGGCAAAATAGATGCATCACCTTGATATGTGGTTGCACAAATGCTCTTCCTCTGTTGTTTGAAAGCTCTCACCTGCAAAACAACAATTGAAATGGAGAAGAGCCATTTTATAATTTGAGACGTTGGCTCTTTGCATTCCTTTGGCCTCTTCAAATTCTTGTAAAACCCCAAAAAAAGCCCGTAACTGGACATGCAAAGAAAAACAATATTAAAAAAAAAATGTCCATAAGGGTGTTCATATTATTTTAAAAAAAAAAAAAATTGATTGGGGGGCGTGGCCACCACCCCCCGTCCCCCATGGCGCATGGAAAACATTTATTTTTAAACATATTAAAAAAAAATTGAAGGGGGTGCAAGGCCACCACCCCCCATCACCCCCCAAAACCCACGTGTTACCGTGGGGGCTACCAACATTGGGGGTTCCCCTAGGTTGTGATAGCAGCTACCACTTGGGTTGACAACGTACGTTGACAACAGCTGACAGTTGATGCCGCAGTGTGGGGGGAACCCCATTACCTGCGGCCCCCATGGGTACTGCATGGCGTGGGGTTACCACCCCCCACATTATGTCATTTCAAATGTTTTAATTTTTTGTTTTTTTAAAAAACTATTCGTCATTTGGAGATATTTTTTATTTGTTTAAAATCCCAATGTCATCTGGCCTGTGAAATTTATTTTGGCCTTTTTTTGCAATTTTTTTTGTTTGGGGGGGGGGGGGTTTAATACCATTTGGCATTTTCATTTTGATTTCATTATTTTTAATTTTAAATCTATGTATAATTGACCCCATTTCTTTTTTCTCTACACAACATATTCCAATATTGGTATCCTATGCTCCCATTATATAGACGCCTCTCAACGTAAATATTTATAATTTATTTTTTCTCAAAAATAATTAAATAAAAACATGAAAGTTTATTTTAAAAATATCAAGATTATGATATAAAATAAATCCAAATTAATATTTTAAAAATAATTTCTTACACATTTAATAATGCAACTTATAATAATAAAATAAAAAATAAAATTTAACACAAGTTTGAAAATTATAATTCTCCATATTTCTTATCTGTAGAATTATGATTTTAATAATTTCACTCATCTTCCACACTCTTTAAAAGCCTTAAAAATTATGTGGACAGGAGTCAATGATACATTTAAATATCACGCACCACCCTAACCTAAAAATCAGTGTAGTCCCCACTATGAAAAGGCAATGGAGCGATTATAATTTTCCAGGCATTACAAGACAGAAAATTACAACGGTTCACATCAAGAAGAATTTTAACTCTATTTCCAACACGTTAAAGACTGTGAAAATTATAATGGAGAATTTTCTACGTGTTGATTATGGAAATATTTGCATCACGCTCTGTCCATAAAAATGAGAGTAGTTTCACCGAAGAAGTAGAGGCATGATGTACATCAAAATTAGATCTCTTGATATTTTCCGCATACTTACAAAAGTATGAAAATAAACACTTCCGCTACATCTTCCAATTTCTCAAGACTTTGGTTGCCATTCAAAATTGTATGAACGGAAGGCTTGAGTATCAAACCAGTTAAATGGAAGCTTGCCATCTACTCTTTTCAAAGAACGGTTATGGGAACCGAAATGTAATTGGGAGACGGTATTTATCCTAAGCTTGGAGACAGAAAGAGGGTTCTCATTTTTTCTGGCTGGAGTTCTATAGCGCAGGGGAAAGGGGGGAATATTATTTTAGTTGTAACAGGGGGAAGAGTTTTGTCTTATGCATATTGATTGTAATAAAGGGAGGGAACAATACTGTTATTATTTTGTCATGTTTCTGAAATGAAAAGGAATATACTTGTGTTCGCTCCCGTGGTCTATACATTTATGTTTTTGGTTTTGAAAAATACTGTGTTCTTTTATTTCCTTTTTCAGATACAATCTTTTATTACTACGTCTAATGTGATGTACGTAGTTTTGTGATCATGTACCCATGTTTTTGCATAAAGATATTTCTAACTTCTCTCTCTCTTCTGTAACATGAAAGATTGGTTAGGTAACCTTATGGCTGCTTATTAGTCTTTCCCTTTCTATTCAATTTATCAATCCAAGCAATCGTATTAATCCCATGTCTATGGATGAATGTCAGAAAACCTTAGTACCTTCAGGTTAAAGGTATATCCTGTCATTAAATTCATTGCAAATCTGTAAACGAGGGAGTTGTACCTCTTAATTCAGAGGATAGTTATCAATTAATGATAACTGATCCAACTGTTAGCACATTTTGTTCTTCCTAATCGGGCATGTTGAGTCATTATTTATATTTTTATCTGAAGGACAAATCTGTTCACTAACAGTTTTTGGCAACTCTACTAGGGAACGGAAGCAAAGATCAGTGTTGAATAATTGTTTCCTCAGTTTATATGTATATCTCCATATGCAGGAGATTGGCGACTCTGCTAAAGTGGTGACTCTGCTGGTTCTTGTTGCAAATCCTTGAGAGTTACAAGAATGGGAAAAAGACCAGGCCCCACTATCCTAGAGATTCTTCGGATGAATGATAAGGTTCTACAAGATTTCTGGGAACATTATAAACAAAGTATCTCAAAGGCTGTGAAGCTGAAGATAAGCCTTGAAGATGAGCATAACTCTGCCTTGCTATGGATGAGTTTGTGTCATAGATTTCACAAGCTCAAAGATTTGGATGCATGCAAGAGGAAAGTGCAGCAGCTTGAGAAAGAATTGGAGGTTGTGGAAGAAGAAGCTCTGGTGATTTCATCAGGCTATATTTCTTGCAACTATGCAGTCATGAGTGATCAAGAAATGGGACTAAAAGAGCAACCTAGAAAGAATCCTATTGCTGATGAGATAAATTTTGAGAAAGATCCAATGCTCCAGTATTTGTGGAATGCCTTCAAAGGGAGCATCTGTGAAGCTGAGGAGAGCAAGCTGAATCCTTCTGAGGATTGTCGATCCGCCATACTGCTAGAATGGTGTACCAAAGATTCAATGATCTCAAAAATTTTGATCAAGGACTTCCAACTGCTATAGAGATAGCAAGAGAAAATCAAAGATTAAAGAACACTTGTTTTTCAATCCCTTGGTCTCAGAAGATCCAAATGTTTCCACAATGATGACATAATCATCAATGCTTTGGAGTTCTGATCAGCAGAAAAAGGGAAATCAGCAACAAGCCAGGAAAGAAGAGTTGCATGTTAAAGAAGCACCTGGTGTCATGGAGGGATTATTGGTAAAGGATGGTAAAGAGGTGAAAACTCATGATTTCCAACCTGTCTTTTTGCTTGATGAAGGTTTTTATTCCATTTCAAAAGAGGAAGTTTCTTATACTAGGTTTGATCCTATGGTCATTGAAAGTAGTTTTGAAAAAACATTGCCCCTAGCCATATGTCCTGAGGATAGTTCAGTTTGTAACATGCATGAAGAAACCGTGAATTCTGATTTTTCTTTTGCATGTCAAAGCAAGAATGTGGCTGATATGACAGCAGTAGAGAATCAATTAAAAGGACTATAGATGATGAGATTGTTTGGGGCAGCGTGAATGCATTATACTCACCTGCTGAGTTTATCAAAGATTTTGTAGTTCAGGATAATCCCCTCTTCATTCCTTATGATCTTTGTGATGGGAATGAGAAAAAAGAAGGTCATCTTGAAAACCATGGTGGCATGACCATGCTACAGCCAAGCAAGAAGGTGGAAGTGCATCCAAAGCACAACAGTCAGTTAGAAGCCTTCTCATCAAACCATCCTTGGCTATTAGAAGCAACTAAAGAAGACTTGATCTATGATTTCCAAATGATCACCGAGGGAAGTGTGGTGAATCAACATGGACAACAAGACGCCCATTGTCTTGATACACAGAGGGAATACGAAATCTGCCATTTTGATTGTACATCTCAAGAAGAAAAGTTGAATCCTAGAGTACTAGAGGAACAAGAAGACCCTCTCAAAGGCATTGTTGATGTTGAATCGAGTGGGAACTTGCTGTTAGATACTTCTTTTTCAGAATTAGAATCTTTTAGATTTGATACTTCTGGTATATATTCAGCTAGTGACTTTGATCAAGAAAGTGTAATGGATCATCAAGACCAGGAAATGCTTAAGGGTGGTAATATTGAAATAGAAAGTTTCTTGCATGCTGATTACGAATGTTTTCAGTTTGGTCACATAGAAATTAATGAAAAGCTGCCACAGCTTAAAACGCCAAAGGGTCTTGACAAAATTGAGGTGCAAATTATTGGGACTCCTTTCTCTCCCATGATGATTCCATGCATGAAGCCTGAGATAGAGTATTACCAGGCTGGTCATAAAGGTGTGCAGGATACTAACCAAATCATTAAAAACCATGTCAGAATGCTGCAACTAGAATTCTATGGAGCTGAATGGCTTTTTGGGCCTGACATATTGATTCAAAGGATTGCTTGACACTTGGTGATCAGATCCCTTCTCATAGTCGTTGCTCGATGGTTGCTTGGAGTGATGCATCTCATTTTCCAGCCTCTTTTTCGCACTGGTACTTTCTTCTCACAACCGGTTAATGGTTTTCCATAAGCAACTAGGTACATTCTTCAAGGTATAGGATGCTCACCCTATCCTTTGTACATAAATTTTTTGTTGTGACTAGGTTTAGTTTGCTTTTGTGGTGTTGGTAGTGTAGTTGTTTGGTGTGTTGCCCTACCCTGTTTTCCTCTCTGTAAGCAGCCCTAAGATTCTTTATTACCCCATGACTCTGTTGCCCAATGGTACAAGGCACTGGTCTTTTACCCAGAAATGTTGGATTCTTCATGCACTTTACAGCACACATCCCCAGTCAGAGCCAGCTTTTAGCACCCGAATTTTAAGCTTTTAAAGCTAGTCATATTGAAAATGTTTCTCTGATTGTCCCGGTTGCTTGTCGGTTTTTTATCGCTGATAGTACCTATGCAGAATCAAAGTTCAACTTCAAGTTCAAGCCCATGTATGCAGTATGAAAGTTCAGCTCCAAAGAACATGTCAGTGAATTCAGAGAAAAGCGTCTCCAAACCCCTGGATCAAAGTTCAAGTTCAGAGCTATCAGCTTAGTTGCATGGTTCAGATTTGCAAATATCAAATAGGTTCAAAGTTTAGAATCACAGGGATTAAAATGCAGATTCAAGGTCCCGAGCACTAGTATGAAAGACCAGAATGTCATGAATCAAGACATCAGTCCAATTCACGGTTCTAGAGGTTCAAATTCAGATGCAAATACCAAGTTCATTAGAGGTTTGAAATCAAGATAACAGTTTCAGATTTAAAGTTCAGAATTCCTAAGAACATTGTAGAGATCTGGTTTCGAAGCTTCATGGTTGGAGAAGTAAGAAGTAAGCAAAACTTAATTGAACTTATCAAGATTTGCCAACAAATATGCTTCATTTTCTGGTACTAGTGATGCCACTGATATCACAATGATATATGATAATATTAGTGTGAGATTCATTTAAATCTAAAAATGAATGTTACAAAAGGAATTTCCTCATTTATTAAGCCCGACATCTAACTCACAATACAAAGGTGAGGCTCAGTTTATTGATCAAAGTCCTCTGTTTGAGCTTGGTATCAAAACATTTGCAGATAAGATGGGCAAAGATTTTTGTTGAGAGTTTAACTGTGAGGAAAGCTACATCTTCTAGCCTCCAAAGTCGTGTGCAGAGACAAACAAGATGATGCTTCTCCCAAAGAGACGACAACTTGATGTTTGATCAAAGTATCAATTGGCCCGATCAATGCAAAGGAGAAGACTCTTTTCAAATAAGATTATTTTGCCTTTAAGTCTCCTCCTCCACATGGCTCAACTCAAATGCTCATGAGTCCAGGTCTCTCATGTGCCATGTATAAGTGTGGTTTAGCACAGATTCTAAGTTCAGAGGACAATTTATTAGTGCAGAAAACCCAGAATTCCTAGTTTTGAAATGTTGGTTGAATTCATTGGTTCCAATGCATAAGGTCTGATTATTCAAAGTCCAGTATTTCCAAGAAGTCAAGGATGAGGACTTAACATGATATATGTTCTTTGATTACTAAAATCACAAATCATAAGTGCTTTCTCAGACCGAAGTATACAGAGATATAAACTAAGGTAGGAAACTGATAACCAAACATATATGAAATAAACGGAAGCACCCTTTGCATTTAGAATGAATATCTTGCTCTGCCTTGAAGTATGCATGTCCATATTTCTTGGAAGCAGTCGGCGAACTTGGAACCCGAACTAAACTTCGATATAAGGACAACATCTCATTGGAAAAAGAACCAGTATTATCATATATTATGCTCGGTGCAAATGGTGGTGGTCGAGAATGACAGGTGTTAAATATTGTCTTCTCCATGCATCGACACATAGTTTTGATTCCACTACCTCAGCGCGACCGGGTCTACATCATGACTGCACCTCAAAGGAATATGCAAACTGTTGAGTGCTTTTCAAGGCTACTATGGTCAAGTTCGACCCCCGGTAATTGATACAGATAGTTCTGTCATGTAATGAGGGGTTCCCAATGGTGAGGATCGGATGATTGCTCAGATGATCTAAGCAATTCCTGTTTCGAGGAAGTTCTGAAGCTCTCAAATGTCAATATTAAGTAATAATGGGTATCGAAATGAAAGGGAAAGTATCCATATGATGCAAGCATCCTTATCCGATAATAAGAAAGGTAAATGTCATAAGAAAATGGCACCCGATAAAGGCGTCAAAATCGCAGATATGCAGTGGAATGAATGAGAAGTGTTCGATGGAACACTGTATAGGTTCTCCTCATATGTGCCGCAGAATTGATGGATGAATTCTGGTTGTCCATTAAATAGAAGGGCACATATCATATGCAGAACCGACATCTCTATTGGTTGAAGTTTGACTTTCTACGAGCATCATATCGAGCAGAGCTTTGAATGCTACATTGGAGTGAATTATGACGGCTATGGTTGGCATTTGTGCAAACAAATGATAAGGAGAAGAAAGCTCCTCCAAAAGTCAGTTTATGAGGGAAGACTATGAAGTGTTTGACGAATTGTCGACACTGTTAGAAACAATTATAAAGGTACACGGATTGGTTATGTAGAGGAAGTGCGCCATCTGCTCGATAGAATGACAATAGTCTGGTGGCTAATAACATAAACCGCCATGCGACCCTAAAATGGAGAAGCGCAAATAGAGAGTTATCATAGCAGAGAGAAAGCGTGGTCAAGATAACCCAAGCTCATCGACATCCATCGGCTTTTCAACCCAGTGGCACAGATCATGGTATCAAGGAAACCTCGACACAATATCCAAAACTCCCGATGTTGCTGATGGGATCATACTTCCAGCCTGTCAGAAGAGGTTCCATCGGGTGTTGCAATACAGTCAATGATTCTTCTGTCAAACTTAAGAATATACATGAATAAGCATAGATCATTGTCGATTGGTTCACAGGTAGAAACAATAACATAAGCAAGAAAGCCGATTTCCATATGGCTAAGTGTCTTTTGGGGGCGCTCGAATAAATATTGGAATGATAAGCATACTATGGATAATATGTGTAGGCCACGGTTCCTTCTCCAGAGGACACCTGTTAATTAGTTATACCACCTGTCCAAAGAACGTCATTTTTGTTATTGGAAGGTAGCTTTAATGTTTACAAAACAGTAGGTCCTATATTGCAAAAAGGTAATCTTTAATAGACTTTTCAAAGAACGGTTATGGGAACCGAAATGTAATCGGGAGACGGTATTTATCCTAAGCTTGGAGACAGAAAGAGGGTTCTCATTTTTTCTGGCTGGAGTTCTGTAGCTGCAGGGGAAAGGGGGGAATATTATTTTAGTTGTAACAGGGGGAAGAGTTTTGTCTTATGCATATTGATTGTAATAAAGGGAGGGAACAATACTGTTATTGTTTTGTCATGTTTCTGAAATGAAAAGGAATATACTTGTGTTCGGTCCTGTGGTCTATACATTTATGTTTCTGGTTTTGAAGAATACTGTGTTCTTTTATTTCCTTTTTCAGATACAGTCTTTTATTACTACGTCTAATGTGATGTACGGAGTTTTTTGATCATGTACCCATGTTTTTGCATAAAGATATTTCTAACTTCTCTCTCTCTTCTGTAACATGAAAGATTGGTTAGGTAACCTTCTGGTTGCTTATTAGTCTTTCCCTTTCTATTTAGTTTATCAATCCAAGCAATCGCATTCATCCCATGTCTATGGATGAATGTCAGAAAACCTTAGTACCTTCAGGTTAAAGGTATATCCTGTCATTAAATTCATTGCAAATCTATAAACGAGGGAGCTGTACCTCTTAATTCAGAGGATAGTTATCAATTAATGATAACTGATCCAACTGTTAGCACATTTTGTTCTTCCTAATCGGGCATGTTGAGTCATTGTTTATGTTTTTATCTGAAGGACAAATCTGTTCACTAACACTATAATACTTGGCGAGTTCCGTGAAATTGTATCAACAAATAAAACTACAACCTTATTAAAACTTATATATTCTTGAAGTGATACTACAAATGAAGATTCAATCTCATTTAAGATCCCTAACTTAAAGCACAACTAATAATGTGTGAACTATTAATGTACAACCACAATAATATTTGACATTTGATGTGGTTGGGAGATGGATTGATCTAGTATTCTATAATTCATAGATAAAATGGCCCTTTTAATGTTTTATTATAAAAAAATAAAATGATGCAACCTCACAAAATAGAATTGAACTTGTGCTCCATGATCAATGCTACATAAATAGAAGGTCTTATTTATGATGTACTAAAATTGAAATAAAGTGATTCCATTAACAAAAATATAGCTATTTTCACCAGGTTACATTTCAAAAATATTTTAAAACCATAAACTAGAGATGAATTATAATTCAAGTTCCAAGAAATAAAAATAATTTTAGAACTTAGAATTTAAAAAATCAATAGAAACTATAAATGGAAAAACTAAGGAACTAGATTCCAATCAATTAAACATGCACGTGAATATATTTACCATTATAAATACATTGCGCTATTGAAAACAAACATAAAAATTTAGAATGATGGATATAAAATTGATCAAAAAATAGAATAAAGATTAAAAATATGTAATATAAAGGTTTCATATTACTTCACCATTCTCATAAGCTCCTAACTGTTAAAATTTGATCATAAAATAAGCTGAAATCTAAATTTAGTAGTGAAGATGAGCCAAATACAACAAGATCACCATAGGCCCTTGGGTGATGAAAATCATAACCATATAGTCAACACTTTGAATCTAAGTATACAACATTGGTCTTGTGTGCTTTGACTAATATCATTGCAAAGTTACATAAAATCTCGATCTATCCTTTTGTATATATTCTTTTTATCAAACATCATTACTTATGTACCATAATAAAATAAAAAATAACTTAAAAGTGTCACATTTATTATCTCATCCAATTCGTAAATTACATGTAGATCTTGCGTTGTTAAATTTCATTCATGCAAAGGAAGTACTAAAGACTTAAATTCTAATGGAATATTCCAAGCTAGTTGGAATCCCCATGGTGACAAGATGCAAGCTATCTAAGGATGATTAGTCAAGTACAGTGGATGCAACTTTATATAGATCCATGATTGGTAAGTTGCATTATGTTGTTCATAGTAGACTAAACATTGCACAAGCAATTGGAATATTAGCCAGATTTCAAGCTAATCCTAAGGAATCTCACATGGTAGCAGTGAAGAGAATATTCAGGTACTTGAATGAGACAGAAGACTATGGTCTTTGGTATGATCAAAAAGGTGATTTATCTTTTAGTGTTTTTACTAATGTACATTGGGTAGGAAACATTGATGATAGAAAGAGTACAAGTGGAGGAGCATTCTTTCTAGGAGGAAGACTTGTGTCATGGACAAGTAAGAAGAAAAATTGCATCTCCTAATCTACTGCAGAAGCCGAGTATGTAGCAGCAACTATCAATTGTACATAAATAGCATGGATGAAGCAGATCCTAGAAGGTATCAATGAGAAGGTAACTAAACCGGCGACTATATTTATGTAATAACACAAGTGCAATCAACATTTCCAAGAGCCCGGTGATGCATTCTAGGATAAAGCATATCGCAATCAAGTATCATTTCTTGAGAGAGATAGTGCAATGAAAGGTAGTCAAGTTGGAATATGTGTCAACCAACGAGCAGCTAGCAGATATATTTACTAAGCTATTACCTAAAGATACTTTTGAGTATCTTAGAGGTAAGTTAGGGGTTTTCCCCTACTTGACCAAAACTAAGATATTTTTGTATGCATCAATATAGTGGAGTCATTGAATTGCTTTCACTATTAGGTTGATGTTTAAAGGGACTACTCCTTAGGGGGAGCAATCAAAGGCAAAGGAAGTTGTTGCAATAGTAGGTGACCTATGTGGCTCCTTTGGAATTGTTTTCAAGGGGGGAGAAGAGAAAATAAGTCAGGTATTGGGGAGAAGACTACCAGAAGAACCAGATGAAGACACAAGAGAAGAAGACCAAAAAGATCAAGACAAGAAGTTTGGTGCATCATCTAAGGGGGAAAAATTGTTATTAGATCAATGTGGTGTTTCCATCAATGCCAAAGGGGTGGATTGTTGGCATAACTGAATCCGAGATTGTTAAGTGTTGATTTGTATAGGTTTGATGATAGGGAGATCAGTTATTGTATTTTCATTGATACCAACTAAGTACTATGTTGGTTGACAGTGAGTTGATAAGTGTTTGAGCTAGTGAATCCGAGCTATAGTGAGTATGTGAAGGACTTGGATTGTTTGATCATTGTTAGAGACGCAAGGATGTCTCTAGATGCATTTTTTATGATCGCACATGATGGGAACAAGGATGGAGTGAGTTATAATCAATTGAACAGAAACAAGGAAGATGAGAACAGTTAGTGACAAAAAGTGAATGATTTGATTGTTCTATCAAATCAGTATGGATCCAAGTGTTGTGGTCATGTTATGTTTATCTTTATTCTAGGATATGTTATTGATACTATGGTCGTTGTTGGATTGGGTTATTGTAAGGCATCATTTCAGTTGATAGAAGATTATTCTGTGGAAGGTAGCAAAATGTTTGAACAGTTGATGTTAGATCAGTGAGTGGTGATGATACAATTAGTTGTGATGGATCTCTTTGTGATCCAAGTGGCATGGTGACATGGCATAACAAATTTGTAATGATGATTTGTTGTTTCATTGTTCTAGGTGATCAGATCTATCAAGTTTTGGAAGCGTGTTGGGGCAGTCAAATAAATTTTAACTGTTCTTGTATTAAATCGATGTGCAATGAATCTTGTGGTCGACTTGAATTTGTAATTGAATGGTCAAGATTGGTAATACTTTTTAGGGTTCAAGGATTGAGCAGAAATTATTGAAATTCAAATGTAATACATTTTGTAAGTTGGTTAAGGCCCCAATGAGCATGTAATGTATTTATATGTAATTCAATGAATTATGCAAGTATAGATCATGGATGCGAAGGTGTGATCGAGTGAAGATTGAAGATTGTCTGCAATAGAAGCAATGTTTATGCTTAATTGGATATGAACAAGAAGAGAAGAAGTGTTACACCCATATCATTGTACTTGTTGATTCCTAATAGTTTATGCAAGAAAATCCCTCTATAATTCATAGAAAAAAGGCCTTTTAATATTTTACAATACAATGATGCAACCTCACAAAAATGGAACCACTCACACTCCACTATCAATGTTACATTTAGAAGGTCTTATTTATTGTGCACTAAAATTGAAATATAATGATTATATTAACACAAAATATGGCTACTTTCACCTTACACTTTGACAAATATTTTAAAACCATGTACTAAGGATGAATTATAATTCAAGTTGCAAGAAATGGAAGCAATTTTATAACTTAGAATAAAAAAGAAGAATCAATAGAAAAGTATAATTGGAAAAACTTTGTAACTAAGATTCCAATCAATTCTAGGATGACCCCACAACAGCTGGTTGGGTGTGAAGCCTTGCTTCTGGGAGGTCTTAAGTTTAAATCTGCATTGTTCAATGATAATAATAATAATTCAAATCAATTCAATAGACATATGAAAATTAGACATATGAAAATATTTACCATTATAAAAACATTGAACAATTGAAAATAAACATAAAAATTTAAAAATGATGGATAGAAAATTGATTTAAAAAATAACAATAATAATAATAAAATAAAGATTACATATATAATATAAAAATTTCATATCAGTTGACTATTATCATAAGTTACAAACTCTTTAAATTTGATCATAAAATAAATTGAAATCTAAACTTAATACTGAAAACGAGCCAAATGCAACAAGAACACCATGAGCCCTTGGGTGATGGTAATCATAACCATATAGTGAACACTTTGAATCTAAGTATACACCATTGGTCTTGCATGCTTTGACTAATATCATTGCAAAGTTGCATAAAACCCAATCTACCTTTCTATGTATATTATTTTTATCAAACATCATTGCTTATGTACCATAATCAAATGAAATACAACTTAGAAGTGTCGCAGTTAATTATCTCAGATAATTCTTAAATTACCTGTAGATCCTTCGTTGTTAAATTCCATTCATGCAGAGGATGACCTTAACTCCATGTCGGGGATTAAGTGTGAATTCTTCCACAGGAGCATGTACGTAATCAGGTGAAATCACAAAAGAAAACTTATGCAGAATCATGGACAATGCCACTTTGACCTCCAGCAGTGCAAAGTTCTGACCAATGCAGATCCTTGGGCCAAATCCAAATGGGATGAATGCCATTGGATGCTTGGCAGAATTTGAAATCCCTTGGCTGAACCGCTCTGGATTGAACTCATGCACATCATGCCCCCACAAAGTTGGGTCATGGTGAGTTTCAAGGATTGGAAGTTGAAATTGAGTGCCTGCTGGAAGTGAGAAACTTCCAAGCTTCATTTGCTTACTAGCATGTCTGTATAATGTCACTACTGGTGGATAAAGTCTCAAGGATTCATTTCTAATCATTCCCACCTGCAATAACATGAATAAAATATATTTATGCAGTAATCAAAGTTTCAGTATTACAATTTTAGTAAAAACAAGATCATCTAAGAGAGTTGGTCTATTTTCATAGCTTTCCCTGCTACTTATCTCAAAATTTCAAGTAATTTTACTGGAATGTTTTGGAAGTGCAATGACCATGTTTGTTGAAAACAAACTCAAGTTAAGGTTTCTAGTATTTATGCTTACAATCTTTAGGCCATTAACAGTGTCTGCATTTGGAGGATCATTTTTCCCACATATTTGTAAGACTTCTCTCCTTGCTCGTTCCTGCCAGTCCCGATGCATTCCCAGCAAGACCATGGTCCATGTCAAGAGAGTTGCTGAAGTTTCCTGACCAGCTATATAGAAAGTCAGACATTCTGAGATTATTTCATCTATACTCATTCTCATCTTATTTCCTCCCTCTTGTTTCTTATTGGAAGTCATCATTAGTCCAAGTAGATCACTACCATAGTCCTCTGAGTTTTCAAGGGTAGCAGTCCTCTCTCTGCGTTCAATCACCTGTCTCATACATCTATTGATTTCTTTTTCCAAACACCATCGTCGCCAATTCTTTCTTGTAGGAAGAAATCTGTGAGAAGAAATTATTTGTATAATTTATCAAAACCCTGAGTAATGAGGAATTTTTTTTGAAGAATATTTAAATTTAAACAACCATTTAAATTATTCATTGGTGATGATGCAAATAAGGGTTTTTTTTAGTGCAGTGCAATTTTTGTGTGTGAACTGTGAAGGACCAAATATACCCTTCCTCAAAAAAATTTTGCTTTCCAAGATTTATGCCTCTAAGAACCTTGGATTATTATATCAAAGGTCTTTGTAGATTATACAATTATAATAAGCCTAAAACCTTCATTTGGATGGGTTAAAGTCCAAATATTCACCTTATATATGATTGTTAACTTTGATACAAATTTGTGACGAATGGAAATAGCAAAAACTGTATTCTTTGGCATTGTTCTAGGGAGGCGTAGAGTCTGCTGATTCGGAAATATTTAGATTGCAAGCTACAAATGTGCTACACTGCTAAGGACAATTTTTTCCTCATCAGTCCACCAAATCATGGATTAGATCTCAGCTTGTATACTGTTATTCTGCTACTCCTGAACCCAAGGGCCAACAGACCCCTTAACTATAGACTGAGTTGTTTATTCACCCGACAAACACAATTGCCTTGTTCGAATTGAAAGACGTAAAAAATGACAGGAACACTCACTTGCTATCTTACTGTTGACAGAACAGTCACTCAGTGCCGCAGAGTCGCATATCAAAAGAAATGATACAATACAAATTTTTTCCATATATGGGTTTCTCTGGGTTTGAAGCCCTGTTTGCACTTTATTTTCTGTGTGCTCTTGCTTTCATTTGAATGATATTTTCTTCCTTTATGTTAAAGTGTACCTGAAAATATAATTATTTCAATCAAATTATACTGGTTTGCAACTTTGCTGTCATCTGTCTAAGGAACACAAACTATTTCAATCAAATTATACTGTATATATGAATTAGTTTTCTGTTGGCCAATTATGTAGTGAACAGCTTGAACCTGGAACCTGGAATCTAAACACTGCGAATAGCTTCAACTAAGATAAAGATTCGTCGTTTCAGTAAATGGAAAATGTGATTCCCCTCTGCATAACTACTTCCAAATGCTGTACGTGAAATAATATCTGATGTAAGAACAGAAAATGTGATTCCCCTCTGCATAACTGCTTCCAAATGCTGTACGTGAAATAATATCTGATGTAAGAACAGAAAATGTGATTCCCCTCTGCATAACTGCTTCCAAATGTTGTACCGGAAGCTACCAATTTACTTCACTCTCTCAACATATTAGTTGCAGCTTCCACAAATGAGGGGATCATGCCCTGCTATAGCAAATATATTATAAAAGTTAAGGTGGTGCAATTTCCTTGTATACAAAAGCTTAATGAATAGCACAAGCACCTCATGCTTGTAACAGTCAAAGAGTATAAAATAAAAGGCTATCTTTAAGAAAAAAAAAATTATATTAGTCAAATAATAATTTGGAGTTTTTGGAACTATTAGTTTGAAGTTTTTGGATTGGATTTGATTTTGTAAGTAATTTTTTATCATGTTATTGGATCATTTTCTATGATTCATTCAGAATGAATATAGTGAAAGAAGAGGGAAAAGTAGAATTCTAGGAATTATGGAGAATAAAAATGGGATTTTAAGGATTATGAAGAATTTTTTCTGTTCTTGACTATCTTCATCCGAATGATGAAGATGATCCTCAAATTCCAACTTTACTTCAAAGACATTTAAAGTTACAGCTGAAAATCTTAAATGACGAATACTTTAAGCATAGAAGGAAAGCAGCTTTTTAGGTGTGTACTATGTTGTAATGGATGTGGAAGTACCAATTAATCTATGGGAAGAATTTCATCTTCTTTCATGTTTTATGCAGATCTTATAGGATCATGGAAATTTATGACTTCACCTTCAAAAATTCGATGTGGAAGGCAGGATTAAGGATTCTTCTGTGTTGTGCCCATTTCTCGCCTCCTAATCTCACAAGACCTTCATATCCCAAATGCTTATTTGGAACTTTTTCATAGTGCCCATCCTTGTTCAGTAGTACTTCTTTCACAAGCTCGCGATCATGAACATAGAGTCTGGGTTTAGTCCCAAACCGGTATTCTGAACTTTTTCGTACTGCAAAATTCTGTCCTGCAGCACAGATTAATAAATATTTAATAAACTGGATGGTCTCAATCATATCCTTCCTATCCGCTACTAAAAAGCTAGGTCATTACCCCACTGAATTGACTACACTTGTGTAGTGGCCATAGAAATGAAATTCAAACTGTTCAAAAATAGTGTCAAACATTCAAGCTAAAGAATCAGGGGGTTATGGGAGAATAACGTTTAAGGTTTATTTCCAAACAAATCTCTCAAATTGTACACAACTGCACTCGTATTTTATTTTTTTATTTAGGGTTATAGAGAGAATGGCTCAACTAATTGAGACCAAAAATGTTTATGATTCAGTTTGCAAGTTTTTTCCTGCAATGAACACACCCATAGATGGTGTTCGGTGATAAGATACAGGGTTATTAAAACAGGATGTCAAATCAATACCTTTCCAACTAAATTTTTAGAAAAGTTTCAGGTGGGAGAATAAATGTACCATCGGTTTTCCGCCATTGATGAAAAGCAGGAAGAACTTGGGGGAAAGTGTTGTGCTCTGAAGAGAGCAGTGGCTTAGTGCTCTGCTCCCTGGCCATTCTACGAACATCTGGAACGTTTCCATATAAGGAGGACCTTGAATCCCTTGGGCTTCAATGTGCTTTTTGATTTGCGGTGGTTTCCACCATATGGCTTTTGCAACCTCCAACAGAAGTATTCCTAAACCTGCTGCAACTGTAATTATCACCAGTAAAAGCCATTCCATGTTCTTCACAGATGATTTTCTAAGCTGAATCGCATAATCAGATTACAACCCAGCACTTGCTTATGAACTGAAATCTTAACGAATCCTACTTTGTATGTTAACAAATCAACTTGGCACAATTCTATTCAATCATGCTGAATATTATGTCATTCATGTCATTTCCAGCTTGTTCAAATCTGATAAAATTGCGAGAAGAAACTAGGTACAAGAATTCTCAGAGGTAATCAGTCAGCCCTAAAATTGCAGCATAGTGAGATACGTGCAATACTAAAAAAAAACTGCAGAGAAGGGAAGCGATAATCTCTTTATCCACCACCAATTTCTAAGTACATATATTTTTAATTTTTTAATGGAAGATTTAGATCCATTCCTTTTCCAAAGGGAGAGGATGAGCTATAGACTGAACCTTTTAGACTAATAATCGAAGGTACAAATATTTGTAATTTAACAAGAAACTATAACACTCTTAGGAGTCGAATAATATTATTGTTATCTTAAGATATAGTATGTAAATGAGGGACCTTAAAAATATATGAATTTAAAAAGTGAAAAAATTAATAGACTATCTATTTTTTAGACATATTATTAGACGTATTAAATTATTTATTGTCACTGGCATCAAAAACCAATTATGGCAGAATCAAGCTCTCGGAGCAAAGCTTTATTGGAAAATAGTAAAAAATCAGGACTTCAAATGGATTAGAATTCTCAAAGCAAAGTACTTAGGTAACTACAATGAGGAAGACATTGTTCGAATCAAAGAGCTCCCCAAAGGATCGAGAATTTGGAACTTCATAGCTAATCTAGAAATATTATAAACAATAACATTTCATGGAAAATCAAAGATGGCTCGAGAGCAAGGTTTTGGGTGGACTCTTGGGGTGGTCACCCATCCATCAATTCACTGTTAGGCCCAAATCAGATCAGCTATATTTGCAGTTCATCATGGGGACCTCATCTCACTGATTATATCACTCCTTCACCCTTCGCTGATACAGATGGTTCATGGGAATGGAAAGACCTCTCAACGTTACAATTAGATGTAAGGGAGGTGGAGAAACTCAAATCATTGCTCAAGGATCGGTCCTTTCTCCTCAAGAAAGGTAAAGATGAAATAATTTGGAATGGGGCAAGATCAAGATCATAGTGTAAAAGAGGGATATGACCTTATAGCCAGATCATGTAGGCCTAACACAGAAGAGATTCCAATACAATTATGTTGGAATCAGGTGGGACTCCCAAAAGTTGGTATATTTATGTGGACTGCATCACAAGGCAGAATTTTAACTGCAGACAAGTTTACCAAGATGGGATATCAAGGACCATCCCGATGCACCATGTGCCTTAATAGTGAAGAGAATGCAAATCATCTACTACTTCAATGCCCCTTTGCTAAGGACTGTTGGTATTGGATCTTCTCAAAACTTGGTTGGTCTTCAGCCCCTCTGGATAATCTTCTTCAGCTACTATTATCATGGCCAAGATCTATAGGGGACAGCTTATTTAGTAATCTTTGGTTGATCTCACCATCAATTCTCATTTGGGAGATCTGGAAAGAAAGAAATAGAAGACTATTTCAAGAAAAAACTTTGAAATTTGAATCAATAATCAATAAAATGGAGGCAGTCATAGTTGAAATTATGAACTCTAGGACTCAGTCCCAATCAGCACAACATAAATTCTACACTAGTTGGGATGATCAGATGTTAAAGAGTTGGTTTGGGCTGAGAACTCCATCCACCATAGGCAAAGGACCAAGAAGTAATCAGGAATTAAGGAAGGTTTATGTTTGGAAACCTCCCACAAGCGGATGGCATAAACTAAATTTTGATGGTGCTTGCAAGGGAAACCCGAGGCCCTCAGGAGCAGGATGCATTATTTGCTCCTCAACAGGGAGTGTGATCGCCAAACAAGCTATTCCACTACCCATAGACACAAACAATATGGCAAAATTCAAGGCATTATTGAATGGACTGATCCTGGCACGAGAGGTAGGAATATCAAAACTCAAAATTGAAGGTGATTCATTGATTACCATCAATGCAATCAAGGCTAGATCAACTCCAAACTGGCAATTAATGGCAGTTTTAGAGGTTATTTTACAACTTTTGGATAAATTCGAATCAAAAACCATCAACCACATTTTTAGAGAAGGAAACACGGAGGCTGATGAGCTGGCTGACTTGGCAACCAAAGGAGCAAATTTGAAATGTATAAACGACATCAGCGAGTTTGTGCCTTGTCATCAAAATATTATGGGATATCGACTTGCAAGTTGACAAAATGGCTCCCTTGGTGAAAAGACGGGCGCCCTTCTTCATTGCGTGTTGGTAAGCTCTAAGCATTAAATGAATTTTCTATTTGAGGACAAGAGGATGGGTCTCTTATTGAATGATGAGCATCGATGGGATGTTTTTCATTGCTTAAGCTCAAGCAGTACGCTACAAGGTTAGTGGGCTCTGACAGGATAAATTTAGCAGTAGAATGGAGAGGAATGATTCTTCATATCAAACGGATATAAAGTACACCTAGGAAAGCACAAAATAAATCTGTGAGTTCACTTTTTGTGGATAGCCTTTTGATATCACTTGCCAAATTGATAGAGTTACAAAGAGTGATGGCGCCAGGACAGAAGATGTCTGAATCATACTGCCATTAACAACATTAATCAGCTAAGCTTTAATATCCCCACTCCTAATTGTAGTAATCTTTCATCGACAGTCTGTCGATGCCTGTTGCTTATGTTTTCTAGCATTTGACTCTGAACATTGGGCCTAAAATGGGCTTAAACTGTTGATTATTAGACTGTTAATATTTTCTTACTATTTGCTTATATATAGTAATATAAAAACCTTGGCTTTGGCCCTTCATCGATCAAAAAAAATAAATTATTTATTGTATGTTTTAAATATTTAATGTTTATTTGTTATACGAATTGTTCTTATGTGATTATATAGGGTTTTATAAACAAAGAACAATCTTGTGTTAGTTTATTTCATAAGTACACATCTAAAATGTTTAATAATGTATTGGTAAGAATGATTTTTTCTTATGGAAATACAACTGATCTAAAAGAAGAACTACTTTTCATTGGCGTTCAGCACATATTTTATTTCCTTCAAGTAGTTAAGGAGGACTCATGTGAGCACCATCTAAAAATTTTCTTCTTGAAAGCACATCCTTGATGTTTTTGACAAAAATAGTTAGGCTCATCAATTACTTGAAGAGCTAGTGTCAAAATTTTACAATCTAATTGTACCTCATCATATCCCTTCTCTACTCAATTTAAGTTTATAGATATTCAGTTTGTACCTATGCTTTCCTTATTTTCATCTCCTAAGTATTTTCTCTTCTTGAGTACTTTTAGCCACATAACATTTGTTAATTGTATCATGCATTTAATGTTTGTATCAAGGGTTGTTATCATCCTACAACATCTTGTCTTTATAAGCAAGGTATCCCTTGTACATTTGTATGCTCAATTATCATTTCAATCATCATGCATTGTTGAAGCAATCTTTCTTCCCATTTTATCTTGTGGAAATTGCTTTGATCTTTTAAAGATCTTGAGGGTATTGTGGAGTCGCCTAATTATTTTAACAGATCCAATACGTGTGATACTTGATCTTGGTAAACTAGATCTTGCACTAAAAATTATTGGGATAAGATGTTATGCACATTGTGAAATATTTATAATGCATTACTTTATTATTGTGTGTGGTGCACCTAGGGGAACCTAGATGGACATACATCACTAGGAGTTTACATTCTTGGGGCCACTTTATGTGTTGTATTGTAATATTAGAAAATATATATATCATGGACGTCACATTGGGATAATTATTTAATACTAGGGAAAGATATTTAATGAAGTGAAACCTTCCTGGTCAATATTAAATGAGGGGTCAATGGTATTGATTTCATTTAATAATGCTCAATATTAAATGAGGGGTCAATGGTATTGTATTCACATAATGGTATTGTAGATCCATTCACTTTCCAAAGGGAGAGGATGAGCTATAGACTAAACCTTTTAGACTAATAATTGAAGGCTAAGAGCATAGGCACAAATATTTGTAATTTGGCAATCAACTATAACACTCTTAAGAGTCGAATAATATTATATACTTTTCTGAAGATATAGTATGTAAATGAGGGATCTTAAAAAATATTTATTTTTTTTTTAAAAATAGACTATTTATTTTTTAAACATATTATTGTATGTTTTAAATATTTAATGTTTGTTTGTAAAACAAATTATTCTTACACAGTTTTATAGTATTTTATAAGCAAAGAACAATCTTGTGTTAGTTTATTTTGTAAGCACACATCTAAAATATTTAATAATGCATTTGTAGGAATGATTTTTGCTCAAGTGGAAATACCACTAAGCCAAAAGAAGAACTACTTTTCATTGTCATTCAACACATTTGCTATTTGTTTCATGTAGTTAAGGAGGACTCTTGTGAGCGCCATCTAAAAACTTTCTTCTTGAAAGCACATCCTTGATGTTTTTGACAAAAATAGTTAGGTTCACCAATTACTTGAAGATCTAGTGTCGAATTTTACAATCTACTTGTACCTCATCATATCCCTTCTCTAATCAACCTAAGTTTAGAGATATTAAGTTTGTACTTGTGTTTTCCCTATTCTCATCTCCTAAGTATTTTCTCTTCTTGAGTACTTTTAGCCATGTAACATTTATTAATAGTATCATGCATTTAATGTATGTATCGAGGGTAGTTATCATCCTACAACATCACCTTATCTTTAAATTTGATCATAAAATAAATTGAGATCTAAATTTAGTAGTGAAGATGAGTCAAATGCAACAAGATCACCATAGGCCCTGGGTGATGGCAATCATAACCATATAGTGAACACTTTGAATCTAAGTATACACCATTGGTCTTGCATGCTTTGACTAATATCATTGAGAAGTTGCATAAAACCCAATCGACCTTTCTATATATATCATTTTTATCAAACACCATTGCTTATATACCATAATCAAATGAAATACAACTTAGAAGTGTCGTAGTTAATTATCTCAGATAATTCTTAAATTAGCTGTAGATCCTTCGTTGTTAAATTCCATTCATGCAGAGGATGACCTTAACTCCATGTCGAGGATTAAGTGTGAATTCTTCCACAGGAGCATGTATGTAATCAGGTGAAATCACAAAAGAAAACTTTTGCAGAATCATGGACAATGCCACTTTGACCTCCAGGAGTGCAAAGTTTTGACCAATGCAGATCCTTGGGCCAAATCCAAATGGGATGAATGCCATTGGATGCTTGGTGGAATTTGAAATCCCTTGGCTAAACCGCTCTGGATTGAACTCATGCACATCATGCCCCCACAAAGTTGGGTCATGGTGTATCTCAAGGATTGGAAGTTGAAATTGAGTGCTTGCTGGAAGTGAGAAACTTCCAAGCTTCATTTTCTTACTAGCATGTTTGTATAATGTCACTACTGGTAGATAAAGTCTCAAGGATTCATTTCTAATCATTCCCACCTGCAATAACATGAATAAAATGTATTTATGTACTAATCAAAGTTTCAGTATTGCAATTTTAGTAAAAACAAGATCATCTAAGAGAGATGGTCTATTTTCATAGCTTTCCCTGCTACTTATCTCAAAATTTCAAGTAATTTTACTGAAATGTTTTGGAAGTGCAATGACCATGTTTGTTGAAAACAAACTCAAGTTAAGGTTTCTAGTATTTATGCTTACAATCTTTAGGCCATTAACAGTGTCTGCATTTGGAGGATCATTTTTCCCACATACTTGTAAGACTTCTCTCCTTGCTTGTTCTTGCCAGTCCTAATGCATTCCCAGCAAGACCATGGTCCATGTCAAGAGAGTTGCTAAAGTTTCCTAACCAGCTATATAGAAATTCAAACATTCTGAGATTTTTTCATCTATACTCATTCTCATCTTATTTCCTCCCTCTTGTTTCTTATTGGAAGTCATCATTAGTCCAAGTAGATCACTACCATAGTCCTGAGTTTTCAAGGGCAGCAGTCCTCTCTCTGCGTTCAATCACCTATCTCATACATCTATTGATTTCTTTTTCCAAACACCATCGTCGCCAATTCTTTCTTGTAGGAAGAAATATGTGAGAAGAAATTATTTCTAAAATTATCAAAACCATGAATAATGATAATTTATTTAAGGATATTTAAATTTAAACAACCATTGAAATTAATCATTGGTGATGATGCAAATAAATTTTTCTTAGTTTTAAGATTTGGAGGGAAATTTAATTTTTATGTGTGAAGGACCAAATATACCCTTTCTCATAAAAAAAATTGCCATTTCAAGATTTATGGCTCTAAGAACCTTGGATTATTAATTATATCAAAGTTCTTTGTAGAGTATACAATTATAACAAGCCTAAACCATTCATTCGGGTGGGTTAAAGTCCAAATATTCACCTCATATATGATTGTTAACTTTGATACAAATTTGTGACGAATGGAAATAGCAAAAACTCTATTCTTTGGCACTGTTCTAGGGAGGTGTAGAGTCTACTAATTTGGAAATATTTAGATTGCAAGCTACAAATGTGCTACACTGCTAAGGACAATTTTTTCCTCATCAGTCCACCAAATCATGGATTAGATCTCAGCTTGTATACTTTTATTCTACTCATCCTGAACCCAATGGTCAACACTAACAGAGCCCTTAACTAGACTGAGCTGTTTATTCACATCACAGACACAGTTGCCTTGTTCCAATTGAAAGACATAAAAAATTATAGTTACCTTATACTATCACTAAGCCGAATTCTTCTATTGAGAGGAACACTCACTTGTTATCTTATTGTTGATAGAACAATCACTCAGTGTCGCATTACATTACAAATTTTTTCCATATATGGGTTCCTCTGGGTCTTGTTGTGACCTAATCACACATTGCCCATTGTGATGGGGTCCCCCTCTTTTTGCTCTTAGCCTTGTCCTTTTGGATTTTCGAAACTTTTTTTAGTAAATTTCACTACCTCTCGGATTGGCCTTATTTTGACTTTGGAACAACTTACTATTTTTACTTCAAGTCTATTTTTTGTAGGTCTATTTTGGACACAAGTGAGCTATGGTTGATAAGCAAGTGAGGCAGTCAATCAAAAAGTGGTTAAGTTTGGAAACACCCTTAACCAAGAGTGGAAAGGAAAATCCTCCAAAAGTATAAAAAATACTCCAAGTGAAGGAAAATCCTCCAAGTGAAGAAAAATCCTCAAGTGAAGGAAAATCCTCCAAAAGCAGAAAAATCCTCCAAGTGAAGGAAAATTGTCCAAGTAAAGAAAAATCCTCAAGTGAAGAAAAATCGTCCAAAAGAAGAAAAATCCTCCAAGTGAAGAAAAATCCTCAAGTGAAGGAAAATCCTCCAAAAGAAGAAAAATCCTCCAAGTGAAGGAAAATCCTCGAAAAGAAGAAAAATCCTCCAAGTGAAGAAAAATCCTCAAGTGAAGGAAAATCCTTTGAAAGCATAAAAATCCTCCAAGTAAAGGAAAATCCTCCAAGTGAAGAAAAATCCTCCAAGAGAAGGAAAATCCTCCAAAAGCAGAAAAATCCTCCAAGTGAAGGAAAATCCCCCAAGTGAAGAGAAATCCTCAAGTGAAGGAAAATCCTCCAAGTGAAGAAAAATCCTCAAGAGAAGGAAAATCCTCCAAAAGAAGAAAAATCCTCCAAGTGAAGGAAAATCCTTCAAAAGTAGAAAATGTCCACCAAGTGGGGAAAATCCTTCAAAATGAGAAAAGTCTACCAAGACCTCCCTTATGCGCTTGGGCACATTTTGAAAATATTGTTTGGAAATTTCCCCTCCTTGGAAGAAAAAATGGTTGTGCTAAAAAATTTCTCCTTCAGAAAATGACGAAGTGTTGGAAAATTTCTCCTCCATGGAAGAAACTGCAAGGAATAGATAAAATTTGGCTAAGTATGAAAATCCTCTCTCTAGATCTCACATTTCACCCTCTTCAAGTGTGTGCCCATGGGTTGAGAAATGTTGATGAAGATAAACAACAAAAGGGAAATTCTTGGAACATAAAAGAAAAAGCATGACAAAGTGAATTTAAAACATGAGAGGAGGAAGGTCTGGAGTTTTGAAGAGAGAGAAAGAGATTTTTTGGAGAGAGAAAATGCCTTTCTAGAGAGAGATCAATTTGTGAAGAGTTTGAAGAATCAGAGAAAGAGGCATGGGAATGTTATAGAGGATTTTTTTTTTGAAGAGGAAGAAAGTTTCAAAGAGAAAATACCAAAGAATTTTTAAGTGATTCTTATGTTGATTATTTCACTTTGTAGAAGGAAGGATTCCAGTCCCACATGATCAACGGTGACATTCAAGCTCTAGGACTCCAGTTGTAGTGTTGAAGACACCACAGTCCAAGTGATCAATTTCAAGGTGGTCCAAGGTTCAAAGATCAGAATTCAAGTGCAAATATACAAAGGGAGGAATGTCACATCTTGAAATTCCTTCTCAAAGTCTAAGAAAATGACCAAGGAATTTCCATGTGAAGAAAATCTAGATTGGCAGAATCATCAACAAAGAAGTTCGATCCATTTCTAGAAAATGAAGTCTCAAGAAAGTACATGGAAGGAAGTGATCAAAGGAATCTATATTTTCAGAAGAAGTAATCAAAGTGCAACTTAGTTACAAAATGATGAAATTAAAAATATTCCCCAACTCCTAGCAAGCTAACATGGCACTCAATCACCTCCATTGGTTAGTCAAAGATTCTTCAAGTCAAAGTCAATGTATTTAAGGAAGGGTATCAAGAATAATCCATTCAAGGAAAATAGTGCATTTAATGCATAGTGGGTATGCATATTGGGCATTCATTTCACCTCACTCTCATCCTGAAAGAGAATGCATGGTGGGCATTTATTACCCACTACATTGGTGGATTCCTTTTACATTAATGTAGATTCCTTTTTTATGTGCCCTAACCCTGATTAGGGCTTATGTGGTAAAATTTGGGCCATTGGTCATTGTTTCAATCTCAGCCACTCGTTGTTTTCAAGGACCTATATAAAGGCCTCTTCTTCTCATTTGTAAGGAGGGAATTTTGAGATTGTTGCCTAAGAGCTATTGAGATAATAAACTTGTCATTGAAGTGTCATGATAATTTAATGTGTCTTGAGGCTTTCTTGGTTTCATAATTATCTCAATTAGATTAAGTTTAGTAGATAAAGTGTTATGATTATTTTGGATAATATGATGATGTTTTGATGAGTTCTTTTGGTTCATAATTTTGATGTTTAAGTGATTCTAAATCATCGTGCAAAGTTACCCTGAACCCCCTATCTGTATGTGCCTAAATTTTATCATTCATACAAACCTTTGAAGATTGCAACAATCTACATGTAGTTGTAGCTTGACTTGGCAAAGCAGGACTTGGTAATTGAGGAAATCATCCATCAAAATACTTTCCTTGGCTATGATTACCCTTAGGATTAGATTATAATCTCTGAACCTAAACCCCTTTTATTTTTGCATATCCGGTGAAAATTCAAAAAAATAGTACTTCAATGCAAATCTTTTGATAGTATCCATATTCATCATGAAATAAAGGATTGAAAATGTAAGGCCCCTTGTGATCATCAGAAAATCACATCAATGGGTCAAACTTATCCACGAGTCGAGGAACCTTGGAGTTACCGTATGATTTTCCTACAATCTTAGCATTCGTGGTACTTTTTTCAAGAGAGGATAAGATATTTCATTATTTTGTTCTACTATTTGGCGAGTCAAAACACACATCAATAGAATCTAGTGCTAGAAGGAGGGTCAAATTGAAATTCATTCCAGAAGTGACATAGAAAGTCAATGCATTGGTGGTACGCAAACCCTCCATTGTCAAGCCATCAACAGAAACTTGCGCTAGAAGGAGAGCAAGACATAATTTTTCATGTCATGAATCAATATGGTACTTCCACATAGAGATATCGTGAGTTAGTCTTACAACCTAATCTTGGGTTTGGAGATGACCAAGAAGACATCATCACAGGACTAAACTCTCTCACCTAGAAAGTCAAGAGGAGTACAACTAAGTACATGTGAGTGATCTTTGTGTTAGAAGAAGAAGAAGAGAAGTCTCAAAGGATTAAAATAGCTATTCAAAGAGAACTAGTCATTCAGAGGAATCAAAAGCCTCTAGCACCTATAAGAAGGACTTAAAGTAGAGTTCACATACTGGAGCGCATTAATTCATTCTCGCTTGAGGTACACCGAAGAATCTTGAGATCCACTTCAGGAGAAAAAGAACTACAAGAACTTAATTTTGATCCAAATCCTAGGTAAGGCAAGAAAGAAGCATCTACAAGTCAGAACTCACTAAGTGTAGCCGATCTCACAAGACTATTTCAAACTTTACCATGAAAATGTCAGACATAAGGGACCACTCAAGGAATTCGACAAGGAGCTATACAAAATCAACAGTTAAGAGGACAAATACCTATACAAGTTGTTGTACCTATAGCCATCCCACAATAAGTTCTAGCAAACACATCAATGGCACCCGCAGAATGCATCACCTCTTGCAATATTTGTTGCTTACAATCATATGCTGAAGAATCCCGAGTATTTATTCTCTAAGTTCTTTGTGAATTACGTCAACCACACTATTGATGAACATGTAAAGATTTTTGAAGATGCTCTGTAGAATAGAAATGTTCAATCTGAAGATGTGGCATGTCGATTATTCCCTTATTTACTGGGAGAAGAAGAATTTTATTGGTATATTAATTTACCTGTGAATTTGATTTGAACATGACATGAGTTGAAAAATGCAATCTTGGGGAAGTTCAAATTGCCTATCACCCCTACCGAATTGTATAGGCAATTCATTGAGATAAGAAGACAAGAGAGTGAAACAGTTGGTGCCTTCAACAATAGGTTTTAGAGGGCCTATGTATAGCTACATGATCCTTTCCGCATAAATGATGATGTTGTGAGACCTATATATTGTGCGGCCTTGGATTGTTTCACTTCTATGTTCATCTAGAAGACTCATCTGACCCCACCAATTTAATTCAAGCATATGTTGAGGTCAAGAAGATCAGTTTACAATCACCAACAACCACTTTTGGAGCACCGAATTATTTTGGGAATGCTAATACATTGAATCAAGGGATGTTAAACTATGCTCCTACTTTCAATCCCATTCTTGCTCCTTCTAACCAGTTAGTGCCACATCCGGGAGCTCTGATATCTCATGCAGCACCTACACAACTTGTCTAGCTTTAGAATACAACTACTCCCACAAGGACTCAAGAATATTAAGATAAAATGAAAGACCTAATAGAACAAGTGAAGAATTTGTCTACTAAGGTTACTTACATCAGAAATCAGAATATCAATTGCAGAATTGGCAAAGAAATTATCAATCACATCAGGGAAATAACTGAGGATATCAAGGAAATCCTTCGGCTCACCATGAGAACCATCTAGATTAAAATCAAGGATATCGAAATAACAATAAAGGTTATCAAGAAAATAATTCAAGGTATTCAAATAATAATCAGGGATACCATAAAAGATCATGGAATAAAAACCTGAACAATGGCAGAGTTCCCTCACCATTGGACAATCCACCTACTTCTGAAAGCTGACCTACTGAAAAAGTTTTCCTAGAAGAAGAAGCATTGTCTAGATGGTGCAGGATGCATGAAACTAATCAACATTCTAAGTTACAATTCCAAGAGTTTTAAAGAGAAACTGATATTTTCAAAGGAGAAGTAAGAAATACTACCACACCTAAAAATCCTCTACCTACAAGCTATGAGTTAGTACCTGCTCCCAGATATGACCAAGTACTAGTGATCGATGATTTTAATTTCCTCCTCTTGATTCTCAAAATTACATGCCTATACAAACTAATCAAAAATTCCTGCCTTCATTAGTAAATGGTCCTGTGGAGGTGCCACGATATCAAGTTCCATTTGAGAATCAGCCTCCCCCTATTTCTCCTATTGAGCCACTATAGAGGGACGGATTTATTTTCCCCCCACCTTACAATAGTGTCCTAGTGGAAGGAGTGAGCGAAGTTCAATCCTTTCAACAAACGTCTGGAAATGCTGCACCAAAGACTTATCAAAGAAATTACAAAAATCACGAGTCGTTGACAATGTCAACTCCTCCAAATAACTTTACAACTCCTCTACATCCCAATACAAGTAATACTCTGAGTCCTCCAAGAGATTCATCCGAGTATCTTCAGCCTAGTAATCCACATGGAGAAAGAGGACAGTTTATTGCGTCCAATGCTCCACAAAATTAGAAAGGGAAACTTTCAGTGCAGTCTACTATACTGCACAGGGGACAAACAAAATCTAGAACAAGGGTAGAAAGAAAGTCCTCATAGTGAGGAATTCAAGAGGCTAAGCTCTTGCGTACTGGAGGAATTTAAGAAGATAAAAGTAAGTCTACCATTGTAAGAATTAATGAAAATTCCTGAGGTCAGAGATACATTGTTGGGGAGTTTGAATGATGCACTTCTAATCGAATATCATTTCATCTAATACTTCATACCCACCCATAAGTCCCCTTAATCATTACCATCAATCTAGTTTCACACAAAACACAAATGTTGTTGAAAATGTACAAACAAGTGCACCTAAAATCTCACAAAGTTCAAGCTTCATTGGGATGGTGCAAAAATTTTCTATGGATGGAATCTTGCAAAGCGACCCTTCACTTCAAAGAGAATAAAAAATTGGGGATCCCACTGATCTTGTAGAATAAATGACAAGAACTATTCATAATGGGAGTGACACCCCTCGGAATATAAACAATGAGAAATTCAATCCCAGAATGCAAAATCTTGTGGTTTTATATCAAGGAAAAGAAGAATATGCCCCTTTCCTTGTGTTAGTCAAAATCTTTGGGAAAATGTTGCATAACTATCTAATTGATTCTAGTATGTCTAGCAATGTGATGACTTTGGACATATGTAGAAGATTGGGATTAGTCCCATTGCAAACAGACAAGAAGGTGAGTCAGCAAGATAAAACATAGGTTCCTGTTGTGGAGGAACTAAACAGTATTCATATGCAGCTAGCTTCAGACCCATGATTTCAGAGCTATATTGACATATCAATTGTGGACATTCCAGAGGGATATGTAATGTTTTTAAGAAGAGATTGGGAAAGGAAATTGAATGGATACATAGAAATTGACTTTTCACACATGTGGCTTCCATGGAGAGGAATCCCAAATCAGATAAGGATAGAGAGTACACCAAGGCTCTGATTGTTGATAACCAAATATGAAGAGGATAATGAGATCTTTTTCATGGAAACAAGTCTAGGCTCTTATGCGCCTAAAACTGGGGAAATTTTGATGTTAAAAGGTTATAACCCAGGAGGATGCCTAGACATAATACCCAAATTGGCAAAGCCACCAAATGATGATAACTCAAAACCATCAACGACTGAAGGGATGTTTGATAATTTTAGGAATTTTGTCTTGAAAAGTGTTAAGCAAGAAGTTTAGTTGGGGAAAGATACCTACATTCAAAATTTGTCATTACCTAATTGGTGCAGAATACATAATGCCTTTCATTCTAGAATATCATGCACAATGTGCAAAGTTGTAGTTGCGCAAGTTTCGAAGATGGTCCCACAAGTATCAATGGCAAGAAAAATTGAAGAAGTTGATGTGAAAAGTCTAAGTCAAGTGGTGACCTCAAAACCATGATGTAAAGAAGTTAAAGAAGATAAGAAAAAATATTTTGAAGAAGATGAAAAATAGGTCAAGCAATTAAAAGGCAAACCGTCGAGTACACAAGTTGATGATCAAGTCTAGACTTTATCATTTAATGGGTCAAAATCAAAGAAAGGAAGTGGAGTTGGTGTTGAACTCATTATCCTGACGGGGGAAGCCTATCTCGTAGCACATAGATTGTAGTTCCCTTGCACGAATAATGTGGCTGAGTATGAATCATTGGTTATTGGATTTCTCCTTGCTATCCAAAAGGGTGCTAAGATCTTGTACGTGCATGGAGATTCAGACATAGTGGTGGGAAAAGTTTGAAAACAATATGCATATCATGATAAAAGAATGGGTTGTTATCGCAATAGATTCTGGGATTTGATTGAAAGCTTTGATGCCTTAACTATTAAAAGAATAAATCGAACGTGCACTTTGGTGGAAAATTCATTGGCTCAGTTTGCAAGTTCTTTGGAACCATTAGCCATGGATTGTGTGAAGAAGCTCACAGTTGAACTGACTTCAGTACCATTTGTTCCAGACAACATAACAAACTTCCAAATGTTTGAAGGTGATAAGAATATCCTTGACTTCCTGACAAGTTCAAGGGTTTTTGAGGCACAAATCATCGATGAAGGAGAACAACAACAAGCATAGTTTGAAATTGATGAACTAATGAATATGAGAACGAATATTATTCCTAAGGGGATGATTGAGCTAGAGAAAAATTTTGATTTAGATAGATTGAGCACTCTCAAGTATCAGACAACTGAAGGAGGGGAATGTGAAAAAGCGAACTTGTGAACTGAAGAGAATGCAAAGAATATTTTTATTGGTAAAGTTTGTACTCCTCAGGAAAAGAAAGATATTTTGAAGCTCACGAGGGAATCCCCAGATGTGATTGCATGGGGATACGAAGATTTGAAGACTTACGATACCTCCCTCATCACCAACACAATTCTATTGAACCCATATAGTAAACCATTATGTCAAAGGCAAAGGCCGATAAATCCCTAGTTAGAGCCACTAATCCATTAAGAAGTGAAGAAATTGCTTTCTGGAAGAATAATTTTTTTAGTCAGGCACTCAATGTGGGTCACCAACTTGGTTCCTATTAGAAAAAAGAGCGGAGAAATAAGATTTTGTGTAGATTTCCACAATCTTAATAGATCTTCAGAAAAGGACAATTATCTGGTGTCGTCACTAGATGAAGTGATACAAGTTTTTAACGGATCCCAAATGATGTCATTTCTAGATGGTTATTCTAGATATAACCAAGTGATGGTAGAAGAAGAAGACATATTAAAAACTGTATTCAGCACTAAGTGGGGCACATTTGTATACAAAATAATGCCCTTTGGTTTGATTAATGTCAGAGCCACCTTTAGAGAACCATGGACTATGCATTCAAGGATTTGGTTGGGAAATGCATTATCAAATACACGGATGATCTCACTATATTTTCTTAGTGCATAGAGGATCATATAACATATTTAAGAAGAATCTTTCAAAGATGCAGAAGATATGGAATTTCATTAAACCCAAAGAAATGTATGTTTGCAGTCACCCAAGGAAAATTGTTGGGACATGTAATTTCAGAGTGTGGAATCTCAATTGATCCTGACCACATCGAATAAATTTCAAAGTTGGGGTTTACAACCAGTTAGAAAGAGCTAAGATCATTCTTTGTAAAATTCAACTTCGTAAGGAAGTTCATATCAAGATTTGCAAAAATAGTCAAGCCACTAAACGACATGTTGAAAAAAGGTGCAAAGATAGATTGGACACCTGTAGTAAAGAGGGATTTTGAAGAGATAAAGAAATCAATTATGGATGCCCTTGTTTTTATTAGTCCATATTACACTAGGTCATTATACATATATTCATTTGCATCAAAGCATACTTGTACAGCTATCCTCACACAAAGAACAAAGGATAAAGATGAGCATCCTACTGCTTTTATGAGCTCACCATTGAAGGATGCAAAATTGAAATATCCAAACATAGAGAAACAAGCCTATGCTTTGGTAAAGGCAATCAAGAAATTTTGACATTATGTTTTGAGAAGCAAGGTTTATGCAATTTTCCCAAATGCAGTAGTGAAGACATTGTTAATGCAGAATGAATTGGGAGAGAGAAGAGGAAAATGGATGTCCATCATTCAATAATAAAACAAGGAGATACAACCTATGAAGCTAGTTTGAGGACAAGCTTAGACATAGATAATTACAATGATTGGTCCTGGATTGGTTCAACAAGTATATGTGATGGAAGAAGTATCCCTAGATGAATGGTATGATGACATTATTTACTACCTCTTGAATCATAAGTCCCCTACGCACCTAAATTATGTCCAAACACATGCCTTGAGAATGAAACATCAACAATTTATGCTTCAAGGAGAAGTTGTATATAGAAAGAGTCACGACAGAGTCTATTTGAGATGTGTTGGAAAAGAAGAAGCGAAGCAGGTCCTTGAACATTTGCATAGCAAGTATTGGACTAGTCATGGAAGTAGTCTCTCTATGGCCCATCAGATTTATAGGGTGGGATATTACTGGCCTATATTGTTTAAATATGCCTACAAACATGTAAAAACTTGTCACACTTGTCAAGTAGCTGAAACACATGAGAGAAATCCTGTAATGCCTTTGCAACCTATTATTGAAGTAAGACCTTTTTTCAAAATGGGGGTTAGATTTTATTGGTTCAATTAATCCACCTTCTTAAGGACAACACAAGTACATCTTGGCGACTACTAATTATTGCACTCAGTGGTCAAAAGCTCAAGCACTAAATAATTGCACAATAGAGGTTATCATCAAGTTCCTTGAAGAAAATATTGTCACAAGATTTGGATGTCCACATGCTCTTGTATGTGACAATGGTACTGCATTTAAATCTCTGAAGTTTTTAAACTAGGTGTTTGATTATGGGATCACCGTGAAGTTTTCATCAAATTACTATTTCCAAGGAAATAGGTTAGCTAAGTCAACAAATAAGAACTTGTTAAGTGCTATCAAGAATTTGTTGAACAAAAATCCCAAGGACTACCATACACAACTAAGATTTTCACTCTAGGTAGATAGAATAAGAATCAAGAGATATATAGGGACGTCTTCCTATCATTTGGTTTATGGACAAGATCCAATTTTTTCCATTCAGTTGAGGATCCCAACATTGCATGTTATGTAGGAATACATGGAAGGTGAAGATATAGCACATACACATTTGACACAATTGTTGCTCCTCGAAGAGAAAATATATCAGGCACTAGAAAAGTTTGTAAAACATCAAGCCGTGGTAAAGAGATGGTTCGATAGAATGGCAAGAGTTAAGGATTTTTGAATTTTAGATCTGGTACTTTGTTGGAATAAGGCCCATGAAAAGAAAGGTGATCACGAAAAGTTTGACAATCTATGGATGGCACCTTTTCAAATTTTTGAGATACTAGGAGATAATGCATTCAATCTAAGAACTCTGACAGGAAAGGAAGTCTTGTTGCCCATCAATGGGTAGTTCCTCAAGCATTATTTCTTCCCTTAGGTTTCCTTCTAGAAACTTAGGTCCTGTATGTAGTTGGTTTTTGTTTTCTTTTTGTTCTTTCATTTTGGGTTTCCCTTTTCACTTTCACTTTATGCTGGCTTGCTTTTAGTTTAAAGGGGATTTTGGTTTTCTTCCCCTATTTTCTTTCCCATCGTTTCTTTCCTGTTAGTGGAATTTTGGCTTTATGTAGTTTAGGTTGTTTTGGTTTGTATGTCCTTAGTTTAGGGTTTTGTTTCCCCTGAGCTTGGTTTGTTTAGGTGGTTTTTGTTTTGTTTTGTTTTGTTTTCAATTTTGGTTTTGCCAAGTGGCATGAACGTTTGGGAGTTCCCATTTGCATGAGGGTGTCATATGATTTTGAACTTCATCTGAAGACTTTGGTGTGTCTTGTTTACTTCATTTCCTAGATAATTATTTATGAAGATCTTGAGGAACTAAGGTTATCTTTCTTATCTTTATCATCAAGTTGGAACACCTACTTGACTTGGGAGGTTAATCATGCACTGTGTCTTGACACTCAAACTCTGAGATTGCTATATTTCACACCTAACTATTGCTCCGAGTCCATTTTAGTTTCTTTGGGAGAGGTCATGGCTTGTGACAATTTTAAAATCTTGCATCAGCGCCACTCTAATTCCTAAACCCATAGTGATTTTCATTGCTCACAAGATAAAAGAAAAGAAACAAATGCAATATCAATTGAAAAGGGTAAAAGAGAAAATAAAAGAGAAGATGAAATAATTGGCTTCTACGGGTACACAAAAATCTCAACAGGTGTTCGAAAGAATAATTCACTGGAAGTCAAGAAATCTCCATTGGTTTTACAGTGACAACCCTGTCTGGGCTATGGATGCCTGACTGGAAGTGGGGCAATGTCCAGGAGGCTTTTGGAGTTAATGGGAATATATAGCTTGTCGTGGCCGATCTTAGAATTTCTAAGTGGTCTTATTGAGCAAGAATTGACGCATCTTCACACACTTAGGTAACTGAATAATGAAGGTGTCTTGAACCAATATATGATTCTACTCCTCTTTTGATTTATGTTATCTCTCTTTGTGATGGGATAAAATTTGTTAACCAAAGATTCTAAGTTCAGATTTAGCCTTTATCTTTAAAATGTTTGCAACATTTCACCTGTGGAGTCACCAGATATTGTGACCTAATCACACATCACTTACCGTGATGGGATCCCCCTCTTTTTTGCTTGGTCTTGTCCTTTTAGCTTTTGTTCGTGGTAGTTTTGGGCTCAGTCCCCTGAGGTTATCCTATTTTGAATGAGAATTGGTAAAATTGGCCAAGTCCAGAAAAGTGTTATCCACCTGGCTCCTAGAATGGAAACTATTATTTTGTCTGAGAATTGATCTTTCAGAAAGAATGCTAGTGAAATTTTGAACATCTTGACAACTTACTATTTTAAGTCTATTTTTAGTAAATTTCACTACCTCCCGGATTGGCCTTATTTTGACTTTGGAACAACTGACTATTTTTAGCTTGTCTATTTTTACTATCTTTTTTTAGTAAATTTCACTGCCTCTCAGATTGGCCTTATTTTAACTTTGGAACAAATTACTATTTTTAGAAAGTTTATTTTTGGCAGGTCTATTTTGGGCACAAGTGAGCTATGGCTAATAAGAAAGTGAGGTAGTCAATCAGAAATTGGTTAAGTTTGGAAACACCCTTAACCAAGAGTGGAAAGGAAAATCATCCAAAAGCAAAAAAATCTTCCAAGTGAAGAAAATGATAAACTACAACTGATTGAATATCTTGAGGGAGAGTTTGACAATGGAATGGATATTTGAAAGACAATGATTGATGATCACTGAGCTACTAAAGTATATGTAAGACATTAAATCAGTTAATGTATTTTTATTGATGTCAACTAGTTTTGACTTCACTTATCATGATGGTTACAAACATCTTAAGAAAGAAAATTGGTAAAAGAATGAGATATCTACATGAAGATGAGATGGATGAGAAAGATATAGATATGGTATTCACTGGGTAACTTATTAATGAGTCTATGGCATTATGTTAGTTATTTGATTGCATTACATGAATCTCTTATGTATTGAAGATCAAGAATGAACAAGTTTATGTCATCGGTAAATGAAGAATTTTGTATACACCGAGCAAGTGTAGTGTATACCGAGTATAGTGTTAACCAAGCTAGTTATCACCAATGCATTTTGGTATTGACTGAGTGAAAGAAATAAATGGAACTTATGACTACCGACTAAAGATCATGAGCTAGAAAATTGTTTATGATTCCAAGGTAACTGATAATGTTGTTGGAAAAATGGCCAGCACTCCCCTTGGGATTTGTGACATGGCTTAATTGCCTCTTGTGTCTTCTATAAGTATAGTGGTTGTATCGGGCATTACCAGGTCGATCTTTTGGTGCAACGGAAACCACTACTTGTAACAAGTGGTATCAGAGCTTGGTCATAGGTTTGAATCCCCTTAGGTAACGTTGAGGGGGAGATTGTTGGAAAAATGGCCAGTACTCCCATTGGGATTCACGACATGGCTTAACTGCCTCTTGTGTCTTATATAAGTCTAGTGGTTGTATTAGGCATTAATAGGTTGGTCTAGTGGTTGTCAAGGAAGGTTAAAATAGAAAAATCAACATTGAAGATTAAGAGGCAAAAACTATGGATGGAAATAAAATAGTTTATGATGTCTATATAAAAAGACATGAGATTCATTATTGAGTCTGTTGTAGGAGAATTCATGTGAAAAGATTGACTTCATGCAATACTAATCAAACTGGTTGAAGATAGAACCAAGAAAATCTGCAAACAAACACTGAGTGGTAGAGAAAGCAATTACCAAGTAGAAAAGAGATGGAGGAAACAAAGATATTAAGTTGATTATTGATTAGAGGTATTTTTGAGCTTAGCAGAGATCTACAAATCTACAAATCAAGCTATATTTGAATCAGATCATTACTGTAGCATTTTAACCATTGCTACAGATAAATCTCTTCACTAAGTGAGACTTAACAGTCTTTATATTTCAATATGACATTCAATGAATGTTGATTGTTTTCTTTTTGACCCCATAGTGAATGTATGGCCAAGGGAGGACTGTTAGTGATAAATCCTCTAACCAGGTCACACCTTACAGTGTGTTTTATAACCTTTAATAGGGTTGGCTCCGAATCGAGCTCACTTCAAAAGAGTGAATTATTTTGGGTTACCGGTCCCAGTTGGTTTTTCCCCTAATAGGGTTTCCACGTAAAAAATCTATGTGTTATATGTGTATGGATGTGTTGAATTGTTATTTTACTTTACATGTTATATAACTGGATTGATCGGTAAACATGGTATTAATTTACTAGTAATCAGTATATGAAGAGAAAGGAATAGTTGATATTTTACCGAGTTGATTAATTGATTTGAAAGTTTTGTTATATACATCTGGGAGTATTTGGGACTATAGGATAACTAGACTTAACTGATTCACCCCCCTTCTCATTTATCTAATAATTGGTATCAGAGCTCATAGAGTTCTTGGAGGAAAAGTTTGAATGACTTAAGCTAAAGATCACAAGATGTATAAGAGAGAGGTGCCAAATCTTAACAAAGACAACTTCTCAACATTGAAAAGGAAAATGAGATTGTACCTATCAGGGATTAGAGAGTCTACAATATACTACTTGGATAATGAGTTCATCTTACACAATACTACAATGATAGAGCTTGCTTCTTCCTTATCAGATGTCAAATTTGAAGATGTTAAGACATGCACTTCTACTAAACAGATGTGGGAAAAGCTTGCATTAGTTCATGGAGGAGATGTGAATGTGCTAAGAGATAAAGCTGAAAGTCTTAGAAGAAATTTTGATGACATGAAAATGAAAGAAGGAGAGAACATCTCATAGTACAACAACTGAGTCAAGGACATTATGAATGCTATTCAAGGAGAAGGAAGTATTATTGAAGAAGACACTATTGTAAGTAAAATTCTTAGAACCTTGTTACCTGCTTATTCTTTTAGTCTCTACAATTCATGAGATGAGATCAACTCCTGGTAATCATATTACACTTGATAGCCTAATCGGTAGATTGACTGCATTTGAGTTGAATAACTTTGATAATAGTGTTGTTCCTACTATTGAATATGCATTTATGTCATCTCTGAAAATTGGTAAATCAAATAGTAAACACATGATAAGAAATGAGATTGATAGTGAAAGTGATGAGGAAGAACTTGATGAGCTTGAAGTATTAATGGCTAGAAGACTGCAGAAAGGTAAAGGAAGATATAAAGGACAACTACCTTTGGTATGCTTTAATTTTAAAGAGATTAGCCATATTGCAACTAGATGTCCTAATAGGAAAGATGAGAAAAGTGATGAAAGATATAATGAAAGGAAGTCCGATAGAAGAGATAACCAAGAACACGGAGGCAACTGAAAGTATGACAGAAGAAGTAACCAAGATTAAAAAGACAAAGACAAGAAGGCATGTTACCTTGTTAGAGATGATGATGATGACACCGACACCGACACTAATGAAGACATTGAGGTGGTATTTGTAGCTTTGAAAGAAGATTAAGAAGAAGAAGAAAGGTATATTGAAACAACACTCATTTCTAAAGTTAGCAAGAATGATACATGGATCATTGACAGTGGTTGTACACATCATATGACTAGTGATGAAGATAAATTTGAATACCTTGAACATTATAATGGTGGCTTTGTTAAATTGGGAAATGATACACCTTGTCTAGTAAAGGGAAAAGGGTCTATATTATTGAACAATAAGATCAGATGTGAGAATACATATTGGGTGAAGGGTGTTAGCTTGTGGTGACTGATCAGGAAAGTACTATACACTTTCCCTCTTGCCCTTGCTAGGGTTCAGGGCCGGGTCGGGCCCCGAATGGGGGTTTTGGGGTGCAGGCCCCGAGGTGAATTTTTTTGGGGGGCTGGCATATTTTAAGCTATTTTTTGGGCTGATATGTTGTAACTCATTCTAACCCTAAAGCGAAAAAATATTATATAATATGGCTTAGGGTTAGGGATTTCATAATGTATGGTTTTAGTACTTGTAGTGAAATCGAGCTGTAAGGGATTACAGATTGTAATCAAGTTGTAATCACAGGATAATAATAAGATTGGACTAGTTGTTGGTGGACCTAGCCCAAGGATTGGGTGAACCATGTTAAATCTTTGTGTCTTTTGTTCTCTTCTGTGTGGTTTATGTTTTTTCTGATATTGGTTATTTTTGCATGTAATTGTTATTTCTACCTTGTTAATCCTAATAAGTGGTATCAAAGTGAGGTTGTTTTTAGTTATCCTCTGCAAGAAGATCTCATGGTTTAGTGGGAGTCTCATGGTTGGTGGGAGAAATGGCAGATGAGGGTAGGCTAAAGGTTGACAAGTTTAATGGGTAGAACTTTCAATTATGGAAAATGCAAATGGAGGACTATCTCTATCAGAAAATATATGGCAGTCATTGGAAGGAAAAGCCAAGAAACCAACAAGCATTTCTAATGAGGACTGGACAATTCTTGATAGAAAATCTTTTGGTAGTATTCGATTATGTCTGGCACAATCAGTGGCATTCAATAGTACACAAGTAACAATGACTGAAGATTTAATGAAAACCCTAGAGAAGTTGTATGAAAAGCCCTCCGCTTCAAATAAGGTATCTTGATTTTGTGTTCTTTTCTTGAAAGTTGGAATGGCTTGGTAATGGTTGTTAGTAACTCTATTTCTAGTTCTAATACCCTAAAATTTGATGGTGTTATTGGTGTTATTCTGAGTGAGGAAATTCATAGGAAAAGCTCAGGTGGGTCCGCATCAGGTAGTGTCTTAAACGCACAAAGCAAAGGTAGAACCAATGAGAGAGGAAACAACTCTGGAAATTGTGGGAAATCAAGAGGAAAATCAAAGGGAAAGAGGTTTGAATCCAATGGGCCAAATGATTGTTGGTACTGTGGAAAACTAGGTCATAAGAAGAAAGATTGCTGGTCTCAGAAGAATAAAGAAGGAGACAAACAAGAAGGTAACAAGGAGGAAAATGTGGTAAGTAATAAACCCAAAGAGGATGCCTTGCTTCTTTCTTTAGAAAGTATTGATGATTCATGGTTTTTAGATTCTGGGGCTTCATTTCATGCTACACCCCATAGAGGTTACTTTCTTGATTACATCCAAGGGGATTTTGAGCTAGTTTATTTAGGAGATAATGAATTTTATTTGGGAGATAATGAACCCTATCAGATTGTTGGAAAGGGAAAAATTAAGATTAAGTTGCAGAATGGGAATCATTGGCTACTGCAAGAGGTAAGACATGTTCCAAGGCTAAGTAGGAATTTAATTTTAGCAGGGCAACTGGGTGATGAGGGTTGCATAGTTACTTTTAACAATAGAAATTGGAAGGTTTCATAAGGTTCCTTATTAGTAGAAAAAGGTGTAAAAATAGGCACCTTATATCTTTGTACAGGTCATACTGTTCCTTCTACTTTAATTATTTCATAAGATAATGAATGTTCAGGAACAATGGTTGCAGTTGAGCAGGAAGAACATCAAACTATTGTTGTAGGTTCTGACATAGCACTCTGGCATAATAGAGTCAAGCACATGAGTGAAAAAGGTATGAAATTACTTCATTCAAAGAAAGTTTTACCTGGTCTGAAATATGTCAAATATATGGATTTATGTGAAAGTTGTGTTTATGGAAAATAAAAGAGAGTTAGTTTTGTAAAGAGAAGGAAAAGAAAAATGAGAGATTAGAGCTTCTATATACAGATGTATGGGGACTAGCTCAGGTATCTTCCCTTGGTGGATCTTTGTATTATGTTACATTTATAGATGATGCAACAAGAAAAGTATGGATTTATTTCCTTAGACAGAAATATGATGTATTTCAAACTTTTAAGAAATGTAAATGCTTGGTTGAGAATGAGACTGGTAAAAAGCTAAAATCTCTCAGATCTGATAATGGTGGTGAGTATTGCAGCATAGGATTTGAAGATTATTGTTCCTCTAATGGTATTCGTAGGTAGAAAATTGTACTAAGGACTCCACAAGAAAATAGAGTGGTTGAACGCATGAACAGGACAATAATGGAGCATGCAAGGAGTATGAGGTTGCACGCTAGGCTGCCCTTAAACATGTGGGCAGAGGTTGTAAACACTATTATTTATTTAATCAATAGAGGCCCCTCTACTCCTTTGGACTGTGGTATTCCAGAGGAAACATGGAGTGGTAAGAAGGTGAGTTATTCTTTTCTCAAAACCTTCGGTTGTGAAGCTTTTGCACATATAGATTCTGAAAATAGAACCAAGCTGGAAGCTAAGTCAAAGAAATTTGTATTTTTTGGATATGGCATTGATGAATTTGGTTATGGGCTTTGGGATTTTGAAAATCATAAATTGTAAGAAGCAGGAATGTCATATTCAATGAGAAAGTGTTGTACAAAGATCTGTTGCAACAGCATGAGAAGAAAGAAAATGATTATGTAGTATTGGATGATACTCGTAAAGATGATGTTTCAGTCATTCCTTATGCTCCACAAAAATAACAAAAACAACAACAAATACCACACACCCTAGTGAATGTTAGATGGTCAACAAGGCTAAGTAGACCTCCAAAAATATTCTCTCCCTCTTTGTATTCTATTTTGTTAACAGATGCTGGTGAACCTGAATATTATAATGAAGTTGTGCAGGTAGATACAAAGATTCAGTAGGAGTCTGCAATGACAGAGGAAATGGATTCCTTACTGAAAAATCAAACTTGGGATTTATGCAAGTTACCTGCAAGTAAACAGGCTTTACAGAACAAATGGGTTTACATGCTGAAAGAAGAGGATGGGGGTAAGAAAAGATTTAAAGCTAGGTTAGTTGTAAAAGGATTTGTACAAAAAAAGGGCATTGATTTTGATGAGATATTTTCTGCAGTTATTTTTAAATGAATTCTATTCATACTATTTTAAGTATTGTGGCTGTTGAAGATTTGCATTTAGAGTAGCTTGATGTTAAAACAACTTTTCTTCATGGTGATTTTGATGAAGAAATATATATGGTACAGCCACAAGGATTTGAGGTCAAGGGTAAGGAGAATTTGGTGTGCAAATTGCAGAAAAGTTTATATGGCTTGAAGCAAGTACCTCAACAATGGTATATTAAATTTGACTTTTTATGAATGAACATGGATACACTCAATGTCATTCTGACCATTTTGTTTACTTTAAGAGGTTGGATGATGATAGCTACATTATTTTATGCTTATATGTTGATGATATGCTTGTAGCTGAGTCTAACATGAATCACATTAAGGGATTGAAACAACAATTAGCATATTCTTTTGCTATGAAGGATTTGGGGGTAGCAAAACAAATCCTTGGTATGAAAATTTGCAGAGATAGAAAAAATAGGAAGTTGACTTTATCTCAGGCTGATTATATTGTGAAGGTGTTGCAACGTTTCTCTATGGAGAATGCCAAAGCTATCAGCACACCTTTGCCTAGTCATTTGAAATTGACTAAAATGTATAAGACATCAGAAGAGGAGGCTAAAATGTATAAGATACCTTATGCTTCAGCTATAGGGGGCTTAATGTATGCTATGGTATGTACTAGGCTAGATATTGCACATGCAGTGGGGGTCGTTAGCCGATATATGAGTCACCCTGGTATTAAGCATTGGAATGTAGTCAAATGGATTCCCAGACATTTGAGAAGTACATCCAGTAAGTGTTTACACTTTGGGGGATCTACTACTACTGTACAAGGCTATGTTGACTCAAATTTGGCAAGACATATAGATAGCAGGCAGAGTACTAGAGGCTATGTATTTACTATTGGTGGAACAGCAGTGAGTTGGATTTCTCGACTACAAAAGGTGGTTACTTTATCCACTATAGAGGTAGAGTATGTTTCTGCTACAAAGGCAGCCAAGGAGATGATATGGCTTCAATTCTTCATGGAAGAATTGGGACATCCACAGACAGATAATTTTTGGCATACAGATAGCCAAAGTGCCATTCATCTTGCGAAAAATTCTGCTTTGCACTCAAAGACAAAACACATACAGTTGCGGTACCATTTCATTTGGTCAGTTTTGGATGATGGGAAGTTAAAGCTGGAAAAGATTCATACAGATGATAATCTAGTAGATATGTTTACAAAGGTAGTAACAAGGGAGAAGTTGAACTCATGTTCAACTTCAATTGGTCTTCTAGACTGAATAGAATAAAGGAACAACTGAGTCCAGGGTGGTTTGATCCAGTGGGAGCTTCATATGGTAGCAGTATTGCTATAGGATCAGTCTCTAAGTGGGAGGTTTTTTAGTGTGGATACTGATTAGTCACCAAGTGGGAGATTGTTAGCTTGTGGTGACTAATCAGGAAAGTACTGTACACTTTCCCTCCTGCCCTCGTGAATTTTTTTGGGGGCTGACATATTTTCGGCTATTTTTTGGGCTGACATGTTGTAACTCATTCTAACCCTAAAGTGGAAAAATATTGTATAATATGGCTTAGGGTTAGGGATTTCATAATGTATGGTTTTAGTACTTGCGATGGAATCAAGCTATAAGGGATTACGGATTGTAATCAAGTTGTAATCATTGGATAATAACAAGATTGGACTCTCTATTGGTGGATGTAGCCTAGGGATTGGGTGAACCACATTAAATTTTTGTGTCTTCTATTCTCTTTTGTGTGGTTTATGTTTTTTCTGATATTGGTTATTTTTGCATGTAATTATTATTTTTGCCTTGTTAATCCTAAAAAAGGGACTTAATTATAATCTGTTGAGTGTAGCACAACTGAATAACATGAGTCACCAAGTTGCATTTTAGAATAGAAAGGTAAAAATCTATGATGAGACTGGAAAGTTGGTCAGTACTCGTGAACAATCTAATGGTAATCTATTTTATCTTAACAATGCTAAAACTTCTTGTTTGTTGGCTAGAACTGAAGATGTGTGGTTATGACACAAAAGGTTATGTTATGTAAATTTTGACAACATGGTTAAGATCAGTAAGAAAAGGAGAGTTGGAGTTTTACTGAGCTTATCCAAACTTGACCATGTCATGTGCAAAAAATGTCAAATGGGAAAAATGTCAAAATCTAGTTTTAAGAGAAAAAACTATTCATCTAATGCTATTTTGGAGTTAGTTCATACTGACTTGTGTGGTCCTATGAAAACTCAGAGTTATTATAGGGACAGATATTTTATCTTATTTGTTGATGACTTCTCTAGAATGATGATTGTCATGCTCTTGAAAGAAAAATTTGAATCTTTTAAAATGTTTAAATGGTTTAAAGGTAAAGTGGAAAAAGAAAGTGGTAAAGAACTAAAAATTTTGAGATCAGATAGAGGTGGTAAATTTATTTCTGATGAGTTCACTAATTTTTGTAATGAGCATGGAATTAAGAGACGGGTTTATGCACCGAGTACACCCCAGCAGAATGGGATTGCTAAAATGAGAAATAGATCTATTGTGGATTGTGCTTGAACACTAATGATTGAAAAGGATATTGCATAGATATACTAGAGAGAAGCTATTAGTACTAATGTATACACATTGAACAATGTTCAACTGAAGAAAGATTCAAACAAGACACCTTATGAATTATAGTATGGTTACACACCTAATGTAAGTTATTTCAGAATATTTGCAAGTAGATGTTACATTCTAAAAGATTATATAAATAGGAGATTTGATTCAGAAGGTTATGAAGGAATATGCTTAGGATATTCTACTAAGAGAAAAGCTTAAAAATGAATAAGGCTACTAACAAGATGATTAAAAGTGAAAATGTGAGAGTTGATGAATTTGTTGAGAAGAATGATGAAGAAATCAAAAAGGAACTAGAAGATTATGGTAGATTTACTTACATTGAGTAACCCGACACTCTACCTGAGCAATATTTTGGCTTTACCGAGAAATAGGGTAATACTACGGAGCATCAGTCTATACAGATCAAGAATCACCAAACAGTTACCGATGAAGATCATGATCATACACCGAGTGGAGAACACAATGAAGAACAAAGAACTAAACCTGTAATTACAAGATATGTAAGGAAACATCATCCATAGAATCAGATTATTGGAGATAAGAAAGTTGGTATGATGACATGAAGTAAGTTGAGAAACAACACATGCTTAGTTTGTGAATTTGAACCTAAAATTGTTAGAGATGCACTTGAAAATGATGAATGGGTTAAGGCCATGAATGAAGAAATTGAGTAGATATAGAAAAACAAAACATGGACATTGGTACCGAGACTGAAAGACAAGAATGTAATTGGAACCAAATGGATATCAGAAAAAATTTGAATGAAAATGGAGATGTCACTAGGAATGAGGCAAGACTTGTATGCAAAGGGTATGCACAAGAAGAAGGTATTGACTATGGTGAGACTTTTGTACACATTGCTAGACTTGAAGGAGTTAGAATGTTTCTTGCTTATGCTACTTACAAAGGATTTAAAGTTTATCAGATGGATGTTAAATCTACATTTTTGAATGGAATACTTGAAGAAGAGATATACATTGAACAAACTAAAGTTTTTGTTGATCCTAATAAGAAGAACATGGTATGTAAGTTGCACAAAGTAGTATATGGACTGAAACAAGCACTGAGAGCATGGTATGAAATGCTTTATTCCTATCTTATCAGCATTGGATTTATTAGAACAAGTGACAACAACAATTTATATTTGAAAGGTGAAACTGATGATAAGATTCTTATTGCTAAAATTTTTGTTGATGTTATCATTTTTGGAGGACATGATAATCTATGCAGATCATTTGCTGATGAAATGAGAAAAGAATTTGAAATGTCAATGTTTGGAGAGATTAAATTTTTGTTTGGCTTGCAAATTTTACAACAAAATGAAGGCATACACATTACTCAATCAAAGTACATAAAAGAAGTATTGAAGACATTCGGTATGGAGGATTCAAAACTAGTCGGTACACCTATGGTCATGGATGCAAATTGACAAAAGATGACTAGTCAACCAAGGTAAATCAAACATTATACAAATCAATGATTGGTAAGTTGATGTATGTTGTGCACAATAAACCAGATATTGCACATGCAGTTAGAATCATAGCAAGATTTTTTGCTAATCTTAAAGAATCACATATGTCTGTTGTAAAAAAAAATTGAGATACTTGAAGAACACTGAAAACTATGGCTTGTGGTACAAGAAAGAAGGCAATTTTGAACTGAACGTTTACACCGATGCGGATTGGGCTGGAAACATTGATGATGGAAAGAGCACTACTGGTGGAGAATTCTTTTTGGGAGAAAGATTAGTTACTTAGATAAGTAAGAAATAAGGATTTATTTCTCAATCCACTACAGAAGTAGAATATGTTGTTGTTGTTGCTAATTGTTGAACATTGCATGGATAAAAAAAAATTTGGAAGGTATGAATGAAGAGATCACTGACCCAGTGATAATATATTGTGATAAAACTAGTGCAATAAACATTTCTAAGAATTTGATGATACATGCAAAGACAAAGAATATATCTATAAAGTATCACTACTTGAGAGAACAAGTACAAGAAAAGAAAGTGAATCTGGAGTATGTGAAATCATAAGAGAAACTTGTTGATATATTAACTAAACCCTTACCTAAGGATACATTTGACTACTTGAGGAGTAGACTAGGGGTCCATCTCATGTCTATCAATCACTAAGGTGATTAGGAGGTTGCATCAACCTATACTTTATCATCATATCAAATGATGTTGATGCATGGTGTTCACACTTTAGGTCTCCTGAGGTTGTGAAAGCTGAAAGATGAAAGACAAACTGAAACTGCATATCGGTACATGAAAGGTACTTGATCTGAACTGAACACAAGAGATAATATTTTAGCTACTAAAGAGTTGTTTATTATATTTTTGGCATTACTATCAAAGGGAGAGAAGAATCAATGAAATATTTATCTGGAGAGAGAAATACACATAGGGAGAGAAGATCATATTTACAGGGAGAGACTGCATGGAGAATATTGATGTTGTGTAGTGATTAAACATATTAAATGTACAAGCTAGGGAGAGCTTACTAAGTTACAACATTTGCATACAGAATTATAGAATAGATTTTGGTATTCTATGGCATATTTCATATTGTGTTTCCATCAATGCCAAAGGGAGAGATTGATAAACTACAATTGATTGAATATCTTGTTGGAAAGTTTGATAATGAAATGGATATTTGAAAAATAGTGATTCATGATCACCGAGCTACTAAAGTGTATGTAAGACATTAAATCAGTTAATGTATTGTCATTGATGTCAACTAGTTTTGAATGTACTTATCATGATGGTTACAAACATATTAAGAAAGAAAAATGGTAAAGGAATGAGATATCTACATGAAGATGAGATGGATGAGAAAGATTTGGATATTGTATTGATTGGGTAACTTATTGATGAGTCTATGGCATTATGTTAGTTATTTGACTGCATTACATCAATCTCTTATGTAATCAAGAATGAACAAGTTTATGTGGTTAGTAAATGAAGAATTTTGTATACACGGAGAAAGTGTAGTGTATACCGAGTATGATCTTAATCGAGCTAGTTATCACCCATGCATTGCAGTATTGACCGAGTGAAATAAATAAATGGAACTTATGACTACTGACTAAAGATGGTGAGTTGGACAATTGTTTATGATTCTTAGGTAAATGATAATGTTTGTTATGATAATCAAATGGCTGACAAAATTCAAGGATAATCAAATGAAGGAGAATGAAACATGTTACTGACACAACTATTGAGGAATGTTAAAGTGGCAAAATCAAGGGTGAAGATTAAGAGGCAAAATCTATGGATGGAAATAAAATAGTTTATGATGTCTATATAAAGAGACATGAGATTCATTATAGAGTCTGCTACAAGAGAATTCATGTAAAAAGATTGATTTCATACAACACTGATCAAACTGGTTGAAGATAGAACTCAAAAATTCTACAGACAAACACTGAGCGACAGAGAAAGAAATTACCAAGTAGAACAGAGTTGGAGGAAACAAATATATTGAATTGATTATTGATCAGAGGTATTTTTGATCTTAGCATAGATCTGAAAATATACAAATCAATATGTATTTGAATCTGATCATTATTGTATCAGTTTAACCATTGCTACAGATAAATCTCTTAACCGAATGGGACTTAAAAGTCTTCATATTTCAATATGACATTCAATGAATGTTGATTTTTTTCTTGTTGACCCCATAGTGAATGTTTGGTCAAAGGAGAACTATTGGTGATAAATCCTCTAACAAGGTCCCACCTTAGAGTGTGTTTTGTAACCTTTAATAGGGTTGGCTCCTAACCAAGCTCACTTCAGAAGAGTGAATTATTTTGGGTTTCTAGTCCCAGGTGGTTTTTCCTCTAATAGGGTTTCCACGTTAAAAATATATGTGTTATATGTGTATGGATGTGTTGAATTATTATTTTACTTTACACATTACTATAACTGGATTGATCAGCAAACACAGTATTTAATTTACTGGTAATCGGTATATGAAGAGAAAAGCACATTTGATATTTTATTGAGTTGATTAATTGATTTGAAAGTTTTGTTATATACATCTGGGAGTATTTGGGACTATAGGATAACTGGACTTAACTAATTCACCCCCCCTCTCAGTTATCTAATAGAAAAATCCTCCAAGTGAAGGATAATCCTCCAAGTGAAGAAAAATCCTCAAGTGATGGAAAATCCTCCAAAAGCAGAAAAATCCTCCAAGTGAAGGAAAATTGTCCAAGTAAAGAAAAATCCTCAAGTGAAGGAAAATCCTCTAAAAGCAGAAAAATCCTCCAAGTGAAGAAAAATCCTCAGGTGAAAGAAAATCCTCCAAAAGCAGAAAAATCCTCAAGTGAAGGAAAATCTTCCAAAAGCAGAAAAATCTTTCAAGTGAAGGAAAATCCTCCAAAAGAAGAGAAATCCTCCAAGTGAAGGAAAATCCTCCAAAAGTAGAAAAATCCTCCAAATGAAGGAAAATCCTCCAAGTGAAGATAAATCCTCAAGTGAAGGAAAATCCTCCAAAAGTAGAAAATTCCTCCAAGTGAAGGAAAATCCTTCAAAAGCAAAAAAATTGCAGCAAGTGGGGAAAACATTTCAAAATGAGAAAATTTTGCCTAGACCTCCCTTATGTGCTTGGGCACATTTTTAACATATTATTTGGTAATTTCCCCTCCTTGGAAGAAAAAATGGTTGTGCAAAAAACCTTCTCCTTCAAAAAATGACTAAGTGTTGGAAAATTTTTGCTTCATGGAAGAAACTGTAAGGAATAGATAAAATTTGGCTAAGTATGAAAATCCTCTTTCGAGATCTCAAATTTCACCCTCTTCAAGTGTGCGCCCATGGGTTGAGAAATGTTGATGAAGATAAACAACAAAAGGGGAATTCTTAGAAAATAAAAGAAAAAGAATGACAAAGTGAATTCAAAACATGAGAGGAGGAAGGTGTGGATTTTTGAAGAGAGAGAAAGAGAGTTTTTGGAGAGAGAAAATGCCTTTCTAGAGAGATCAATTTGTGAAGAGTTTGAAAAATCAAAGAAAGAGGCATGAGAATGTTAGAGAGGGTTTTTTTTTTGAAGAGGGAGAAAGTTTCAAAGAGAAAATACAAAATAATTTTTAAGTGATTCTTATGTTGATTATTTCATTTTGTAGGAAGAAGGATTCCAATCCCACATGATCAGGGATGACATTCAAGTTCTAGGACTCCAATTGTAGCATTGAAGACACCATGGTCTAAGTGATCAAGTTCAAGGCGTCCAAGGTTCAAAGATCATAATTCAAATGAAAATATACAAAGGGAAGAATGTCACATCTTGAAATTCCTTCTCAAAGTCCAAGAACATGACCAAGGATTTTCCATGTGAAGAAAATCCAGATTGGCAAAAACATCAACAAAGGAGTTCAATCCATTTCCATAAGATGAAGTCTCAAGCAAGTACATGGAAGGAAGTGATCAAAGGAATATATTTTTAGAAGAAGTAATCAAAGTGCAACTTCGTTACAAAATTATGCAATTAAATATATTCCCCAACTCATAGAAAGCTAACATTGCACTCAATCATCTCCATTGGTTAGTCAAAGATTATTCAAGTCAAAGTCAATGTATTTAAGGAAGGGTATCAAGAATAATCCATTCAAGGAAAATAGTGCATTTAATGCATAGTGGGTATGCACATTGGGCATTCATTTCACCCCACTCTCCTCTTGAAAGAGAATGCATGGTGGAAATTTATTACCCACTACAGTGGTGGATTCCTTTTACATTAATGTAGATTCATTTTTTTTGTGCCCTAACCCTAATTATGGCTTATGTTGCAAAATCTGGGCCATTGGTCATTGTTTCAATCCAGACCACTCGTTGTTTTCAAGGACCTATATTAAGGCATCTTCTTCTCATTTGTAAGAAGCAAATTTTGAGATTGTTGCCTAAGAGATATTGAGATAATAAAATTGTCATTGAAGTGTGGTGATAATTTGATGTGTCTTAAAGCTTGCTTGGTTTCATAATTCTCTCAATTAGATTAAGTTTGGTAGATAAAGTGTGCTAATTTTTTTGGAGAATATGATGATGTTTTGATGAGTTCATTTGGTTCATACTTTTGACATTTTAGTGATTCTAAATTGTCATGCAAAGTTAGCCTGAACCCCCTATTTGTATGTGCCTAAATTATAGCATTCATACAAACCTTTGAAGATTGCACCAGTCTATGTGTAGTTGTAACTTGACTTGGCGAAGTGGGACTTGGTGATTAAGTAATTCATCCATCAAAATACTTTCCTTGGCTATCATTACCCTTAGGATTAGATTAGAATCTCTGAACCTAAACCCCTTTTATTTCTGCATATTCGGTGAAAATTAAAAAAAAATAGTACTTCACTATAAATATTTTAATAGTATCCATATTTATCATTGCATAAAGGATTGAAAACATAAGTCCCCTTGTTATCATCAGAAAATCACATCAACAACGAGCTTATCCATGAGTCAAGGAACCTTGGAGTTACCGTATGATCTTCCTGCAATCTCATCATACGTGGTACTTTTTGCAAGAGAGGATAAGATATTTCAGTATTTTGTTCTACTATTTGGTGAGTCAAAACACACATAAACGGGTTTGAAGCCCTATTTGCACTTTATTTTCTATGTGCTCTTGCTTTCATTTGAATGATATTTTCTTCCTTTATGTTAAATTGTACCTGAAAATATAATTTTGTAGACATAGGGACTGGTTTCCTGTCATCTATCTAAGGAACACAAATTATTTCAATCAAATCATTATTTTATATGTATCAGTTTTGTGTTTGCCAATTATGTAGTGAAAAAAATGCTCCTTGGTCATGGAATTATGTAGAATTTGTGAGGGCCAAGACTTGCAATACAAAAAGAAATTAAGCATTACAAAATAGAAAAATAGAAATTATATCTACAAAAGTTGGCAACTAATCAAACCAGATCAACAAACAACAAACAAATAACAAAACAAAAGCCACACAGAAATAGACTATAAAGATAATTCTTGTCTTTAGAAAAGATATAAAATATATTTAGACAATGTCTTACAACAAATTAATTGTCAGAAAGAAAAATTAACCATAGATGAAACTTGTTACCTTGAACCTAGAATATAAACATTGTGAATAGCTTCTACTAAGATAAGGATTCGTTGTTTTAGTAAATGGAAAATGTGACTCCCCTCTGCATAACTACTTCCAAATGTTGTATATGAAATAATATCTGATGTAGGAACAAAAAATTCACTTAAAATATCGATATCATTGGCACCTGAAGATACCAATTTACTCCACTCTCTCAACATATTAGTTGTAGCTTCCACAAATGAGGGAATCATGCCCTGCTATAGAAAATATATTATAAAAGTTAAGGTGGTGCAATTTCCTTGTATACAAAAGCATAAAGAATAGCACAACCACCTCATACTTGTAACAGTCAAGAGTATAAAATAAAAGGCTATATTTAAGAAAAAACAAATTTATATTAGTCAAATAATAGTTTGGAGTTTTTGAAACTATTAGTTTGAAGTTTTGGGATTGATTTGATTTTGTAAGTAATTTTTTATCAATGTCAAAGAAGAAGAAGAAATCGAATTTCAGGAATTATGGAGAATTAAAAATGAAACTTTAAGGATTATGAAGAATTTTTTTTGTTCTTGATTATCTTCATCCTAATGATGAAGGTGGTCCTCAAATTCCAACTTTACTTCAAAGACACTTAAAGTTATAACTGAAAATATTAATTGATAAATTCTTGAAGCATAGGAGAAAAACAAATTTTTAGGTGTGTACTATGTTGTAATGGATGGGGAAGTACCAATTAACCTATGGGAAGAATTTCTTCTTCTTTCATGTTTTATGGATATCTTATAGGATCATGGAAATTTATGACTTTGCCTTCAAAAATTCGATGTGGAAGGCAAGATTAAGGATTCTTTTGTGTTGTGCCATCTTCTCACCACCTAATCTCACAAGGCCTTCATATCCCAATTGCTTATTTGGAACTTTTTCATGTAGTGACCATCCTTGTTCAGTAGTAGTTCTTTCACAAGCTTAGGATCATGAACATAGAGCCTGGGTTTAGTCCCAAACCTTGAATCCCTTGGGCTTCAATGTGCTTTTTTTATTTGTAGTGGTTTCAACCATATGGCTTTTGCAACTTCCAACAGAAGTATTCCTCAACTAGCTGCAACTATAATTATCACTAGTAAAAGCCATTCCATGTTCTTTATAGATGATTTTCTAGTGCTGAATCACATAATCAGATTACAACCCAACACTTGTTTATGAACTAAAATCTTCGGCCCCGTTTGGTTGAGGAATTAGAATTTGAATCAAAACCTGATTATATCAAAATAAGGTTTTGAAATTCTGGTTTTGTGTATTCAAAAGATAGTTTAGACCATTTGGTTGATCGGGAAGCTGACTAAGACGATCCATCTTCTGCATTTGGTTGCCAATTTTGAAATTAGAATTAGAACTGAGAAATTCCTATTTCTGTGTTTGGCTCTACAATTTCAAATTTGAATTGGAATTAGATTATCCAATTTTGTTTATGGTTCTACGTTTCAAATTGGAATTGGAATTTGACAAGAAAAAATTTAAGTTTTTTTAATTATTAAATAATGTTTAATTTATTTTGTCCATTTTTTATTTATATTTTATTTTATTAATTTATATTTTTATATAGTAAATCATAAACAAGATTAATTTTTTGAAATTTAAGTTTTTTTTCACTTATATTTTGAATAGTAAACTTAACTTTTTATAATTTTATAGATTATCGTAAACAAACAAATAACAAGAAAATAATAATTGCATTGATCGATACCACATCAAAATATAAGCAAGTCTTATAGTCCACATCACAGTATATATGCATAATGAACCAACAAAGTAGTGTAATTGTTGCACAAAGAAAATATCATAGAAACATGACATCGGCTTTATAGTTAGCCTCTACTTTTTCCATTGACGCACTATGGGCGGCAATAGCTGTCTCGAGCGCCTTGAAAGACTTGCACTGATCATCCACAACATGTATATGTGTAGATGGTGTAGATGATGTAGACAAAGATGGGGCGTCATTTGCCCACCGAAAGTAGTCACATCCATCACCATCCTACAATATAAATCTAAGCTAGTATTTTTATGATGATTAATATTTATTCTTTGTAAACATTTAAATATAGTGCAATTAACAACATTTTTCTTATTTATCCAAGTCCAAAAGTTACGCTCTAGATTAGTGTCTATGTGTGACATCCTCAACACGCAGCGCACTCCATCACCATAGTCACACATAGGGACATTTATCATAGCCATCACCACTATATCAAACAATTTTTTATTCATTCATATTATTGAAGCAAGAAAACTTAGTATTAGAGACAGATAGCAACATTCATATAACATGACTATTTTCTATCAGTACAAAATGAAAAAGTTTCATTTATGTTGATATTACAAATTTATACAAAAAATACAATGAAACATCTATAGCATCACATAGAAGATGGGGAAGAACAATATCCATGAACTGAATGGTGGTGTGAAAATACACCGTTAAATGAGAAAATGCAAGGAAATCCATGCTCTACACCCTTATGCCCCACATTCGGTGAGCAACCGTCTCATATCCCACTCATTCTTCCCATTACTATCTGTATTATTAGATGGTCAATCCTGCATATACAAACTAAACATGATAGAAAAACTAAAACTTGGTTATTTTTAAATGGAATACACCAAGGAGTACCATTAGAAATATTGACCATTTACAAACATCAATAGTAAACAATCATCACATAGCTCATTTTTTTATCAGCATATGTGGAGTCTCACATGTTTGTGTATATTAAATTTTTTTATCAGATAGTTCATTGCATTCGATTGTGTACATATTTTTTGCATCAACATTTTAGATCACACTCTTTGATCCATCATCAGAATGAAAGAGAGAAAAATGATGGACTTTTCTTTCAATCCTTCTTCTCTCTTTCATCCAGATGAAGGATCACAGAGTGTGATCAGAAATGTCGATGCAAAAAATATCTACACAATCGAATCCAGAAGTTATTTCAAACATTTTTAATATCAGCATATGTGTAGTCTCAAAACTATCCATTTATGTTTCTTTACCTATCACGTGATTTTGAAAAATAAATGAAATATCAAAAGAAATTCAAGATGAAATAAAGCATTGAACAAAGTAGAAGTATTCCACTTAATTTCCTAATGCAACAATAATAACAAATGCAATGGGTATATACATATAACATGGGACGGAATCATGAACAATACAATCATCTACCAAAGCACATTTATATCACCATCTCTTCTCAAGAACTAGAAATGGATAGTTCTGAGAGTACACCTTGACCATGCATTAAATTAAGCATTCATCATGTGATACTCCTTGGTGTATTCCACTTAAATATGTTAAAAGAAACAGCACTAACAAATGCAAGAAGAACAATTTAATCTTTGTTTCTATTTCATGTATGACTAACACTCCAAATCCACAATTTATAAAATTTGATAAAATGTAAATTTAGAGTGTTAGCAATGAGAAAACAACCTTTTCACAATGATGTCAACTAGAAGAGGTCTTACCTATGGAACTTGCGACTTCAACATAATGACATAAATTCCCTTCCTTTTATTCTTATTAGGATGATCATTACCCATTTTGTAGCTCTTATTTTGGCACAAGCTGGAAGCCTATCATCAAAGATTAACTGATAAGATTAACTAATTAACAGTGTTGAGATATTTCGCATAGAAAACAATTAGGGTGAGGATGAAAATGCTTGACCAGATGTTAAAGTGTCATGTCATGTTTAGAAGGATGTTAAAAAGTATTGTATTGTGTACAGCGGGCCCTCCCTAAAGTTAATGTGTACAATTGCCGATCTCCAAATATATTTTCCTTCTAAGCTATAGAAACCCAGGAAAGAAAAGTAAACATAAATAATTCGATTATCATGATAACCTTTGCCCATGACAGGGAAACATAGTCAACAAAGGGAATTCGAGAAAAATAAATAGAGATTATCTCTTGCTTAACAGAGTGAATTCAAGAAACTTAAGTCAAGAAAAAGAAATAAAGTGTATCTCTTGTTTAACGGATTGAATCCAAGAAACTTCAGAATCATGGTTGTCATGTCTAATCTTATGGTAAGACTAAAACTAAAGACTATTATTGCTTCAAATCTGGTGCCACGTATTAACCAGCTAATATAAAATGTGTTAATCTCTTAGATCTAAGCATTTCGAAGATATGGGACTCCCATTTGAAGTGGATTGTATTCTCCGTGTTGAAGCAATGTGAATCAAAGCATATAAAAATGCAGCCTACGGTGCACAGCTTGTACAACAATACATGACTTTTTCTCGCTTTTAATGGTGGCCGACTATGATAAAGATGGATTAGAACGCTTTTGACTTGATACAGAAGTAATCTCCCAATGTATTTGTCTTCTTTCTGCAAAACAGATGACTTGGCTATATATTCTATGGACTTGACTGCGCTACAATTTCCTCTAAACAATGGACTCTAGAAAGAATTTGACACGAAGGAAGTAGATTTATTACGAATGTTTTTGTATTTTATATTAATTCTTGTAGCAACATCATGAAAATTTCAATAATCTGTAGCCCAAACACAGAGCAGAAAGGTGGCTAATGTGGAAGACTAATAATCTTCTCTTGGAGCCCCGAGAATGGGCACTCTCACTCCTCAGAGTTGTTTAATGTTTAAGGTCGTAGTAAATTTGGTTCAATGGCCGGGATTGGGTGTTGCAACTGGATCAACAATGGCGGCTATCACAGTCGTACTCATACTCCCAGAATTTTTATGGAGTTCGACTTCTAGATTTGTTCTCTAACTAGTGAACAAGAATGTCTTCTTCAACAAGCTATGCAAATATTAGTTCCAAAAGATATGTGCCCGATTATTTAACTCGTTAAAGAAAAAAATTAGCAATAATGAAATATGGGATTGCGAGTAATTTGATCAAACTGAAAATAACTTATGGGGGATTTAATTTGTTTGGCATGACAGAGCATTTTGTTAGAGTCATTTTCTTGTAAAGGACTTTTTTATGTTTAATTTACATTTCAAATAGCACTTAAATAGTTTCAAAATTTGGGTGTGCTTATAAGATTATGTGTGCAATGATGAGAGTTATATGTAGTTGCCATGAGTGGTCATTTTTTTGGAATTTTTTTATTTTTCTTAAGACCTACACTGCAACTCTCTGATTCCATTAGAATCTATGTTAGTAGAAACAAAAAAATCTTGGGCAGATGAGATTAGTTTATCTATCTATTCTATCTTCACATAAGTCATTTATTTTATCTATTTATTCTATAATTTTCTATTTTTTAGTTTGGTTTAAAGGAGGTGTACAAACAGTGGATGTAAACAGAAAGCTTCAAAAAGTTACACTTGCGGGATACATTGAACCGAGCAAGGTGATGAGGAAAGTGTAGTAACAAAAACACTAAGTATCAGTGTAAAAATCATCAACCAAAACACAATTGTATCAACATATGTGAACTATGATAAAATTTGTAGTCTTCAAAGTGATAGAAAATAACTACAATCCACCAAATGTTATTGCAATCCACTCCACTCTCTTCTCCTCATTCATCAACAACAACCATTTGGATCTTTCACGTTGAACCACGAAGGTGTCGTATGCCCTCACGAAAACACCTCGACTCAATTCAAGGATGAATTTCAGAGTGATATACGCGCTAATCAAAACATTATCATCATCATATTTATCCATTTTGTGAAGGTGAGCACTGTCGAGGCCATCTTTTATTTTCTTGATTATTTCACAAATGACATTCAAGGAACTGGCCATACTTTCCTTCCTCCTCTTTCCCATCCTTGATGATGATGATGTAGGAGTTCCTCTACCACTTGCGGTGGATTGATTGGAATGGTTAAGGTCTTCGTCCAAATCAGCAGCATTGTCAAGATGTATACAGAAACCAGTATCCTCTTCATCATGCACATCAAATGCCTCTTCCATAGGGCTCCCTTCTTCAGTCTCATGGGTCGTTGTAGCTGGATTACCTTTAGCAATGTCATTACCCATAATTACACCAAATTCATTGAAGTATTGAAAGGGTTTCCTCTTATACACTTTGGCATTTTTTAATTCTCTTCTCTGCATGTTGGCATAATTAAATGGATTAGGTTCTTTGTCTTTCATTATTAACTTTATAAGAAGGCAATATTATTTCAATCAAGACAGTAGAAAGACCACCCTACCTTTAGAAGCCCATCCCACACACTATCCTCAGCATCCATACATTGAGTTGCCTCATTCCAAGAAAAACCACTTGTATTTCTCAACTCTTTCATCACTCTATATGCAAGCTTCCATGTTTTCAGCTTGTTTTAAAAATTTTCCTTTGTTAGATTGAGGTGCATATCCGCATTGAACCTCCTCTCAATGGGGGTCCACGGTTCTTTTTTCAATCCTCTGTCACCTTTTCTTCCAAGTTGTACTTGCTTGTAGAGCAAGTCTAGAAACTTGTGTTCCATCTCTTTTGTCCACATTATCTTCTTTGAGGATGAAGATATCTAGTTCATGTTACCAGTTTCTTCCATGCTCATCATTAGTTCTATGTATGCCATGGTCTAGATCATCTGTTCATAATTTACATATTGTTGTTAATGGTATAAACATATTGGTATTAATGGTATAAACATATCACATGGAACATATTTATGGACATATCATTGTATCATTGTATCTACATACATCGGTATAATATAGCAAATAAAAAACCAACATGTCCAATACTTCTAGATACGAACAAAAGAAAAATGAAACCATCATGTATATCAAAGTATCTTCATACATTAGTTTACTCAAATAAAACACATTGACCCATAAAAGTACAACTATTCTTAGGATCTGTAGTCTTCCCACATTCTACTTGCTATATCATCTTGAAATTGTGCCCACTGGTCTCTATCATGCTGAGACAACCCATATGTCTTAAGCATTGGTACATCTATCCCATCATGATCATCTTCCTCTTTGGTACCAATTTTTGATGGAATGTTGTCATCTGTCATAATGAAGTTGTGTAGTATGAAACATGCTAATACAATATAGGCTTGTGTCATGATAGAATAAGACGTGGCATGCCTTAGGATTAGAAAACACTGCTTGAGAATACCAAATGTATGCTCTATTGCATTTCTAAGAGAGGAGTGTCGGTGGTTGAATAACTTTTGTCGATATTTTATTGGATTTTCTCTTGAAAACTCCTTCGGGTGGTAGCATGTACACCAATAAGGAGCAAGAAATCCAAGTGCATTGGGATATCTAGTATCCACTAAAAAATATTTTCCTACATAAATAAAGTAGATTGTTAAAACTTGAAACATTGATTGTACCCTTGAGTATATTAAGCTATGATTTGGCTTACCAGGGGGAACAAAAAGTGGATCTTCTCTTGACACAGATGAAGTTAGAACACAACTATCCGCAACAGACCCTTCCCAACCAGCAAGGCAGTACTAAAACTTATAATCGAAGGAACACACACCCATAATATTTTGTGAGAAGTTGCCTTTTCTATCACGATATTTACCCTATATGTCAACATCAACGATGACTAGAATATGGATTCCATCGATAGCTCCAACAAAATCCTATATGATATGATAAAATCATCAATTGTACGGTCAACCAATAATACGATAAGGATAAAAATCCATACAAGAAATTTTTAACAACACAAGAATTACCTCGAAGAATGGATCGAAACAATCCTTCCCACTAAGTTCAAGAGGAGTGTTTGGACTAGGTGGTATAAAGGAATCCTCGTGGAGTGCTAAGATAGCCCTCAACACCTTGTGGAAGTAGTGGTTGACTGTCTCTCCTGAGTGCCAAAAGTTGTGGGCAATCTTGTGGTTCCTCAAATTATGGCGAAGGGTGTGGAGGAACATCACAAGTTTTTCTTCTAACTTCAAGTGTATTGTATCTGTCAAGATTCCTTTCAACCTTAGGATACTAGCTAGATGAAGGAAGGCTCCTCTACTCATGCGAATCTGATCATGACAATCCACATCATTGGAATGAATAACCATTCTATAAAAAGAATTTCCTTTTCTTATTCATTTACCCATTTTTGCACTGCCTTCTCGGTCGAACACTACTTTGGCTACAACAAGAAAGGAAGAAGAGCTATGAGAAGATGAGTTTATATGGTCTCCATAGCTATGCATCCTAGAATGTCAATATTTGCAATAGCATCCATCAATGGCCTGAAATGTGGACAAACACAACGATTTTAGTGAGGATAATACTATTCATGATTGTATTGTTCATGATTGTATTGTTGTTGATAATTTTGAGTAACCTTACATTGTTGACAAGTGATGGTAGTGAGCAAAAAAATGTCATCAGACAAGTCATAAGATCAAGAAATACCTTCTGCAAATTTAAAACAAAGGAATGGCATTTGGTAATGAGATAATGAGAAGATTTTTGGATCTAGCCAACCATTTTATTTTAAAGAATGTTCCATGAAATGCTTCAACTATGTCTCCAGGAAGTGAACCTTTGATCCTGAGTCTCCTCTAGGATAGACCCCATGTTCTATTAGAGTTACAATTCACGATGAGACAAAGGCCAGAAAAACATTGACTGGACTACAGCTTGAGCTAGGTTGAAACATTTTAGAAACATTGCTTCTTGATTGTTTGGGAGAAATGTCAAGTTCACAAAACCTCCTCTCTACATCAAATTTGATAGGGCTAAAGCTTGAATCAGGTCGAGTGGCCTACTACCATTATTTTTTATTGCATAAATATGATCTTGGCTTCATTTATGATTGTGAGGTTAATGGATGAATTTCATTAAGCTGAACTTAATAAAATCTAGAGAGATTCAACAATGTTTATAAGCATCCTGCTTGCTTCTGCCAAAATTAGAGCATTCAAACATGCTATAGACCATCATCAAAGCATAATGGGAGGGGAATCTATGTTAGATGTTATAGTTACAACTTACTTGTAGACATATATCCAAAATGTGGAAGCATAGCCAGAGCACGTAAACTGTTTGACAAAATGCCTCAAAGAGATGTTTCCTTCTTGACTACCATGATTTAATATTAAAACAAAGATTAATATGTACTAATTTTTTAACTGATTTTAATTCGAAGCCCCAAAAATCTATGGCACGCACAAGAAGCACCAAAATCATAGTAGAGAAAACTTAAAGGCAATTATACAAATCATGAAAACTAATCACTACAACTAACCCTAAAGGACCAATATAAAAATGATTAGAATATGTTCTAAAGCGGTGACATGGATGCCATGGATAGTGATCAAATGAAAACATGAGGACTAATATGTAAGGAATATCAAATGTCTTGTAAGATATGTAATCCTAAAATAGTTCTATGAACTCATTAACAGTGCCACCCACTATAAAAGATGATGATAAGGTTTCCTTTCATCAAGGTGCATAACAATGAGTCATCCACTAGATAAGAACCATTATTTCCATACCAAGTCAAAGCATGAGATAGGTGATATCATTCATTATAACTATGGTTTGAATAATTTCTTGTGTCAAACATGGTCTATGATAGTGAATTTTTAAAAAATACCATTTCAAAGAGGACAACATATTCAAAAGGAGAGATCAAATCATGGCATACTACCAAGTATCATGACAAAGTGGGATTGCTAAAAGATAAAGGACAGTTCCATGGATCACAAGGAACATTGATATGGAAATGAAAAACACAGTGCTATCATAGAAATCATGAGTGTGCAGAGATCATCATAGTAGCTCAACAATGTGCAAAACACATCATATCACAATGAGTTTCAACATTACAGGACATGCATAATACAAATCAATGATGAAGTATACCTAAGTAGATGATCTTTAAGGAAGATTCATTAATGGAGAAATAATGCATCACAAGGATAACCATGAAAGTACAAGAACCAAATGTTGTTATATGAAATAGTGAAAGGCCTGACTGTACAAATATGAAATAGTGAAAGGCCTGACTGTACAAATATGAAATAGTGAAAGGCCTGACTGTACAAATATGAAATAGTGAAAGGCATGACTATACAATGAACACTTTCATGGACACCACATAGATGACAATCAATAAAGAAGTAACTAGTTTGAGTCAAAATAGTGGTTAATAAGGTACATCAATTGGCTAGTTGAGTCAGCATAACTGTGATATTGCATTCATAATAGACAATGAGATAGATAATAGTTCATTTGGCCATTATATTCTCTCAAAATGGATCAAGAAAATAAAGGTCAACTTATACAATGAGGGCAGTCACAATCATAAGGTATGAAAATACAAGTTGTTTTTTGCAAGCCATGAAGTTTTGAAAACATAGTGTTATCATTGCATATTGAAAGAGCATCAAGGATAGTGTCATATAAGATCAGGGATATCAAAAGAGCATCAAGGGTTCTCAATAGTTTTTTCTTTTTAGTACAATACATGAATAGACATTGTAAAGATATTGGCTTGAATGTCATAGGACAATGGTCTTTTAACTGTAGAGATAATGCATGAAAAATGATAAAAGGTTACTATCATGATCATATACAAAGAACATTGATTACAATGAACAAAGAAATTTTCTATTAAAGGTAAGAACTCTATAGAAAGTGAAGAAATATAATGATAGAATGGCATCCAAGAAATGCAAGCGCATAAAATTCATGATAATGATCAAGTAAAATACATAAAATATCAAATGTTAATATAAATCTCATACTTTTTATAATATGAAAAATCAAATAAGTTCAGAAGTAAACACAAATGTCTCAATGATACAAGAGCAAGGTTTCAGTAGTACAATAGAATTATTTTATCTTTAACTAAATTCAACAAGGGTTTTCCATTTTTCTTCAAAGAATCTAAATAGCAGAGAGCCAAGCTTCAAAGTTACACAGAGTAAAAAAGATACTCATAAATATTTGTACACAAATAGAGTCAAGGGTATGAGGAAGAGAAAACCATAGGTGTATGAGTATCTTTCTTACTTTGTGTAACTTAAACAAATGATGAAAATGACAATCATTTTCAAATGATACTCTGTTAAACAATTTATCATTTTGCACCCATCAAAATAATAATAATTAACAATTAATAACGAACCATGATCTTCTCTCTTTCCCCTTATGATGGTAAACTTTCTGACATTGAGCAGGCATTGAACTTGGTTCTTCTCTCTTTCCCCTTCTTTCATAGACAAGTGCGCAACCTCACGGAGCTCCCTGAGGGTAAGGAAGGAAACATGTAGAATGGGCATGGAACGATGACAACTCTAACATCGCCGCTTTAAAGTTGTTGAAAGTGTGGTAATTATATATTAGGAGGATTCAAGCATTGAGTCAAAGACAGAGCTAGAAACTGATATTGAGGATAATCTCAGAGAAAATGTGACATTGTCTCTCCTTTTAATGGCAGTCGGGAAGTTAGAGCTATGGCTAGTTAGTCTGCTCCACAAATACAAATTTTATGATATTCCAAACCTTCATATTTCTTGAACAAGAATTGTATTGTGTGAATATAACTAGTCATACCAGGATCGACACAAGAGAAATAGGGATCTAATCAGCAAAATTGGTCTTGTTAACGTTGACCACTCTAAATATTCAGGCAAGGAAAGGAATTCTTACTTTCGATCGGATCAATCCCTACACATTGCTAGGAACTAGCAATGTCTTCAAATGAGAAATGAAATTTTTAATAAACTACATCATTATTAGAATATGATTATGATGAATGTTAGAGAAATATATGAAGAAATCCATCTCCTATCAGTTGCTACTATAGAACATACATGAGAACATAATGATCATAAACATATTAAAGTAAAGAGGGTAGTCACCAATTGTGTAATGGGAGCTTCAAGACAATGAACTTAAAGGTTTTCTACATCATTATCAGAGAAGTTAGCGTATGATTATTATAGTAAAAGGTATAGTCCAAATAGGGTAGATCTCATAGCAGAAATCACAACACATAGATCCATGGAGAAAAAGTGTTGGGTAGTCACAGATATGATATGGTTTGAATAATATAAAAGGGAAAGTATTATATATATATATATATACATACATACATATATATATACATACATACATATATATATATATATACTACAAAGAAGATACATGGATATACTGTGATCACAATGACAAGATCATGCAAGGAGAATGAAATCCATGAGACCATTGAGTATCTAAAATATACAAAAAAATGCATTGTTATAGAATTCTAAAGGCAATAAAAATAAAGGCATTATTTCACTATTAAAGAGTACAACTCAAGAATTTATTATCATACATTGATATTACATGTATAAATTTAATGAACAACCTTAAGTGTAAAGAGGGCTTAAATGCTTGATCATATTTAGTCATGATGGCATGGGTATTGTTAGAATGACATAATAGAGTCACAAAATAAGAGATGAAGATTAGTGGGCATAATGTTATACAAAAGGGGAAACCATATGCATCATTCTTTGTATGAAGGGAGCTTAAAATTTTAAGAAGGTGATATGGAACTAGTGTGGTCGTAATCATATATAGGTTCCTAAAAAATATGTATACTATGAAATGGGGCCATAAGGAGATACAAAACTTCAAGATAAACCCTCAAATCTTTCCATGTAAAATAGAGAAATAATATCTATTACTATTTTCATAGAAAGTTTCAAAGTAAAACTACTAGCATTTGTGTAAATGCAAAAAACTTCACATATAAAGGCGACCCACAAGGAGCTTAGTAAGGATCACATATAGTGTCAAGGGTTTCTTTTTTGTATTTATATATTGTTTCAATACCCATATCAAACTAGTTTTTTCCATATTTTCCATAAAGATTGAGCTTCAAAGGTAAACATGAGAGAAGAAGGCCCGTACCGAAATAGAAGCAAAGAAATAAGAGCCTGAGTGCCTCTGCAAATGATGCAAGCCCTCAAGTCACAAAGAAGAATTCAATCTATTCAAAAGAGTGAAACCCAGAAAGTGTCTTGGAGAGATTGAGAAAGAGAGAAATGAGCCCAGAAGAGAAAGGAATTTGAATTCATGAACCATAACATATTAATCAAAGAGAAGTGGGTAAAAAAGATGGATAATATGCGTAGGGATTTAGATACCCATAACAGGAAATGAATGCTATTATTATTATAGGGAACTATATTAGTCATGACTACAATGAAGAATTACCATTTTCTTACAAGATTCATGGCTCAGAGAAAGGAAAACTTCATTATTCTCCCGAAAATCTTTGAAATCTCCCATTGAACCAAACCCTAGCTCTAACGGCCTTAGACATAGCATTTCCAAAGAAATAAAATGAAAGAATGAACTTCATTTTTTGGTTTATTGAAAGAGCATTAGGGATAGTGTCATATAAGATTAGGGATATCAAAATAACATCAAGGGTGCTCAATATTTTTTTCTTTTTAGTACAAAACATGAATAGATATTGTAAAGACATTGGCTTGAATATCTTAGGATAATAGTTTTTTAACTATAGAGATAATGCATGAAAAATGATCAAAGGTTACTGTCATGACAATATACAAAGAACATTCATTACAATGAACAAAGAAATTTTCTATTAAAGGTAAGAAATCTATAGAAAGTGAAGAAATATAATGACAAAATGGAATCCAAGAAATGCAAGGGCACAAAATCCATTGATACCACTAGAAAACCCTAGTTTCTCCCAATGGTCGCAGAGACTCCAAAAAATGAAATCAAATCAAATAAAATGGTTGTGAGTTGTTTAGGGTTTGAATGTCCTAAACCACCAAGGCCCCATTTGGTTAGACCACATATGCATTTAAAAATCATAGCAGATAAAACTTAAACAAATCATGAAAATGACAATCATTTTCAAACGATACTCTGTTAAACAATTTACCATATTGAACCCATCAAAATAATAATAATTAACAATTAATAATGAACCAGGATCTGCTCTCTTTCCCCTTTTGACGGTGAATTTTATGACGTTGAGCAGGCGTTGAACTTGGTTCTTCTCTCTTTCCCCTTCTTTCATAGACAATTGTGCAGCCTCGCGAAGCTCTTGGAGGGTAAGGAAGGAAACAAGTAGAATTTGGACCTTCGTATTGCTTGAATAAGCATTGTATTGTGTGAACAAAACTAGTCATACCAGGATCGACACGGGAGGAATAGGGATGTAATCAAGAAAATTGGTCTCGTTAATAATGATGACCACTCCAAAATACCACTTTCGATCGGCTCAATCCACAAAAATGCTCGTCTGAAACCCAAAACCAAATGCAAGAAGATGCACGGACCTGACTGGGCAATTAAATGGGGTTCACAAAACCCCAAACCATAATATGATTTCAATTCCACCTATTGGGTGGGAAGATAGTGCCACCCATTTTGGTGCCTAAACCAAATTTTGATCTCCGAACCTAAATTGCGGTTTAGCATCCCAAACAGAGGATTTGGAAAAAAAGCAAAAGTTGTGTACCCGATTCCACCCCAATTCTACTAACCAAACGGGGCCTTAACAAATCCTACTTTGTATGTTAACAAATCAACTTGGCACAATTCTATTCAATCATGCTGAATATTATATCATTCATGTCATTTCCAACTTGTTAAAATTTGATAAAATTGTGAGATGAAATTAGGTACAAGAATTCTCAGAGGTAATAATCAACCCTAAAATTGCAGCAATAGTGAGATACATGCAATACTAAAAAACTGCAGAGAAGGGAAACGAGAATCTCTTTATCCACCACCAATTCTAAGTACATATATTTTTAATTTTTTAATGGTAGATTTAGATCCATTCCTTTTCCAAAGGGAGAGGATGAGCTATAGACTGAACCTTTTAGACTAATAATCGAAGGTTGGGAGCACATGCACAAATATTTGTAATTTGGCAATCAACTATAACACTCTCAAGAGTCAAATAATATTATAGTTTTCTGAAGATATAGTATGTAAATGAGGGATCTTATAAAATATTAATTTTAAAAACCAAAAATATATATACTATTTATTTTTTAGACATATTATTAGGTGTATTTATTGTATGTTTTAAATATTTAATGCTTGTTTGTTATACAAATTGTTCTTATACAATTATATATTGTTTTATAAGCAGAGAACAATCTTTTGTTAGTTTATTTCATAAGTACACATCTAAAATGTTTAATAATGTATTTGTAAGAATGATTTTTTCTTATGGAAATACAACTGAGCTAAAAGAAGAACTACTTTTCATTGACATTCAACACACATGTTATTTCTTTCAAGTAGTTAAGGAGGACTCTTGTGAGCACCATCTAAAAGTTTTCTTCTTGAAAGCACATCCTTGATGTTTTTGACAAAAATAGTTAGGCTTATCAATTACTTGAAGAGATAGCGTCAAAATTTTACAATCTACTATATCCCTTCTCTAATAATCTAATTTTATAGATATTAAGTTTGAACCTATGTTTTCCTTATTTTCATCTCCTAAGTATTTTCTCTTCTTGAGTACTTTTAGCCATGTAACATTTATTAACTATATCATACATTTAATGTTTGTATCAAGGGTAGTTATCATCCTACAACATCTCCTTGTCTTTATAAGCCAGGTATCCCTTGTACATTTGTATGCTCAAATATCATTTCGATCATCATGCAGTATTGAAGCAATCTTTCTTCCCATTTTCTCTTGGGCCCCGTTTGGTTGAGGAATTAGAATTTGACTCAAAACCTAATTATCTCAAAATAAGGTTTTCAAATTCTAGTTTTGTGTATTCAGAAGATAGTTTGGACCTTTTGGTTGACCCGGAAGATGACTGAGACAATCCATCTTCTGCGTTTGGTTGCCAATTTCAAAATTAGAATTAGAATTGAGAAATTCCTATTTTTGTGTTTGGTTCTACAATTTCAAATTGGAATTGGAATTAGATTATCCATTTATGTGTTTGGTTCTACATTTTGAATTGGAATTGAAATTTGACAAAAAAAAAAAAAGTTTTTTTAATTACTGAATAATGTTTAAGTTATTATTTTATTTATTGTATCCATTTTTTTATTTATATTTCATTTTATTAATTTATATTTTTATATAGTAAATCATAAACAAGATAAATTTTTTGAAATTTAAGTTTTTTTTTTCACTTATATTTTGAATAGTAAACTTAACTTTATTATAATTTTAAATATTATCATAAAAAAAAATAACAAGAAAATAATCATTGCATTGCTCGATATCACATCAAAATATAAACAAGTCTTATAGTCCACATTATAGTATATATATAAATATTTCTTCATAATGACCCAACAAAGTAGTGTGATTGTTGCATAAAGAAAACATCATAGAAACATGACATCGGCTTTATAGGTAGCCTCCACTTTTTCCATTGACGCACTCTGGGCGGCAATAGCTATCTCGAACACCTTGAAAGACTTGCACTCATCATCCACAACAGGTATATGTGTAGATGGTGCAGATGATGTAGACAAAGATGGGGCGTCATCGACCCACCGAAAGTAGTCACATCCACCACCATCCTACAATATAAATCTAAGTTAGTATTGCTATAATGATTAATATTTATTCTTTATAAACATTATATATATTGCAATTAACAACCTTTTTCTTATTTATGCAAGTCCAAAATTTACGCTCTGGATTAGTGTCTGTGTGTGACATCCTCAACATGTAGCGCACTTCATAACCACAGTCACACATAGGGACATTTATCATAGCCATCACCACTGTATCAAACCATTTTTTGTTTATTCATACTATTGAAGCAACCAAACTTAGTATTGGAGACAGATAGTAGCATTCATATAACAACATGACTATTTTCTATCAGTACAAAATGAAAAAGTTTCATTTATGTTGATATTACAAATTTATACAAAAAATACAATGAAATATCTATAGCATCAGATAGAAGATGGGGAAGAACAATATCCATGAACTAAATGGTGGTGTGAAAAAACATCGTTAAATAAGAAAACATAGGAAAATCCATGCTCTATGCCCTTATGCCCCACATCCGTCGAGCAACCGTCTCATATCCTGCTCATTCTTCCCATTACTATTCGTATTGTTAGATGGTCAATCCTTCATCTACAAACTAACATGATATAAAAACTAAAAATTGTTTATTTTTAAATGGAATACACCAAGGAGTACCATTAGAAATATTGACCATTTAAAAACATGAACAGTAAACAATCATCAGATAGCTCATTTTTTTATCAGCATATGTGGAGTCTCGCACATTTGTGCACATTAGATTTTTTTATCAAATAGTTCATTACATTCGATTGTGTACATATTTTTTGCATCAACATTTCGGATCACTCTATGATCCATCACTAGGATGAATTAGAGAAAAATGATGGACTTTTCTTTTAATCCGTTTGCTCTCTTTTATCTTGATGAAGGATCACAGAGTGTAATCAGAAACATTGATGCCAAACATATCTACACAATCGAATCCATAAGCTATTTCAAACATTTTTAATATCAGCATATGTGTAGTCTCACAATATCATCATATGTGTAGTCTCAGAACTATCCATTTATGTTTCTTTACCTATCATGTGGTTTTAAAAAATGATTGAAATATTAAAAGAAATTCATGATAAAATAGAGCATTGAAAAAGTAGAAGTTTTCCACTTAATATCCTAATGCAACAATAATAACAAATGTAACAGGTATATACATATAACATAGGACAAAATCATGAACAATACAATCATCTACCAAAACACATTTATATCACCATCTATTCTCAAGAACTGGAAATGGACAGTTCTAAGAGTACACCTTGACAATGCATTAAATTAAGCATTCATCATGTGGTACTCCTTGGTGTATTCCACTTAAAGATGTTAAAAGCAACAAGACTAACAAATGCAAGAAGAACAATAATCTCTATTTCTATTTCATGTATGACTAACACTCCAAATCTACAATTTATCGAATTTGCCCCTGAAAACAATTATAAAAAAGTTGCCCCTAAAAACAATTATAAAAATTTGCTATTTACCACCACAAATTTAAATCTGCCATTCGATACACTTTAATTTAAAAATTAAAATGATACCCAACACTAAGATAGATGTAATAATTCCCTATCTAATCTCAATCTACAGCCAAAGATATTATTTTCCATTTAAGTCCAAAGTCTAATTAAAAAAATGATCAAGTTCAAGGATAAAGTTAATGATAAGGCTCATGGAAAGATATTGATGAAGGACCATTTGAGGTTCATCAAGGCCCTTTTTATTCTGGAATATGTTGATGATAGGAAGTTGTTAGAGTCTCTAGCAGGGGATTGATTTGGACCAAGTAGCAGAGTGCTTCTAACAATGCTTGACCCTAATATACTAAAGAATAAAAATATAAGTTTTTTTATGAATTGCAAGGACTGAGTCAGGAACATGCTCTTCAATTGTTTAGCTGGCATGCTTTCATGAGAGATCAACCTGAAGAATATTATAAAGAATTATCATGCAAAGTTGTAGGTATTTGCAATAGGCTTCCATTTTCACTTGAAGTTCTAGGTGCTCATTTGTATAATAGAGACTTCAGTGATTGGAATCAGGTCATTCAAACACTAGAATGTTCAAGTTACTCTAGCAAGTACGCCATTCCTATACTTTGTTATGATGGACTCAAATCTGAACAAAAAGAGATGTTTCTAGACATGGCTTGTTTATTCACAGGAAGAAAGAGGGTAAGTGTTACTAGCTTTTGGGAAGCTAGTAATTTGCATCCTAATGAAGGCCTAATAGAAATGAAGCTAAAATCGCTCATTAAATTAGACAAGCATAATATATTTGTAATGCATAGTGAACTGAGGGATATGGGAAGAGCCATTGTAGCCGATGAATCACCAGAACTAGGGAAGTGTAGTAGATTGTGGAAGCCAAAAGAGGTTGGACAAGTTATAATGGAAGGAAATGTGAGGCTTTGTATTTTGTTTACTTTATTCTTCCTCCCATTATTTTCTAGTCTTTGAACTAAGTTTGGGATGGGATGGGATATGATTTTCCTTATGAATTGGACCCAACATTGTTGCACACAAGGTATTTGAGATGTGATTATATTTTATCTTTGTATTTGGCTTTTCTACTGTATTCTATTGACATGTTACAGAGGACAGTAGTATTTGTCTATTTCCAATAGCATATTTTAAAGTCAATACTAGTGCGAATAAAATTGTATCGATTGTAATCTGATCAAGGAACAGAAAGGGTGAGATGTCTTACATACCTCCAACAAGATGTAAAAATTCAAACGTAGTTTTCAAAGAATGTGTAATTTGTAGTTGCTTTGGCTTGATGGGGCTCTTGTAGAGGGAGACTATAGAAAAATGCCTCCAGATTTGAAGTGGCTAAGATGGGAAAACTACTCTTTAAAATGCTTAAGAGCTTAATGAAGGGTTTCTATAACATAATAAATAGACTATAGTAATTGATTGAAGTACAAAAAAGTTCCTGAGAAAGGTGCTGAGGAAAGTGCAGTAACAAAAACTAAGTATCAGCGTAAAGATCATCAACATGCACTTAAGAGCTTAATGAAGGGTTTCTATAACATTATAAATGGACTGTAGTAATTGATTGAAGTACAAAAAAGTTCCCGAGCAAGGTGGTGAGGAAAGTGCAGTAACAAAAACTAAGTATCAACGTAAAGATCATCAACATGCTTAAGAGCTTAATGAAGGGTTTCTATAACATAATAAGTGGACTATAGTAATTGATTGAAGTACAAAAAATCTCTCGAGAAAGGTGCTGAGGAAAGTGCAGTAACAAAAAGTAAGTATCAGCATAAAAATCATCAACCAAAACATAGTTGTATCAGCGTATGTGAACTATGATCAAATTTGAAGTATTTAAAGTGATAGAAAATAACTACAATCCACCAAATGTTATTGCAATCCACTCCACTCTCTCCTCCTCATTCATCAACAAGAACCCTTTGGCTCTTTCATGTTGAACCATGGTGTCATATACCCTCATGAAAACACCTTGACTCAATTTAGGGATGGATTTGAGAGCAGTATATGCGCTAATTAAAAGATTATCATCATTAGATTTATCCATTTTATGAAGGTGAACATTGTCGAGGCCATCTTTTATTTTATTGATTGTTTCATAGATGACATCCAAGGAAGTGGCCATACTTGTCTTCCTCCTCTATCCCATCCTTGATGATGATGATGTAGGTGTTCCTCTATCACTTGTAGTTGAAGTGGATTGATTGGAACGGGGAAGGTCTTGGTCCAAATCAACAACACTATCAAGATGTATACTGAAACCAATATCCTTTTCATCATGCACATCAAATGCCTCTTCCATAGGGTTCCCTTCTTCAGTCTCATGGGCTGTCGTAGCCGCATTACCTTCAGCAATGTCATTACCCACAATTACACCCAATTCATTGAAGTATTGGAAGGGCTACCTCTTATACACTTTGGCATTTTTGAATTCTCTTCTATGCATGTTGGCATAAATAAATGGATTAGGTTTTTTATCTTTCATTATTAACTTTATAAGAAGGCAATATTATTTCAATCAAAATAGTAGAAAGACCACCCTACCTTCAGAAGCTCATCCCACATACTATCCTTAGCATGCATGTATTGAGTTGCCTCATTCCAAGAGAAACCACTTGTATTTCTCAACTCTTTCATCACTCTATATGCAAGCTTCCATGTTTTCAGCTTGTTTTTGAAATTGTCCTTTGTTAGATTGAGTTGCATATCCGCATTGAACCTCCTCTCAATGGTGATCCATGCTTCTTTTTTGAATCCCCCATCACCTTTTCTTCCACGTTGTACTTTCTCGAGGAGAAAATCTAGAAACTTGTGTTCCATGTCTTTTGTCCACATTATCTTCTTTGAGGAAGAAGATATCTGGCTCATGTTACTGGTTTCTTCCAAGCTCATCATTAGTTCTGTGTATGCCATGGTCTAGATTAGTTGTTCACAATGTACATATTTTTGTTAATGGTATAAACATATTGTTGTTAATGGTATAAACATATCACATGGAACATATTTATGGACATATCATTGTATCATTGTATTTGCATACATCGATATAATATAGAAAATAAAAAACCAACATGTCCACTACTTCCAAATACAAATAAAAGAGAAAGGAAACCATCATTTATATCAAAGTATCTTCATACATCAGTTTACTCAAATAAAACACATTGAACCATAAAAGTCCAATACTTCCTGTAAGATATAAAAATATATATGAAGATATATATTTTTATATCTATGAAAAATGTGTATGTGTGTGAAGAATGTGTTGTGAGGGGAAATGTTGTGGATATATTACCTCCTAATCCAAGACAAGGAGATCCCAATTGTTTAATTGAAAGAAAACAATCAATACAAAGAGGAATCAACTAGTTATGGATAAAGAGGGAAAAGGGAATCTAATAAAGTAAAGCAATGAAACACTTATCTTGAAATATAGCAGATCTGGAAATACCTATTTTTTGATGTTTGTGCTAATTTTTGGAAAGTTTTGCAACCGGATCTGGAATAGAAACACAAAGACAGAGAAAACCTAGAAATCCTTTCCTTTTCTAAGAAAGGTCGACCTTGACCCCTTTATGTCAACCTTGACCTGCACAGCTCCGACAGAAATTCTGTTTCGGATCCTGAAAGTTTGTCAAAAAGGGTACTCGGATCTAAACTGTAATTCGTTGTCCCGCACCTATACCTGCGAGAAAAAAAGGGTTTTGTTGTTTGGATGAGGGATTTGCCTTGGTCAAACCCCAATTTTGGAATTAACCTTGAAATAAAATTGAAATGCAGAATGCTAGCATGTAGTAGAAGTAGATCTAACAACGAAGGTATGATATTCAATAGATATGCAATTGTATTTGAAATGTAAACATGTATGTTAATATGAAAGCTTAGACTCAACACTAATAACCATAAATGTAAATCAAAACCTCCATGATTGTATGCTTGGAATCCACCTTGAAAGAGGAATCAATGGATCTTGAAGATGAACAAAGGATCTTGACGGAAGATCCTTGAACCATGATGGATAGATCTAGGGTTTGAATGATGAATCTTGAATACTTGAACCAAATCCATTCAAAGGCTTGAATTCTTGAATCCTTGATCTTTAATGGAGAACTTGATGGATTGCTTGATGATGCTTGGATGGAGGATGGATTGTAAACTTGATTGATTCATTGAAATGAGAGGAGAAGGCTTCCTTATATACTAGTCTAGGGCACAAACTTCTAGAGAGGCCGACATAGGAGAAATAAATTCCCACTAAGCCTATACCCTTAGAAGTGGACCTAAATTAAATATCATTTAAGAGTTTACCATTTCACAGCCCGAAACAACCAACCTGGAAGTGGGAAATAAAACTTTTTGAAACCCAACATCCAGAAACTTCTAAATTTTGGAATCTGGACCCTGGGTCAAGGTCGAGGTCAACCTTGATCTAGGTCAGGGTCAAGGTCGACCTTGGCCCTAAGGTCAAAAATCTTAGGATTTCAAGTCAGGATGCTAGAATAGGTAGGAAAGAAGTGGAAAATGGGGCAGAACAAGGGAAAAAGCCAGATCCAAGTCAGAGACCCAATCAAGGCATTTGACATGACCTCAAACCACTTACTTGGAGGGCTAAACTAGTCTGAAATGGAAGTGCTTCCATTTTCCGATGATACACTTCCAGATACCAAAAAAAAGAAAAAGGAAACCATCATGTATATCAAAGTATCTTCATACATTAGTTTACTCAAATAAAATACATTGACCCATAAAAGTCCAATACTTCCAGATACAAACAAAAGAAAAAGGAAACCATCAAGGATATCAAAGTATCTTCATACATCAATTTAATCAAATAAAACACATTGACCCATAAAAGTACAACTATTCTCAGGATATGTAGTCTTCCCACATTCTACTTGCTATATCATCTTGAAACTGTGCCCATGAGTCTCTATCATGCCGAGACAATCCATATGTCTCAAGCATTGGTACATCTATCCCATCATGATCATCTTCCTCTTCGGTACCAATTTCTAATGGAATGTCATCCTTTATCACAATGAAGTTGTGTAGTATGCAACATGCTAATACAATATGGGCTTGTGTCATGATAGAATAAGACATGGCATGCCTCAGGATTGGAAAATGCTACTTAAGAATACCAAATGTACGCTCTATTGCATTTCTAAGAGAGGAGTGTCGATGGTTGAACAACTCTTGTTGAGAGTTTATTGGATTTTCTCTTGAAAAATCCTTCAGGTGGTAGCATGTACACCGATAAGGAGCAATAAATCCAAGTGTATTGGGATATCCAGCATCCACTAGAAAATATTTTCCTACATAAATAAAGTAGATTGTTAAAACTTGAAATATTGATTGTACCCTTGAGTATATTAAACTATGATTTGTCTTATCAGGGGGAACAAGAAGTGGATTTTCTCTTGACAAAGCAGAAGCAGCTAGAACATGACTATCTACAGTAGACCCTTCCCAACCAATAAGGGAGTATTAAAACTTATAATTGAAGGAACACACACCCATAACATTTTGCGACAAGTTGCCTTTTCTATCACAATATTTACCCTGCATGTCGACATCGATGGTGACTGGTATATGGGTTCCATCGATATCTCCAACACAATCCTATACGATATGATAGAATCATCAATTGTACGGTCAACCAATAATATGATAAGGATAAAAATCCATACAATAAATTTGTAACAACACAAGAATTACCTTGAAGAACGGATCAAAACGGTCCTTCCCACTAATTTCAGGAGGAGTGTTTGGACTAGGTGGTATAAAGTAAACCTCGTGGAGTGTTAAGATAGCCCTCAACACCTTGTGGAAGTATCAGCTGACTGTCTCTCTTGAGTGCCCAAAGTTGTGGGAAATTTTGCAATTCCTCAGATTGTGACCAAGGGTGTGGCGGAACATCACAAGTTGTTCTTCTAACTTCAAGTGTATCATATCTGTCAAGCTTCCTTTCAGCCTTAGGATACTAGCTAGATGAAAGAAGGATCCCCTGCTCATGCAAATCTAATAATGACAATCTACATCATTGGAATGAATAACCATTCTATAAAAATAATTTCCTTTTCTTATTCGTTTACCCATTTGTGCACTACCTTCTCAGGCAAACACTATTTTGGCTACGAAAAGCAAAGCAAGAAGAGATGTGAGAAGATGAGTGTGTGTTCTCCATAGCTACGCATCCTAGAATGTCAATATTCTCAATAGGATCCATCAATGGCCTGAAATATGGACAAACACAATGATTTTAGTGAGGAGATATCCACTATCAAGCATAAAGATAGAGTGTACATTACTTACTGCAATTTAAGTCAGTACGAATAAGTCAGATTTATTGTAATTTAATGCTTGTAACTATCTTAAAACATGACATTGTGACAATTTCCATGCCTACCTACCACAGTTACATCTCGTTGCACCTACCATAATTGGTGATATTATCTATCCCTAGGGATCGATATTAGAACCCCCCATAAACTATTATAATTGGCATGCTTAATAATGATGTCAAACTTGGGAAAAAGTACACTAACATAATCTTGAGCCACAGTTGTATATACATTCTACTTGCCAACCCACTAATTTTGAAACCTAAAACCTTGTTCATGTAATTATCACTAGATTATGACATCTCAACATGAAAACTTTACGAAACTATTTGCTAAACCACTCAATGCATTTGTGAAAACCAAAACCAAGACAATGAATATTTCCCATTGTTTTCTTTAGATTTTTCTAGTATGTCACACATATAAATTACAATTGCACCTTGTTTATCTGCCATACTTGCATTGCCATATGTTTTCTCTGTGATCAATGATCAAATTAAGTAGATTTTACAATTCTCTAAATTTTCTTGCAGTGCTTTGATATTATAGGTTTGGCCCCCTATAATTAAAGTCCTAGGAACTTTGAGAACAACAATATAGTTGGTATTGTGAGCCTGAAATGGCAGAATCAATAGGAATTCCTAGTGGAGTTAAACTCAAAAAAGTTCCAGAGCTTTGTCGTGATGATTCTGCTACAACCATATCAGCCAAGTCCATTAATGAGTTACTTTCTCTGCAAAAGAAGGTTTCCAAGTCCTCATTTGTAAGGGTTGCGAACTAGAACCATAAATTGATCTTCATAAGGTAAACTGTTGTGGTCCGTTACCATGGAATTTGAGTATATACACTAGTAGAATTTGACAAATAAATAACTACGTGACTAAAACTTTTAGTCACGTGACTAAAAGTTTTAGTCACATGACTAAAACTGATCAAATTATACTAATTATTTACAATTCACAAGTATAAATGACTAAATAAATCACTAATTTGGTCATTGGGTAAACTCACAAGGTCAGACAACTAAAAATGACTAAATAAATGACCAAATACATGACTAATTAATTAGTCACTAATAATTAGGCACCTAAAGAAAATGACTAAATAATTAGTCATCCAAACAAAAATGACTAAATGAATGATTATTACTCCTTTATAATAACATTTGATAATATCATAGACTTATATACTTAGAAGTTCCATTTCACCAGTAATGCTTGTTAGGCCGATTTTCTGTCATTGCAAAACCTTATGAAAATGGCCTATTTTTCTTGCAAATTTTCTTGAGTGCCCTTGGCCCTGTATTCTTCAATGTGTCACCTGGCTCTGGTTCAATCTGCATTTCCTAAATCGCCAAATCCAGAAAGAGTTTCAAAGTTTAAGGCCTGCTGGAAATATTTCAAACTCTGCCACAGTGTCGAAAACCCACAGTGTTTTCAAAAATCCATGATGTTTTCGGTCTGTGTGTTTTCGACCTACGTTGTTTTTTACCCTTTGCCCTCCAGCTTTGTGCGCTTATTTGTTGATGTGTCATAAATTTTGTATTTTTTCGATCCTTTTTCACCGAAAACATTGTGTTTTCGACCTCGCACTAGTTCCCTGTTTGCTGGTGTTTTCTCTAACTGCGCAGGTGCGATGGGTGGTGGGCCCGGTTTTCAATGGCTCTTCTCTGATTAGCTGTCACATGGCCACATGTCAGACTTCTCTGACATGCGATCATGCGACCACCTGCCACCTGTCCGTGTGGGTCCGGTTATTCCTGTTGTTCATCTTGGCTGGCGGTTAAGCTTTCATTCTGCGACTTGGTGACTTGCGGTTACCGCTTGGTCTCCTGATTCTGGCGGTTAATCCCTAAGCATTCAGCGATCTGGCAACTGTGTTGTTGCACAATCTATTCATCCTTGGCGGTTATCAGCTAGCATTCAGTGACCTAGCGGGCGGTCTTTTTCTCTTCAGTCACGTGATCTCCAAATATTTGGCAGTTACCTGCTAGCATCTCACAATCACGCGGGCGGTTAGTCACATAGTCGACAAGTGCTCGGTGGTTTGTTCATGGGTCCCAGTTCTTTCATTGCCCAGACTCAGAGATCGAAGATCTACGGTCAGCGTGTGATCACATGGAATATTCTTTTCCCATGCGATCATGCGCCCACCGTCTGATTTGGTGCCGATGGTTTTGTTCGCTGTGGGCCCGCAGTGAGAGGTGGTGATGTGGTGGCCTTTGGTTGGCTGTCGCATGATCACATAGCCCATTCTTTGGCTATGCGATCATGTGATCGGTCGACGCGTGTCCATGGGGCCCGTTGGTGGAAAGGGGGTGTGGTCTCATCGACGATGATGGTTGCGGTGCCAGTTGCGGTGGCGGTCATGGTTGCTAACTGCGGGTTGTCGCATGATCGTGTAGCCCATCTCTTTGGCTATGTGATCATGCAACAACGGTCTGGCATCGCGGTTGCAGAGTTGTGCGCGGCAAGGTAAAGGTTCACGGGCTATCACATGTTCGCATAGCCCATTTCCGAGCTATGCGATCATGCGACAGGGTGCCACATGTCCCTGAGGCCCGTCTGCAGCTGTTTGGTGGGCTCCATGCGGTGGTGTTGTGGCAGTTTTCAGTTGGTCCAAGTTGACAGGTTTGAACAGGGGCCCAGGTGGGGGTTTCTTGACGGTAATTTAACGGCCGGCGGGGTACAAGGTAGCGGCTTGTTGCATGTTTGCGTGAGCCAGTTTCCCAGCTTGCAAACATGTGACATGCCCTTTTGTGGCCGCGGTCTAGCGTCGGCGGTGGTGGTTGCGGCAGGGTAGAAGATAGAAGGTGGTCGCATGTTCGCATAACCTATTTTCGGGTTATGCGATCATGCGACTAAGCATAATTTTGTAGCCCGGTTCTCTGTGCCGATGAGATTTATGACTGCACAACTGCGCCACTAAAGTTGAATGTTAAGTTATCGAGCCCGCGAAGTTTAATGATCTGACAACGAGGATATAAGGTTGGTCTTGGTTTGAATGTGGGTCGTTGTTTTTCTGCAGGTGCCATGAGAGGAGGTGACCGTTGGATTTGAATTCAAATTTTCCGAAGGATTTGCAGTGACAGGAAGTACCAGACTTTATGGTTTCTTTGGCAGATTTTGATTGGTTTGGTGGTGCTAGTGATTGCCAAGTGGTCCAGAGGCTTGTTACTTGATTGCATGAAGACTTTTGTGTCGTATGAAAGACTATTTTGTGCTCGACAGGTGTGTTTGCAGGTGGTCGATTTGACTGGCTCTCATGGTTCTTCCTGGTATTTTATACTGATTGTCATGATTGTTAGATCTGTTTGAGATCTCTTTCTCTAGGTTGCCTTTGTTTCCTGCCCCTATAGTAAATTTCTTGGCTGTCTCTGATTGGCTTGGTTGGTAAAAGCTATGCCCTAGCTGTCTGTAGCTTGTTGCAACCCGTTTGGACTTCCCATGGCAGCTAGTGGTATAAAGGGTCAAGTTTTTAACTTTGTCTTGGTTCCTTTCTACCATAGTTGTGGGGACTGGTTCCATGAATGTTCTTCCTGTAGTGTATTTCCCTTCTTCTCTACATACAGGGTGTTCCCTCTATCCCTTTTTGGCTATGGAAATATAATGAAATTGTAATAGTTGTCTTATGAGATTTCAATATATTTGTTCTCCTCCCAGATTGCCTCCATTTGGGTTTTAGACTTATTAACTGTAGCATCAAGGGTGTTATAGTTTTTCTACTTGCATTTCCAGTGAGTGTCTGCAGTAGAGTTGTTCTTCGTAGAAGCAACTAAGTCTAGGACTAGTGTTCAGATATGTATGAGCTGAGGTATCAAAGATGCATCATGCTTGTCTTCCAGTGGATGCTGGTTAATGTATTGTCTGTTCCTAGGTCATTCTTTGGGTAGGTGATAGCATATCTAGGTGCACAGGTGGTTTGGTAATGTGTGATCTGGTCAGGGTGAGTTTGTTGTCTTCTTGTTTCATAGCCCTGTTGCAGTGAGGTATTTGACTCTGTTGCCCATTGGATAAGGCACTGGTCTTTGAGAAGCTTGGGGTACTTCAGGAGTCCATTCAGCCCAGCATCAATCATTGAAATGAAATCATTTCCCTTCATGTTGGTAGTAGTAGTAGGAGGTCCCTTCTGGTTTTTAGACTCATTGCATGCAGATCAGGTTATTGCATGAGGTCATGGTTCATTGGGGTACAGGATACCTACAGGAGTTTGAGAACCATTCCACAATAATTTGTCTGCAAGCCTTTGGTTTTGTCATGAGGTGTCTTGTGTGTGCAGATAAGGCAATACCCACCTGAGTGAATGTGGAGCTCAAAGAAGAAGGAGGATTTCTCTCTATCCTCATCAATTGGTTTGTTTTTCTTGTCAAGCTTGAGTGCCTAACCTGAGTCTAAGCCCAACTATTTGATTCAAGCTTGGTCCTGCAAGTAAAAGAGCCAACAAAATGGTGACTCCGCTGGGGACGAGTAAAAGGCAGCAAGTTTTTCTGCTTGGCTGGATCATCCCAGAGTCTGGTTAAAAAGATTAAAGAGTCAGATATAAAAACAAAGCATTTGCTGATATTTTCTCACATGGTTGTGAGTGGCGGCTCTGATTTGTCTTTGTTTGATCAGTGCATCTTCTTGATAAACAGTGTGTACCTGGTGTAGCTTTGTGTTGGTTGGAAGAAGAAACAGTGAAACATTTTCCTCTCAAGGAGGTGGCGGCTCTGCATGACATGTTATCTGATGGAGCTTCAAGGTGAGCCCAAGAGCTGCCCTGCCTTTCAATCAAAGGGTCTTCTGCTGCAAGTTTCTCCCAGGTACTTCTCAAGTTTTAAATGTTTCCTTATGAGGTGATCTGAACACTAAGAGAAGGAAAATGGTGTGATAAAGAGGTTAGCATGCTTCAATGAATGAGAGTTGCAGTTCTGCAAATTTTTAGTGAAGCATGAGCATGGGTAGTGATCAGTACAGTCTCATTCTTCAGCCCATGAGTGCCTTGTTTTTGTCCAGTTGGTGGTCTACTCTCCCAGAGATCTAAATTCTCGCATGGGCACAAGTTACCCATCGTCCCCAACCAGAGCCACTGTTAGGCTGATTTTCTGTCATTGCAAAACCTTATGAAAATGGCCTATTTTTCTTGCAAATTTTCTTGAGTGCCCTTGGCCCTGTGTTCTTCAATGTGTCACCTGGCTCTGGTTCAATCTGCATTTCCTGAATCGCCAAATCAGAAAGAGTTTCAAAGTTTAAGGCCTGCTGGAAATATTTCAAAATCTACCACAGTGTCGAAAACCCACAATGTTTTCAAAAATCCATGATGTTTTCAGTTTGTGTGTTTTCGACCTACGTTATTTTTGACCCTTTGCCCTCTAGCTTTGTGCGCTTATCTGTTGGTGTGTCAAAAATTTTGTGTGTTTTCGATCTTCTTTCACCGAAAATATTATGTGTTTTCGACCTTGCACTAGTTCCCTGTTTGCTGATGTTTTCTCTAACTACGTAGGTGCGATGGGTGGTGGGCCCGATTTTCAATGGCTCTTCTCTTATTGGCTGTCGCATAGCCGCATGTCAAACTTCTCTGACATGCGATCATGCGACTGCCTGCCACCTATCCATGTGGGTCCGGTTATTCCTGTTGTTCATCTTGGCTGGCGGTTAAGCTTTCATTCTGCGACTTGGCGACTTGCGGTTACCGCTTTCTCTCCTAATTCTGGCGGTTAATCCCTAAGCATTCAGTGATCTGGTGATTGTGTTATCGCGCAATCTCTTCATCCTTGGCGGTTATTGGCTAGCATTCAACGACTTGGCGGGTGGTCTTTTTCTCTTCAATCGCGTGTTCTCCAAATATCTGGCAGTTACCTGCTAGCATCTCACGATCACGCGGGCGGTTAGTCACGTAGTCGCCAAGTGCTCGGTGGTTTGTTCATGGGTCCTAGTTCTTTCATTGCCCGGAGTCAGAGATCAAAGATCTACGGTCGGCGTGTGATCACATGGAATATTCTTTTCCCATGCGATCATGCGCCCACTGTCTGATTTAGTGCCGATGGTTTTGTTCACTGTGGGCCCGCGGTGAGAGGTGGTGATGTGGCGGCCTTTGGTTGGTTGTCGCATGATCGCATAGCCCATTCTTTGGCTATGTGATCATGCGACCGATCAACGCATGTCCATGGGGCCCGTTGGCGGAAAGGGGGTGTGGTCTCATCGGTGGTGATGGTTGCGGTGCCGGTTGTGATGGCGGTCACAATTGTTGTCTGTGGGTTGTCACATGATCACGTAGCCCGTCTCTTTAGCTATGCGATCATGTGACAATGGTCTGGCGTCGCGGTTGCGGAGTTGTGCGCAGCAAGGTAAAGGTTCGCGGGTTGTCGCATGTTTGCATAGCCCATTTTCGGGCTATGTGATCATGCGACAGGGTGCCACGTGTCCCTGAGGCCCATCTACAGCTATTTGGTGGGCTCCGTATGGTGGTGTCATGGCAGTTTCTGGTTGGTCCGAGTTGACAGGTTTGAAAGCGGGCCCAGGTGGGGGTTTCTCGGTGGTGATTTAACGGTCGGTGGGGTGCAAGGTAGCGGCTTGTCGCATGTTCACGTGAGCCAATTTCCCAGCTTACGAACATGCGACATGCCCATTTGTGGCCGCGGTCTAGCGTCGGCAGTGGTGGTTGCGATAGGGTAGAAGATAGCTGGTGGTCGCATGTTCGCATAACCTATTTTCGGGTTATGCGATCATGCGACCAAGCATAATTTTGTAGCCCAATTCTCTGTGGTGGTGAGATTTATGACCGCGCGACTGCGCCACTAAAGTTGAATGTTAAGTTACTGAGCCCACAAAGTTTAATGATCTGATGGCGGGGATATAAGGTTGGTCGTGGTTTGAATGTGGGTTGTTGTTTTTCTATAGGCGCCATGAGAGGAGGTGACCATTGGATTTGAATTCAAATTTGCCAAAGGATTTGTAACGACAGGAAGTACCAGACTTTATGGTTTCTTCGGCAGATTTTGATTGGTTTGGTGGCGCCAGTGATTGCCAGGTGGTCCAGAGGCTTGTTACTTGATTGCATGAAGACTTTTGTGCCATATGAAGGACTATTTTGTGCTCAGTAGGTGTGTTTGCAGGTGGCCGATTTGACTGGCTCTCATGGTTCTTCCTGGTGTTTTGTACTGATTGTCATGATTGTTAGATCTGTTTGAGATCTCTTTCTCCAGGTTGCCTTTGTTTCCTACCCCTGCAGTAAATTTCTTAGCTGTCTCTGATTGGCTTGGTTGGTAAAAGCTATGCCCTAGCTGTCTGTAGCTTGTTGCAACCCGTTTTGGGTTCCCATGGCAGCTAGTGGTATAAAGGGTCGAGTTTTTAACTTTGTCTGGGTTCCTTTCTACCACAGTTGTGGGGACTGGTTCCATGAATGTTCTTCCTGTAGTGTATTTCCCTTCTTCTCTGCATACAGGGTGTTCCCTCTATCCCTTTCTGGCTATGGGAATATAATGAAATTGTAATAGTTGTCTTATGAGATTTCAATATATTTGTTCTGCTCCCAGATTGTCTCCATTTGGGTTTTAGACTTATTAACTGTAGCATCAAGGGTGTTATAGTTTTTCTACTTGCATTTCCAGTGAGTGTCTGCAGTAGAGTTGTTCTTCGCAAAAGCAACTGAGTCTAGGACTGGTGTTCAGATATGTATGAGCTGAGGTATCAAAGATGCATCATGCTTGTCTTCCAGTGGATGCTGGTTAATGTATTGCCTGTTCCTAGGTCATTCTTTGGGTAGGTGATAGCATATCTGGGTGCACAGGTGGTTTGGTAATGTGTGATCTAGTCAGGGTGAGTGTGTTGTCTTCTTGTTTCATAGCCCTGTTGCAATGAGGTATTTGACTCTGCTGCCCATTGGATAAGGCACTAGTCTTTGAGAAGCTTGGGGTACTTCAGGAGTCCATTCAGCCCAACATCAATCATTGAAATGAAATCCTTTCCCTTCATGTTGGTAGTAGTAGTAGGAGGTCCCTTCTGGTTTTCAGACTCATTGCATGCAGATCAGGTTATTGCATGAGGTCATGGTTCATTGGGGTACAGGATACCTACAGGAGTTTGAGAACCATTCCACAATAATTTGTCTGCAGGCCTTTGGTTTTGTCATGAGGTGTCTTGAGTGTGTAGATAAGGCAATACCCGCCTGAGTGAATGTGGAGCTCAAAGAAGAAGGAGGATTTCTCTCTATCCTCGTCAATTGGTTTGTTTTTCTTGTCAAGCTTGAGTGCCTAACCTGAGTCTAAGCCCAACTATTTGATTCAAGCTTGGTCCTGCAAGGAAAAGAGCCAACAATGCTTATTCATCAATAGGCTTATTGCGTGAGCAATCCATCTAGAAGCAATTTACATGGATAGTTTAAGACATTTTCTAAAATAAAATTAATATTTTTCTTAAATATTTAAACTATTATTTAATTATCTTAAATTAAAACTTAAAACCTTTTAATTGTCTTAAATTAAATTAAAAAAGACAAAATAAACATACATTTTCTAATAAGCAAAAACAATGGGGGGAAGTGAACTTTTGAGATGTGAATTTGTACATTGGGATTATTACTCCTATTATTGTCCTCCCGCGCAAACCTGAATGATCTGTTGTGTTTATCATACCTATCTAGGGCATCCATCTCCACAATCTCAAACTGCTCAAACTGCAAAGGTGAGTAGTAGGTGAATTTGATCACAAGCTTCACGTAGAAAAAGGATTGTCCCATCCCCTCATCTAGTGACGCGGAGAATGCCACTCTTGCACGTAACATATTGGACAAATGAGAATTCTAGGTTTTGTGCACATGGTAGTTTTATAATTTTTGCAAGGTACTAAAGGAAGAGAATGAAGATTTTAGGTCTTCCATTAAGAGGGATGATAGTGCGTTTGAGGGTTTGATAAGGAAGGAAAAAATGCAATCACCCCATTTCAATGTGGACGAGGATGAGTTTAAGAGTCTCACCCAGAAGTATTATGCAGGGGTTTATGCTTCTATTTTTAATTTCATAACTGGATACTATATTTCTTTCACTCCCCATCTCATTAAACTTACAATATTTTCAGAGCCACTTTAGTATAGATAGGTGCATGAGGAAGTTGTAGTAGAACATGCTTGAAAAACCTATAAACCCATACTTGGTCATAGATACTTATATAGTGCCTCTCCAATTCTAACTCGCTAAGGAACAACATTGGTAAGTAAGTAACTCGGTGGGCAATGACGTGGGTAAGAAAACCTTCCATATTTTCTAATAGTTGTGATGCACATCATGTAGAGCTTATGATAGTTAAATATGTTGTTTAATTGTATATGTGTCAGTACTGTTTTGGTGGTTAATAAATAAATGAGCTATTTCCATATTGGTTCTCTAATTAAGAATGATAAGATAACTGCAATTATTTATTTAATTATTTGAAAAAAATAGTATTTCATTAATAATATAAAAAATTACAAGATATCTCATGATATTAATAGTTATTAAATTATTATTCTATTATATATCAAAATTACATATTTTAAATTAAAAGTTATCAAATATTATAATTATTTTATTTATAAGATAAATACTTTTACTTATTTTAAATATATTAAAAATGTATTCTTTAAAAAAAAAAACCTATAAACTAACTTATCATTTTATATTACATGAAATAAATAAATTATTTAATGAAATAAATTACATGAATCTTTCTATTTCATGAGTGAAAAAAAAAGATAAAGGGGTATACTGAATGGAGAGTGGACCAAGCTTCCAAGCATGTCGTCAACATCCTCTTCTACATGTGAATGGTTATAGCAGAACGATTATGCCTTTGAAAACAAAAGGGGAGCCCTTCATTTATTTTTACGGTTACCTCAAATCCAAGAATGTGGTCTTCCTTGTAGTAAAAGCCTTCTCATTCTCAATTCGCATGGCGATTTTAGAGATGTTCTCTCTCTTTATGGTAGATTTTATAGAATGTGGGAATAAAAGGCTAGTGATGAACCGGAACCAGATTCTTTTTACTTGGCCATTAAGATGGGGAGAATTCAATTCGAGCTAGGAATTATTTTGCGAAGGTTTGAATCAAGGTACACTTTAAGAGCGTTCACAGGTATGTGGTTTTACAATGAATCTTTGTATGTTCATATTTTGACTGATAAATTTCACTGTATTTTCCTCCTTTATGATCGATTGATACGCCTCCCCTTCCCTGTAATTTATTTTGCCATAGCCTTTTGTCAAATATGCTTACTATGCTATGCACATTAGGGATTTACATTTTTAAATATGAAATTTGAAATCACACAAATGATGCTGACATTAATTTAGAATTTAACTATTTATTTGATCTTATTTGAATCATTATATTATTAGTTTGTTTGAGGTCCTCATACAAAGAATAATTAATACATAGCAGACTAGTAATTTCTCTGTATCCTATTAGAAGTTATTGATGATTACAAGTTATGATCTAGACCTAGAGCTTATATTGTGCATGCCAATCAATTTTCTTTTGGACAAATACTTCCTTCAAGTTTAAATTCTCAAAAATTAAAGGATTAAACTCTGTGTAATTATTGTTTACTTAGGGTAAACATGATTTAAGTTTTTGGATGCGATTATTAAGTTCTAGGGTAGCATGGCTAAAAATGTCCTTGTTGCCAGAGCTACTCCACAAAATACACAGATTCTTCTAAACCTTCTGATGCTAGAGCTGTTGTTGTTTTCTTCCATCTCCCTCACACCAAAATCCTTCTCATGACAAGGTTTTTCTATCATGTATCCAATTACCTGCAGAAATGATCCAAATCAGATACCAATTATATGCCTTCCTCAACCTTTAAGATTATCATAACACTTAGAACTGAACTATTAATAACCCAAAAGAAATATAAACACAAGGTTATATATGCCTTGCTATAAACATTTGATTGCATCTTTGTTTATCTAAGTTCTATGGCAGTCTAGCTCCATGATCACCATGACTTGTCCTATTCTTTTTCTCTCTTCTCCAGATTTCATGATCACTAAGGTCCCATTTGTTTGCAGAATTGGAATTTGATTCAAAACCTGATTATCTCAAAATAAGGTTTTGAAATTCTGGTTTTGTGTATTCGGAAGATAGTTTGGACCGTTTGGTTGACCTGGAAGATGATTGAGACAATCCATCTTCTGCGTTTGGTTGCCATTTTCGAAATTGGAATTAGAAATGAGAAATTCCTATTTCTGTGTTTGGTTTGCAATTTCAAATTGGAATTGGAATTACATTATCCATTTTTGTGTTTGGTTCTACATTTTGAATTGGAATTAGAATTTGACAAGAAAAAATTTAAGTTATTTTAATTATTATATAATGTTTTAATTTAATATTTTATTTATTTTGTCCATTTTTATATTTATATATTTTTTAATTAATTTATATTTTTATATAGTAAATCATAAACAAATTTTTATTTTTTTTTCAATATTGTGAATACTAAACTTAACTTTTTTTAATAATTTTATACATTATCATAAACAATATTATAACAAGAAAATAATTATTGCATTGCTCGATATCACATCAAAATATAAATAAGTCATATAGTCCACATATATATCTATTTCTGCACAATGACCCAACAAAGAAGTGCGATTGTTGCACAAAGAAAACATCATAAAAACATGGCATCGACTTTATAGGTAGCCTCCACTTTTGCAATAGCTGTCTCGAGCACCTTGCAAGACTTGCACTCATCATCCACAACAGGTATATGTGTAGAAGGTGCAAATGATGTAGACAGCAATGGGGTGTCATCGGCCCACCGAAAGTAGTCACATCCACCGCCATCCTACAATTTAAATCTAAGTTAGTATTGCTAATATTTATTCTTTGTAAACATTTAAATATTGTGCAATTAACAACCTTTTCCTTATTTATGCAAGTCCAAAATTTACGCTTTGGATTAGTGTCTGTGTGTGACGTCCTCAACACGCAGCGCGCTCCATCACCACAGTCACACATAGGGACATTTATCATAGCCATCACCACTGTATCAAACAAATTTTTGTTCATTCATACTATTTTTGTTCATTCATATAACAACATGACTATATTTTATCAGTAAAAAATGAAAAAGTTTCATTTATGTTGATATTATGAATTTATACAAAAAATATAATGAAACATCTATAGCATCAAATAGAAGATGGGTAAGAACAATATCCATGAACTAAATGGTGGTGTGAAAACACATCGTTAAATAAGAAAATGCAAGGAAATCCAAGCTCTACGCCCTTATGCCCCACATTCAGTGAGCAACCATCTCATATCCCACTCATTCTTCCCATTGCTATCTGTATTGTTAGATGGTCGATCCTGCATCTACAAACTAAACATGATAGAAAAACTAAAACTTGTTTATTTTTAAATGGAATACACCAAGGAGTACCATCAGAGATATTGACCGTTTACAGACATGAACAGTAAACAATCATCAAATAGAAAATGTAAACAATCATCAGATAGCTCATTTTTTTATCATCATATGTGGATAGTTTTGGCATCAATGTTTGAAATAGCTTCTAGATTCGATTGTGTAGATGTTTTTTGCATCAATGTTTTGGATCACACTCTGTGATCCATCATCAGGATGAATGAGAGCAAAATGATTGCAATAGAGCAAAATGATGGACTTTTCTTTCAATCCTTTTGCTCTCTTTCATCCTGATGAAGGATCACTGAGTGTGATCAGAAACATTGATGTCAAAAATATCTACAAAATCGAATCCAGAAGCTATTTCAAACACTTTTAATGTCAGCATTTGTGTAGTATCACAATATCATCATATTTGTGGTCTCAGAACTATCCATTTATGTTTCTGTACCTATCACGTGGTTTTAAAAAGTGAATGAAATATCAAAAGAAATTCAAGATGAAATAGAGCATTGAACAAAGTAGAATTATTCCATTTAATTTTGTAATGCAACAATAATAACAAGATGGTTAGGGTATATACATATAACATGGGACAGAATCATGAACAATACAGTCATCTACCAAAATACATTTATATCACCATCTCTTCTGAAGAACTAGAAATGGACAGTTTTTAGAGTACACATTGACAATGCATTAAATTAAGCTTTCATCATGTGGTAGTCCTTGGTGTATTCCACTAAATATGTTAAAAGCAACAAGACAAGATATATACCACTAAATATGTATTCCACTAAATATGTAAAGATGCTATTATACAATTGATACATATAAGGTTATGAATGCAAATGTTAGTTACTAGATAGATTGAGGGACATTTTCATATTATTGTTAAGAGATAGTTTCATAATGCAGTAAACTTTTCACAATAATATAGATATATACCATTTTATTGCTAGTGGACACAGAGTAAAGACGAGATCCTATCTAGCAGTGCTTGAATTGTGACATTAATAAATTAGTCAAAAAGATATCAAATGTACAAGAAACAGATATAGCACTTTCTAGATAGCAGACTTTTCAAAGAAAGAGAATGTTAATGGACTCATATACAGACTTGATTCAACAATCATCGAATAATTGATAAAAGTACACATGGACTTGACTCAACAATCATCCAATAATTGATTTAAATGTCTACTTGTAATGCAATATGATCTTCATCAAGATTGTAATGCAGTATGATGTGAATCAAGATTGTCCTCAGATTGACCATTAGTCCATACATGCCTACTGTTGAAATTTATAATTTTCATGAACATCACACTGCATTACAAGCAGATTGTAATGCAGTATGATGTTCATCAAGATTGACCTCAGATTGATCATTATTCCATACATGGCTACTTTTGCAATTTGTAATCTTGATGAACATCATACTGCATTACAATCAGATTGTAATGCAGTATGATGTTCATCAAGATTGTCCTCAGATTGATCATTATTCCATACATGGCTACTGTTATTCCAGCAGTAGCCATGTATGGAATAACTATTATAAATTCTAAGATAATGAAATGTATAGTGGTCATCATAGCAGGTACATTTGAGGTATAGTGGATTCATACAGTCCAATCAGTGGATTCATCTTCATAACCCATCAGACCAATACCTCACAACCGGGTGCTCACTAGGCCTCGTTTCCTAGTAGCCTTCTAGACTGATTTCACAAGGTTCTTGCTAGACTTTTCCAAAAGACTTAGTAAGATAATCACATATTTGGATACCCTTTTTAGGTTTTTACAACATATTGGAAAATCAAATATTGTTTCTTTGGACCAACTGTCCATACTAAGGCTGGTGCTCTGTGACTAGCCCTTCATTAGACCTCCTTTTCCAAAGCAACCCCTAACTCCACACTCAACCAGGACTTCTCTATCATATACAGAGTCTAGATACCCCCCAAAATCAAAGATTTTCACATTTGCACGGACCACTAACAAGTTTTAAACTTTCATTCACAAAACCCTCCTTTTAAGGCTTAAAAACCTAGGGTCTTCCCAAGCACACCCTTCCACACCTTCTTAGACCCCAAAAATGGATCTAACACCATACTATGATCATATCATGATCATCCATGCCAAGAAATGGGGTTCTCCAATGTACCAATCCTTCAGACCTTGACTGTCCCCTCTACAAGTGACCTCAAAATAGCTTATCCAAGCAATCAGTGAACTGATTCACATCTCCCATGCCTGCCCTGCATTCAAACACTTGTGAAAGCACATAAAATAATATAATAAACCTTTGGCAACTCCTTTTCATCATAGAAACCAATGAATACCATCTAATCATTGTTTCTTCATGGTTTTGCATTGGTGTATTGTTCAGGAACAATCACTCTTGATGGTATCCAACACATCAAACCTTCTTCAAGACCCTTACACATTCATCAAGGGATTCCATTTAATGTCAACCATTCCAACATACTCACAATGCATGAAAAAGAGACAATATTAAACCAACATTGCATCAATTTAGCCTGACTGGTGTATACCCTAACTGTATAGGGACAGTCACGTCACAACAATTTAAACACCTTCCAAACTCAAAAGAAACTATGCAAGACTTCAAATTAAATGCATCATAATATCATTCCAATCCATTTAGATGCATACCAATCATTTAAAAGATGAGTTTGTCAGCAAATACTCTAATTGTACCCTTATGGGCAGTGATAGGGTCTTTAGGAAAACAATTTACATTTCATTATCTTAGAATATATTACATTGATTCTTTCCTTACATTGATTCTTTGATACCTATCTATGTAACTGTACAGCAAATGAAAGTTAAATCACTATGAAAAACATTATACTGCATTACAAGCAGACATTTAAATCACTATGAAAAACAACTTCAAAACATAAACATAGAGATGCAGAATGTTTAAATGGACTTAACAACTGATATAAATATAAACATGATTAATCACAGACTAATCTAATCATATCTGCAAAATTTATATATTCATACTTAACAATGATCTATTAATTAAAGTTAAATAAACAATGATCTTCCGAGTCAGTAACAAAAACTATGGTTGATAAACAATCAACAACCATAAACAATCATAAACAATCATCAACCAAAACACAGTCGTATCAGTGTATGTGAACAAAGTATGATAAAGTTTGATAAAGTATGTAGAAAATAACTATAATCCACCATATGTGGCTGCAATCCATTCCACTCTCTCGTCCTTAGTCATCAACAAGAACCCTTTGGCTCTTTCACATTCAACCATGAAGGTGTTGTATACCCTTAGGAATACACCTCGACTCAATTCAGGGATGGATTTGAGAGCGGTATATGCGCCTGTCAAAGCATTGTCATCATCAGATTTATCAATTTTGTGAAGGTGAACATTGCTAATGCCATCTTTTATTTTCTTCATTGTTTCACAGATGACATCCAAGTAAGCGGCCATACTTGCCTTCCTCCTCTTTCCCACCCTTGATGTTGATGATGTAGGAGTTCCTCTAGCACTTGCAGTTGCAGTGGACTGATTGGAAGGATTATAAGGGTCTTCATCCAAATCAACAACACTATCAAGATGTATACTGAAACCAACATCCTCTTCATCATGCACATTAAATGGCTCTTCCATAGGGTTCCCTTCTTCAGTCTCATGGGTTGTTGTAGCTGCATTACCTTCAGCAATGTCATTACCCACAATTGCACCCAATTCATTGAAGTATTGGAAGGGCTGCCTCTTATACACTTTGGCATTTTTGAATTCTCTTCTCTGCATGTTGGCATAAATAAATGGATTAGGTTCTTTGTCCTTCATTATTAACTTTATAAGAAGGCAATATTATTTCCATCAAAATAGTAGAGAGATCACCCTACCTTCAAAAGCTCATCCCACACGCTATCCTTAGCATCCATGCACTGAGTTGCCTCATTCCAAGTGAAACCACTTGTATTTCTTAGCTCTTTCATCACTCTATATGCAAGCTTCCATGTTTTTAGCTTATTTTTGAAATTGTCCTTTGTTAGATTGAGGTTCATATTCGCGTTGAACCTCGTCTCAATGGCAGTCCACACTTCTTTTTTGAATCCTCTTTCACCTTTTCTTCCAAGTTGTACTTGCTCAAGGAGCAAGTCTAGAAACTTGTGTTCCATCTCTTTTGTCCACATTATCTTCTTTGAGGAAGAAGATATTTGGCTCGTGTTACCGATTTCTTCCATTCTCATCATTAGTTCTGTGTATGCCATGTTGTAGATCAGCTAATCACAATGTACATATTGGTGTTAATGGTATAAACATATTGTTGTTAATGGTATAAACATATGACATGAAATATATTTATGGACATATAATTGTATCATTGTATTTGCATACATCTGTATAATATAGCAAATAAAAAACCAACATGTCCAATACTTCCACATACAAACAATCTTCATACATCAGTTTACTCAAATAAAACACATTGACCCATAAAAGTCCAATACCTCCAAATACAAACAAAAGAAAAAGGAAACCATCATGTATATCAAAGTATCTTCATACATCACTTTGGTCAAATAAAACACATTGACCCATAAAACTCCACTACTTCTAGGTAAAAACAAAAGAAAATGGAAACCATCATGTATATCAAAGTATCTTCTTACATCACTTTGGTGAAATAAAACACACTGACCCATAAAAGTCCAATACTTCCAGATAAAAACAAAAGAAAAAGGAAACCATCATGTAGTCTTGACCCATAAAAGAACAACTATTCTCGGGATCTGTACTCTTCCCACATTCTACTTGCTATATCATCTCGAAACTTTTCCCACTGGTCTCTATCATGCTAAGACAACCCATATGTCTCCAGCATTGGTACATCTATCCCATCACGATCATCTTCCTCTTCGGTACCAATTTCTGATGGAATGTCATCCTCTAACGTAATGTAGTTGTGTAGTATGCAACATGCTAATACAATATGGGCTTGTGTCATGATAGAATAATACATGGCATGCCTCAAGATTGGAAAACGCTGCTTCAGAATACCAAATGTACACTCTACTGAGTTTCTAAGAGAGGAGTGTTGGTGGTTGAAAAACTCTTGTTGAGAGTTTATTGGATTCTCTCTTGAAAACTCCTTCAGGTGGTAGCGTGTACACTGATAAGGAGCAAGAAATCCAGGTGCATTGGGATATCCAGCATCCACTAGAAAATATTTTCCTACATAAATAAAGTATATTATTAAAACTTGAAACATTGATTGTACCCTTGAGTATATTGTACGATATGATATAATCATCAATTCTACGGTCAGCCAATAATATGATAAGGATAAAAATCCATACAAAAAATTTGTAACAACACAAGAATTACCTTGAAGAACAGATCAAAATGGTCCTTCCCACTAATTTCAGGAGGAGTGTTTGGACTAGGTGGTACAAAGCAATCCTTGTGGAGTGCTAAGATAGCCCTCAACACCTTGTGGAAGTATCGGCTGATTGTCTCTCCTAAGTGCCCAAAGTTGTGGGCAATCTTGCGGTTCCTCAGATTGTGGCCAAGGGTGTGGAGGAACATCACGAGTTGTTCTTCTAAAGTCAAGTGTATCGTATCTGTCAAGCTTCCTTTCAGCCTTAGGATAGTAGCTAGACGAAAGAAGGCTCCCCTACTCATGTGAATCTGATCATGACAATCCACATCGTTGGAATGAATAACCATTCTATAAAAAGAATTTCCTTTTCTTATTCGTTTACCCATTTGTGCACTGCCTTCTCAGGCTACCACTACTTTGGCTATGGCAAGAAAAGCAAGAAGAGCTATGAGAAGATGAGAATATGTGGTCTCCATAGCTGCACGTCCTAGAACGTCAATATTCTCAATAGGATCCATCAGTGGCCTAAAATGTGGACAAACACAATGATTTGAGCGAGGAGATATCTAGTATGAAGCACAAAGATAAAGCGTATAGTAGTACATAATCACAAAGATATGCATCCATCCATGACATAAAGCACAAAATGTACTTATAGACAGGATCCCTACCAATCTCCATCATATATATGTATTATATATGTCCTCATTTGTCCATGATACACACCTTAAACCAATGGTATCATTTATGTTTTAGTTTCAACTCTGCCTTCTAGTAGATAAAATTCTTAAATGCTACCGAATATGTGTAACTTTTTAGATTATGTGTTAACACATTTAACACTGATTATGTGTAACTTTTTAGATTACATGTGTAACTTTTTAGAATTCAATTATAATCAATGTTAATCAATGTTAATAAGGAAAAGAACACACATATGCTGTCACAAATAGAGATGCTATGGATTTATTACCAGTCAAAGGATAACAGTAATAGCTAGTCCAAAGTTACATAGTAATTCTATTTCCCCTCACAGTCCAAAGTTACACATAATCAATGTTAACATTGATTATCAGTGTTAACACCGATAATCAGTGTTAACAGTGCTTCAGTGTTAACACTGTTAACACTGATTATAATCATTGTTAACTGTTAAGACTGTTAATCAATGTTAATAAGGAAAAGAACACCCATATGCTGCCACAAATAGAAATGCTATGGATTTATTACCATTCAAAGGATAACCAGTAGAGGAAAATAAGTCTGAAGACCCTAGTCTTCAGAGGAAAGGGCTCAGACAAATAATCAATGTATGAAGGTGGAATCATAAATTGGCTCAAAAGCAGGAACATCAATGGTTAGCTCAATAAAAGATTAATACATTATGATTTATTGGCTAAGACAATGAAAATCATAGCTTGTCCTTAATAACATCCTTTCACATAAAAGAAAACATATCTTTTGTTAAAATACATTGACATTATTATTTTCCCCAAATATTTGCCAGAATATATTTGAACATTGAATATGTCAGTGTTCACGATTATCAATTATGAACAATCTCATAATTGATCCAGTAAATGAGCACAAAATAACATGGAAAGATAGATTCTCAACAAATAAGGATAGACTAAAGTCTTAGTAAAAAGTGTATGAGATTATTATTTTCAATTTTTGCACTACTATATCTACTCAGGAGAAACAATCGAACTACAAATAGAATGAATTACATGCTGCCAACTCTCTCATAGAGATAATACAACAGTAATTAGAAGGGATAACCGTCCATCCAAATTCAAAGATTCAGATTTAATAAAGAAGAGTAACAAGAAAAGAATAGACTACAGATCAGAGAGGGCGATGTAATCATATGAATAGGAGACAATCTGCAACAGGGATATAATTAGATTGGCAATCATTCATCTGAAATAGCACCTAATGTGATATATCTCCATTGATACTATCATACCAGATATAGGAGAACCAATTGCTAAGCAATACACCTCTATCACACATATATATCAACTACATCATAAATAACATCATTATACATGATTATATATCAGAAGTAGTAAATCTCTATCACTATACGTCATAGCAAGACCATACTTCACAGCATATTCCATATTGACATATTAATTTAAAGAATCGAGATCTATATTATAGTGCATAGATTCTGATGATCAAATCTAATATAGTGATCTCTATTGGGTGGTCCCACAAAGCTATGTCCCACTTTTTGGCCAACTTTGACACAGAGATCACCATTTTGAGAAAAAACTTCACTTTCGAACACCTGTTGCTGCAAAACTATTAGGAATTTGAAGATGATGTAAACTAGAGTCTTTTAGATTTTTGTTTCTAGTTTTTAAATATATTTTAAAATTAAAAAAAATTATTTAAATTCATTTTTCCTTCTCCTTCTAAAAGTGGTTTGCGTGAAAAAACTATATTTTTAAGGAGGTACTGTCACTTGGATCAGCATAACTTTTTTTTAAAATACGATAATGATGTAATTCTTTTGAGATTATATTTTTAACTTCAATATCTAAAGGATGCAATTGGTTTTATTCATTTTGGATCAATATTTCATAGTTTATTAAGTTTTAAAGTGACAGTAACTGTAATCTAGACATAAGGTCACTTGGATCGCTCTAACTTGATCTGTGTCTATCAAAAATTTTATTTTTAGTTTTTAATAGAAAGGTAACACAAATACGCTTTTTCTACATATTTTTCATAAAAAAAAATTTATCATTTACTATTTTTCCCGAAGTCGTGAAGAGATAGGTTGTTGAATGACCAAACAACCTGTGTTTAGTTAAAGTAATATTTAAAAGTGATAATGAACTCAATATGTATTAAAATTATATTCATTAGAAAGCTTGTTCTGAAATAGCATCTTTTGACATCATTTGTTTGGAAAAATCATCTTGTTTAGTCCTTGTTTCAGGCCCCGGAAGACCATTTTTTTACAGTTAAGTTGTTTTCTAAGGGCAAATTTTTGTTTTTTTTGGCTTCATGCGAAGAGGGTCTTCGCACAAAGCCACCTGGGGGTCTTCATGCGAAGACCCCACGCACGAAGCCCCTGGAGTGAAAATTCTGGCCAAAAGCCATTGCTGAGATTTTTACCACAGGTACTTCGTACGAAGTACCCTAGTCGGCTAGTAAAATATTTTTTGTAAATTTTTTTTAAATGGTATAAAAGTAAAAAAAATTATTTCTATTTTACATCAAATTGCAATTAATAAATTCACATTTTCTATTATTGAAGGCATTTTTTGAAGGAGGATCCATATTTCTATTTGTTCAAAGACATAATTTTGAAGAGGAAAAATATTACTTTTGTAGTATTTTTTGAAGAAGGAATTTTTGTTGACGATCTTGTGGAAGACATTTTTTGGAGCTCAAAGAAATGGGGAACAAGAAGGGAAGACAAAGTAAATCTTCTAGAAAAAGGTCACCCGGTACTAAACAAAGAAATCGTGAAACTGCATTGACATATTATTATAAAACTAAAGAAGTTGAAAGACAAGCTGAAGTAGGAGGGTCAAGTCAAGTCGAAGAATTGTACATTGAAGAAGGGTCAGAATTACTCCCTAGAGAGGCTCAAACAATTGATGTTGGAGAAGGGTCAACATCACATGCTCCTACTAGTATGGATGAACTTTTAAATTTAGCTCAAAGTGTAAAGAAAAATATTAGTTATAGAAACTTAGATCATTTACTTACAATGAATGTGGACACTTTGAGATCACTTGCTAATGTTCAACAATTAAGTCTTGCTAAGAAGAGAACAATGAAAATGATAGCAAGAGAAATATTGGGCAAATTTGATAATTTTGAAACACTTGAACAAGCTCAATTGCTTTCACTTATACTTATAGACAAAAAGTTGAAAGGGGCATTAAAATTATTGGGTATAGACACATCATCAAAGAAGAGAAAAGTTGTTGACATGCAAACTGATATGATTGAAAATCTTAAGAAAGGTTTGAACCAGCTAGGGAAGCGATCTCGAACTATAGATAAGTCCATTACAAGAAAATTTATGTTGACATCCATTGTAGGTAACACTATGGGATGAAAAAGACAAATATCTTTAGTTTCATCTCACATTGGTTTTAATAGGAAAACAATATCATGATATGTTAATAAGAGAATACTTTTGGATGATAGTACCTTGGAAGGCAATTGGGCAATCATGTGTAGAGCTCCTCGTTCTGATAGGATTGATGAAGGAACAAAAAAATTGATCACATCATTTTGGAATGATAATACACGTCCTTTATCAAACACTAGAGATGTTATCAGACATAGAATTTCAGCTAATCAATATGAATATCATACGAGACATTGGTTGGACACAATAGGTCTAGTTTAGTCTAATAAGTCCTAAATTGGTCTAATATGAATATCCTAATTGGTCTTGGTATAGTTAGGTCTAGTTTAGTCTAATAAGTCCTAAATTTTGGTCGTAATAGGTCCTAATTGGTCTAGTTACCTGTCTAATTTGTCATAACAGGTCTAGATAGGTTTAGTTAGGTCTATTTGAACCTAATAGGTCCTAATACATCTAATTGGTCAGACTAATGTTGGTTAAAGACCTAATACCTGTCTAATTGATCCTAATAGGTCCTAGTTAGGTCTACTTGGTCCTAATAGGTCTAGTTAGGTCAGAAGTAGAGAAACAACTTAGATGTATACCTTATTTCCTAATATGACCTAATGTGACCTATTAGGACAAGTAATATGACCTAGAGTGTCTTAAGGGGTCGTGGGTAATGTAAGTGGTCCTTGATTGTCTTAAGGGGTCGTAGGTAAGATAAGAGGTCCTAAGGAGTCTAATTAGGTCCTAATTAGTTCTCATAGGTCTAATTGGGTCTAATTAGGTAGATAATTAGGTCCTAAATTTTGTTCCTAATAGGTCCTAATTGGTCTTGGTACAGTTAGGTCTAGTTCAGTCTAATAAGTCCTAAATTTTGGTCATAATAGGTCCTAATTGGTCTAGTTACCTGTCTAATTTGTCATAACAGGTCTAGATAGGTTTAGTTAGGTCTATTTGGACCTAATAGGTCCTAATACATCTAATTGGTCAGACTAATGTTGGTTAAAGACCTAATACCTATCTAATTGATCCTAATAGGTCCTAGTTAGGTTTACTTGGTCTTAATAGGTCTAGTTAGGTATTTAAGTAGAGAAACGACTTAGACATGTACCTTATTTCCTAATATGACCTAATGTGACCTATTAGGACCTGATATGACCTAGAGTTTCTTAAGGGGTCGTGGGTAATGTAAGTGGTCCTTGATTTTCTTAAGGGGTCATGGGTAACATAAAAGGTCCTAAGGGGTCCTAGGTTACATTAATGGATCCTCGTATATATATAATGGGTCTTTAGGATCTGAATAGGTCATATATATGTCTTTCTTAAAATATTGTAAGGGATGTATAATGGTCCTAGACTACATCTTAAGGGGTCGTGGGTAACAATGAGTCCTATATATGTGTCTTAAGGGGTCGGGGGTAACATAAGAGGTCCTAATGGGTCCTACGTTTCATTAGTGGATGATCCTTGTATGATATTAATTAAATCTAAGATGTACATAAATGTGTCCTAAGACAACCTAAGATATGTTAATGGGTCTTGATGATCTGAATGGGTCATAGATGTCTTAAAATGTCATAAGGGATGTATAATGGTCCAACAATGTTAATAGGTCATAGACGCATGATAAACTTGGTTTAAGGTATCTTAGGTTACATTAATTGATACTAGTATGTCTTAAGGGTTCTTGCGGGCAACAATGGGTTCACATATGTATTAACAGAAGCTAAGATAGATGAATGTGTCATAGGATATTTTAATATATAATAATGGTTCGTATGGGTCTTAAGGGGTCCTATGTGTCAAGTAAGATGTCCTAATATGTATTATAAGATCTTGAGATTCATAAAGGATCCGAAGTGTCTTAATATGTCGTAAGAGAGGAATAAGGGTCCTAGAAACTTATTGTACTACAATTTTTTAACGTTTTCTAACATACTACTAGATCATTTTCAAAAATTGAACTACAATTTTCTAAGATTTTTACAAACTAAAAATTATAAATAAAACAAATAGCTAACTTTAATAAGTTTACTAAAAATGCGTGTACATACATGTGAGAGAGAGAGAGAGAGATAAATTCTTAATAATTACAACTTTAAACTTAAAATTTAGCATTTTCTAACTCCAATCTTAATGTTTCTAACATTTTCTAACATTTCTACTATGGTTTCTAATGTTTTATAAATATTTTCTAACAGGTGCTAACAAACTACTACAATTTTCTAACATTTTCTAACATATTATAACATTTATATACTACGATTTCTAATATTTCTATTATTTTCTAATATTTAATTACGATTTTCTAACATTCTATTATTAATTTCTAACATATTACAAATTTCTAACATTTATACAAATTAAAAATTATTTAAAACAAATAACTAGTTGAAATAAATACAAAACATATTATTTACAATAAAAAATGAGAAAAATGTGTGTACCTAATACTACTAGGAAACTGAAGAGGTCGACGAAGCTCGGGAGGCGCTGGTGTGCTGGCGTGGTGATGTAGTTCGCTCCAAGCCTAGGGGTCCACAAATCGCTATAGTGAAAATGATAGTAAAAAAATGAAACGCCAAAAATTTATAAAAAAATCCGGCCCTAAATGGCTTCGTGCGAAGTATATACTTCACACAAAGCCGCGCAGGGGTCTTCGTGCGAAGTATCTCGAGGACTTTGGGCGAAGTGTGTACTTCACATGAAGGCAGGAAAAAAAAATTATTTGACGATTTCGCGATTTCCTTCGTCCCTAAAAGTGGGATATAGCTTCGTGAGTTAACCCTATTAAGCCTAATCTCCACTACACATTCCAATTTCAAGATTTAGATAAAATAAGTATGCTTTGGAACTTGATAATAATGTCAAAACCCATCCCATAGACACTGGAATTTGAACAAGAAAAAGCACTTCTCATTGCAATTATATATATGTGTGTGTGTACTTTTTATTATAAAAAAAAAAATCTATTAATACTAATCATAACTGCTCTGCTGTAACCAAAGAGAACAGAGAACTGGAAGAACTAGTTCCCAAAATGTTTCAGATTAAAGAGCATCAACGTCAAACAAGCATATCAGAATACAATAAAACTAAAGGAAAAAGATGAATAGACTGAATAGCAGCAGATTAACTCACATCATCTAGAATCAAATCTAGCAATCTACTAAACTCCACTCATTAAAGAATGAAATTAAGAAAACAAATATGCGAGTAAAAGTCATGTAGTAGATTTTGAAATTATCTTTTGGAACACACTCTATCATCCATCATCAGAATGAAACAGATCTTAATGGATGATGGAATGCAATCCAAAATGAAAATTTTCTCTATAGTCTCTCTAAAAGCTTTGTTCTTTTGATCATATATATGCTAAATGGGTGTCAAAGATTCAACAATGGTCTCTTATAACTGTTGTGAGGTTTTCACACCATCGCCCCAAAGAATTTGGGGACCCCCATTATTTTTGAGCAAAGCCTTGACAATTTTCCTAGATCCGGGTATTTGGGTGCCTTAGTGAATTTTGGTAGATCCAGAGGTTTTGAAACAAAAATTTTACACCTTGGATGTTTTTGAAGCGCTTGGGAGGGTATAGCTTGTTTTCATCTTGCGCGGAAACTTGGTTTTTCTAAAACGATTGATTTTGTCTCTAGGCCAAGTGAAATTCGATGAGGAAATTTTATTTTAATATCTGGCGGGATAAAATTGCAAATTTTGGACTTAGATGAATTTTGAAAATTGATGAAATTGAATAACTTGAGATTTTCAAAATTTAATTGTGAAATTGGATATTTTTGGGAAAATCTTGTAAATGGTTGGTGGAGAAAAATGGAAATTAAATAAAAATTTAAAATTAAATGGCCAAATTTGAAATTAATTGCCAAATGGAAATTAAATTGCAAAATGATTTTTGGGTTGCAAAATAATAAAAATTAATTTTGGTTGTCATGATTAAATGCATTAAAATCATATTTTTTGGGCTAAGTGTTTGTAATTTAGAAATTTAAATTGGCCCCCTTTGTGTGTTAAATTCGATGTATTTTAAGGCCTAAGAGGTGTGAAATTCAAGGCAAGTTATTGGGTCCACAATGGGGAAGGTTTAAAGCTATATTGGAGGCCTAAATGACCTTTTTTCAAAATTTTAATTTTAGGGCCTATGATAATTTCGGATTTGGCTAATTTAAACCAATTATTTTGCACTAGGCTGGCCCAATTTTAAATTAAAATTAAATCCCCTAGGGCTGTGCAATTTATTTCATTTAATTCATATTAAACTTGGCAATTTTAATTAATTTTTTTCCTTCTTCCTACAAAGTCGGCCCTGCTTTTTTTGGAGGCAAAATTTGGTATATAAGGGGAGCTCTCCCCCACTTCATTTCATCATATCATTCACTTCTCTCCCTTTCTCTTGGCAGTGAATTTGAAGAGTAGATTTGAGCAAGAGGGGCAGCGAAAATCTTCTTGGCTGGAGTTGCAAAATTGTTGGGAAGGCAGCAAAAAAAAAAAAAATTCGGGGCATTAAAGGAGCAACATACTCGTAAATTTGGGCAAAGGAGGCAGCAAATTAGAGCAGGGGCAGATTTGCAAAAATCAGATTTGAGGGGCAAACTTGCGAAAATCATCGAAGGAGCTACAAATTTGTCAAAGGCTGTTATTTGAGGGCGGATTTGCAAAATTTTTGGTGAGTAGATTGCACTTTTTTTTTTTTTGATCTTCTTCTTCTTTGGTGGAAAAGTGATTATTTGGTGTAGAAAAAGAAAATTTTTGATTTTGAGTAAAGGCTGGTTGATAAAGAAAAAAATTTTCCTTGTTCTTACTTGGTTCTTCCCTCCATTTCTTGCTTGCATCATCCATCCATCACTTCATCATCTCATCTAGGGCTTGAAGTTGGGAGATATAAGTGTAGTTTCTGTTTAAGATTTGGAGAAAGGAGATATAAGTGGTAGTCCCACCCCTAGGAACAAAGTTGGGAGATATAAGTGTAGTCCATCTCATAAGTTTTCAAAGAGGCAGAAATAAGTGGTAGTCCCATCCCTAGGCAGAGAGGCAGAGATAAGTGTAGTGTGATAGGCATTGGCGAGATAGAAATATGCTAGTCCATCCCTAGGACTGGAGGGCCAGAGATAAGTGTAGTCCCACCTCACTTTAGAAAGAAGGGGTAGAAATAAGGGCTAGGATGGCGGATGCTAGTGCAAGCAAGAACCCAAAGGGATTGTATACCAAGAAAGACATGATGCCCAAGACCACCTTCTTCTCAAAATTGAAGCGAGTCGGTGACACCAACATCGGTACAGTGGATATGATACAGTTGAGAGATAGGTTGAAAGGAGGCCAGTCCTCTATGGCAAAGAAGATCAGCAAGTGTGGAATTGTACAAGCTGTCGCCTTCCCTCCTACCTTGCCTTGTCCAAAGTTGGTGATGGAGTGTGCATCTCGGTTTTATATTGTGACTAAGTCCATCATCTTTGATGAAGGAAAGAGGAGGTTGGCTAACATCAGTGGGCAGGTGATAGAAGAAGTGTTCAATATACCCCAGTAGAAGGGCATGATAGTAATGTTGATGGATCAAGCGGCTAGGTTCTTTCAAGATAGTCAGGATGCCTACCTTGCTCTACTAAAGCAGAATTGGTTGCACGAAGGCAAGAAGGGAGTCACTAAGTTTTCAAGGCTCACCAAGTCAAATTTCAAACCAAAGTATGGCGATCTTATTGTGTTTCTCAACCGAGTCATGGTCTCCGCTCAAGGTACACAATTTGATCCTTGGATGTATTATTTTATTGAAGGAATTGAGAATGGTAAAGAAAGTTTGATTGGGCTAGGATCATTAGCGTGAATTTAGAGTTGCAACTTAGGATAATGCAAAATCAGAAGCGATTCTACATGGGGTCCTACCTCTTCTATTTGATTGCAAGGTTGTTGGTGATGCTTTGCTAGTCGAATCAAATCCAATTTTGGGGAGATGCACTACACCACTATGGTTGAGACAGATGCTTATGCCAAGGGGTGAAGTTGTGGCAGTCTGAACAGTTGAGGACATTCAGGGGTTAACCAAAAAGGAAAACATTAGCTAGTAGGAAATCGATGAACTTAACAATTATTTCAAATCAAGTAATGGGTGGATTGTGGGCCGCTTAGGGAGGTATGGCCAGGGCAGGTGCCCCCAGAACCCAAGAGTATTGAAGCAGGGGGGGTGCATGCAAACCAAATTCGAATAGGAAGGTTAAAGGAAGGCAAGGATAATGGAGGAAGGTGAGATGAAAGGTTGAAAGGGGGTTAAGTTCGATTTCAAGGAGGTGGCCAAGAGCAAGGCTCTCAAATTGCAAGAAGGTTCACATCTAGCAAGCCACCGAGGCCAAGGCAAGATTACCCCAAGTGCATAGAGACCTCACCCTTTCAAGGTCAAGACATCAAGTAAAAGCAAGTTCAAGTGGTGATGAGAAAGTTTCTAAGGACGAGCTCAAGCATCCAAGGCTTCACCTCATCTCAAGGATTAAATAAATTTATAAGATAAGGTTGATGAGGTGGCAATTTCATGTGCATGCAATCAAATCATGCCAAGTGTCCTATGTTCTCATTGATTGATAGATTATTGTAATTTTCTCGTTGGCCCACAAAGTTGGTGCCCTCATGTAATTGGTTGAAATATGGTAACCCTAATTAGGGTTTGTAAGATTTAATCTTGGCCCTTGATTTTGCCTCTTAATCTTGGCCACTCGTAATTTTGAGCCTCTATATAAGGCCATTTATTCTCATTTGTAAAAGGGAGTTATGTTGGAGAATTGTTGCCAACATACTATCAAAATTGTTCTCTATTCATTGTTGTGGTTTGCATGGTGGATATACATGATCATTTTGGTTTATTGCATGTTTCTTCTCATCTCTCAAATTAAAGTAGGATTTTATTTCATGTTGTTAGAGTAGAAGTAGATGGCTAGTTGTATGGTGATGTTGGTAAATGTTTGATAGGGATCTAGTATACTAGGCCACTAGCATCTTAGTGGCTTGTTAAGGAGCCTTGTGTGGTAATCTAGTCTCATTCCCCTTGAATCATTGCACCTATGGAGGTAACGCCACTGGCAAGCTTTCATTAGGTTGATCCCCATCCATTTGTCAATCTTTCTATTCCATAGGAGTAGTAGTAAAGCAAGAAGTAGTTTAGTAGTTAGAGTTTTGAAGAGCAAAGTTGGAAGTGATATAAAAGGAAGAAAATCATTTGAGTATACATTGCAAAGCTAGATCCTATCATCATCATAATGAGAATTTGACATCCTGGAGTGAACAACGTAAGCCCGCCTATGTGATTAACCAGCAAATCACATTAATATAACTGAGCTAGTATCCACAAGTGTAAGGAACCTTGGAGTTTTCTCATGTTCTTCATGAGTATTTACTTTTCAAGAGAGGGTTGAGTGTTTGGTATTCTATATCAAGTATTCAATTGCTATATGTTATGTAGCGGTACAAAACTGACATCAACAATAACCACAAGCTACATGGCCCTAGTAGGAGGGGAAGGTTGCTAACAAATCTAACATCAAAATTTGCACATGGACCCTAAGTGTTAACGTGTTAAGCATTAGGGTTAAGACATTTGTAAATTCTATAATTTTATTTTCTATTCAGGTCGTTATGTGATAGTTAAACTATATTTCTGCCTATAAAATAAATGTAAACATCTCTTCAGTATAGATTTATTTACAATATTAAAATATATAATTATTGTCCCTCTTGGGCCTAACAGTGATATCAGAGGAAGGGAAAGAAAATGATTGTTGCAGATCTGCGATTGGGAGTGATGCCAGTTCATCTATAAATAAAATTTGCAGCATTGTATAGAGTTCGACAGAGGTTGGAGACATCATCACATAAATCAAGATTGTTCTTTTACAAATGGCCACCAAGATGAATTAGTTTTCATTCACTATGAAATAGATGGATATGATGGAGCAATAGGAAGCCATGCAATGAAAAATTGGGAGCCTATCCTAATCACTAAAAATAGTATTGTTCTTAATGGACATTCTATCCCAAGGCTTCAACAGGAGTATGCTTACACCAATAAGAATACTGAATCCAAGCCAAAGAAACAAAAAAATACTATTTGGATAACCGAGAAGTTTGAAAGCATACAACCTGCAATAGATCAGATCAAAGATGATGTTGAACAATCAGTAATGCCAAAAGATCTGAAAAAGCATAAGTGTAATCTTGTCTTGAGGATACCACTGAAGAGGGATGAGAATGGTAAATAACTCCTACACAAAGCTAAAGACAATTATTTTCTAATGAGTCCTTAGGAGACATAAATGTGTAAAAAGGAAATTGAGGATTTATTAGCACTTGATTTAATCTCTCCATCTTCATCACCATTTTCATGCCATGCGATGTATGTTCCCAAATTTGATGAAAATGACAATCAACTCATTGAAAAGAGACTGGTAGTAAATTACAAGCCTTTAAACAACTATTTACAAGATAATCAACATCCTCTACTAGGCAGAGATTATATTTGGCAAACTATTCAGGGAAGTCATATTTATTCAAAATTTGATCTAAGGAAAGGTTTTGGCAGATTGTTGTTCACCCAGATGACAGGTACAAAACAAGATTCTCTATACCACAAGGCTTGTATGCACTAGTGCATTTGACCACAAATTTCGACCAAAATTTTTGACCAAAGTGCAAAATGGTTTTACTTGGTCGCATTATAAAGGATAAATTTTGTTTTTTTTTACTTTTATGCCCGTGTTGGTCGAAATTTTGACCAACTATGGGTTGGTCAAAATTTCAACCAACACGGGCATAAAAGTTTTTAAAAAAAGAAAATGCATCTCCATTTCATTTTATGTTGTGCGCGCGCGAAGATCATATACGAACGGAGTGAAGCTGGGAGGGAAGATTGCAATTTACTACCTTTCTACCACTGTTCTTCACTATCAACAATTCCGAGTATGTTCTCTGCTTTTTGTTTTCCTGTGAATTGTAATGACAGTGATCTCCACATTGTGAAACATTAGCAGTTCATGTTGCCACTGGTGTTTCATTTTGCTTTGTCAACTAGATAACAGTAACCTTTGGTGTTTCATTTTGCTTTGTGAAAAATTAGCAGTTCGTGTTGCCACTGATGATGGTCCTTCTAACCTTATGGCCCTTCTAACCTTTTCTTTAGCCATCCCTAGGCTTCACCAGGAGATTATCGATGATGCTAGCCGAAGGTTCTATAAATCGCGCTAGAACTATAGAGTTCTAGCGCGATTTATAGAACCTTCGGCTAGCATTGAATGAACCAAATGGGTGGATGAATCAGTAATTTATAGAACACAGTTCAAACCATTGAATGAATCAAATGGTTTATGCAGATTATGGGAAAACGTTGTGATCACAGTGAAGAGCAGTGGTAGAAAGGTAGTGTTAATGGTGGCTCGGTATAACAGTGGGTGAACCGACCACATAAGTCATATATTTTATGCTGGGAAACATTCTAATATGTTGATTTGATGGTGTTCCAATGACCAATTTGACACAGAAGTGTTGACAAGGACACAAAGATTGATAAAGCCCTAAGTTTCAAGGGTTTGGGGTCCCAATTTGGGGGTTTGGTATCTGCAGAGCACTGGAGTCTAATTGCTTCAGGATTTGGGCAATTTAGGACATAAATAGGCACTATCTAGGAGTTTAGGTGTATAAGAGGTCATTAATTTTCACTTCCTTTATTATTTGAGCATTTTCATGTGTTAAAAATAGGGTATCAGTCATACTTACCAGTGTTTGTCCAAAATAACAATATAGAAGCTTTTGGTATGTTGTAGAGTCTTGTAAAAGGTAACTATAAATGTGGTTATCTCATTAAGTGCTTTGAGAAAAGAAAGAGTTATTTTCATTACAAATTTGCAGCATGGCCAATAGGCAAGGTATTGGGCTTTGGGGTCCAATTTGTGAAAACTTTGTGAAGTGGGATCATAGGTTGTGTTGGGATATTGTAACCAAGCAAAGTGAAGACAATAAACTCAATTTCATCTTTTAGGGACCCTTTGAGATTGCCTTGAGAATTCAGGCTCTTGAGCATTATAGGTTTGGGTAGGCTACAGTGCCTATACCTCTTAAATTTCTAAAACTTATTGTGAATTGCAGTCATAGACTCCCTAGATCATCATGGAATTCTGTAATTCAAATAGTTCATTGCCTTGTCTATGTTATTTCTTTCTATCATTTGTAATTAGGATTGCCTCATCTTTTATTGGTAAAAACTTATCAAATAGTTATATTCCTTGTATATTCTATTGCTTTCTATTAATGCTTCAATATATATTTTCCTAGAAACCTTATCTTTTTCAAAAGAACCCATTTTAGGCTTTTGTAGACATGCATGAAAAATGTGATAATATAGACGGACAATGAACTATTTGAAAAATTACCTCAATGAAATGTGGTCTCATGTTTCTTAATTTGTCCCGAGAGCAGTTCAGAAAGATACTACTCATAGTTCATAGAATTAACTTATCTCGAAGAGAAATATCAATACTAGAAGTATACCTATTTTTTTTTAATCAATATAATTTCATGAATTAATGACTATGAATGAAATTCATGAACTTTATAAAGTACTTATCTCTTTATGTTAATTCTAATGGAGACACTTTATGTTTCCTAGAAATCTCTCCAAAGATGCACTCAAGTCTAAACTGTTAGTTGCTCCAAAGAATGATGTCAAATTGTACCATAAAAGCCAAGAACATTCATGAACATCTCTCTAGTCCACTAGAAGAAATTACCTCCACATTGAAGAACCAAATCGCAATCTACATAGACTCTTTCTCTTTGAGAGATGTCTCAGTTTTTCTCTATAAATCCTGGATGCTACAATCACTTTCACAAATTCCTTGAAAAATTTTCTAATGCATTGTTCAGTTAAGAAGAATGAGCCTTGAGAATATCGGTAGCCTCTGCATGAACTAATGCTTTATTTCCACCAAAGAACACTAAGGGGATTTTTAACAAAGGTTATAGTTGTATGTGCCTTTCTCAATATGTACAAAAATGAAGAGAAAAACCAAGCACGTGAGCTGCTTCACACATAGTTATGGGTTTTTCTATGATTGACATCTTCTTCAAATGGAACCTTCTCCCCTTTATAACATCCAATACGAAGGAGAAGTTACTCCTCTTCCTCATGTCTATTAAGAGTCACAACCCTTCACAATTACCACTTTTTGAAACAACACAACCCTTCATAATTTTCATTTTTTGAGAAGGTCACAAGCTTTCTTCTTTTTATTTCTTTCTTCTTTCATTAATCCTCTCTTGTTTTATATCCTCCATTCCCTCTTCTCCATAAATATGGATCCCTCTCTGAATTAAGTACTATGTCATATTCTTATTGCCTGATAATTCAAACTAAATCTCCTTTTTCTACTATTACCCTATTTCCACATCTAATTTCGTCTCAAATATTATAATTCTTATTTTATCTTCTTTTATTTCTGCCATAATTGTGTTGTGGACCCGCTCTAACTTGAGAATGCATTTTCCCTTGTATTCCTCTTCCATTCAACACCTATTTGTGCTTGCATATTTTGAGGAGACACATCTCTTTGGAAAGATACACCCATTTAAAGGGGTCATATCTCGTCATTGTTGTCTTGTTGATTAGATCTGCACTTCTCATTCTTGATTAAAAAAATTGCCCCCTTTCAAATGAAGTTGCCTTCTCCCTTTTATACCTCATAGTTTGAGGGATTCACAACTTTTCCTCTCATGCCTTTTGACCATTCATTAACTTAATTTTAATTAAATTTATGTTAAATTTTATTTTTATTTTTTGTATTTTAATTTTGTTATTATTATTATTTAATATTAAATCCTATTTCAGAAAGTGGACATTACAATTAGTGAGACCATGTATCAAACATTTTGTTATCCTTAAATTATGTAGATAGTCTGAGTATTCTTACCAAACGAAAACAAGTCTTCCCCAATCCAACTTGAAACAATTTTTGGAAGCTACATCATATTTTGTGAAATGTTCAGTGCAGTCAATATGTTATAATGCTTCTTTCCTCCATGAATATGAACATAGGTGTTCCAGAAGTGATTTGTGAACCTCTGACACAAAAACTTTGAATTTAAAGGCCCCATAGGATTCTGGATCACCTAACTGAAATTTTTCCGTGTTTAGCAATTGTGGAGAGCATAGGATTTATCAATGTAATAGAGAATAATTATAATCTAACTTTATATTTACATATTTATCAATGTATATAGTAATATCAATTATTGATATTGATATGTATGTATATATATAATAAATTATTTCATAATAATCATATAGTCAATATTATTTATCTAATCGATGTTACAAACATCAACACTCCAATATTATTTACTTGCAAATATGGACCTCAAAAATATCAAAATATAATATGAGAATGGGAAAATTTGATTCGCTTGAATTTTGAAATCTTCACGTAGTTTGATCTGAAAATAGATTTAATTTACTAAACTATTCAAAACTTTCATCAAATTCAAAATTTTCTGTGTTGTGAAATGTGCTAACTTTTTAGTTTGAGTTTTTTCCCTTCATTTTAATTAATCAATTTAACTTAATTATTCTTTAAGCAATGATAGAGGTAAAAATGGTGTGATTTCTAATAAAAGTTAGTCATAATTTAGATAATGTGTGGTTCTATTTATACAAATTTATACATTGGGTTTGTAAGTTTTTGAATAAACTGTAAACCCTTGTTTGCATAGTCATGGCCAATATAGAAAATTTTGTTTTGACCAAAACCCAAAAACTGACAGGATCTTCCTTCTCAAATGAGGAAAGCCTCAATTCATTGATTCCCTCAACTAATATAATTGTCTCTTTTCCGCTCCCTATAGTCCTAAAGAAATGAAAGCTATGAATTAAGCTTCTCAATTTAAGCTCTAGTTTCTACATCCTTATCCTTTGAAATATTATATATATTATTGCCAATTGTGTGATCTATGACTCAATGGAGTCAATCTCATCCTTTATGCTTTTTTGAAAAACTAGGTCATTTCAAGAAAAATTGATAGAACACATACTTAACTTCATTAGCACATTCCTTAAATAATTTCAAGTGATGCTAAAATATATCAATTGTGTGCATTTTCATACTAATTAAAGGCTTCTACCTTTCTCTTATCTTTTATCTTACTTAAGGCATCCCACTCTTCTTTATTCTCAATGAGAGAGGAATGATCCTTGAAGGAACCTATCGAAAGCTTCAATTTTTGTTTTAGAAGCAATGAGGAATCAATGTTTACCACTTAAATTCATCACTTGTCTTAGTAGTGTCTTGAACCTTCTTAGTATTTTCCTCTTCCTCTTTCTCATTAAGCACTATAGTTTTCTCTAAAGGAACAATGTCCTATTCTTTGTTTCTAGTTGTGTTCCTTGAAGGAGGGACACCTATTTCACTTTGATCTTCTGCACCACTACTCTTTGGATGAGCAGTTTTCTTATCCTTCTTATCACTCTTCTTTGTTGTATCCCTCTCAATCATAGGAGCATCAAAGGAAAATATATATATGTCTTGTGTGGATGCATAAGGTATATCCTAAAAATTAATATCATCTATAAGTGCTTATTACATAGGAACAAATTCAACCTTCTTCATCTCCTCTACTATTTTAGTAGTCATCTTTTTAGTTTGTTTCTTTTTCCTCTCTTTCTCTTCTTTGTCCATTCCCATGATGGTATTCACCCATTTTTTGGGGCTGGAACTCTTATGCCTATATTTGAGACAATTGGACTCTTTCCTCATTTGAGAAGGAAGACCCAAAAAATGAGGACCCCCTCTTTTCACTTGGCAGTATTGTGAGGTTTTCACACCATCACCCCCATTTCAAATGGGGACCCCCTCTTTTCGCTTTGGCAGTATGAGTAGTGGTCTTAGTTGGTACCAATTTTCAAGTCTCCAAGTTTGAGAGATGAGTTTGAGAAACTTTGCCTCATTTACGAGTCAAGAGCCGGACCTTGAAATGTGAAGAGGAGAGCAAGATCTAGTGTTTGAGACTTGAGAGGTAAAGAGAAAGTAGGATGCACCATCAATGGTGACGGTGCATGAAAGTTGTTATGAGAAACAAATCCAAATGGCATTGATATGGGTGTGAATTCAAGTCTGAATTAGATTGTGAACAAGGTATGAAATTGAGGTGAGAATGAGTAAGATCCAAGTATGATAAATGGACAAGTATGAATGTCAACATTCAGTTCAGGAATGAATCCCACTGAAAATGGAGGCAAAGAGAGTTATCACGGACCTAATTTCAATGAGGAATGACCAAGCAGAGTTTAGCTTTGGATGAGCTATGCCAATAAAGTAACTCCCATTACAACCACTTTGTAGCTCATTCAATAATAAATAGAGGCCACATACATTTCTTTTTAAATAGTGGCTATTAAATATATCATGTTGGTAGACCTGATGTTAAAATACATTTTGTATACAGGCATTTATTGCTTATGTTAATGATGTAATAAGACCCCATTAGTTATGCCAATAAAGCAACTCCCATTACAACCACTTTATAGCTCATTCAATAATAAATAGAGACCACATACCTTGAAGTGTGTGCCATCCAATTCTCTCAAACTTGATGAATCTGTTCTTTCAACATTTGTAGCATAGCAAGGAATCCATAGGAAGTGTATGTTGATTTAGAGAGAGGAAACCCAAAGAAATAAAGTTGGTATCTAAAAGGGAAGAAATATGTTGTGGACCTGTCGTCTGAGGAACAATTGCAACACAGATGAATTGTGGTAGAAGGCATGGGTAAAACGTGATTGGGTATGGATAAACAATACCAATAGTTTACTATCCAGATGAAGAATTATCTGATACATCTAAAAAATAAATTGGATTATGGAAGCTCTGAAGATTGCTTTATGGAGATTTAGAATTTAGCAAGCATTTTTCTAGCATCTCTTTTGTGCATTTTCATCATGAAGGTAACAATGCAAATAATGCCTTAGCTAACGTGAGGATTCTCCAAGACCATCTCTTTTTTCTTCAATGATGATGTGGAATCATGAACTTTGTTAGGAAGCATTCTACTGGATGATAAGTCACCTTGATTACTTTAAAGAGTATCAACTTGTCATTCCCAATGGTAGTTGTCTCTTAATCATTGGTTTGTTATATTTTGATGTGACCCTTTGTTTTATCCTTGGTGTATGTTGGTATTGAAGGCATTTGTATTGATGAGAGCTATTTATTTTGGTCGCTGCTATGTTCTCACATATGTCATTGCTCTATTTCTCATGGTATTCTAGGTTTTGAGTTATCTTGCTTGTTTGATGCTTTAGTATGTTTCCTAGTGTCTAAATTTTGGTTATGTATAAGGCAATTTAGTTATTCCCTTGTGTTCCATTTATGGGTACTAAGGGCTTCCCTTTGGTAACAAGAGACTTGTTCATGTTTATCTACAGGTTGCAAACAAATCATCCTTCTTCCACCAACGAGTCATTCCATTCAAGAAAGACCATGTTTGACAATATCAATGCACAAAAAAATAGGGAGACAATTGCTAGACTATGGTCTAACTTAAAAAGAAAGGGTGATGGAAAATGTTATTGTCCTTGCAAACTTTGTAAGGGCTTAAAGACTCAAAGATATCTAATCAAAATAGCTGAGGAACATTGTAGGCAACATGGTCACATTGAAGGGGGAAATGAATTTCGTCCATTGGTATGTATTTTAATATTTTATAAAATACATAAGACATGATTTGATGATGACAACATGGTCATGGTTAATATAAGGTCATCATTTTCATATAGGTCAACGTCCCTCAGTTTCATGTTATGGACCATGACAATCTAGAGAATGTGGATTTCCAAATGAGGGAACATGGAGGTGTGAATATAGAAGTAGAAGGTAATGATATCTTGGAAGAAGACCACGATGATGAAGAAGATCAAGATGATCACGATGATCAAGATGATGATGATGTTGATGCAGAGCTTGATGTACCTATACTTGAGAAGGCACACGAGCCCCTATATGAAGGCTCCGAAACAACTCTTCTTGCCGTTGTATTGTTGTTGGTGAACTTGAAGGTTATGAATGGTTTATCCAACATAGCAATGACACGTATGTTAAGGTATGTCATCTTTTTTCATTATTTTAGTCGTAATTTCCTTACAATTAATATTAGGTGAATCGTGTAGCAATTAATATTCTTTAAATTAACAAATTATATTTTTGGTTGTAGGTTGATAGGTGAGTGTTTGTTACCACCATCAAACATTCTACCTCGCTCATACTGAGAATTATCTGCCATTATGAAAGATATTGGAATGGAATATCAAACAATACATGCATGTCCGAATGATCATATTATATATTATAAACAGCATGAATTTGCAACAGAATGCCCTATTTGTCATATTAGTAGATATCAATCAGATCGAATAACTAAAAAGGTGCCTCGCAAGGTTCTTCGACATATTCCCATTATTCCACGTTTGCAACGATTATTCAAGTGCAATAGCTTGGCACAATTTATGGATTACCATGCACGCAATAGAAGTCAGGATGGCATTATGCGAATGTCTACAGATGGCTCGGCATTTAAGGAAATAGAAGAAAAATGGCCACACTTTAAAGAAGAACCTCGTAATCTCAAGCTTTCATTGGCAGCGGACAGTGTCAATCCGTTTGGAGAGATGAGATCTACTTACTCGGTGTGGCATGTTTTTTGTTATCAACAATAACATTCCTCCTTGGTTGTCCATAAAGAGGGAGCACATAATGTTGTCACTGATTGTTCCAGGTATTTTTTGATTTAATGGTCATCTAAATTAATTTATTATTAATAATCCATCAAAATGGTCATAATAATTATGTAATGTTTTTGTTTATTCAACTAGGTAAGTACCAAGTTAAAGATATCAATGTATATATTGAGCCCCTTATCGACGAGTTGATGGTGTTATGGAATGGGGTCACTATGTATGACATCTCTAGACCAATAGGACAAAGACAATTTCAATTTCATGCAATGCTTGTATGGACAATACATGATGCCCCTAGGCTAACACATTTTTGTGGTATGTTCTCTTCTTAACATCTCTCTTTGGTATGTTATAGTGCTAACACAAAGTTAACACATTTAATCCAATTATACATGATCTTGTAGGTCTTCAGACAAAGGGAAAATTTGCATGTCCAGTTTGTGGTCCAAAGACAAAATCTCGCCATTCAAAAAGTTTGAGAAAGCAAGTGTTCGATGAGAATAGACACTTTCTCCACAGAAATTATAAGTACCGAATTACTAAAAAACATCTTTTCAATGGGAAAGAAGAGACTACATCAAAGCCACGGAGAATGACACCTCGCCTATGGAAGTTGGCATACAATAAAATAAATCGTCGAGGTAATGTCATTCCATCTGATGGGTTTTGTTTCAAATTTATATTTTGATATTGTGTTTTGTTTACTGATGATGTAATTGATGCTTGTGAAGGTCGTCAAGGCATCAATGACCAACTTCCAAAAGGACTAAAAAGTTATCCTATGCAATTTAATAGGTTGTCGTACTACGAGCAACTTCCAATCGTGCATTTGTTTGATCCTATGCATATTGGAAAGAATGTAACAGAGACATTATGGAAAATATTGGATGGAAGGCGTGACAAAAACCAAATTATCAAAATTTGTAGTGACATTGAAGAATCCAACTATGCAATGAAAAATTTTATTCGATCAAATAACAAAGGAGACCAGATTGATACAAGTGCCCTTCCATGGTTATTGTCGGAGCAGCAAAGCAATGCTATAAAAGAAATTATAAAAAAAAATACGATTTCCCACAGGATTTGCTACGAACATAAATGATCTCATATCAAAGAAAAGTGAATTTGGGCCAGGGATGAAAACACACAATTGGCATATATTTATTAAGGTAATTCATATTATTTTGTATTCACTATATATTTGTATATTGCATGTGGTTTTCATTGCATTCTTTTATAAAATATTGACAAGATCATTTTACAAATATTACAATACGTTCTACCTCTATCTCTCCCACACCACTTTGCCAATGGTGTCAAACAAGTTATATATGATCTTGGAAAATACATGAGGTGGTTGTCATCTAAAGAAATCAATAAAGAAGATATAAAATACTGGAAGAGAAAAATTCCTCTTCTTATGTGTGAAATGCAAAAGTGTCTACCTTCAACTTTTTTCAATGCACAAGAACATTACCTCATACATCAAGTTGAGGAGATTGAATTGTGTGGACCTGTACCAACTAGGTCAATGTGGATGGTTGAGAGGCACTTGAAATTTTTGAAAGGTTTGGTTCGACAGAGAGCACATCCTGAGGGTTCTATGTTGGAGGGATATATGGTATACCAAACCATGGTGTACATTAGTGAATATCTTCCTAAGTTTGCAGCAAAGATCCATGTAGATCGTATTTGGGATCCCAACTCCATTAACAAATTTGAAGGGGAGTACTTGATGCGAAAAGGTAGATTGAGGAAAGTGAGAGGTAAATCTAATATGTTATTGTAGTTAATTAATTCTTATAAATCTGGTCGAGAGTGGGATGCAATAAATTTAAGATGTTTTTGATATAGCTGGTCGAGAGTGGGATGCAATACATTTGTATATTGCAAACAATCTTGATTGGATGATGGTATGGATTGAACGATGTCAACAAAATGGTTGCTCATTAACATGGGAAGGTGTTGCTTCATTGGTTAGAGAAGCTCATCGTAATGGAGATTCCAATGTTACTCCAATGGTAATTGATCTAGCACATGGTTTAAGAGGTGGACAGGTACGTACAAATTTATTAATGATCATGACTCATATGTTTCATATCAACTCATGATGCAAATAATTTACACACTTGAAAAATTGCAGGTCAAGCACCACAAAGCTATGTACTATCATGGCCACAAATTTCACATAAAAAAGTTGGATGACACAAAGAAAACTTGTGATTCTGGGATAAGTGCAATTTTTGAGGTCACCAATATATCATCTAGAAATGACATACATCCTCAACAATCTCAAAATCAATACTATGGCATCTTAGATGATATAATTGAGTGCGACTTTAACTCTTTCAAAGTAGTTCTATTTGTCGTCAAATGGTACAGGCTACGACTGAATCAAAATGATCCAGATAGAACTGTTACTCAACATGATAATGGATTTACAATGATTAATACAAGGTCATTTGAGCCAGTTGGAGATGAGCCCTATGTTCTTCCAAGCCAGTGTGAGCAAGTGTTTTACTCAGAGGTTCCACATAAACAGGGTTGGTCATTTGTTGTTAGACATGATCCAAGAGGAAGGCCGATAAAGTATAATGTTATGGAAGAAGAAGATACCGAAGATGACAAAGAAGCAGATGATGATGATGATGATGATGGTGATGGTGATGGTGATGGTGATGGTGATGGCGATGGTGATGGTGATGGTGATGGTGATGATGGTGATGACGATGGTGATGGTGATCATGGCAATGATGATGATGGTGATGCTGTTGATGGAGATGATGATGGTGATGATGGCAATGATGGCGATGATGATGACGATGATGATGATGATGATCAATGACATAATTGAAATGGTTACATATTTATTGTGTTCAATTCTAATGATTACGACATATGTGATTTATAATTACCAATTTTTTATTTACGATGCTCAATTAATTGTTGTTGATACATGTATATTTGTGTTTGATTATCACCATTTTTGCAAACAGGCAATTGACTACAGACATTGTCACCCCGGCCTTCTGTTGACGATCTTGCATTCCATACATAAGGTAAATTTGTTCATGTTTACGATGTTGCATATTGTTCATGTTATCTTCTAAGTTATTTGTAGCATACGTATCATGTAATATTTAGCTAACTTAAGATAAATGATTAACATATGTAGGAAATTTGACCCCTTTGGCGTGGATCGTGCACAGTGACATGGATCGGCAGGTATAAGTCAATAAATAGACATAATTTTATTATATTCTTCTTGTTTATCACTGAGCACGTATGTTATAAATAGACATATTATATAATCATATAATGTATATATAGACAAAGAAGAACCGTACGTATGGGTCACGACTTGATTATTCTATATATATTGACGTGGCAATATCTCATTTGATGGATTGCAGCACCCACCAAATAGGTACTTGTCAGATCTATCTACATTGAATGAGGGAAATGAGGGAATGCTAGATGAAAGTTCTACATGTAGTACGGCTAAAATAGGGAGATCAACTAGAGGTCAAAAGATTAGAAAAAAATTTGATAAACGTATGGAATATTTCCTTGCTAATGGGGGGTCATGTTCTTATGATGATGAGACCAAAGGTGACATCAAGGTGCCCTTTCGGTACACACACATTGAGAAAGAATGGGTACCCAATGAGCTACCTCCAATTAATACTGATTTTTGTGTTAATGAGAGGATATATCGCATTGCTCCATCCTCATTACATGGTTTGGGCCTATTTTCCATTGGATTGGTTGAAAGTACAGATTCGTCATCGATTTTTTGGTCCATTGGTCAAACTTTCGACCAATCGTTGGTCAAAATTGGTTCTAGTGTTGGTCGAAATTTTGACCAATGCGAATATTTTTATTTTTTTTTAAATGTTATAGACCGAGTTCTTTTCATTGACCTGTGATTCATGAGTAGTGGTTTACATGAACCCATCTCTCATGAGAATGAATGGAACACTTAGCACTCATTGGCTCTAGGTGATGCTTACGGAGGTGAAGCACCGGCACTTCCCGGGAGGTCATCCATCCCAGTACCACTCCAGCTCGAGCACGCTTAACTATGGAGTTTCCTCCATGGTTAAACCCACTCTGCTTGCATCCTCATTTGCAAAACCTTCACCAAGTGTTGTGCCTTATGAACCATTCATTAGAAAGCCCCTTAAGCTCGTCAATTAATAAGTAGGAGATATTTTCCACAGCAAGTCAAATTGTGATATTGCTATCAAGATTCAACTGTGTAGTTTTTTGAGTAAAACTCATTGACCTATGATTCATGAGTAGTGGTTCACACGAACCCATCTCTCATGAGAATGAATGGAACACTTAGCACTCATTGGCTCTAGGTGATGCTCACAGAGGTGAAGCACCGGGACTTCCTGAGAGGTCACCCATCCCAGTACTACTCCAACTCGAGCGCACTTAACTACGGAGTTTCCTCCATGGTTAAACCCACTCTGCTTGCATCCTCATTAAACGCACTCTTCTTGCATCCAGAGTGGGTTTAACCATGGAGGAAACTCCGTAGTTAAGTGCGCTCGAATTGGAGTAGTACTGAGATGGGTGACCTCTCGGGAAGTCCTGGTGCTTCACCTCTGTGAGCATCACCTAGAGCCAATGAGTGCTAAGTGTTCCATTCATTCTCATGAGAGATGGGTTTGTGTGAACCACTACTCATGAATCACAGGTCAATGAGTTTGACTCAAAAAACTACACAGTTGAATCTTGATAGAAATATCACAATTTGACTTGCTGTGGAAAATATCTCCTACTTATTAATTGACGAGCTTAAGGGGCTTTCTAATGAATGGTTCATAAGGCACAACACTTGGTGAAGGTTTTGCAAATGAGGATGCAAGCAGAGTGGGTTTAACCATGGAGGAAACTCCGTAGTTAAGCGTGCTCGAGCTGGAGTGGTACTGGGATGGATGACCTCCCGGGAAGTCCCGGTGCTTCACCTCCGTAAGCATCACCTAGAGCCAATGAGTGCTAAGTGTTCCATTCATTCTCATGAGAGATGGGTTCATGTAAACCACTACTCATGAATCATAGGTCAATGAAAAGAACTCAGTCTATAACATTTTTTTTAAAAAAAATATTCGCATTGGTCAAAATTTCGACCAACACTAGAACTAATTTTGACCAATGATTGGTCGAAAGTTCGACCAATGGACCAAAAAATTGACGACAAATCCGTACTTTCGACCAATCCAATGGTTGAAATTTTGACCATTTGATTGGTGGAAAGTATGGATTCGTCGTCTATGGTTTGGTCCATTGGTCGTAATTTCGACTAATCGTTGGGGCAATCAGTGGTCAAAATTTTGACCATTAGAAAAAATGACGGCGATTTTTGAGCCTGGGATATCGTCAAAATTTTGACCAAAACACTGGTCAAAATTTTGAAAAATAGTAGACGCGTCGAAAATTCGAGGAAAAAAGAACGACGACAGTTTTGGTCGTACATTCGACCAATTATTGTTGAAATTTCGACCAATTTTCGTCAAAATTTGAAGTCAAACTTACTAGTGATGAATGGGATGTTCTACCATTTGGTATTAAAACAACCCCCGATATTTTTCAACAGCATAAGGATATCATCTTTTGTAAAAATAAACGTTCTTTTCATGTTCTCCCCTACCATAAAAGTCAATTTGAGGCTTCCATTTTATGCTCTAGCTACACAAATTACTTATTCGAATTGAAATAATTTGTGAGTTCATTTTTTTGGTCAAGCCCACCATTCTCGGCTTCAAATTTAGGGTAGAGAGAGATAATTGTAAACATTTATATGCCCTGTATGTAAAATAGGGTTTCTCTCTACAAATCTTTGAATTTGATTTGCTCATTTTTGCGTCCGCCTCAATCTTCTAGTCTAAAAACCACCAAAGGTAGGAAAAAGTACAACAAAGTGTGAAAAAATGAAGCAGAGGTAAACATTGCAGTAAGCACATAGTCCACAATAGACTCATTTCACATAAACAAAGATTTCCCATAAGAAATGACATAGATTCGTTTGCAAAAACTTCCACAATAGACTCATTTCGCATAAACAAAGATTTCCCATAAGAAATGACATAGAATCGTTTGCAAAAACTACCCGATTCTACAAAAACCCTATTAACCTTGCGAGAATGAATGCGAAAATGAGGAAACCGTCCAAAAAAAACCCTCCGAAAATTGAGGCGGACGCGAAAATAATGCAAACCCTATTATGTCCCCTGTTTAAAAACCCTAATTATATAATGTCTTCTTCTAAAAATATAATAAGTGATAATAATAAAATATAAAGATGAATAAATAAATATAGATAAACAATATTATTTTATTTAAATTAAATAAATATAATATTTTTAATACATAAATATAATAATATATATATTGAATATTCTATTAATCAATAAATAATGTTATTAATAAATTCTGTACATTATTACTAATATTATATTATATGGCTGATTCATTACTTGCAGCTGTTCATAAATATGAGCAACATTACTGCTAAAATGCTCAAAGCTGCGATAATAACAAATGCTTATGCCAAACATATTGATATGAATTATCATCGACAATTTAATTAAGACTACTGAGTATTGTTAAATACTATATACTGAAGATTTCAGCGATATACTTTTAATACTAATTATGTCTCCATGATACGTTAAAGATGGTTATTATAAATATTAATACCACAAATGTTAGTTTACTAATCCTCTGAGCACCGTTCATAATCAAGTATCGACTAATTAAATTGTGAAAGGACACGATGTAATTCATTGATGGCAATTACAAGTTTGGAGACTGATTATAATGGAAGGGTGCGATATTTACTATATACCAAACCTATCACATAAGAAAAGAGGCACTTACTATAAAATGATGAAAATACAATGATTAGGTAAGGAAGAGGTGCGTTTACCACCAAGGTAAGGGAAATACTAAAGAGACGTGTCCTTGGGCATTGTATCTTATTGTTCTACAAATAAGATATAAGTAAGCACTCACCATAATTTCCAATGGCACGGGGGAAGAAAGGAAGATATTAAAAAAATATTACAATCAGTGCTGAGTGCTGACAGTGACAGAATCAGCAGATTGGTCCAAATAGGACTTATGGTATTTAAAGACAATGTCAATTTACAAGTGGCATTATAAAAAGGAAATGATGACTGGTGAATAATTATATATATAGATAACAGTATAATCACACATATATATAATAGTGAAATTAGAGATCGGATGATATTATATCATGGTATAAATGCAATTGAAAGTATTATTATCCATATGGTATTATAAGGAAAACAACAAAGAGGGAATCGTACAAATGAAATGGAGAATAACATTTAGTGGTGACGATAATCATTACAGAGGAAACTGAGACCATATATAATAGTAATCAGAATTACCTATATAGTCAAAATTATATATAATAGATATTCTAAATAAGTCAGTGACAGTGCTGTAAGCATAGGGTGATAGCAAATAAGGCTATTATGTAGTTATGGAAAATATTGTCTTACAGAATATTATATTCTGTAACTGAATTCTATATAGTATGATGACATCATAATTATATATATATATATAGTATAAAGATATATATAATATAGTTGAATCATAAATGTATTAACATATATATTAATATTATAATATATATAATATTTATATATGAATAACAGCAATATCAGAAATATATATATACATATATATGAACTTACATTTATATAAACCACAAGTACATATATATGAACTAATATATATATATATATTGAATATATATATGTGCTAATATTAATGAATCATAAATATATATAGATTAAGATATATACTGTTATATATATGAATAATAATCAGAAACATAAGGGCTAATATATAGACCATTTGTATATGTATATTGTTAAGAGATATATATATATATATATGGTTAAATTAATACTACTAATATTATGGAGGAGGTATTAATCTATATTATCTGGTAAGGAATTAAGATAATTAGATATCCCAAACATAATATAAATTGATTTCGATTACTACTTCAAACACGAGAATGGAAGGCAGAGGCCACCAAAGAAGGGCAGTCTAAATCCAATAGGATAGCTCTCAAGATAGGGTAGGGACCAGCCCCCTTTTTAACCTTGAGAGCTTGAGCTCGAGACAGGTTAAAGGCTGAGTCTGTAAACTTTGAGGGAGTCTATTAATGGTCTCTAAGTTCTTTGGTTTGCCTTCAATGTCTTCTCCCTTCTCAAGATAGGAAGTAATAATATGATCAGATTTGTAATATGTATTGGAAATAGCCAAAATTCTTTATTTGTTATTTATTCTTTATTTTTTGGGGACATTACAAACCCAGTTTCAAAACCCCAAAAATGAATGCCAGAAGATCACAGACCCGACGGCCAAATTAAATGGGGTTCAAAATTTTCCAAAACCAGAATATGAATTCAAATTCCACCTATTAGGTGGGAAGATAGTGCTGCCCATTTTGGTGGTATAATCAGATTTTGATTCACGAAACCATAATTTCTCTTTGGCGTCCCAAACGGTGGATTGGGCGAAAAAGTGGAAGTTCCGCACCCAATTCCAACGGTATTCCTACAACCAAATGGGGCCTAACTTTCCATGCCACTACTACAAAAATGAATCCAGCTTTCTAGGAATTCATTCGGATAGCTACCATACTAGATTTCATGCCAAATAAATAAATAAAAAATTTCCCCCTCACCATCCAGTCTTGTAGCCACATCCCTTTCTTGACGTGTTGGTTGCATGTGATTATAGTAGCATATAACTAATAATCAACCAAACATGGCCCTTCAATTCATCCCAAAACCTAGACTACTTCAGATGCATATTAAAATATATATAAATCCATAAGCCACATGATTGAAGCTACTGAACTATTTATCCTCCCGTTTACAGTCAGCCTGAACAACACCTTGACTAAAACAATAAAAAATTTCATTTAACAAAAACAGATTTGCACAATCCATTATGATGAATATGATTTTCATGTGGGGACATATAGATAGATATTGTTTGTGAAATTCCCAAGTTTTTAGAAGCTTTTCTCAGAAATAAACTTCAGGGAGATTTTGCTAATATTCAAATGGCAGATTATAACTTTGTTTATTTTGATGACAATCCAAAAATTCATTTGAAACAATTCCAAACTGAGTCGATACAACTAAAATTTAATGTATATGTTCACATAAAACTCCATTTTTACTTCTCGAATTTAAGAGTTCTATCTACAACTGCAATGTAACTCTAGTTAGCATAATACAGAAGTCAATATGTGCACCTGTGTCTAACTGTAGCAGACCATCGAAGCCTCCGGGTCTTCTTGTGTCTAACTGTAACAAACCATCGAAGCCTGCGTGTCTTCTATCGGTTTCCTTATGTATTGGCCGTCAACTGCTATTCAGGTTCAATTCATTATAATCTCTTCCTTTTATATGACATGACTCATGTGGACGGAGCAGACCAAACATGTTAATAACCCGCGTCCTATTTACCAAGCCAAATACGATCCATTCCTTTGTCATTTGCTAGGGAAAACTTGTCGTATACAACCAAATCCATTTGTCTTCTACCGGTACCAACGTGGATGTTTGTCGCAAACCACTAGTCTCAATATCCGTGTATAGTCTTGCCACCAGTCTTCTCCGGAAGTAGAATCTCCACTTTGTTGCTTGCCTTTAATTCAATGTGATGATTACATATCAACGCACAGGTGTTCAACACAGGACGTCAAACCACTGGGCTAGGGAACAGTGCTTCTGACGAAAGGTGTGATTGTCTCCAATATGTTGTTGTAGCAGTTCGAGCTATGTCCTCCAATCTTCACTCTCTATTTTCCATCACTAACTCCAATAGGCCAGACAACAATCTGACGAAAGGAACAAACTGTGTTTCACTTCGTGACCAATGCCTAAATTATTCAAGCATGCCCATCACCCACAGGAGTCCCTCCTTTTAACAGCAAGAAGAATCTGTTGTATTCTCGTAAGGGGGTTGTAGAATTCCCGTAAGGGAACTACCTTTATTTCCTCAAAATAAAATAGTCAAAACAAACTAGTGTTATGTAAACACCTTTATTAAGCACTTCGTAATTATTTAATATTAATGTGGCTGTGGAATTAATATTAAATAATTAACTCTTTATTCTTTATTAGCAACAAAAGAACTATATTTATTTTGGGGACATGACAGTCTCCCTTGCCCCGTGTTGCTTGCCCACAAGCAACGGTGAATTCAGATGTGTCAAGATTTTCTCAGTTTCCCAAGTAGCATCATCCAAAGGTAAATCCTTCCATTTGATAAGATATTCCCGTATAGTGCGGTTACGCAACTACCGGTCCCGGGTTTCGACAATCTTTTCAGGAATCATGGCTAGTTTCCCCTCCTCATCCAGGGGAGGTAAAGCTTCTAAAACTGTGACCTGCTATCCCAAAGCCTTCTTGAGGCAAGAAACGTGAAACACATTATGGATCCTGCAACCGGCTGGTAAATCTAATTCATATGCAACCTATCCAGTTTGCCAATAATCTGATAAGGCCCATAAAACTGAGGCTTCAAACCAAGGCTTCAATTTCTCAGCTCCACTCTGTTTGAGAGAAGACTGTCGATAAGGCTGTAATCTGAGGTACACTAAATCACCAACCTCAAAACTCCGTTCCACCCTCTTCTTATCTGCATAGAGCTTTTGTCAGTTTTGAGCACAATGTAAATTGTCCTTGAGAGTTTTCAAGATGTCTTAACATTCCTGAAGCCAATCTCGTGATTTAGGCACATTACTGGTGTCAAAAGCAACAAAGGATAAAGCATCATACCCATATAATGCTTTAAACGGTGACATACCAATGGACATGGAAAGTAGTATTATAACAATACTCGCCCAAATGCAACCAATGAATCCAAGCCTTTTGATGCCCAGCGACATAATTACGAAGGTAACCTTCAATCCACTTGTTGACTACTTCTGTCTAACCATCGGTCTGTGGATGGTAACTAGTGTTGTGATGCAATTTTGTACCTATCAACCTGAATAATTATGTCCAAAAGTTACTCAAAAACCTACTTTCACGATCACTGATTATATTCTTTGGTAGACCATGTAAACCATGTAAACGGAATACCTCCTTGAAAAACAACTTGGCAACCTGAACAACTGTGAATTATGTAGTGATAGCAAAGAAATGTGCAAATTTCGTTAACCTGTCAACCACCACAAAAATACAATCTTTACATTGAGCTCGGGGTAAACCAGTAATGAAATCCATGGAAATACTTTCCCATTTTGTATCCAGAATAGGTAAAGGCTACAATAATCTAGCGGGATAAGAGTGTTCTGCTTTATTTTGCTGACAAGTGATACATTCCTTAGCGTATTGCAAAATGTCATTTTTGAGCCCTTTCCATGTGAATTTTTCCCGAATGTCCCTGTAAGTTTTGAAATAATCTGGATGTCCTGCTAAAGGCAAATCGTGAACTATTTGCAAAATTTCAGCTTTAACTTAGACTCCAGTACTAAAAAAATTCTATCTTTGTAGTAAATAATATCATCCACAACTTTGTACCTATCATCTTGTACTTTCCCATCCAATAAATCACAAGCAACGAAGTTCTTAGAATATTCAACCAACAACAAAGATCTCCAATCAACTGACACCCCATTTAAAACATTTATTTCTGGTCTCCTAGATAGAGCATTTGCTACAACATTGTTTTTACCTTTAACATATTCAATTTCAAAATCATAAGCTTGAATGTTACTAATCCACTTATGTTGCCGATCATTCAAATCTCTTTGACTAAGGAAATACTTCAAACTATTATGATCAGTTTTAACCACAAATTTGGGTCCAACTAAGTATTGTCTGAATTTAGCTAATGCATGCATAATAGCTAACATCTCCGTGTCATACATGGAATACAGTTTTTCAGCACTAGTGAGTTTCCTGCTTTCAAACACTATTGGATGTTTATTTTGCATTAACACGGTGCCAATTCCTTTACCCAAAGCATCACATTCTAATACAAAGGGCTGATCAAAATCTAGTAATGCAAAGATAGGACAAGAACTCATTACCTCTTTGAGTTTGTCAAATACCTGTTGTGACTTTGCAGTCCATCTGAATGCTCCTTGTTTGGTAAGATCTATCAAAGGTGCACCAAGCTGTGAAAACCCCCTAACAAATCTCCTGTAATAACTTCATAGACCAAAGAAACCTCTTAAATCAGAAAGAGTCCGTGGGGGCGGCCAATCCAGAATAGCCTTGATCTTTTCTTGATGTACTTGCACACCTTTAGCACTAATCATATGTCCCAAGTATAAAATTTTTGTCATACTAAATTCACATTTAGAAGCTTTTGCATAAAGAAATTGAGACTCCATTATACCCAAAATTTCATCAATATGTTTCAAATGTTCTTCCCAAGTTTTGTTGTAAATTAGTATATCATCAAAGAAAACGAGCAAGAATTTCTGCAGCTGCTTTTTAAAAATATGATTCATACAAGACTGAAATGTTGCTGGAGCATTTGTCAGTCCAAAAGACATAACCAAAAATTCATAATGACCATAATGACATCGAAAAGCAGTTTTATGAATGTCCTGTTCTCTTAACTTAATCCGATGATACCCTGATCTCAAATCAATTTTAGAAAAATATACAACACCGTGTAATTCATCTAACAATTCATCAATACGAGGAATCAGATACCTATTTTTTATGGTCTTTTTGTTGAGGGCATAGTAATCTATACACATGCGTAGGGTTCCATCTTTCTTTTTGATCGACACTACCGAAGATGCAAATGGACTGGAACTAGGCCTTATGTGCCCCATATCTAATAACTCCTGAACAGTTTTTTCTATTTCATCTTTGAAAGCCTTAGGATGCCTGTAAGGAGCAGTAATGACTGGTTTCGCTCCTTCCTCCAATTCAATAGTATGTTCAAAACCTCTATCAGGAGGTACACATGGGGGTATATCACTGAAAACCAATTTATGTGAATCAAGTACTTGCAACAAATCATCTGAATAATGCTTTGATTCAAAACCTGTTACCTGAGTAGAAATCATGCATTGTGTTGACCACGCAACCTCACCATGATGGAAAATAGCCTCCATCGTTTTAGCAATAATAATCCTGGGACGACCGTTTGTCATGCCTCTGAGAATTACCTTTTGTCCATCAACTTTGAAAGAAAACTCCATGCGTTTGAAACTCTGAGAATATTTATCCAAGGTTTCCATCCATTGGATTCCTAACACCATGTTAGTATCTGCCAAATCAATCACATAAAAATCATCAGTTATTGTATAATTACCCAAAGCAATTTTCAGTTGTGGAACCTTATATGTGCTAACTAAATTAGTACCGCCTGCTACTTTCACATCAAAACCTTCATGTTTAACTACCTGTAACCCATGTTGCTTAACAAGAGCAGCATCAATGAAATTATGAGTAGATCCACTATCAATCATAACAATAACTCGCTAACCCTGTAACACCCCTCTTACTCTGAAAATGTTGTAATGAGGAATTCCTGTCATAGATGCCATTATACCACTTGCCTATTTATTTTCTTGTTCAGAAGCATAAACTGTTTGGGAATCTTCTATATTTTCTTCGTCTTCATTATCTGATGTTACTTCAGTGTAATGTATTTTCCCTTTTCCCAAACACCTATGGCTTGGTTGCCATGATTCTTTACAACTGAAGCACAATTTGCATCTCCTAAGTTCATCCCTTTCCTTTTTATCAAATGTGGGTTTTGTAAACATTTCTTTATTGAAGGGTTGTTTTTCTTTATCTGGTTTTGTAAAAGGACTTTTATTCCAAATTTCCCCTTTTGAAGACGGTTCTAATTCTCGTGCCTTCTTAATAGCCATCTGTAGTGTAGGAGGATTTAAAGATTTCACCCAACCTTTCAAAGAATCAGAAAGTCCATCAATGAAAATTACGATCTTGTGCCTCTTAGAAATTTCAGTGACAAACATGGCCAATTGTTCAAATTCTGTTATATATTGTTCAACTGCCCCTGTTTGTTTTAGTTGTGTTAACTCTTTTAAATGTAATTTAGGATCTTTGGAATCAAACCTATCAATGAGACGTTCAGTGAAGTCCAAATATGTCTCTTCCAAATTATGGCCCAAAGTGACCTGCCCATGGTGCCACCATTCGTGTGCAACGCCATCTAAATGTAATGCTGCATATTTAATAGCTTCATCCTCCATTATAGGGTTTAATTGAAAATAGGTGTCTAACTTTTGCACCCATGCCCTGGCAATTGTCTTGCCTGTCCCATCAAAAATAAGGTATGGACATCTTCCCTATTTTCCTTTGTAATTCATTGTTCTAATTTCTACCCCTATGAGACCTATGTTTCATCCTGACATCCACGTATTCCCGGAATGTCATGTAGGACCCGAATTCTACCCCAGCTACTTCCCAATCAGTCAAAATTTCATCTTGTACTTCTCTAACTGTAGGTACCTGTTCTGGTTGTAAATTCCTAGGAGTGAAATTTGGTAGGGATGGCCTAGCTGTTGCTGTTCTTTCAGGCTGATTGTTATTTATTGAACGTTCATCCCTACCACCCTTGTTTCGATTTAGATTTAGATTTTAAGCCATGAATTGAGTCATCAGATCAGTCATCGTATTTATATTATTTTGCATGTCCTGATGACTTCTCATTAATGCAGCACTTAAATCCCTATTATTTTTTGGTTCCCCCATGTGTTCGAAAATTATTTCTTCTTCTATCTCAGTATGACTTTCCTTAATTGCAAATTGTGGAGTTGAACTAGAAGGACTGGTCGGGTTTCTATTTTGACGTTCTCTGGTGTTCTGGAAATTGTAATGGGCTGATGGCATATTCAGTAAAACATATTCTCTATTTTGGACAACACAAACCCTATAGGCTGGCAAGAATGAAAGCTCTGATACCACTGAAATTCCCAAGTTTTTAGAAGCTTTTCTCAAGAATAAACTTCAGGGAGATTTTGCTAATATTCAAATGGCAGATTATAACTTTGTTTATTATGATGACAATCCAGAAATTCATTTGAAACAATTCCAAACTGAGTCGATACAACTATAATTTAATGTATATGTTCACATAAAACTCCATTTTTACTTCCCGAATTTAAGATTTCTATCTACAGCGGCAATATAACTCTAGCCGGCATAATACAGAAGTTAATATGTGCACCTGTGTCTAACTATAGCAAACCATTGAAGCCTCAGTGTCTTCCTGTGTCTAACTGTAACAAACCATTGAAGCCTGCGTGTCTTCTGTCGATTTCCTTACGTATTGGCTGTCAACTGCTATTCAAGTTCGATTCATTATAATCTCTTCCTTTCATATGACACGACTCACGTGGACAGAGCAAACCAAACAGGTTAATAACCCGTGTCTTGTTTACCAAGCCAAATACGATCCATTCCTTTGTCGTTTGCTAGGGAAAACTTGCCATATACAACCAAATCCATTTGTCTTCTACCGGTACCAACGTGGATGTTTGTCGCAAACCACCAGTCTCAATATCTGTGTATAGTCTTGCCACCAGTCTTCTTCGGAAGTAGAATCTCCACTTTGTCGCTTGCCTTTAATTCAACGCGATGATTACATATCAATGCACAAGTGTTCAATACGAGACGTCAAACCACTAGGCCAGGGAACAGTGCTTCTGACGAAAGGTGTGATTGTCTCCAATATGTTGATATGGCAGTTCGATCTATGTCCTCCAATCTTCACTCTCTATTTTCCATCACTAACTCCAATAGGCCAAACAACAATCTGACGAAAGGAACAAACTGTGTTTCACTTCGTGACCAATGTCTAAATTATTCAAGCATGCCCATCACCCGCAGGAGTCCCTCCTTTTAACAGCAAGAAGAATCGGTTGTATTCCCATAAGGGAACTACCTTTATTTCCTCAAAACAAAATAGTCAAAACAAATTAGTGTTACGTAAACACCTTTATTAAGCACTTCGTAATTATTTAATATTAATGTGACTGTGGAATTAATATTAAATAAATAACTCTTTATTCTTTATTAGCAACAAAAGAACTATTATTTTGAGGACATGACATTGTTGTATAGTTACAAAACCTAATTCTAACAAGTCAATGGTACATAGGGCTTTCTATGTACTAAATTATCAAAATCACATCTATATATACTTAGAATTTTCAATTTTAATGTACCCAAACTTACCTCAATAACACACAGTAATTTAACTTACCTCAATAGCACGCATTAATTTTTCCAGGCTTAAATTATCATCCAAGATATGAGAATTGTCATGAAAACACATACCCACTTACTCTAAAATGCAATAATTGGCATGAAAATACATACCCACTTAATTTAAGATGCAAGAAGTGCCAAGAAAACGCATACCCACTTAAATCAAGATGCAAAAATTACCATGAAAACACATACCCACTTAATCTAAAATGCAAGAACTGCCATGAAAACATCTACCCACTCAATCTAAAATGCAAGAAATACCATGAAAAGAACTGCCATGAAAACATCTACCCACTCAATCTAAAATGCAAGAAATACCATGAAAAGACATATCCAGTTAATCTAAGAGGAAAGAAATGCCATGAAAAACAAATAATCAAGACAGGCCAAGGAAACACTATGCATAAACATATAGTAGCCATCAATTTTGAATTAAAAAAATACAAAACAATTTAATATATAAATTTCCCCTTTCTCCACTTATACTCAACCTTGCCAAAGCTTAAATTATTGGTCAGTTTATCTAAATTTAAGCAAGTGATATTAAAATATGGTTTTAGTGTTCCATTCACTGTCAAAATATAAATTGTCAACTAGAGCAATAGTAGTTAGAATTGCGAATGAAAAATGGACAATAGCAAATTTACAATACTTGTCAGTCACCGTGATTTCTTGGTTAGAAGAAAACAGTATAGAAACAAATTTATATTGCATCATGGATGTAGTTATCATTCTAGAAAGCTGCTTGCACATATTATTAGAGATTTAAAGATTTATTCCCATTTTTTTAAAAACAAGTAAACTTAGACAGTTACAAATTTGATCTTCTAGAATCCATAAGCATGAGATTTTACTCTTCAATTGAACATAAGTGGCACTGATGCCAGCCTTAAGGCAGATCATAAGCTTAGGTGGTAGCACCAGGGCTATCTGTCAAGGATGATGAATCTCTTCTAGGGCTCGGAGTTTGATTACTGGCAACAGGTAATGGACTATGGATGGTCAAGAAGTAAAACTTCTAAATAACTTCTTCACTATTGTTCGAAATGGTCAAACAATATGCCTAGTACTCATTTTCAAAATAAATAAAATCTTATTTCCTCTTTTCAGAAGTTGAGAACTTAAGCTGATTTTATATAACCACTAAAATGCTTTGGTCTCATTTTTCTTAATTTTCCAAATCTCCCTCTGATACTTCCTACAAAAAATTTGGTATCAGATGTCCCCACTACCCTAGTAATCAAAATAATAAACTCATTGAGTAAAAGATGAATTTAATTTTAATAACGATACTTGTTATAGTGTGGTTAATGGAGCATTACATTCAGCTATCATATCAATTAGTGTAAAATCCTTCACTGATTTCTTCAAATATGTCACGATCTTTCTCATTCATTTTGCCACACTTTGCATGCTTCCTTAGTAAAAAGGGTTTTCTTTGCTCATTTTGGTATTTTCAGTTTTGTGAATGTTTCATTCCATAATGATGAAGCCAATGAATGATAAATAGAACACAAAATGACATACATTCATATGCTGGAAAGATTATAGAAAATCTGAGAATGAAATCTACTAATATAAATTTGAAAAAAAGTTATTAACAGTTCAGATATGATCTTAATTCCTTGAAAGGCTACAATGCTAATATAAAACAATAAATCTCAGTGGCACCCACTATACAACTTGCTCAATTCAGCAATATGAAAGAACAGGTTTTCCTTCCATCATTTAGAACATCACTTCAACATTGTTTCTAAACACCTGAACATACTGAAGACTCAGAAGATATCAGATCTGAGCATAAAGTACAAATACAGACCTTACATTAGCAATATCGTCTGTCGTTGAAAAGTCTGAACAATGGAGAAGAAATGGACATTTCTGGAGCATTATGTCAGTCTCCAGACAACAGCAGATCAATCCTCTTTCTTCCTATTACAATATGACTGTAACTTCAAAAAATCCCTTAACATGTAACCAAAATACCTTGTGAAGACTTGCAGCAATGAGATTTGAACCTGTTACAAGTGAGTAAGCACTATTTTTAGACTCCAAAAATCCCACGTGCCAGCCAACAGTGAAGCATCCTGTCTAGGGGCAATTCCTTCTAGAAAATTCAGTTTCAACCAAAATCCTACAAATAAACTATGAGAATGGTTCGTCCAGTTGAGGAGAATGTTTTAGAAAAACACCCAAAAGCATATCGATAATTTCCTAGAAGATATGAACAAAAAGTACCACCAGATCTTGAAGAAAACCTTCCAAATCACAACCTCACCAAAAATCTCAGAAATTTGTCTTCATAGAAAACCTCATAAATTTCTGAAAATATCCTCAATTTGATCCTTGAAGTGTAACTGTGAATCCTGAGATGAATCCTTGCAACACGACTTTGGTATCTACCAAGATTGTGCCTCTCTAGACTAGCATTGTCTCTTGGCCTGTGACCATCATCTGATGCAGGGCTTTCTCTATTGCTACTATTTCACATGGCATTACTTCTGTCATCACTCTACTTATTTGGACTGTCAGATACAGGACTAATGCTCATGCAATCATGACACAAAATCAATTAATTAATAACTTAATCTAAAAACAAGAGCTCTGGGTGAGCTATAGTCCCTGCCTTTTTGCCTATAGTAAAAACTTGCAATTGCACGCCGCTCAGAAAACGGTAGGGTTTCCTGACGACTCGAACCCGGGGCAAAGGGGCGTGGCGACCACGCTCAGAGCAATTTCGCAGATTCGGAGAAGCCGAAGCCGCCGGAAAATGGATTCCAGGCTGCTGATTTGGAGCCGAGCAAGCAGCTACATAATGCTCTGTGTACTCAAACGCCTCCCTACTTTGATCGCCGTTTGGCTCATTAGCAGCATGATCATCGGCTTCTTTGCCGGAATTTTTTTCTTTTCGTATAAGATAGGGCTCGAAGGTAAAGATGCTATTATTTCCGTCAAAGAACATGTACAGAAGAGTAATTATGCAGAGCGCGTGGGGCTTAAGCAGTGGATCAATGAAAATAATATTCCAGAATTAATGGACGCTTACACTGTCAAATTTTCCCAGTCAGTCTCAAAGCAAATGGATGAAATCGCTAGGCAGTATAATATGACAGATTTTGCAGATTCTTTCAAGCATTATTTGCTTACAGGGGGGAAGCCGGTAAATGAGAATTTCACAATCTCTTCTGTCCCGTCCATTACTGCTAATTCCTTCACTCTGAAGCTCCTAAGCATTCGTATGAAGGCTCAGAACAGAGATTTCAGGGTAGATGTCTGCAAAGCTGTTAACATGGTCATGGACGAAGAGGAGGGAAGACTTGTAATTTGGGGATCGACGAGCTGGAGCCTTCCAGAAAGGAAGGTTCCAGATTCTTTTTTCCTATTTTTTGAACTAAAAAATTAATTAAACCCCTAGCAAAAATACCAGTAGCCAATAAGAAAAAAGAAATTTGTGAATAAAAATTAATTTTAAAATAAAACTGAACTTAAACTTTACATTTCAATAATTTTGGACTTCAAACTAATTCCAAACAGGCAAATGAAAACAATAGTTCCCTGCCTATATATAGGCAGGGACTAATAACACATTTCCTGATTTTAATAGATTTGTGTTATGATATTTATAGAGAGTGCAAATTGTCAACCGTTCTATCAACAATCTTTTTACTTTGTTCCCTGTTGCAGATTGCTCCCAGATTCTTGGGATTCAAGGCAGTGTGGCCAACAAAGATATGCGTTTACATCACTTCAATCTATAGAATTTAATTCTCACAGGTCACACATTCTATGTACAATATGATTTACAAACCCCATCACAAGATTTCCTGTGATATGTTTTCTAATCAAAGTCCTTAAGGGTTATATCTCTTCCCAAGTATTTCCTATGTCAACTATTTTTGTGTTATGGAAAACTTTCACTTGCCATTATTATCATGTCTTAAAACTAATTTTCTCAGTTGATATTCATTCTTAACATGTCAATTTTGTTTCTCCACTAATCACATTAAGTGGGCACAGACCAAGCCAGAAACTGTCAGTAAAGTATGTGAGATTGTGAAGAGCCAGATAGCAATATTAGATGATAAGACTTTGACTCTTGAATCCAAGCTTGCAGATTTGGGTTCTGACTCTATTGATACAGTTTGCAAATTTGGGTTAGAGGCTTTCAAGGAAATGTGATTGGTAGGGTAAAGCCAATTACACAACTTTCTCGATTATCTTCCCTACCTATAACAAAATGGGAGATCTGAACAGAGTATGGACATCCATTAAATCATAATAAAGGGGGGGTTTTGTTAGATATTATTATTGAAAATTGTCTGATAGACAGGCTTCCAAAATGTGGAAGCATTGACAAGGTAGGAAAGCTGTTTGATAAAATGTTTGAAAGAAATGTGGTCTTGTGGAATGCCACGATTACATGAGAATAGCTTATGTTAGCATCTGTATTTGACAAATCAATGACTTACTAATGATATTGGGAATAGATGCCAAGGTTGATTCCTTATTGTATTCAATGATTATGCTCAGTTCTACTGCCACTACCACAATTGGTTCAAATAGTATTTACCAAGTATATCGACGCCTTAGCGCCATGTGTTTTTTATGACTATGACTCTATTAACAGGAGGAATCAATGAGGATGGTATTGCAGTTTAGTGTGCAACAAAAGTCAAGAAAACATACTTTGCAATTCGTTGAATGGCATCATATAATTATATGAATTGCCTGATCATGGTAGATTTGAGTGTCATGCTAGGATACCGGTGCGTGGGCATCAGGGGCTGGTTCGGAAGCGGGTGCGAACTGGTGCGGATGCTGGTCCGGGTGCCCTGTGGGTGCCACCCAGGTGCCAGCACAGGGCGCCCGGATGCGCGCGGGTGCCAGCGACCTGGCACCCGCGCGCATCCGGGCGCCCTGTGCTGGCACCTGGGTGGCACCCACAGGGCACCCGGGCGCACCAGTTGACATGCAAAACAACAAGAGCGGATTATTAAAAAAAACGTCTCTGTATTTGGAACAAGGACTTGATTTCCTGCGTATAAACAAAAAACGTGTTTTGTTATCTCGAGTACGCTGCTGGGAGGTAGGCGTTAAGGAATATAGATGTGAACGTTTTTTATGGTAGTAATAGGCATGTGCGGGCGGTCAGAAATTAGCAACTAGTTGCCAGGCATCAAGCACATCGAGTCTGAGTGCAGAGGTAAAAACGTTCGGTATCCTTCTTCGATCATACACCAAAAGGGAGTAATAAAAAATGATAATGTGAGTCATTTTTTTTAAGCATACAGCTGTTTCTGTGATTATGGGAGTTTATCCTCTGTGTAGAGTCTTTGGCGTTACACGGAAAAGATATGATGCTTAGTATGTATTGATGTAAAAAAAAACATAAATACATTTATTTACAAGTGAATATAATTCTTTTTGTTTCAAATAAAATATCTTGATGAATGCTGAATGGTTAAGTATAATTATTCTAATTCTGAAATTCATACTATCAAATGTTTTATTTTTGTATAGTTCTTGCACTTCTCTGCATATATCATATATTAGATTATATATATATATATATATATATATATATATATATATATATATATATATATATATATTAAAAAAAAAAAAAATATATATATATATATATATATATATTAAAATATATATATATATATATACACACGTACCCAAACGCACCCGCACCCCCTAAAAAAAAAATTTCCCGCACCCCGAATCTGCATCCAAATCCGCACCCGCATCGGTAACTTAGGTGTCATGTATTGTTTCATGACACAAGGAATGAGTCACTCGCAGTTACACAGAGGTTATGCAGATCAGATACTAAAATATAAGTATCACAAATAGGATTGTTGTAGAAATGATCAAACAAATAGTTATATCGATAATATTCTTATTCCCATACACAATATTGAGAAGAACCATATACAATGGTTCTTGCAATATAACATTCACCAGTAATAATGTAGGTGAACATTATATACTAAATCCTTCCCTTACAACAATGTTCACTATGTTTGTGGCTCCACCAACAACTTTTCTCAGAGGTGGGTGAACTCAAAAGGTGTTTAATTCACTACGATAGAAGTGGGCGCTCAAAGGTTTGTTGTTTTCCTCTTTGCAAGAAATATTTTTGTATATGAAAGTTATATTAGCTTATTGTTTTTGCAAATTCCAATACATTTTGAGTTTCTTCTATAGTCTGGTAAAGTAACAAAACAAGGATGTGATATCCAGAAAAGCCTCTTTAACAGGGGGTAAAAATCAGTGGTATACAATATTACAAAATCAACCATTCGGTCACTTATATCTTCCTCTTCTACCACCTCCCCTTCTCTAAGAAACTCTAATACCATATTATTATCTGTATTTCTGTTACTGATGGCTAGTTGGGAACCAATCATTTCTAGCAGAAGTGGGATGCCACCACAAAGCTTGAGCAGAGCATCTATGTTCCTTTCATCATTGTACTCTGAAACATTCTTCAACAAAAGTTTTCTTGCCTCTAGTGATGGAAGAGGACCCATAGGGTATTGTCAGCGTTGGATATTCCAGGAAAAAATATGTCCGTCTCCTGGAGATTTCTGGTAGTGAGAAGTATTCTACTCTTGGGTAGAAAGAAACTGCCCAATTCTGCAGGTAGCATTTGTTTCAGGTCTCCTCTATTAATAGCATTGTCAATGTATAAAAACAAGGGATGATTAGGATTCTTTTTGAAGAAAGATCAAATCATTCCCTGACCTTGGTGACAAACAGTCAATTTCACATTCTGGTGGAACAATCCATTCAAAATCTGTTCTTGAAGGACTTTATGATCATTCTTGGTATAGTTTTGTTCCATGTGAATTCTACAGTGCTTATAACTTTGGAGGTCAATGTTGGCATAAACTTTATCATCGAGTGTTGTTTTATCCATCCCACAAATCCATAGAAAACCACTACCTGTACTGATGTATGTTGTGCATTCAAATCTAACAGTCAGATTACTATTTCTCGACCACTCTCAATTCCAACTGTATTAGGGTTTGTGGAAAAATTGAATTAGAATTTCTGGGAAAACTCAAAACATAAGAGGAAAAGATTGTTTATATAAAAATAGGCTACCTGCCGGTTGGTATGCATAGAGTTCCTATGACTGTGAAGCAATCTTTGTTAGTCTTTTCTCCATAACTGTATTAGAGTTTGTAGAAAACCTGAATTAGAATTTGTAGGAAAACTCAAAACATCACAAAAAAAGATTATTTTAATTGAAAAACATCCTACCTGTTGTTTGGTATACATAGAATTCCTGTGACTGTGAGGCAACCTCTGTCATCCTTTTCTCCATGTCAGTTATACCCCACAATATAAGTTCATCATACAAGTGGTCTATTTTGACTTGGAAATTGTGTATACTCTCAGCATTTACTGAAGCTTTGAGAAACCTTCACACAATGCAAATATCAAATTTCTTCAATAGACCTAGACCTAGAAATACAGAGATTCTGGATAAAAACAAAGACACTTCAACCTTGCTTTCATTTATATAAAAACAAAAGCTTATTCAGCTTGGTTTGCTATCATATAACTTATTTTCTCTGTAATTCATATTGTTCTAAATCACCTTTACAGCAACCTGAAATTTTTACTAGCATAAAACATTTTGACTATCGAAATTTTTATGTAGACACAATTTCACAGTTCATAGTGTTATTGTGCATTATTTTTGGTATTAGCTGCATTATTTTATTTCTATGATGTTTTGGAACAAACTAGATGTGATCCATCATCAAGAAGAAGAGAGCAAGACTCTTACTGATAATATATCATGCAGTTTGATTCAAAATATCAAGAAAATAAACTCACACAACTATTAACGGAAGCAATGCACAATATTGAAATTTCTTATTTAAATCTATCCATTTTTACGATATTATATAGCTCTCTGGCACCAGGCTACTTCTTATCATTTCAACTCACAAACAATTGACCTTTTGAATTTTTTAAATTACCGACCTTTAAAAGAAACTACTCAAATAATTGAGCTGACCTACAAACCCTGGTGGTTGTAAGTTGAGAAGTGGACATGGTGCATCCTACAACAATGCATTGGACTCGTTTAGTTTTTGCTTATAGGCTGGCATTTGGTCATTCAATTGCAAAATTTTATTTCCAAGATTAACCATTCTTCTCAGAATTTCAAGGCATTCACTCTTGTTATTAGAAGTCCGAATACATCTCTCCAATACAAATCCCACCATAGAAAGTGCTGCTCCCATCCAATTAATTTTCCCAGCACCTTCCCACAAATCTATAACAATTCTCTCTATCTCTACAGTTGCACCATCTATGGAGTCTTTGTGTACAAAAAGACTATCTCTCTTTGCACTTGGCCCAGCCATGGAATCTCTGTAAGAAAAAAATCTATGAATATGTAAGTAAGATGTGTAATGTCACAATCAAGCATTTTAAAATAAATAGAATTCAAATCTTAAATGCTCAGAAGTTCTTGCAAAATATATAGTATTCTTGCTCAATTTCTATATAAGTATGTAAGTGGAAATTTGACAATTTCGCTTAAAAAATAAGGGAACACTGCGAATATTCAAAGGATGATGTATTTGCTTGAAATTTACATCAAACACAACAAACTTGATGGAAAATATCAAGAGTCTGTAGCCTTCAATTGAGCACAAAAATATGAAAAAATGAACCCTACAACAACAACAGTTGGAACAAATCTGAAATAAACTCAGATATATCTGCTCCTACACACCACAATTGACAATATTTTGCACCAGATCTTTGAAATATGTGCTGAGGGGTTATGTTTCTCTGCTGGAATAGGGAGTTATGGTTAAGTAGATAACTTGCAAAGTTGTTAAATATGGATATCCTATCCATTTCATACTATACATTAAAACCGTGAAAGTATTTGTCTGAAACTGAACCTTTCTTTTAATGCCTCTCCAGCGATATTTTTGTTACGCTTCCACCTCATTGTTGATGTACATCTATGGTGTTTAGTTATCAATCAGGGTGTTTGTGTTGCAATTTTTTTGGTGGTATTTTAAAAAATAAAATTCATCCATTTTCCTTTTAATTTGTATCTCTATCTAAACTACTAGTAGTTAGATATAATTTCACTAGAAATAAGGTACTATCATTATTACTGAATTTTTTTAAATCTGCAACATGAGCTCAAAATAGCCGGGCTGTGAAAATTAGACATCTTCGCTTTGGTAGTCATGATATGCTTTAGCTGCTGTAGAGAAGATGAAATTCAACACACATCTAATGGTACAAGCCCTTTTATGCCAAATACACACCTGACATGTATTTTACTTGATGCTTTATTTACACAATCTATCAGATGGAGAAGTGTAATGCCTTATTAAAATTTCTTGTAATTAATTTTGAAGATACCATATTGTATGTAGCTATCATGTATATAAGACAAGTAGATTCAACCAAAATATTTACCCATATGTATGATGACAGAAAAGGGAGTTAACCATTATACTTCGTCGGTTTCCTTTTGTTTGGGGTTGTTTCATTTTCCTCTTGGTTTGCACCATTCTCTATGGATACAAGTTGGATGTGGTGATCAAAGTACTCTAAGTACTCCATCTTGAACTTTTAATTGTAGTCAAGATTGGGGGATGGCCATGACTCCTATATTTGCATTGTCTAACTGTAACATATTACTCTAAACCCTTTAGCTATGTTTTTGTTTCTTGTAACTGACTTTCAATATGTATACCATGGTTTAAAGGGTACTAGCTCAATGGAAGAGCACTTGCTTTACAAGCAAGAGGATGGTGATTCGATTCCATCGTGTCTTAATATGATTAAATTAAAGACTAAATTAATGACTAGATATATGACTAAATAAATGACTAAATTAATGACTAAATATATGACTAAATAAATCACTAGCATGACTAAATCAATGACCAAAGCAATGACCAAATCAATGATTAAAATAGTTTAGTCATAAATTTGGTCGCGAGATAATGACCGACAATAAACTACTAATGGTCACGTGACTAAGTTTAGTCATTTATCTACAATTTTTAGTAGTTTATTTAGTCATATATTGTTGTTTTTGTACTAGTGATATATGCAGTACATAGCTTAATTTTCTTAAGGAAAACAGTTTCTGGATTATTTTTTCATATATGTACACACACCCAAATGTGCATAGTTGCAATCTTCTGCAAATACATCCACATCTACACACATTTCCCATTGCACATACGAAAATGTGTGTATATGTAAACATATATACACAAATTTGACATTTCTTTGTTTGTTTTAGTAGCTAAATCTTTGACCTTTTCTCCAAATATAACAATTTGATGAGCATTTTTTATTTGTGGTGTAGTTCGACTTTAACCCCCTTTTCAGGAAACAGGGGCCCTAGGCCGGTAACTAAGGACCTCAAGAAAGGAGTTCAAAAGCTCAAGGCTATTGCTACAAAGCATGCTACCAAGCACATTGAGGTTCCTTCTACTCTGCCAGATGATGTTGATCTAAAGTTCACCAACGTTCTCTACAACTTGTCTCCAACAGGTATGTTTTTCCGCAGGATATTTCATCTGAAGAAAAGTTGCAGATGTTAAATAGTTAAATCCATTTTTACTGGATATTTTTAAGATATGAGTGAATTGGCAATCTGAAATGATCTACCAAGATAAGTGGATCTTGACATCAGGACAATTAGAACTACATGAATATAGAGATTGCAGATTTTCAAATTTCAGATCCAGCAGCATTGAGGATTTTGATTATGGAAAATTGTTGTTAGCTTGCAAATAGTAGGTTTATCTTTCTAGGATCTACAAAACTTGGCACGAGCTGAATTTTTTATTGGTATATAAGTTTAGATCAATCCTTTCATACTAGAGATTCAATAAAATTCACATGAGCTATAAGTGTGTATAGCATTAGCCTCTTCCTCCCGACATTAGTTTTATTGTATACATGTATTGAAATGTTTCAATAGCATTGCAACGGAGTCATTAGGAAACTTGTATTAGGAGAGACTCGTGCCCATATTCACATCCACTGGCTGGTCACTATATATGGTTTAATTTATGGCTATGTCCTTATTTATACATCCCTAACCTCTATTTTGAAATCCGTGCCCCGTCCTCAACCGCAAATTTGTACCTTGGGCATCCTCATTTCTAAAAATTGAAAAATATTGCTTTCCAAGGTGATACTTGTAGTTGCAAACAAGACCTGTAGACACTTCTGGTAATTCTAACGTGGTGAAGGACCATCATTGATCAATGATACTCATGGTGATCCTTAAAGGTTGAATTTGAGGCATTTGTTAAAATAATTTTGTTCTTTCAAACTATCATTTATTCTTTATTTTCCTATGTTTTTGGTACATAGCTGTATGAATATGATCTCCATGAAGAGGGTTCTTTCATGACATCAACGGGGGCCCTTGCAACTCTTTATGGTGCAAGGACTGGAAGATCTCCAAAGGACAAGCGTGTTATTAAGGATGATATCACTGCAGAGGATGTCTGGTGTGGAGAGTAAGTACAAGAATTTCCACTGTCTCTTACTTTTAAGATTGTTTTAGTAGGACACACCTTCAAGTGTTCCTAGATTTGAAAAAACAGACCACATGAGTTCCTTGGTGTCCCAAATCCCAAATAAGGAAAGTCCTAGAAAGCAGAATGTGTGCACCATGGATCAGCCTGGGCCCCGGTTCATTTAATTCTGTACAGTCAGCCATTTTTATTGGTTTCAACATTCTCTTGAACCTGATTAGTTAACATGGAATTAAAAGTTATAGTTTCTGAGTAGCAATTGCTACTTTTAAGATACATTGTCTGCTAGATCAGCAACATTAGTAACATAAGTAAAGCACATTGAAGAAGAATGTTCTATTTCATCGTATGGGAATGCATTTAACTTATTTTTGCATTTCTATTTTCCTTTTAAAAAATTTATTGATTGTGTACCTTAATCTTTAACAGAGGCTCACCAAACATTGAAATGGATGAACATACATTCTTGATCAACTGAGAAAGGACTGTGGACTCCTTGACTACACTTGATACGGTATATTTTCCATAAATGATTAAACCACAGAAATCGTCAGATAATATATTAATGAACAGGCCTTTAAAGTTAAATTCCCTTGGTGATAGATGCCCTGCTTCCAGTACAAGCAGTGGACTGCAATTTTTATGGAAGGCCAATCTTGTGATAGATATGTGAAATTCAATTTTTTTTGAAATCTTAATCTTTTGATCCTTTAGTTCAACCTGTCGATCCTATGATCAAATATATTTCAAAGGGAACACCTTAAATCATTTATACAAGTGACAATGAAGTGTAATGCACATGCTTTGTTGCATCCAAGCAGATATTTGCAGCACCAAAAATGTTCTAGGTTTAATTTGACCTAGCTTTCATGAATTTGCAGGGGTTTAGATTACCGAACAAATACAAAAAAAATCATGTTTCAAATGATATTTTCTTTGCAATTTGCATGCAGGTTTTTGTCAATGATCAATTTTTGAACTGGGATTCAGAAAATAGGCTCAAAGTGCGGATCATTTCAGCTAGAGCATACCATTCTTTGTTCATGCATAACATGCGAGTGAACTTTGCTTTCAATTCTTCTCTTCAAAAGTATAAGCTCATGCCCTACCAAGATTATTATTCTTCTGTCGCATTATATTGTTTGGGCTTTAGTTTTGTTAGAGGGATTTGCTCTACTTTTGACTCAAAAAAAAAAAAAGTTTTGGGATTCAGCTCAAGAATTGGATTTCGCTCTTGTTTTGACTGCAAAATACCATTATGGGATTGAGCTCAAGAATTAATTGTTGTTCTAGTTTTGAGAGATATCTTGAGTTGAGCAAACATGGCGTAGATAACATATGTACAAGATGATCATATGCAACACATAAAAATAAATATACAGACATGCAATGGTCTGCGTAGCGATGGTTCATGAAAATGCACACCATGAAAATACTGTATAATTACCAAATCCCTCTAACAAAACTAAAGCCCAAACAATATAATGTGGCAGAATGACTTGAAATTACGCCGAAATGAAGGACAAATGAAACAAAATAAACTCAAATGAAAGAAACTCCCAACATCCCAATGAAATTAAAAACAGAAAGGCGGAAAAAATTTACAAAACCCTACCAAAGCAGGGTTTTCCTAAAATGAGACGAACCAAAACCCATCTCCCTGCAGCCGCTACTTCAATCTATTTGCAACAAAGACGGTAAAAAATAGATCTAAAATATTGTGGTGATACCTCGAAGTAAGAAGAGCACACCGACAATGGAATCCTCCAACGCGTAGCACACCGCCTAACAGAGAAAATCTTCAACGTTCTAATGAAAGGACTTAACAAAATGAAAACGAATTTGGGTTTAGGTATTCACACTTCGAGAATTTTGACAGACCCAACGGGATAATTAAAATTGGTTCACAAAATTCAAAACCTAGAATTTGTTTTTAAATTCCATCTATTGGGTGGGAAGACAGTGCTGCTCATTTTGGTGCCAAAATTGGGTTTTTATTTTTTAAACTCAAATTGCATTCTAGCGTGCCAAACAAAGGATTTGGGAAAAAAGCGGAAGTTCTGCACCCAATTCCACCCCAATTCCACTAACCAAATAGGGCCTTGTGGAAATTGTTTTGATATTTTAAAGATCTTGAGGATATTGTGGAGCCACCTAATTACTTTAACAGGGCCAATATGTGTGATACTTGTTTTTGGTAAACTAGATCTTGCACTAAAAATTATTAGGATAAGATGTGCACATTGCGTAATATTTATAATGTGTTACTTTATTATTGTGTGTGGTGTGCCTAGGGGAACCTAGATGGACATACATAACTACGAGTTTACATAACTAAATTAAGGACTAAATAAATGACTAAATCAATGATTACATAAACGATTAAATCAATGATCAAATAAATAACCAAATAAATGATTAAATAAATGACTAAATAATTGACCAAATCAATGACTAAAATAATTTAGTTATAAATTTAGTCACGAGATAAATGACCGATAATAAACTACTAATAGTCACGTGATCAAAATTAGTTATTTATCTACAATTTTTAGTAGTTTATTTAGTCATATATTGTTGTTTTTGTAAGTGTAATTTATATATTAGAACTAGCTCATATGGCATTTTGATTGTTGAGGTATTTGTGGATGACATCATTTTTGGAGATAATGATGAGATGCGCAATAAGTTTTTTGAAGAAATGAAAAGTGAGTTTGAAATGTCAATGATTGGAGAAATGAAAATTTTCCTTGGTTTGTAAATAATTCAAAATAAACATGGTATTTTCATCTCACAAACCAAGTATCTTAAGGAGTTGCTAAAGAAGTTTGGAACGAAGGATTGTAAACTTGTTGGGACACTTATGGTGACTAGATGTAAGATTTCAACTACTGATGTCTCTAAAAGTGTCTTTTAGACAAAATACAGGTCCATGATTGGAGGTTTGTAGTAATTAACACACACTAGGCTAGACATAGCAAGTGCAGTTGGAATTGTTATGAGGTTCCAAGCTGATCCCAAGGAGACTCATCTTGCTGCTATTAAAAGGATATTCATTTATTTAAAAGGAATAGTAGAATATGGTTTATGGTATGATAAATTAGATGATTTCACATTGTGTGCTTATAGTAATGCATATTGGGCAGGAAGTGTGGATGACAGGAAGAGAACTAGTGGTGGAGCTTTTTTCCTTGGAAAAAGGTTGGTCTCTTGGTTGAGAAAAAAATAGGATTGTATAGCTTAGTCTATTGTTGAGTCAGAGTAGTGGTTGCTGCTATAAATTGTACTCAAATTGTGTGGATGAAGAAAATGTTGAAGGACATAGGGGTAAGTTTTGAAGAATCTATTGTAATGCATTGTGATAATACAAACACGGTGAACATTTCAAAGAATCTTTCTATGCATTCAAAGACTAAACATATCTCAATCAAATATCACTTTTTGAGAGACAAGGTTGCAAAAAAGGAAGTTAGGTTGGAGTACATCATTACAAAAGAACAAATAACATTTATATTCACCAAACCTTTGCCAAAAGATACCTTTGAATATCTTAGAGGTGTGCTTGAGGTGAGAACCCCTCCTTATATAAACTAAAGGATGCAGGAATACATCAATCCAATATTTGTCAGAGCTATATCATTCTCTGGACTTGATGCTTGGATGAACTCCTCAAGGGGAGTGATCACAAAACATAACAAATCACACTTGGGTGATCAAGCGCTTGGTTTGTTGTAGGCATGAATATTTGAAAAAGATACACCTTGCAGAGGTGGAATGTGCATAAATGGTGAAAAAAAAAACTTGGCACCATTTTCCATTGATGTCAAATGGGGAGTGGTACAAATGAAAAACCCTTACTTTGTTAGGGGGAGCGTTGAAGAGGTCATTGAGAAGATCTTTGGGGTTGATGATTTTTCTCATATGTGACCATCAATGCCAAAGGGGGAGATTGTTGGAATGTTTTCTGTCTGAGGTGTTGAAATTCATTTTTTTGATTGATGCCAACATATGCTTTAGTTGGTTTCATCAGACATACTAGTTATAACATGAATAGGTAGGTCTAACAGAGTGGTGCAGATATTGTACAACATTCTAAGACATGTGATCTTAGATTTGTGATAAAGGATGTGTGTAGACCTTATCTCTAAAGTAACAGATCATTATCTACCATTTTACATAAGTTATGATTATTTTGGTGGAGATTGGTCATAGTGTAGAAATAGAGGATTATGACAGAGATGGCCTCTGAGTTTTTAGGACAACTTGGATGTGAGAATGAAATATGGTATGCAAGTTTGAGGCTTGACAAAACACACTTAGAAGATCATTTTGTGATATTCTTGGGTCACCAAAATCATGGTGACATCAATTGAAGCATGTAGTCTCACGAATACCTATTTGGAGCTGGCCAGAGAAGATATAGTGTTCAGAATATTTCAAGCTTGGATTACGGATCTTGGTGCACATTTGATGATTTTTATTTGTTGCATACTTGTTTAAGATATCGTGTGTCTCTTAGCAAGGGTCTATGTATTTATTTTTGCATTGGGAAGTCCTAATAGGCCGACCTAATCGCTTGTTGTAACTTTTATAAAGGAAAATCATTCCTTAGAATAATTGCACGTGTGATGATTGAGAAACAATCGTGAACTTTTTATTGGAAGGTCTTCTGGATGTAGAGAAGATGTAATTCATTGAGCACTTCATTGGAATTGTTTGGGAAAAGCTAGATGTTGTAAGTCAATTCATACTGTTATTGTATACTCTTATACATTTGTTTTGGATAGTGGATCTAGAAGGTGGGTTTAACCTTCAGAAGGTAGGTTTAACCTTCAGAAGGTGGATTTAACCTTCACTTTGGATAGTGTGCTCATGCAGTGAGCCTATCCTTGTAATCAACTCCTAATAGGGTTGGAAAGACTCCTAACAACTTCTGTCCTTTAATAGGGACTTGTACTGAAAGTAATAATTAGCTCCTAATAGGGCTAGGTTTACTAACAGGGAGACAATATCTTTAGTGCATTATTAGTGGGTACCATTGGCAATGGGGTTTTTCTCTTAAAAGGGTTTTTCTAGAAAAAAAATCTTTTTGTTATGGTGTTATGATTAATTTGTGATGTTTTATGGCTACATTACTATTTCAGTTTGTTTAAAGTAATTAGCTTAAAAGAAATTCTAAATTTAAGTTTTGGCAGAGAACTAATTCAACCCCCTCCCCTCTCAGTTGTGTTGGTTCATTGCTATTACTAACACATTGATCCCTTGATTCTTCTTTAATGTTTGATACTCTTTTTCTTCTAGTGACACGTTTCTAGTTGGACCTTCTTAAGAATGGTTTGGATCTAAAATTATATTCTCATTGGACTTGACTTGCATAAGTTTACCTTCATCCTAACTTGCTTCCTCTTGATTATGCATTTGACCTTTGCCATCATAAAAACCCACAATGTATTTTTCCATTTCGGTACATGCATTCTCTAACAAGTCCACACAATGAAGAGCATTGCTCTAAGATTGATACTCGTGTAAAGAAGAGTCATTTGTACAAGCATCACAATTAAATTATTCATCTTCACAATTTTTTGATCTCTTGATTAAAACACATCGCATTTTTCCTTGGTCCCTTTGCAAGATAAGAAGTCATCTATGTGTTATTGTATGTTTCCTATGAATAGTGCAATTTAGTATGATCTTCTTCAACTAGTATAACATGTTAATTTGTATGGCCTTTACGACAAACATCTCCTTACTTGTGCAAATCGATATGATAAATAATAATAATAAATATTGGTTATATTTATTATTCATTGTTTATCAAAATTGATATATATGTTAAATGAAATTGAGAGCCCAAGGTCAGCGTCTTGGCTTTAATAATTAATTGGTTTTTATGGACCAAGTCGGCCTCCTTGTTGGTGGTTTCATAGCATATATAAGGTGTTTGATCAAAGGTAGAGAAACACCAAAAACATAATGTGTTCTCTCCCTCCAAGAATTGGTTAAGGCTACATCAAGGCAGCAACGAATTCCATGAGGCAATAGTGAATTCTGAAATCCATGAGGCAACACCAAATTCCATACAGTAGCAACTAATTCAGCCATTTTGGTAGCAATGAAGATATCCATTGAAGAGCAACAACTCCACCGTTGGAGGGAAGCGATTGCACAGTCTAAGTAGTAGCGATTTCTTTGCCCTAGCTGTGAATTCTGGAGCAGATCTCAAGGCAGATTCACATTGAGACTACAAGGCAGATTTACATTGATATGATCTTAGATCAAAGTCAACATCAAATTGATGTCATTTTGGAAGCCCTAAATAAGCTACATCCATTCATCTTGGAGATTTAGAAGGGACTGATTTGAAGATCTACAATCCGGGTACTATCTCTCCTTGCTCTTTTCTTTATATCTTGTGCTTAGTATTGAAAGATCTCTATAGATTGAACATTCCTAGATAAATCTGAAAAAATATTAACATGGTATCAGAGCCTAGGAAGAGCAAAGATTCATTTCAAATTTAGGAATTCAAACTAACTCTTTCAACTAAGTTGGTTATCATGTCTATCGGGATTAGACCCAAAGATAGGCTTGAGGGAGATGTTAATTTTACATCTTGGAAGATGAGGTTATTTAATCATTCTAAGGGAATTATAAATTACTTCAGTCATTGAAGGTCCTCCGAAAGATAATATGGATGATGATTAAAAGAAGGAATGGAGCAAAAACAACAATAAAGCAATGAGGATAATTGTTGATAGTGTTAAAGATCACATTGTGCCAACTATTGCAAATCTAGAGAATGCATATGAGATGTTCACCTCATTATTTGGCATGTTTCAAATCAACAACACAAATAGGGTCCTAGCTCTCAAAAATAACTTCTCTCGAATAAAAATGAATCAAGGGGAGTCTATCGCTTCATACTTCATGAGGATCAATGAGTTAAGGAATCAACTATCATCAATTTGGTTCAATTATGATAATAAAGAGTTGACTGTGATAGCTCTTAATGGATTGCCTCTTACTTGGGAAGCATTCATTCAAGGGATTAGTGCTCGTTCCAAATTACCTACTCTTGATATACTAAAGACCGATTGTCTTCAAGAGGAAACAAGATTAATATCAAGAGGCTCAATCTTCAAGGAAGACATTCAAGTTCTTTTCTCCCAAAACTCAAAGGGAGGGGGCAGGAAAATTCAAGAAGAAGAGAGAATTTCAAGGGAACAAAAATGAAGGAAGTTCAAAGGACAAAGGGGGAAAGAAGTACTTTAAGAAAAGGAAACCTTTCAAGAGGGACTTCTCCAAAACTAAATGTTTTAAATGTGAGAAGCTTGTTCATATGGCTACAAATTGTCTTGAGAGGAACAACCTTCAAGCATCCTTTGTGGAGGTAAAAGTACCCGAATCTGAGCACTTTACACTTTGAGAGGGAGTTGCAATTTGAGAGGGAGTTTTATATATGGGCTCACTTCTAAAATTACCTAAGTTATAATCTCCTTCTGCTAGTTACTTCATTTACATCCTTGTATCTGTTGTTTATGAGAAGCACACTTTACATTATGCTGCAGCTCTAACATATTTTTGTTATATACGTACATTCTGGACGCTACTGGTTTCTAGCATATCTAGTTTACCTTGATGTATGGGTGGCAACATACATAAACTATCTATTCAACTTAGCCATTGGCATATATGGTATATTTTATGTATTCTGACAGTGGCATATATTATGTTTTCACATTACCTTGGATATGTTGTGTTCATGTGTGAACACATTTCTTTTATAGTAGGAAACTATATGAGTGAATACATATATTGGTTCATTGGAATATGTTAGCATTGATTTATATACCCTTTGTGGCTCATAATCATGGTTATATCACTGTTACGGGAGATCAAACATTTAATTGCTAGTATAGCTTACTGTTTTCTTTATGCATATGTACATACATTATTCGAAGGATCATTCTTACATTGGCATATGATAGAATAAGAACATACATTTAGAGTTAATGTTGTTATATGCATGAAAGCATTCATTATATGGATATATGTTATCCTTACTAATGATCATGGATACACTATATTGCATCTTGTTGTAATCACATTGCACCTAGTTATATGTTGGTTACCCTTAGGTGGTAAAGACTTATGTGATTACTCTTTTGCTTGTCTATAGATGATGGATAAATTATATGGAGAGAAACTACTTAATATGATTATATGGGGCATACGTCATTTACATGCTTGTGAAACATACTTTAATTAGTGTGTATGAATGGATCATACTTTCTTTCATTTACTAATTATAGCTGAGACTATATTACATATGGTTCTATGTGTGAAATTTACATTTAACTTGAATCTTATGATCATATTGGTTACTTTTATACTTATAAGATAAGATTGTATTTATGAGATTCATGTGATTATGATTATTCATTTGGATATACTTATGCTTAGGAATTAAAGAATATCATTTGATATTCTTTGAGTCCAAGGGACTCATGGATCAAGGATCCACATCCAAGAACTTGGTGAATATCATGGATTTGATATTCGTTAGGCCAATGCGCGAGGATATTATTAATTTGATATCTGGTGAATTAGGGATTCACTTCTTAGCATATGGTGGACATCATGGATTTGATGTCTGGAGGCCATTTTCTCCAAGTACTTGGTGAATATCATGGATTTGATATTCGTTAGGCCAATGCTCGAGGATATCATTAATTTGATATTTGGTGGATCAGGGATCCACTTCTTAGCATATGGTGGACATCATGGATTTGATGTCTGAAGGCCATATGCTCAGAGTACTTGGTGAATATCATGGACTTGATATTCTTTAGACCAAGACTTGAGGATATCATGGATTTGATATCTTGTGGATCAAGGATCCACATCTGAGTAAATGGTGGACATCATGGACTTGATGTCGGTAGGCCATTACTCCAAGCACTTGGTGAATATCATGGACTTGATATTCGTTAGACCAATGCTCGTAACATCATGGACTTGATGTTGGTTTGATGTCACGGACTTGACATTTCTCGAGTCTTGGTGACTTGTGGGTTTAGTTATCCACATATTGGTAGGTATACATCATGGACTTGATGATACCATGAGTATCATGGATTTGATATTCTGTTGGCCAAGTCATGAGGACTCGTGGATTTAGTTATCCACAAATTGGATAGAAATCATCATGAACTTGATGATAACTTGTGTTTGGAAAGTATCGTGGACTTGATACTACCTTGAATATCATGGACTTGATATTCAAAATAGTCAAGGTGACTAGTGGATTTAGAAAATTCACAAATTGATTATAAATTTGATATCATGGACTTGATATCACTTATATCATGGATTGATATTCTTGGGTCATAGAGACCAGAGGATCTAGGAGATCCACACTTGGATGGTAAGCATCATATGATATGATGTTTCTCATATGAATATGAGATGTATGGTTTATGAAGAATTGTTTTGTTCTTGTTATATCTTGTAGATAGAGATCTACTATCATAGATCGGAAATCTATGGCATCATTGGATTAGGAATCCATTTTTGTTCTATTTTGAGTCTCAGAGACTCGTGGATTTAGGAAATCCACATCTGGTCGATAAACATCTTGTTACCATGATTTTCATATGGATATGAAATCTATGGTTGGAAATGATGTAAGAACATGTGTTCTACCTATCATAGATATGAGATCTGTGATTTTATTGGATATGAAATCCATGTTGTTTATGTTTTTGGCATCTCTATCAAGGATGATAAAGGGAGATCATTGGGTTGATCTTTGCCTCAAGTCCAAGAGGGAGTGTTACGTTTTATGACCTTTACGACAAACATCTCCTTACTTGTGCAAATCGATATGACAAATAATAATAATAAATATTGGTTATATTTATTATTCATTGTTTATCAAAATCGATATATGTTGAATGAAATTGAGGGCCCAAAGTTGGCCTCTTGGCTTTAATAATTAATTGGTTTTTATGGACCAAGTCGGCCTCCTTGTTGGTGGTTTCATAGCATATATAAGGTGTTCAATCAAAGGGAGAGAAACACTAAAAACATAATGTGTTCTCTCCCTCCAAGAATCGGTTAAGGCCGCATCAAGGAAGCAACGAATTCCATGAGGCAAAAGTGAATTCTGAAATCCATGAGGCAGCAGAAAATTCCATATAGTAGTAGCTAATTCGATCATTGTGGTAGTAGTGAAGTTATCCATTGAAGAGAAGCAACTTCACCATTGGAGGGCAGCGATTTCATAGTCTAAGTAGCAGCTAATTCTTTGCCCTAGCTGCGAATTTTGGAGTAGATCTCAAGGCAAATTCACATTGAGATCACAAGGCAAATTTACATTGATCTGATCTTAGATCAAAGTCAACATCAAATTGATGTCATTTTGGAAGCCTAAATAAGCTACATCCATTCATCCCAAAGATTTAGAAGGGACTGATCTGAAGATCTACAATCTGGGTACTATCTCTCCTTGCTCTTTTCTTTATATCCTATGCTTAGTATTGAAAGATCTCTATAGATTGAACATTCCTAGATAAATTTGAAAAATATTAACACAACCACCTTAATATTGAATTTTTCCTTGCATGTATGTATCTCTTCTCACAATGGTTCATGGATATGAACAAGTAATTAAGAAAATATTTTATTACAAAGAAAAATATTATCTAAAAGTATCATGACAATTATTAGAGGTGATTTTTTCATGGAGATAAACTTTCTTTTGAACTTCTTTAGATTCATCAATGCTCCTACATTGCTTCTCTAAATCTTCAAATTGGCTTTCAATGTCTCACATTTACATGAATTATCCATACCTTGTATTATATCATCTACATGTATAACTTTTCCTATATTTATATTAAAGTCAACATTATAATTGAAACATCAACTCAATATTAAAAAATTAAAATTAAAATTTATTATAAATGTTTACTTTCTTAAAAATTGTTGATAAATTTGAATGATGAAATTGTAAAATAATTTTAATTTTAATTTTTAATTAATCAAATTGAAATATCAATAATATTTTCTTTTAAAATATAATAACAATTTAATGTTATTTGAATTAATATATATACTAAGGATAAACACACAATAATCTGTCACCCTTTTATAAAGGAAAAGACTAACAAAATTAAAGATGTTCAACTTCAATAGTATAAAAATGACATTTATGTTTGGAATTTGAAGATGATGTAAACTAATTAAATGTGTTAAAATAGATGAATTTTGTGATTAATTTTTTAATAATTTTTTTGAATAAGAATTGATATGTTTTTTAATTTTTAAAGATGATTTTTCAATTGTTGAAAAATGCTGAAAATTAGGGGTCTAGTTCCTACCAAAAAAATATATGTAAATAAACATTTTTTTCCCTAATTTCAAAATATGTTATAGATGACATATATAGCTAGTGTATGAAGAAATAAAAATTGGTTTGTGACCTATATTTTATCTTTTATAACATTCAAATTCCAACTCACCTGAAATCAACAGTTTTCATCTCTTGTCATATTTTTCATAACAAATCTATCCCAAGATATATATATATATATATATATATATATATATATATATATATATATATATATATATATATATATATATATATATATATATATATATATATATATATATATATATATATATATATATATATATATATATTCTTGAGGATGACTCTCTCATCTAGTACACCATATATTTTTCAAATTTATTTAATATGATTTACTATTTCTTTTCTTTCTCTGAATCAATATCTCCTTGATTATTAAAATACCTACTTACAATATTTTTTAATTACAATAGACTATGTCTAATTAAAACACTATAAAATCTATATGAGGATATTCTTGACGCTTATCTCTGCAAAAGGTTTTTTTTTAAAATATCATTAAAAATATTAGGAGTTAATGAAATGTCACTTTTTTGAAATAATTTTATTTCTATAGTAATTGGACCCAAAGTGGTATAAAAAATACATTTAATAGACATTTTCAATTGGAAAAGTTAAAGCACTTATCTAACTTAGCTAGAATGAATCTATAGCTAGGCCATATGTTTGACCAAAATTATTTTTTAGTTAGAAATACTAAAATTCAGTTGTGCTGATAAGTTAGCCTAAAAGGTGACAGATTATTGTGCTTTTACCCATATATATATATATATATATATATATATATATATATATATATATATATATATATATATATATATATATATATATATATATATATATATATATATATATATATATATATATATATATATATATATATATATATATATATATATATATATATATCATCTTAAAATGGAAGCACTTCCATGTTAAGAGCATTTAGCCCTCCGAGTAAGTGGTTTGGGGTCATGTTAAGTGCCTTGATTAGGTCTTTGCATGTATTTGGCTTTCTCCCCACTTTCCACTTTTTCTCCGCGCTTGATTTCTTCATTCTAGGTGAAAATGGGGTTAAGGTCTTAAGGCTTTTCCTGATTTTCCCTCTTCCATGGCTCTATTTTCTAGGTAGGATTCAGAAATGAGACCTCCTAGTCCTTCATCATATCAAACAGGGGATTTTCTATCTGTTCCAGACACTGAGTCTTGTTTTGACGTCAAATCCTGCATTTCTGGCATCACCTGGAACCTCTGCTACAGATCCTGCCAAAGTTAGGGTTTGAGGTCAATGTTGACCTTGACCTTGACCAGGTCAGGGTCAACCTTGACCTTGACCTCTTCCCGCCAAGATTTCAAATTGTCATTTGTCGGCAGTTTGGCTTTCGGGAAAATTATTTCTTCGCCTCTGGCTCGGCTGTTTCAGGCTCCAAAATGGTAAATCCTTTAATTGTATTTAATCAAGGTATATTTTCTAAAGGTGAGGACCTAATTGGGATTTAATTCTCCAAGGTGGCCCATCTAGAGGAGTGTGCCCTAGATCATTATAAAAGGAGGCCTTCCTCTCTCATTTGATCCATCTCTCTCAATCAAGTTTTGCAATCAAGCTCTCAAGCTCTCAAGTTCTCAAGTGCAAGCAAGCTTTCAAGCATTCAAGTGTTCAAGCATTCATCCATCAAGGAGTTCCATTGTTAGCTATTGAAGGATTCAATCTCCTTGGAGCCCCCTTGAAGATCCATCCTTCTCCATTCATTCAAGCCTTCTCATATGCAAAGATCAAATCAAGATTGGTGTTGAAGATCAAAATACCACTGATTAGAGACATCTTGCCATCCATTGAAGCATTCCTACTTGTGGATTTGAGGATTCGAATCCTCTTCGAGGACTTCAACATAAGCAAGGTGATTTGTTTCAGTTACTTTGTTTATGCATAATATATTTCAATTCAATTTCAAGGTTAATTCCTAAATTAGGGTTTGACCAAGGCAAACCCCCAATGCAACCAAAAACCCCCATTTCCTTGCAGGTACATGTACAAAATCTCAGATCTGAGAGTGAATTTGGATACCCTTTTCGGCAATCTTTTAGGATCCCCAAATAGAATCAGAATCGGACTTCAAATAAATAATGTGGTCTTTGACCTTTTAAAAGGTCAAAGCCGACTTGTGTGAATTTGGAGAAAAGATTTCTGGGTTTTGTTCGCCTTGACATTTCTAGTTTAGAATAGGTGACAGAATCTTCAAAAAGTTCATACATAAGCTAGAATTCAACATTTTCCAGATCTGCCCTAATTCAAGGTTAGTATTTGCACTTCAATTATTTCAAATTCAAATATAACATCTTCTACCTAAGGGGAAACATCAGATTTGTTCTTTCTTTCATATTCACCATAAATTGATTCGATTGTGTATTAACCTCTAGGTTGATCAAATCAGATCTCTTTCTTGGAGAATTTGGGTTTGAGAATAGATCTCATATTTCCCCCTTTAAAACAAATGAATGATGTTGAATACATTTTAACCTCATTCAATATATATATATATATATATATATATATATATATATATATATATATATATATATATATATATATATATATATATATATATATATATATATAATCAAAGATCAAGTTTTAAAATCAACCATTCATTAATAGGAAGAAATAAAATTATTTCATATTTTTTACTTTCTATTATGTAAATGATTTTATATAAATTAAAAATTTGTACTCTATTATTATGTGTTAAAAAAAATTCTTTATTAAAAATATAATATAAAATAAGAAACAAAAAAATAATCTATAAAAAAATAGATAAAAAATTATTATGATTGCAAATTGATAAATAGATTTATGAAGGCTGACAATACAATTGAAGTTGGAATTTAATTAAAATAAAATAAAAGGAATGAAAAATTAAAATAGCAAGAAAGAGGTGAAAATAAGAAGAGGAAAACACCTTAAAAAAATAATAAAATAAAAGAAATATATGAATATAAAAAAATGGTCAAAAAAAGAATAAATATAGTTTTAAAATATTTTCAAATAAATTAATGAATAAAAATATTTAATATTTTTCAATCATATACTCTATAATCAAATTATAAATTTACTTTAAATTTAATTTTATAAAGTTTTTATAAGGGTTTTTTAATATCCACCATGAACAACATTAGCTTGTGAAGTTGATGGTTTCATATCCTCAAAAGGCTTTCCATAATACTGAGGAAATAGGGGAAGAGATGTCAGTGAAAATACTATTTGTAGCTTATATTCTCGCATTCTTATATCTTTGATTTTAAGATTCTTCTCAAATTATTTCATCAACTTTTGAACTTTCAGTTATTTGTTCATTGGAGGCTTCTCTGTTATGAGGAACAAGGGTATCACTAGACTATTTTAGTCTATTGCAAGCATAGCTAGTATCTGCAGGAATATTCACCTTAACTCTGTTATAGAGGAACTTTACACACTGATGGTATGTAGATGGTACAACTTGCATATCATGGATCCACGGTCTTCCTAGAAAAATATTGTAAGCTAAAGGAAGAACAAGCACTTGATAGATTACATCTCGTTCTATGGGTCCTACCATGATCAAAATACCACTAGACCTTTAGAGGATTGTTCTTCTTCATCATGTGCTTTGATTGTTATCTTCTTTCTAAGATTGATATCATGTTCAAAAAATCCCAGTTGTGTGATTAGATTGTAAGTACAAATGTTTAGTTAAACACCCCCATCTATCAAAACACATTTGACATGGTGTTTATGAATCATGAATTCAATATGTAATGGACGGTTATGGGGATGGATCAAAGAGTTACCATCTTCTTCAAAGAATGACAGGTAGTGAGGTGAGGTAAGATATCCTATCATAAATTGAAATTGATCCAAATCTAAATCTTTGGGCACATTTGCAGCTATGAGGGATTTGTCCAAGATTTCTTTGTGAGAAGGAGAAATCTCGAGTAGTTCAAAAATTGAAATTTGAGCATTGGTTCTTTGTAGTTGTTCTAGAACACTGTAGCCAAAAGAAGATGATGAAACTGACTACTTAGACGTTGATGATTTAGAAGTGGTTGCATTTGGTTGTTTGTTTACAGCTTGTTTTGAGGATGTTGGTTGATGTGAAGATGTAGGCTCAACTCTTTTAAGATTAAGTCTCGCCTAAGCTTGGGTCACAACATTTGCAAATTCAAACTCTTTATCCTTTTTCTTAACAATGACCATAATGCAATGTTCAAAATGAGATGGTTCAAGCCTATTAATGACATTTTCATCATTGGCGTAAGCATAGTTGATTTTAATTAGCAACTCCCTTAGATTTAGAAGATTCTCCTTTTTCATACTTAGGGAAAGGCTCTTTGAATGTCTTGCGATTTGCATTAGTATTATGATTGTCAACAACAATGTCACCAACATCAATAAGGTCTTGAATGACATGTTTAAGTTTGATGTAGTTATTAGTTTTATGACCTTTGTTTTGATGGTGGTCATAGTAATCATCATCATTCCACCATTTAGGTTTAATTTCAGGATCATAAGGTCTTGAATTGTCAGATAATGTGATGATGTTTTTGGTTAAAAGCATCTTAAGAGAAGACTCTAGAGACTCTCCCAAATAAGTAAAATCATGTTTAGGTCTTGGTACCCATGGATTGTCTTTGAAAAAGTTGTTTGATTTCTTAGTAGGAGTTGTTGCATTTTCAACATCTTTAGTGTGCTGGATACCACTAGTCAAATTAAAAATTATTGGTTCTATTTTAGGGTTGGTAGCATCAACCACCCCATCATCAAGAACATTTTTGTACTTGTTCCAAAAAAATTTCTTGTGTTTGTTGGAGTTGGAACTAGAACCATACTTGGTCTCCTTATAGATCGGAGAGATTTCACCTTTCTTAACCAGTACATCTTCCATTTTAAGGGAACTTTTTACCATCTTGTCAAATGTAGATGGGCCTTGTATTTGAATGTTGTAGTTCAATTCAGTAATTAGATTGTTGATAAAGATGTCCATTTTCTCAAATTCAGGTATTTGACACAGATATCTAGAAAAGATCTTCCTCCATCTTTGAAGGAAAGTGAGGAATAACTCTCCTATTTTCTATTTCATGTTGCAGAGATCTATCATGGTCATAGAGTGTTGTATATTGTATGAATACTATTGAAGGAATAGTTTGAACAGTTCATCAAAAGTTTTGATTCTAGTAGGCAGTTTTGAAAACCTTTCGATTGCTTGACCAACAAGGCTTCGTAAGAAGAGATGCATTAGATAAGTCTGTTCATACATGAAATCCATACAAAGAGAACATAATTTCTAGACATGGTCTTGAGGGTTAGAGTCACTAGTATATTTATCAAATATAGGAATTTCAACTCTAGAAGAAAATGGAGGCATGTATATATTATTGTCAAAGGCAAATGGACAAATTATGTCAAGAGAATATTTCATAGTAGGTTTATCTTGTTTCCTTTTCATCTCTTGCATCTGAGTTTGTAAAGATTTCAATTTTTTAGTTACGAGTAACAAAGGTGTCTCTTCCTCTTTAGTGATGATATCGTCAATGTTAAAGTTCATAGGAATTTTAGCTCCTTCTTTAGTAAGGTCAAGAAAATATTTCTGCTTCTCTTTCATAAGAATATTCATCATCTTACGAAAGTTTTTATCATTTTGACATTTCTTTATTGTTTCATCATTTGGTTAAGAGCCACTAGATGAGCTATCATGGCGTTTATTGTCTTGTTCTAGAGAGTGGTGTCTAGAGCCCTCATTTTCTTGTTTTTCTCTAGACATGTTGAGAATTGTTTTGTCACCTTGATTGGAAAATGGCTCTGAATTAAAACCAGATGGATTACCTGGTGATGCTAGTTGATCAAATATTGGTTGTTTAGAATTTGAAGTTTCTATATATGTTCTTGGAAAAATGGGTTTAGGTTCCTTTTGTAGTCAAGTCGTAAGGTTCTTGTATAAGGGTGTCTCATAAGTGACTGTGATCTGTCGCTAGATGAGTAGTCTAGGCTAAGTGTTTCAAGTTATTTGTCTTTATGTCTATGAGAGTTTCTGGTTTGGATAGGCATGAAAGATCGATGCAATTGATAGCTGAGAGTGATGAGGTATGATAATCAAATTCAAGATGAGTAAGTGACTTTGTCTTGAAAGATGAATGAATGATAAGATTGAGGTTTTATTGATGATAAAGTTGATAAGATATGATGACAAACTCGGTATGAGGTATCAAAGTTAAGGATAAGCTTCCTAAGTAGGTGACACTCGTGATTCAAGTAATTTGGAAAAAAATGATTAATACAAGATTGATGTTGATTGGATGGAAGACGAGATAAGTTTTCTCACAAATTAGGACAAGGATTGACAAACCAAGTAGATGTGTTATTGAATCATAAGTATAATTTCTCTAATAGAGGTATGTTGACTACATGACTGATTAGGAAGTGTTACACAGGTCTGAAAATGGAAAATCAGGTCAAAATAAGCTCTCTAATTCCATAATTTTTGCAAGCTTGTATGACAAAATGTAGGCTCATATGACATAGAAGGAGGTCCAAGACAATAAATTAGTATTTTCATATGATAAAGTGCTAGCAAGATCAAGGTGGGCAGTAACTTGTATGACAGGATGCTAGCAATGATCAAGATGTGCAAGACGGGAGGGTTTTGCCACTAAGTTTTGAACTATTTCGATCATTTTTTTTTAATAATTTTGTAATTTTTTCAGTTTCCCAATGTTGTGTTGGTTTTCAATTATTTTGGTTAGTTTTTCAAGTGATTCAATAATTAAACAAGCACATCATACATGTAGTATAAAGGGGAATCTAAACACAAGCTAGTCTAAGGAAATTGGTGTAGGAAGAAAACCTTTCCTTGCTGACTTAGGTACACACCCAATAGCTAATCATAATATGGTCATTGGAGAACATGCAATGGATCTCTCAAAGCTGTATTAGCTGAGTCCAAATGCTAATGGGGGAATGATATGGAAAGTATCTTGGGGGAGTTACTATCTCCCTTGCACAAAGATTATCAACCTTTCAAAGGTAGATCAAGTAGCTTCTTTTCTTAGGGTTCGTAGTGAGGACATCCATTTGTAGCTATCCCTTGTAGTTGTTGGAAAGTTGGCTATACTGATGTATATGAATTAATATAGTCTTGTCACTATGGCAACAAAGTCATATAGTAGTTTGGAATCAATGCACTTGATGAGAAGATTAGTAATCAGTTAAGTGTTGAAGACTGGACAATGTACAGAGTTCCTGCAGCTCAGAGCATCATCACATGTGTGTACAAAATAATTATGGTGTGTGCCATGGAAGTTAAGTTGATTGGATTATATTCATGCTTAGTCTATGAGCACATGATTAGATATGCAAGTATGAGAAAGATACAGGTAGTTGAAGTTGCACAACCAGTGTGTGCTAGTGAAGAACAGAGTAAGCAACTGACTATTATCATTTTGAGTTGCGACTATATTATAATGATGTAAAGGCTATCACCTATTGTAATTAGGTTGCAGAAATGTATATATGTTTGATTGTAAACACACTTAAGCCAATTCATTTGGAAGTGTTGTATGTAATAGGTTTAAGGGCCGACCTAGTTGTTTATTTTGTATGCACATATAAATATAAGATGCGCCCATTATAATTAGTATGGATGTGGATATAGAGTTGTGATATGCACAGAAGAAGTATGCAAAGAGTCTATACGATGTATTAGAGCTTTGTAAGAGGTCAAAGCATCAATGCATCAAAGGAACTAATCTGATAAGCAGTGTCATAGTGACAGTTCATCCAACAAATATAGTGTGTATATGAGATCAGAAGGTTGTAGCCTTCACCACTTGAGCAGTGAGCTCTAGGAAAGTGTGTCCACTCCCCTAATAGGGACTATTGTAAAAGACTCCTAATAGGTTCTGACCCTTAACAAGGCCTACTGTACTTAATGCATTGTAAAGAAACTCGTAATAGGGTTAAGGATCTTCTAACAAAGATCACAAAACACTAGTACATGTATCCACCTACTGCACCCAAAGCACAAGTATCCATAAAAGAAGTCAAGGTGGCAGAGCCCACTAATGCATCAGTAACAGGTCCTTAGGATTCAACACCTATAGTGGAAACACAATTAGAGGCAGATAAGTCTACGCCCATGATAGAGTCACTCAAGGATAGCACCATTATCATTGATAATGTAGAGATAGCCATGGTGGCCACTGACACTGAGTTGGATAAGTTTGAAGAAGCTTTTGTGAGCACACAAGAAGCTGAAATTTTATGCAGCAACACACCTCCCACTCATCAAGAAGAAGTATTGATTGAAAATATAATCGATGAGAAAGAAGAAGAAAAGATGGAAGAAAAGAAAGAAATAGAAAAAGAAGTGAGTAATGAACCATTAGTTGAACTAGTTAAGGTAAAACAAGAAGTGATGGATAGCACTCTCATCACTCCTTCAATAGCATTGTTGTCAAGTTTGACACCTGACACATCCAGTTTGGACTCATGGAGAGAAGAAGATCTGATAAAATTCAGTGTCCTAGCCATGGAAAAGGCCAAAGAAAAACAAGTGATGAGGAATCCCTTCCTGGTAGAATCAGTAAACATTCTGAACAATTTGTTGCCAGAGGACAAGAAAGTGTCAAAGATACACTCTGTTGATGATGTGAGTATAGTCATCTCACATTTCAAAAGTAATTTCTCAAGCCTTGAAGAATATGCATCCCTAGTGGCAGAAGAAAAATACCTGAAGATGAGGTTGAGTGAATTAATGAGCAAATTTTCACTTGACCTAAGCTCACTCAAGACTGGTCAAGCATCCTTAAAAGAGTTTACAGATCAAGGTAGAAGAATCATTGCAAAATGCATGGATCAGGATAAGCTTACTAATGCCCATTTCAAAAAAATAAAAGAGGCAGCAGCTATGATTGAGAAATTCAAGAGTTCAGTGAAAGACACATCCACAGATGTAAACATGTGTAATAATTTATATCAAGGGCAAATAGATAAGATTGAGAAGGTAGAAAAAGAAATGTCAAAGATCAGGGCAAGGCAAACATAGCTCAGGAATGCTCTTGTGCCCTCATTAGATATACTCAATCAGAACATCAAGGACTTAGACGCCAAAATGGTAACATATGATCATGGTCCTAGCACTGACTTGGAGAAGATGGAGAAGCTACAGTATGCACTATGCGCCCATCTCCAGATAGTAAACTCTTTGATCACATTTTGGAAGAACGAGATCCAAAACCTAAAGATAGCATATCTGGATGTTTTCCCTCAATGAGTATGTGTAAATATAGTTTTTGAAACACCTTTGTCATTAATGTCAAAGGGGGAGTTGTGTATAGAATATGGATCATAATATGTATAGGGAGATATAAGTGTATGTATAAAAGATAAAAAGTTTTTTGTATTAAGGACAGTTAGCAACTTGGCCATATTCCTTTGTTGCCATCAATGACAAAGGGGGAGATTGTTGAAAAGTTGGCTATACTAATGTATATGACTTAATATAGTGTTGTCATTATGGAAACAAAGTCATATAGTAGTTTGGAGTTAGGGCACCTGATGAGAAGATCAGAAATCGGTTAAGTGTTGAAGACTGGAAAGTGTACAGAGTTCCTGCAACTTAGAGAATCAACGCACGTGCGTATGACATAATTATGGTGTGCACCCTAGAAGTTAAGTTGGTTGGACTATATTCATGCTTAGTCTATGAGCGCATGATCAGATATGCAAGTATGAGAAATATACATGCAGTTGAAGTTGCACAGCTAGTGTGTGCTAGTGAAGAACAAAGTAAGCAGCCGACTGTTATCATTTTGAGTTGCGACTATATTCTAATGATGTAAAGGCTATGCACCTATTGTAATTAGGTTGCTGACATGTATATATGTTTGATTGTAAACACGCTTAAGCCAATTCATTTGGAAGATTTTTATGTAATAGGTTTAAGGGCCAACCTAGTTGTTTATTTTGTATACACATATAAATATAAGATGCGCCCATTGTAATTAGTATGGATGTGGATATGGAGTTGTGATAAGTAGAGAAGAAGTATGTGAAGAGTCTATAAGATGTATTAGAGCTTTGCAAGAGGTCAAAGCATCAGCGCATCAAATGAACTGATCTGACAAGCAGTGTCACAATGACAGTTCATCCAGCAAATATTGTGTGTATCTAAGATCAAAAGGTTGTAGCCTTCACCACTTGAGCAGTGAGCTCTAGGATAGTGCATCCACTCCCCTAATAGGGACTATTGTAAAAGACTCCTAACAGGGTCCGACCCTTAACAAGGTCTACTGTACTTAATGCATGGTAAAGAAACTCCTAACAGGGTTAAGGATCTTCTAACAAGGATCAAAAAACACTAGTACAGAATATTAGTGGGTGTCAATTCCCACTGGGGTTTTTACCTATTTGGGTTTCCCTGTAACCATATTGGTGTCATGTGTTGATTTCATGTTTCATGTTTATGCAGATGTTTATTTCAGTACTTAAGCATTTAAGTTTAGTTTAAAGATGAAAGTTAGAAGATAAAATACATTGAACATTGCTTCACCCCCCCCTCAGTGTTCCCATTCCTAATAGTAGTCCCACAAATAGTATTAAGGCCTATAGCCCTATGAGTACTTAGATAACACAGTCACGTAAATAGGATTGGGGCCTCTCATCCCTACGTATATTAGATTATATTCCACTTGTAGTCCCGTAAACATGATTGAGGCAAAAAAGCCCTACAAGCACTTAGATCACGCAGTCCTAAAACAAGGATTGAGGCTTCTCATCCCTACACGTATCAAAGCATATGGAATAGAAATAACCATGTCCTTCAAGACTTTAATCTCAAGGAGACATTTGATTATAGTGGGTCAGAAGGGTCAGTTTTGCATGTTCCCACTTGAGTCATTCCTGTGAAATTTTTCCCTCAATGGTAGGCTCGCTAAAAGGTACACATGCCAAAAATAGAAAAGTTTCAAGGGTCTAGATTTATGATTGTCTATACAAAAATGAGTATACTCTCCTACCTCTACGCTTTTTGAAAACATGTCATAGACACATGTTCAATTACCCAATCCATTTCTAATGATCAATTTGATGCTAATTCTAGGTTTTTGATTGTCTATACAAACAAGAGCATAATCCCTTGACACCAAATTAAACATGAAAAATGAATCTATTAAGATGCCTAAGAATAACAATTATGAAGACACAATGTTTTCTTATATCTAATTAAGCAACTTGCAAAATCGAGTTGTTAGTAGTCTTTTCAAGTATATCTTAGATGAACATTCTACAAAAAATTAGGTTACACTATTCAAAAGATTAGGAAAAATAGAGGACAAGCAAGGGTCAGTGTTAGCAACAATCAAATCCAATCAAGAAATAGGGACCCAATTTATTAAAATAGACCAGGTTTCAAAAATCTAATTATTTTAGTCTTTATTTATCATCAAAATTAATATATCAGAGAATAGACCCTCATTATAATTTCAAGAGCTTTCCAGAAATGTAATTTTTTTGAAAAATTCAAGATTTGCATCCAGAATTAAGTTTTTAGTAAAAATCATATTTTTTTCTAAATAATAGAAAAGTGATCAAAAAAACCTAAATTTTTAATTGTAGACTCTCGATATTAGCCCCAACTTGCAATAAAAACATTGTTATAAAATTCCTTCATTGTGCCCAAAATTAATTTTTTTAATTAAAAATCATAAAAAATAATTATAAATCGTCGAGAAGTAATTAGAAAACTTTGAAAATTTCTTGATTTGTGCCTAGAATAATTTTTTTATGAAAAATCATAAGAAAAAATTATAAATCGCCGAAAAGTAATTAAAAATATCTTTAAAATTCTTGATTTGTGCCCAGAATGAATTTTTTAAGAAAAATCATAAAAAGAATTTATAAATCACTGAAGAGTGATCCAAAAAACATGAAATTTTTACTGTAAACTCCTGATATCAACCCCAACCCGTAGTAAAATTTTTATTGAAAAATTACAAGTCATTTAGAATATATGACAAAATCTTTCAAAACTTGCATGTAAAAATAAATCACCAAAGAAAACTCAGTGATCCAAAAATTGAGAATTCAAGGCCAAAAATTGATGTCCAGTCCCACGGTGGGTACCAAAAATATGTGTGTGAAATTTATAGCTGCAAGTTGCAATAAAAAACACTCAATAGATCCTTGCATGCATGGTTATGTGATCAATAATAAGATAAGTAAACATATTAAAAAACTATACAAATAGACCTGTTGCCTTCTATTCAATGTGAGTATGGTGCTCTCATATTTTTTGAGCATACCAATGACTATAGATAACAATTGAAATGAATGATTTAAATGAAATGCATATTAATCTATTTTTTTAAGATTTTATGAGGCAAATAAGATAATTGAAATAAGTTATATTAGATATTAAAGAAACATTATTTTTAAGCTAAACATGATATGCAAATAACAACTAAATAATAAGAATATGAAAACCCTCGAATTGATGCACAATAGCTTTAGCAAAATGTCTTTACTCCAAATTGCACATATCGAATGAGAGGAGGAACCTTTCTTTTGTAGGAAACCTAATAAAATTGACAGTCAAGATTAATTTGGGATAAATGATCCAGATTTTATCAAATATGAGTTTAAAGCATGCAAGATGAGTTGATTAGTTACTTTTTTAGTCTAATTAGGAGTTAAAACTAATTGATTCTCAAGTTAAAATATTTTCCCCCTTTTTTTATTTATGCAACTCCACCTTTATCTCAGTTCTGCTTTATTTCTCATTTTTATCAATTTCTTCCTTGTTTCTATCAGCTTTGAGGATTTATCTCAAATTTTGAATATGTAATTCAAATTAATTCATTTTTATTTGTATCTGACAAATGGGTTCAATTTAATTAATGTGCTACGACATTTAATTAAATTAATTATTTTAAATTTATTTAATTGTCAAATAATGTTGACATTTAGGAATTAGTTGATTTTGATGATTTTGCAACTTTAATGATCATAGCCGATTAATGATAGAAATTGATATAATATGGATTCAATTCAATAAAATAATAGATTCTTTTCAAAAACTTTATGAAGAATTACAAGTATTGCTTATAGATGAAGCAAATCCATAATTGGCAATCGTTTCCTATATTCAATTGACAAAAGAATGAGAGAAATAAAACATAGTCCAACAAAAAAATTTGGTGGCGTTGATATAATATTCAGTGGATACTTTTACCAAGCTCAACCAATACATGACAGTAACATGTTTGAATCTCCTGTTGTCAACAAAGAAAAACTGCCATACACTTTCTAGATAAATATGATCACATAATATAAATTAAAAATAACAATGCAGAAAAGAAATGAAAAGTTCATTTCAATTTTAAACAAAATATGAACTAGTTTGCATTTAGTGATACTAATATACAATATATCAATAATACTTGCTATCACAAACCACCTATTGATCCAACATTTCCATATCTTTTCTACACAAACAAACATAGTAAAAAAATATTATCAATTGTAAACAATGAACCAATCATTATAAATGCAAAGGATGAGGAAGAAGATAATTATGGTAACATACCAATGCATACGAAAAAAAGGTCTACAACACCAAATAACACTAAATATCAACATGTTGGTTAAATTATATGTAGGAAACTGTGACATAAATGATGGACTCGTAAATGGAGTTGATGGAATTTTTAAGGCATATACAACTACACACAAAATTGATATAATATGGATTCAATTTAATGACATAAATATTGAACTAATTGAATCAACAAAATTAGGACACAAATATTTATTGAGAACATTTCAAGACAATGGGTATCAATACTACAAATTGAAAAGCCTGTATCCATAAAAAGAAATACATCAAAGATAACAATTCAAAAATAATTCCCCATACAACTAGCATGTGCACGAACAATTCACATATCACAAGGACTTACAATAGACAAACTTGCATTTGATGGATTTTTAAAGTCAATAATCATGGCCTCGTATACACTACATTGTCACAAGTTTGAGATATACAATCCTTATATTTACTAACTCCAATCACACAATTTTTTTAAAGTACAAAGTAAAATTATAAACAAAATGCATCGACTACGTATAGAAGCAAAATGAGAATTCATATTCGCAAAACCTATAAATGACACAACTTTTACTACAACTATTATCTCGCTAAATACAATAATGTTAAACTCACATATCTATGACATTACCAATGACTATGATTTGTTAGAAACTGATATATATGCCTCCAAGAGACACACAATCCGTAATTCTCTGTCTACAAAAAATCAAGCAATTTCAATCTATTACAATGTATCATTCTTATGGACTTTTTACTTCAAATAAAAATCATATACAAATTAAACATTCACAACAATACTATTTAAATAAAATTAAAATTCTACAAATAAAACTACTGATATTTAGTATTCTCATTTCATTATTCAACTTGCACTCACCACCAAATACAAAAGTCATGTCAATTATAAAAATTCTACAAAACGCACTAAAAATACCAAAACCAATACAAAAACTAGAATTCTAGGTGACTTCAATATCAACATGTGCGACAACGATAACAAAACAAATAAACTACAAGCATTTTTTGATATAATGAATATTACATATTTGCTAGACAATAATAGTTTCTTACAAGAATCACTCATTGACCATGCCTAGTCAAACATTAACAAAACATCTTACAAAATCAACAAAATAGATGCATACTTGAGTGATCATAATTGCATATGTTTAATCCTTGACTTAAATAAAAAAGACAACACAATGCAAGTACCTATACTTTTCCTTTACACTTAGCACATCTATAATTTTTAATTTTTTGTTTTTCCCAACTCTTTACAAACTAATACTTGCTCTTACACTATTAAAAAAATTGAGGGAGAACAACTAAAGATGTAAGTATTTTGCAATTCATTCACTTTACAATAAATTATCCCAAATTACAATACTAAATATGCCACCAACAACCACAAAAGTTAATCTCCTACATAGACAAGCCTTTATCAACTGACCTTTCCTCACTATCATAAACATTGCTACTACTAAATTGCATTCTTAATTATTCTAAACTCAAAACTTTTAAACATCTAACATTGCCAGCTCTATGATATGTTGTGTAAGATCATATAATAAATCCATGTTCTTTCTTTCTTAATTTTAAATGGTCCTAATATTACATTGAATAGTTATACCAAATATACAACAACTATAACTAAAACATTGTATTTCCTTTACAGACATAAAAAATAAACTATAAATATTGCTTCAATTGAGGAACTCAACACACACAAAAGTGGAGAAATCTTTGAAGGTGATGTAATTGCCAACTACAAAACTCATCTCGACAAGGCAAAAAATACAATAGAAGTCTTACGAGAAGACCTCATCGACCACAAAGGATAAATGAAAGTCACATTGAATCTTACAAAATATTTCATTCAAATGTTTGAATAAAAAATCTTCCTTAGAGGAAGCATTCATGTTAGAAACTTCCCAATTTCTCTTAAAACTAGCTACGACCTTGGAGATTATGATTGCATTTTTCTCTTCACTCTGAGCAGTAGAATTGAAAATATATCTCAAGTCTATCAACAATATTTGTTCATTGCAAGCACCACAATTCACCTTCTTCTTGAAAGCACAGAACAATACATAGTAGGAGAGCTTGTGCACAAAGAAACAAAAGAAACTCTTTTTAGCTTGCTCAACACAACATATGAGGTGCACGTCTGAAACTTCCTACAAAAGTTCTTCCTCACTATGCATATCATTAAAACGTTGTTGCAATTCACTATTCGACCTTCACTACTTTATAAATTTCCCCTAAACTTTTTCATTTTTAACAACAAAATTAAATGCCTTGTTAAACTTCTCACATAGGTGCATGGATTACTTCGAATTGAAAATTCCTTCTCTATATATATCATTTAAACCAACGTTCTCTAAATTCACTAGAACAACATAAACTTTTCCATACTAAAAACCAATATAGATCATTGCATCAAGTGCAATGAAGAAATATAGTACACATACACACATTGCTTACATTGCATTGTCACTGTCGGAAGCAAAAACCAATTAGAACCTACTCTACATAAGGAAATATTTGTTTGTATATTTCCATTGTTGCAAGAAACTGCCTATGAATAATATATACAATACAAGACAAAAATAATATTCACTATTCATGGGTTACAAAAAGAAGAAAAATACACACTCAATCAAGACAATGTCATCATTGAGTTCGAAGACAATACCATGCCTCGCATTGAATTTTCAAGCCAGGTATGGAAATTATATTGCACACCTACTATAACATTGCAAAAGTCGATCAGTTTTTATATATATCAACACTTTGTAATTCATTCTTTTGCCAAGTATATACTAATAATATTCTATTAAATTTCTAGATGATTCAGAGCTAATTCAAACTCCACCAAAAAATACCTTTGCAAAGAGAATGTATTGCACATTGTACATATGAAAAAGTTAGAACTTTTCATTTTAAGAGTCGTTGTTAATATGACTCAAAATTTTAGTTTTTCCTAAAATATTTTAAGAGTCCTTAAATTTTTTAATCAATAACTAAAAACAAGACTTTTAAAAGAGGGTTGTTAAAAATATAAATAAATACACTTAGAGTAGGACTTACATTTTCCCCTACTTCCTATTTGTGATAAGGTTCAATAGGTCTATTGGTCTTCTCACAAATTTAACAATCGATGGAAAGGAATTTTCAAAGACGTGCAACGTTCAAAATCTAAATTAAGAATTGTCAATCTATCTAAATTCTTAACATCTTTCATATTCAAAATTACAATTGATAATTTTGTAAAAATTCTAGATGATGGAATCAATATTCTCTAACATATAAGGAATTCCTAAGAAAGATTGATTTTCTTTAGAATATAGAAATCTTGAAAAAGCTAACATAATCTTTTTCAAAATCAAACAATGCAACAATTATGGATTGTAGAATTTTAATATCATTAAAAAATTATTTTCTAATTTTATTTTTTTAGCACATTTTTTCTTTATAATTTAGAAAAATTTAATATAACACAATCTATTCCATAAATTAAAAAATGTAACAATTATGAATTGTAGAAATCTTATATCATTATAAAAAAAATAAAATTTAAATCTTTTTTAAAATATGAAAAATATAAAAAATATTTTTTCCAAACATAATTAAATAAAAATATAAAAATTTATTTTAAAATATATAAATGTCAAGATTAAGATATAAGATTTATTTTTAAAAATCATAAATCAAAATCAATATTCTTTTATTATTTCATACACATTCAATATTATGAGTTGCATTATTAAAATAAAAAATAAAATTTAGCATGAGAATTTGATGGTGGTAGCAAATTTTTATAAAACTGTAAGTATGACACTTAAATTTATTAATAAACTGTCAAAATCTATTGTAGGTAATATAATATTTTATTTAATAATATAAATAATTTATTTTATAATATGTATGACACATATACATGATAAATATAAGATATTTTATAATATTTTTTTGATATTATATACTAATATTAATTTAGAATCTTTTTAAAACAAATATTATGTTTCTATTTTATTTTTATATATTAATATTTAATTTAGAATCTTTCCAAACAAAATATATGAATTTTAGAAACTTGCTTTACTAATAAACAATATTATTATGCAATATACATATTTTATATTATTTTTATCAAAATAAAATCTTTTGCTTATATTTATATTAATTTAGAGTTTTTTTAAAAATAAAGTACATAGACTTAGAAACTTGCCTACTTAATTTGATCTTTTTTCCATATATTACTAATTTATAATTATTTTTTGATTTTATATTCTTTTTATTACAAATAAAAACTTCTTGATATATTGTATATTATTGATTTACAGACATTTGTAGTTAATTTGAGATTTTTGAATATGTGACTAATTTATAATTATTTTATTATTATTGTATTTAGAATTTTTTCAAATAAAATATATGAAATTAGAAACTTGGTCCTGTAAATTTGAGATTTTTGTATGTATTACTAATTTATACTTATTTTTTAATTTTACATTGTTTGTATCTATATAAAAAAAATTCACATCACCAAAAAAATTCATTTTTTATCAAGAGACAATTGCATCACAATTTTATTTTATTGTAGCTTCTCCAACATTTGCAACATACTACTTCAAACAATGTTAATGGTTGTAAAAGGGAGATAAACTCTTATGTTGATTCATTGCATTTGAGTTGTGAGGTTTCAAAATGAAAGATGGAGGGAGAGTCTTTCCCAACAGAAGAGGATTTTCAAAATAAAATATTATCAAACAAGTTAGAAAGTCAAAGATAGGTTTAGAAACAAATGATGTGAATTCGAATGAAGTTATATACGATATGGAAGAACACAATGTCAAGAAGAGATATTAATTTTTATTTTTTTATTTTATGTTTTGTATCGAATTTTAAATGAATAACATAAAATAAAGTTTTATTCTTCATTAGATTATTATATGTTATAGTTTGAGTGACTTTAAAAAAAAATTATAATCTCTATTTAAAAATTAGTTAGTTTTCATTATATATAATAATACCTGTTTTAAAATAGTAATTAGATTTTTTGCATTTCTTTTTAAGATTAAAATACTTATTATATTTAATATATGTATTATGAATTATATTGATAAAATATTTAAATTTAAAATAATTTATTAAATTATTCATCAATTAAAAAAAATTGACAATCAATATTTTTCTTAAAACCTGAAATAAAAGACACTAAAATGATCAAACCGTCATAAAAAAATTATATGGTAGGGAGGGGTGATGTTAAATTCCAGGTCTATCTCCACGTTTCCTATATATGAAAATTGATTTGCACAGTTTCACTAAATCTTCCACACTAAAAAATTCTCGAGGGAAGTCAATGATACCCTTAAATATCATAGGTCAATCCACTACATTACAAGCTGTTTATTAGAGATAGACTAAAATTCATCAAAGTTCAACATGCTAATTGCTCCTTTTGTTAATCATGCATTGAAAATATGTAGCATATATTTTGGGATTGTTCATTTGTTAAAAAACAATAAAATATGTCAAAAGCAGATCAAAATTTTCTAAGCATTAGGTAGGTACAAAGAGTTAAAAAATTATAACTGTTTACATCAAAATCCTTCTGGATAGCCGCCAGTCACATCAACAAGACTTTGACTTCTATCATCCGAACAATGCTCAAGACTTTGAAAATTTTAACTATTCAATCTTCCACAGGCTTCAAGACAGAAAATATTTACATCACGTTAATAATTATCAAACTAAATCAAGATTTCAAAGAAAAGTTGTTCAAACTATAAATCAATTTTGTTCAAACTCAAAGAGTGACTTAATACTTTGAAAATTAAATCTCTTTGAAAAATTAGATCTCTCCAAATTTTCTGCATACAACAAAACTCTGAAAATAATCACTTCAAAAGTTTCACTACATCACTCTCAAGACTTTGGTTTCTCCAAAACACACACACCAAAATATTTACTCGAAGAAGTAGGCTAGATGCCTAATTATGCAGCCTACCAATTCATTGATGTGTGATTAAGAAGGCAATATTTATGCCAAAAAATTCATGTGTGTTTTGCAAGCATACAGATGAGTTCGAAGCATTTTGTCATACAGTTGGTCTTTGAGTCTATACTTTGTCATCTATATCCATATGATCATGCTTAAAGATTTTGAAAAACCCTCTTCTTAGTAGATCATACCTTTGCGAGCACTGTTAGGCCCAGAAATGCAATAGCATAAAACATACTCTCAACATAATTGTATCTTGTTCATCAAGATTGATTACATAAATAAAGAGTTTCAACTGCTATAGAAAAACTACCAAAACTGAATGAGAAACTAACTGATAAACCCTAATGATAAATACATTAACATCCCCCCCTTAATCTGAAGGGGTTATCATGAAATCAAGGAGCATTTGATACTCCTCAAACTTAGATTGCAGCCACAAGCTTTGGTGGAAACAATTGCTGGTTGATCTGAATCATCTTTTGGAAGCCTCTTACTATGGTAGGATTTAAAATCTGTTTAAACTTACCTTTGAACTTACCTCTTTTTTTTCCTTTTTCTTGAGAGGGTGCAAACTTTTATACTTGAACCCATTGCTTTGGTGGGTCTCAAATTTTGATAATGAGCCTATTGCTTTAATAGGCCTCAAATTGGAACTTAGTTTGTCTATTTTGAATTAGCACACTATGACTGCACAATAACTAAAAAATAGCACACATTAGGTACAATGGACTTGTTCTGTCCATGTTACAATTTGATGATAGCACACATTAGGTGCAATAGACTTGTTTTGTCCATTTGTTTGAGAACAACATACATTGAACTGTTATAATTACCACTCACTTGAACTTGAACTTGAATCTGACATATATATAATATTCCTTCAAATCCCTTTAGCAAAGTTCAAATGCAACCACTAAGATTTCAATGGGCATGGTTTACCTTCTTACTCTTCCTTCAATGAAATACCTTAGCAATTGTGTTGCTCACGGGTCCCTCGGATTATAACACAATCGAATCCAATTACAAAATAACTTTGCAAGTCGATCTCCTTCGAAATGATTGTAGATACGTTATCATTCTTTACCACATACCGAAATCAAACTACACTAGTCTTCATTGGTCGATTCAAGAGAATCATTCAATATAAGCTTGGCAACACGCTTCTTGGCTGTAACGGTTTTCTTTTAAAAAAAAATTGTTTGATTGTAAGCATATGAACCCTTAGGACTGTCAAGAAATGGAACATAACAAAACTGAATTCTTAGCATTGTTCGTTAACAATTCCAAAGGAAACCCAATACATAAATCCGAAACCAAGGAGTAGATACTAATCCCTAATTTGGAGGTCTTCGACTGTCATCTTCAAAATGATACCAATTGATGTAGAGAGGATCAATCAGTCCTTTAAATCTGCATAGCTCAATGTTCTTCCTTGTAAATATTTATCAAAGACTCAAAATCTTTTAATATTCCTCTGACAATTGTAAGGAAGCAAAGGTGTGCGGAAACGCTTCCTATGCTAATCTTGAGAGGACGGTTATGCAAATTTCAACTTAAACATTGCAAAGATCTCAAGAAATGCATAACAAAGCATAAACAAAATAACAATGAACACATAACACAGTGATTATCATGGGGAAACCCTTCCGGGAGAAAAACCCCACCCTCCAAAACTAGCACAATGTATTATCAAATCAAAATGATTACAATACACTTGCAATGCAAGTTCTTACAGGAGCGCATCACCACAACTCGAACTCAGAGAGACTCCTTCTAGCATCCAGTCTTGCAAAAACTCAATTGTACAAACACCTCCCCAAGCCCTCCTTTTATAGTGATTTTACAACCTGGAAACCACTTGTGGTTTTACAAAACCATGGGCTTAACCACCATGCCACATGGTGCCCATTTTTGACATTTACATTTCCAAGATGGAAAAACAACCAGGTTAAAATAGTATTCCCGTCCATAATTTTGTCCTCTAGTTTAGACCCCCATAAAAATTACAAAATGAGTCATTAAGGCTCTAAAAATGGCCCACCTATATTCTACAATAAACAAGACTCATTTTAACAACTCATACATCTTTTTCCAATGCATGAACATGTGGAAAACTTCCACAAACAAATTCTGGAATTTTCTAGAAAAAGACTTCAAGGTTGAGACACATGTTCTCAACATTCTCCCACTTGTCGAACACCTTGCAAGAGTCAGGGGATCCAAATTATCATGGACTTAATTGCTAGGGGCCGAGAGGCCCATAGACTCTGAACACCATCTGAACTTCTCTGTGCTCACGGGCTTAGTTAATGCATCAGCAACATTCACCAAAGTCTCTACCTTTTCCAGCTTCACCTTGTCATCCTCAACCATATCTCTCACAAAATGATATTGTACATCAATGTGCTTGGTCCTGGCATGAAAAGTAGGGTTCTTCGCTAGGCAGATTGCACTCTGACTGTCACTGTAAATTGTCACTGCACCCTGTTTGAACTCTATATCTGAACACAATCTCTTTAGCCAGATGGCTTCCTTACAGGCATGAGTAGCTGCCATATACTCTGCCTCAGTAGTGGACAAAGCGACCACAGCTTGTCGCTTGCTCATCCAACTAATTGCACCACCAAATAATGTAAACACATATGCACTGGTGGATCTTCTTCTATCAACATCACCGGCCCAGTCTGAATCCACATAGCCTTGAATATCTAAGGAATGCTCATTTCCTATTCCATGAAAACATATCGAGTACTCTGAAGTACCCCTCAAGTATCTGAAAACTCTTTTTACTGCATCCCAATGTGCTCTTCCTGGATTAGACATATAACGGGAAAGAACTCCCACTGCTTGGGCAATGTCTGGTCGTGTACAGACCATAGCATACATCAAACTTCCAACAGCACTTTGATATGGTACTCGACTCATCTCTTCCATCTCCAATGGGGATGAAGGACACTGTGAACTAGAAAGCTTTGTTCCCATTGTAACAGGAACACTCAATGGTCTTGAATCCTGCATATTGAATCTTTTCAAAATAGTACCAACATACTTGCTCTGGCCTAGCCAAAGCTTTCTATTTTGTCTATCTCTTACAATCTCCATTCCTAGAATGTGCCTAGCTGCACCAAGATCTTTCATTTCAAACTTTATCGAGAGCTGAGATTTTAACTCTGCAATCAAACCTTTTCCTTTGCCAATAAATAACATGTCATCGACATACAAGGCAATAACCAGGAAACGATCACCATCAGATTTAAAATATATACAGTGATCAGATTTAGATCGCACAAATCCCAAACTCAACACATATGTATCAAACTTCTGGTACCACATCCGAGGACTCTGTTTTAAACCATACAAGGATTTCTTCAACTTACAGACCAAATGACTTTTACCTTTCACCACATAGTGCTCTGGCTGTGTCATGTAAATTTCTTCCTCCAAATCTCCATGAAGGAAAGAAGTTTTCACATCCATTTGCTCGATCTCTAGATCATACGCTGCTGCAATAGAAAGCAAAAATCTAATGGATGTCATTTTGGCTACTGGAGAAAAAATCTCACCATAATCTACTCCCTCAACCTGGGAGTAACCTTTTGCAACCAAACGTGCTTTATACTTCTCAATACTTCCATCTGAACCTATCTTCTTCTTGAACACCCATTTACAGCCAACAGGCTTTCGTCCTTCAGGCAATGGTACAAGGTCCCATGTTTCATTCCTCTTAAGAGCTGCCATTTCTTCATCCATGGCTATTTTCCAGGACTCTGAATCATTCATACCAAGAGCCTCTTCTATAGATCTCGGTTCATCAATGTTAGCATTCAATGCAAATATGCATCTCCAATCATCAGGAGAATACCCATACCTCTCAGGTGGTTTTCTTTGTCTAGTAGACCTTCGAGCAGGTTCAGCTTCAGGTTCAGCTTCAGATACCTCTTCTTCCTCTGATGATTCAGAACTCATAGAGCTCTCCTCGACTTCTTGTCTTTCTAAGGGCCTCGATTCAACTTTCTCCGGTGTAGCAGGTAGTTGAATCACATCTTTCTTTTGTTCTGTTTGTTTTGGCTGCACTATAACAGAAGAAGGCTTAGTTTCTCTAAAAATAACACTTCTTGAATAAAATACCTTTTGTTCAACAGGATTCCAAAGCTTGTATCCTTTCACACCATAACTGTATCCGATGAAAATATATTTAACAGCTTTGTTGTCCAATTTAGTCCGCTTCTCCTTTGGCACATGAGCATATGCTTCGCAACCGAACACTCTCAGATGTCTAAGTGAAGGCTTGTGGCCCGACCACGCTTCCATTGGCGTCTTATCAACAAGAGCTAATGTAGGAGACCTGTTTATCAGGTAGCAGGCAGTGGCTACAGCTTCAACCCAGAACTTTTGTTCTAGTCCAGCTCCACTCAGCATACTCCTAGCCTTCTCCATCAAGGTCCTGTTCATTCTTTCTGCAACTCCATTCTGTTGTGGAGAATACGGAGTTGTCTTCTCTCTTTTAATACCACAATCTTTACAAAATGTGTCAAAATCATTGGAGCAAAATTCACCACCATTATCAGTTCTCAAACATTTTATTTTCTTTCCAGTCTGCAACTCAACCATTGCTTTAAATTCTTTGAAATGACTGAAAACTTCAGCTTTACTCCTAAGAAAATAAACCCATGTTCTTCTACTGAAATCATCAATGAAAGAAACATAATAAACTGATTTACCAATAGAAGGAACATCAACTGGACCAAATACATCCGAATGGATCAGATCCAAAATACATGAGGACTTATGAGAACTTGAGTAAAACTGAATGCGGTTTTGTTTACCATAGATACAATGCTCACAAAAATCAAACTCAAGATTGCAATCATTCAACCCATCAACAAGGTTCTTATTTTTCAAGGTTCGTAGACCCTTCTCACCTATGTGGCCGAGTCTCTGGTGCCATAACATGGTCTTCTCTGCAGGCAATTTTGATTCGGTAGACAGAGCACCCTTGGGTACCCAAAAACCACGACCATCTATTGAAAGAGAAACCCTCTCCTTTTCCAACTGAGTAGTCTTTTTCACACTCTTATCAGAAGTACTATTGCACTCAACTGTGCATGCATCAAGCTGGTACAGTGTACCCAATCTGCTTCCTCTTGCTATCACCATAGCACCTCTTACCATTTTCACACCTGCTTCAGAAAACTGTACATGCACACCCGCATCTATTAGCTTGCTAACAGATAACAAATTCCTTGCTAGTCCCGGGATATGCAAGACACCATCAAATCTTCTAATTCTACCATCAGAAAATTTCACACGAATACTTCCATGACCAACAATATCAAGTACTGAGTTATCACCCAAATACACCTTACCACCATCAAAATTTTCATACTTACTAAACCAGTTTCTATTAGGAGTCATGTGGAAAGATGCACCTGAGTCTATTAACCATGCATTGTCACCTGCATGAGTGGCCAAGGCTGTGATGAAAGCATCTCCATCTTCCTTCTCGGACTCAGAATCAGAATCTTGCTTCTTCTTCTTCTTCTTTTTCTTCTCCTCTTTGCTGTCCTTTCGGAAGTGTCCGGGTTTGCCACAGTTCCAGCAGATTGCCTTGGACTTCGTAGGAGATTTTGATCTCCCCTTATTCTTGGACTTAGAACGGCCATGCTGCTTTTCGTTCTTGCCTCTTTCTTTTGGTCTTCCTCGAACACTCAAAGCCTCTTTGGCATTCAGAGAGACCTTCCTTCTCATCTCTTCAGAAAGTAGAGAACCAACAACATCCTCCATCTTCAAGGTAACTGAAGTGCTCCCTATGGCCATAACAAGGCTGTCCCATGAGTCTGGCAACAAACATAACAAGATTTGGCATCTTTCTTCTTCATCCATTGGCACCCCAACAGAGGTCAACTGAGTCACCAACATATTAAAGCTTTCCAGATGCTCAGAAATTCATCCACCTTCTTCCATTCTCAAAGAATACAATTTCTTCCTTAAGAAGATCTTGTTCACAAGTGATTTCGCTTGGTAGATCTCACTTAACTTCTTCCAAAGCTTCTTTGCAGTAGATTCTTCATGGACATTTATCAGAATAGAGTCTGCAAGACACAATCTGATGAGACCTTTAGCTTTTCTATCAGTCACATCATATTGTGCGGCTAAAGTCAGATCTACAGGCCTATGCTTATTCTCATCAATCGCATCCCATAGATCCCGATCAATCAACAGATCTTCCATCTTCAGCTTCCACATCTCAAAGTTTGTGCCAGAAAACTTTTCTACATCAATCCTCCCTGAAATGCTTGCCATCTTTTCAATCCTGCAACACAGAAATGAAATACTTTGCACAAGCTCCCACTCAAACTTTGATTAGCTCAAAAAACCCTGTACCCAACAAATAGAACCAAAACTGGCCAGGCTCTGATACCACTTGTAAGGAAGCAAAGGTGTGCGGAAACGCTTCCTACGCTAATCTTGAGAGGACGGTTATGCAAATTTCAACTTAAACATTGCAAAGATCTCAAGAAATGCATAACAAAGCATAAACAAAATAACAATGAACACATAACACAGTGATTATCGTGGGGAAACCCTTCCGGGAGAAAAACCCCACCCTCCAAAACTAGCACAATGTATTATCAAATCAAAATGATTACAATACACTTGTAATGCAAGTTCTTACAGGAGCGCATCACCACAACTCGAACTCAGAGAGACTCCTTCTAGCATCCAGTCTTGCAAAAACTCAATTGTACAAACACCTCCCCAAGCCCTCCTTTTATAGTGATTTTACAACCTGGAAACCACTTGTGGTTTTACAAAACCATGGGCTTAACCACCATGCCACATGGTGCCCATTTTTGACATTTACATTTCCAAGATGGAAAAACAACCAGGTTAAAATAGTATTCCCGTCCATAATTTTGTCCTCTAGTTTAGACCCCCATAAAAATTACAAAATGAGTCATTAAGGCTCTAAAAATGGCCCACCTATATTCTACAATAAACAAGACTCATTTTAACAACTCATACATCTTTTTCCAATGCATGAACATGTGGAAAACTTCCACAAACAAATTCTGGAATTTTCTAGAAAAAGACTGCAAGGTTGAGACACATGTTCTCAACAACAATAATATCCACTTAACAATATAATAACATCGGCTAACTATTATATTCCAAAATCAATCACTGATTCAATTTAAAAAGATTTGATAAATGTTGCAGGTCTTACGGCTCCTTCGCAGACTCAGGTTGGTCTCATCATCATGTGGGTTTATGAAGCACGGGTCTGCTACCTTCCTTTATTCCAAATACCGAGTATGAGATCTAAGGATCTTCAACTGTTGATTAGGAATGATATTAAATATCATTCTAACCACTTGGAGCAACACTGCAACACCCGCTTCTCCATCCCGGCTCTATTTCAATCGTGACTGTTCCAACAAGTCTCTCGTGTCTCTTTCAAAATCGGAACCAAGCACACTAAGTCTCTCGATGTCTTTTGATTGAATGCAAGAAATTCTGTCACAACAACTTCTCTCTCAGGTCACTCCCAAAGTGACTATTGGAAATGTGTTTCACAGGCTCCTCCGCGCGGCATAGATAGCCTAATATCTCCCGCTAACTTGGATCACAACCAAATTAAATGCATCTAACGGTTTCTTGGAAAACTGTCTTCGTTTTAATACATTCAAACATTAAACTCCTTCAAAAGTTAATACTTGGTGTCTCTGTCAGACAAACCATTCACCACGAATTGCAAGAAATATAAATTTTGAATACAACATGATCCTGCCATATAAACCAGAAAGACTCTTTATTTCACTGTCATGAAACCCAATTCATATAAATCAAAAACTAGGTTCTTTAATATCGTTTGCTCGTAGCAAAACAAATCCGTTTCAATACATCATTAACTTCTTCCATAAAAATTCGATCCAAACAAACAGGGATCTACCAAAACCGATTTCAACAAAACATTAAACTTCTGCAATAAAAGACTTGATACCAAGAACTAACACATATTCCATCAAACAAATACCTTTGAGATCGAACTTCCATCATTGTCTCTTTTCAATGCACAGTTGACAGTTTCTTTTCGCCTTCTCAAGCCATTGCAAGCACACGTAGGCAACAGGTCTACACCATGTCTACAAACATTTCCTTCTCACATCACATCAAGAGCAAACAACCACACACCCACCAATCGCCTGCTCTGATACTATTGTTAGGCCCATAAATGCAATAGTATAAAAGATACTCTCAACATAATTGTATCTTGTTTACCAAGATTGATTACATAAATGAGGCAGTCATATAACAGTTCAACTGCTATAGAAAAACTACCAAAACTAAAATATAAACTAACTCATAAACCCTAATGATTAATACATTAACAAGCACCACCTTGAACTGTTCGAAAACATCCTAAATATACAATCCTTTGTGATATGATAAAAAGCATCCTCTTCAGGCAATTTTTGTGTTCTGTTCAACAAGCTTTGTCTATAATTCACAGGCAAAAATGGCGCAGATTCCGTTATCATGTCTGTTTGGTGCATGGAATTAATTTATTTAGAATAGGTCTATTCTAGAATAAGGACCTATTCTCGGATTAATTAATCCTGAAAACGGAAGATGGAATAAGGTTTGGACCTGTTTGGTGCACCTCCTCCGCCGATTTCTTCAGTCACTCAGCCAAAGAGGACATGCATGTGCTCGCTTACGACGCACCTAGGCTTCTTCCACTATAGTTTGCACAGACAATCATCTACCCGTTTTTCTTCAAAGTTGCATGTGGGAAGATCTTCAATGCCGCGTCGAAGGAGAATGGGCCAGGCAAGCTCTCACCGCACTCATATGACCTTCTTCTCATAAAACCTAATAACCATTCACGCATTCACGCACAGACTTGAAAATATTATAGATTTTTTTTTAATTTCGAATCCAGGAATAGTTTATTCCTGGAATAAAATGAATTCCAAGTTTTTTTTGGAATTCATTAATCCAAGCATTGGGCCGAAAATAAGAATTAGTTTTCTAATTCGATAATTCAAAAAACAGAGTAAATTATTTTATTCTCGCATTAAATAATTCCTATTCTATGTTAACTCCATGCACCAAACAGACATCCTGTCAAACGATTCATATCATTGTTAGCCTTTCATCCGCAAATTTCAAAATTATTGGACCCCACGCAACAACGTGTTCATTGGGGATTTCCCTTTAAACCGATCTATTCAATTGAAGATTTTGATGTCTACATGTTTTGCACGAGTACTTTCAATCTACTCTGAGATTTTACTTTTGTGAACATCTCTACATTGCTTCAAGGTAATCTGAGAGGTGATTCATGTGACTTTTGACTATGATCGTGTGAGAACCTCTTTTTACTGTGCATACTCAACCTTTGTTCTTGCTCGATGAGACTACTTTCCTGTGAAAATGTATGCCAGATAATGTATGGAATTTTCTGTGTATGAATGGATTTCAATACTCCAGACAATTGGTAGGGAACACAACAACAAGGATATTATCACTGTGCCCAAGCTTTCATGTTTTTCATGTGATATTTTGTAATATAGTTTGCGACCTCTGTTTGTGCTTTCGCGAACAGTTCAAATGCCTTTGTGCTCATCAGCGTAGCGTAGGCTATTGGAGGCACGTAATCCTGCCCTCCCATAGTTTAAGTTATACCGGTGATACAATTATGATTTGATGATTTTTTCTATTAAGAAGTTCTCATCTACCTATAATTCATATAAAGTTTTTTTAATACAAATATAAACAAGTGTCATTTAATGGCCAGTACTTGCCTTTAGTTATATAATTAGTTGTAGTTTAATTCAATTAGAAATAAGATTATACTTCAATTAGAATTTAAATTTTAATAAATTTGTTAGAATTATAAATATATTTTAATTAGTTATAAAAATATATAATTTAGATGATAGCCATCCAAAATAGAATGATCTCACCTACTAATTAAAATTCCTTATATTTATTGTAAACCTTTGTTGAATATTACAATATTATGCATTAACATCAAAGAATATATATTTACTTTAATTTACAATATATATATATCATAAATGAATGAATTCATAAATATGTTATTATTAAAGAAATAATATAATTGACATAATTTCATACATTTGATATTAAAATGTAAAATTAAAAAATAATAATATATAATTTGACATTAACTATTATTTATAATGATAAAAACTTATAGTAATAAAATAAAATAATCATAATAGTATTGTGGAATATTACAGCTATGATCAATTTTAATATTTGGTAAAAAATAAGTGGCCAAAAGTATGTAATATAGATTAAAAAGTGGAGAAAAAATTGTTCCATTTTGCATTCATTCCTAAAAATCCGTGTATATCATAACAAATGTATTAACCAATCATAATGAGGAAAAATATTTTTTAGAATTTAAAAACTTAAATAATATACAAGTAGACTTTAAAATAATAAAATAAATTTAAAAAATTAAAAACAACTTATTTATAATTAGTTCAAATAATTTTTAATAACTTGTTAACTAGAGACCCTACTCTCATATGCCATCAACTTGGGTTACATCAAAATGTCACAAGTATATTATATTATATAAGAGGCATAATAGATATTTATCTGGGGTTTATATCTTTTCTTTAAAAAAAATTATATTCTTTCTCCAATGTGCAACCTGGATCATTATCTAAAGTCTCAAGCTTTGTTTTTTATAAACACTTGGTACTATCCATCTCACATTTCTACTTTCCATGTTATTATCTAAATCAAATGATTTAAATAATACAAACATTCTCAAATCAATACTACGAGTAGTCTAGAGTAGATGGTTTCCTACTAATTGGATTTTTGCCAAAAATGGTTTGCCAAAGTACCATCAGTGATACTACATATAACTCATTAGCTCCATGCATATTCTGCCTTACTATTTGTATCTTTCATTAATGAGCTTGTAACAATAATATCCTCATTAGCGGATCAAATAAACCATTCTTCTCAAACCAATGTCCTTTCAATATCACTTGGTGAGATCCAACATCATCATATTTTATGTTATGTGCTCTTGTAGGATGTGAATAAATTGAATAAGATGTACTTAGACTGGCCCTTGAAACTTAACCAAATCGCATTGTGAGGCCATGAGAACTGGGAGGTGTATAGTCATCTAACCAAGGAACACCCAACAATTGGTGATTCTAAACAAATCATCTTGGATTGCAAGAAATATATCTTCAAAGTTGACTTCCATCTATTTTCTGAAATTTTGCACTGCCAAAGCTTTGTAACACTGCTTTTACTTTTCATGCTAAAAATATATCAAACTGACAAGTATAAATTTCTACAACCCGACACAAGAATACTCTTTCATTCAGCGAGTCACAGGGATAAATCCATTTGGTGTGATTTTTATCCATTTGAAAAATATAAATCCTTAAAGTATGCCTCTAACCAACTTTTTTCTTCTATGCTGATAACAAATTGAAGAAATTCTTTTTTGTTTTGACTTGTTAAAAATATCAAATGAATAATTGAGGCTCTGAAAAAATGCATAGGGATCCCTTTTAAAATAGAAAAATGTATAAAATAATTGGAATGGTATAGGGGTAATCTGGGTGTGAGATATTCATTCATATTGAAGGGCACTCTGATTGATTTTGCAATGTATCATAACAAAACTGAATAAATTGCAATCATATTTGGCTTTGAAAAATATCAAATGGAATGATGAGGCTTTGCAAATGGACACACAAGGATATTAATATGAAGGAAATTGAAGGAGAAGGTTATTTGGACATGATAGTCACCCATTAGTGAGGTATAGGACTACAAATTTCACCATTTCAATATATTTAACAAGATTTATTTGACAAATTATTTAAATATTGCATTTGGTCTTAGCATTAAAAAATTATGAAATGAAATTGTGAGACCATAAGAATTTGCAAGAGAATATATTGTAATGTGGAACCGTTGGTTTTCTTGGAAGTGCTTGAGATGTTAAGATATTACCCTCCAAAAGTGGCCTCTCATGCATATCTATCAATGTGAAAATGATGAATTTCCTCAGGGCATAAGAATTGACTATATAAAATATTGGTCCTTGGATTTTGCAACTTAGCACAAATGTTTATTTCAAATGTATAAAGGTGCTCTCCAAGCCACCTATCATGATGATCACCAAACCTCAAGATTTAAGTTTCCAAAGTGTGCATATTATATCAACTTTTATTTAAAAATGGTACTTTAAATTTTGTAAAAATTTAAAGTCCCAATAGTGGCTTTGTCTGGGGACATATGCCCCCTATGGGCATAGCGAGAATCTAGCTATCTCTAATGGAAGCAGATTAGGTTCCAATCAAAATCCATTGCATAATTTAATTTGAAAATCAGATCTCAACTTCATTTGGTAGTCCCAAGCCCCCCAAAATAAAAATTTTAAACTTTCCCCTGTCAAAAATCTTGTTCTCATCACATTGTATTGGCAAGTTAATCATTTTAAATATGACTTCAAGAAGAACAATTTCATGTTTGTTATAATATTTGCGTCATTAGAGACTTATCATACAATTGGTAATAGATTTTACATACAATGGAGAGTAGCTATCTAGGATTAATTTATAGATGGCCATAATATTTAGGAAAATAGACTTGATGCATTAGGCATGAACCCCAGGGAAACAATATAAACACAAACATTCTAATTAAAGAAAGGAGACCTAGATAGCTTCAAGAATGTAATAGTTAGTCTCTCAATGAAGTCAAGTAAGTTAGGACATAAATCCTTTTCCCTCCTCTCCCATAAATAGTCACCAACATAGAAAGGAGAGTGTCTTTATTTGTAGAGTCGTGTAGGCTAAACTAGATTGGATTAGATTAGGGGAAAAAATTAAAGTATAATAAATGGTGGAGAACACACAAATATTTTAAATGAACCCTTTTCTTTAGGTCAATTGGTTAATGAAAAGATATGTGCAATAGGGATAAGATACCACTATAAGAAGATGTTAGTAGATAAAAGCTAGGAAATTGGGCCCAAATTTTTATAAGATTGAACCATTTTTCATGATGTACATATATTAATTTACATTTCTGCATAACAAAGAGAAAAATTAATGAACATATTATTTTAAATCTTATTATCCATCACATATTAGTTATATCGTCTCATGCTTTCATTTATGGACTTAGTCACGTCGTTTGTATATGTTTTAAATTTCACATCCATATTGATATTGTTATTAATGTGTTAACCTTATCCACATCAAGAACATCTAATCTAAGTAGATATTCTATGATTTCTATGTTTTGGATTTTCTCTCTTACTTTCTCAATGCAATCTAATATATTATTCCTCACTCATTTTCATTAAATAATTGTTTAATCCAAAAGGTTTTGCATAGTATGAATCATAATAAAAAAAATGTTTGATTTTTCCAAATCACTCACACATCCACATATTTTATACTAGATCATACTTTCCTGGCCTTGTCTTCAATAATGAATCATTGCATATACTTGTTCCATGAGGTTAGACTTGGAAGATAATATCATCTAATTTTTTTAAAAAAATATTATAAAGAAAAATGCATGGGCCATTAGATAAAAATTAACTTAAAATGAAAGGGTAAGTGCAAAAAGACATAAAACAAAAATTTAAAGCACAAAATTTTTAAAAAATCTAGATAGATCCCAATACTAGCATATTGCATTCCCCTTACCTCGCTCAATTACTTTATGTGAGTTCCTCTTGATGAATCTTACCCTTCTCCATGATTTATCCCCTTATCTCCTTTAATTACTTTTTTTTTCTATTGAATCAAGGAAAAGTTATAAATAATAACAGCTATGTCATGAAGCTAGAGGAGAGATACATAGTCCAATAAAGATCAATAATGACAATTCAATACAAAAGGGACATGACAAAACACTTGCAAAATAGGTCAACAGATGACATTACAATGAAGGAAAAATGATGGAACACTTTGTAAAGATCCACATGGAAGCTTCTTTGAAGCTAATTCACTTGGTCTTTAAGTTGTTGAAGTTGTACCATGGCTGAAACATTCCTCCTAGATAAGTCTAGAAGCTGAGACAATAAAAGAGCAACTTGAAAAACTATATCAAAGAACAACATTAAGATATCACTTTCCTGAAAATAATTGTTTGAAAACACAACAGTACATCTGGCTTTACACATATACCTTAATAGAATCAACAATAACGTCATTATTAAATATTTTGGAGAGATTCAATAGAAAATTGGCTGGTTGGAAAGGTGTTCTTTTAAGTCAAGCTTCCAAAATTCAACTCCTGCAAGCCTCTGCAAAGTCTTCCTATCTATGCTTTGAGTCTTTTCAAAATTCCCTCCAAATATGCTGATATTATTGAAAAAATCTAGAGAAATTTCCTCTGGTCTAGAGTTGAGGATAGAAAAAGACAAGCTTTGGTTGCCTAGGATAAGGTGTGTAAACCCAGAAAGTGGGGAGGCTTAGGGATTCACCCGATTAGGGTGATTAATAATGCCTTATTGGCTAAACAAATATGACAGATCTATGGTGAGCAGAAGGAATGGAGCCAAATCATTCATAAGTACCTTTTCCCTTTCACTGATATTTTTGATTTTCTAAAGTCAAAAGTTAGGATTAATGGATCGGCTATTTGGAATAGTATCTAGCAAGCTAAAGGTATTGTTATCATTGGGGCGAAGTGGTTGTTGGGTAATGGTTAAAAAATTAGGTTTTGGGAAGATTGCTGGCTTAAGTGCTCTCCACTTTCTTCTAACCATAATTTTTAACCTCTCATTGAGGAGTGTATCCAAAGATTTGGTCCCTGGGTTAGTAACTATTGAAGGAATCATTCGTGGGTTGATTTGGCGCTGGTGGATGATTGCCTCAAACCTTTGATGTTGGATCTCAATGTGTGAAGACTTGAACCATCGATGGAGGATACATGGATCTGGGCTACTCATCCCTCTGGGTCCTATATTGTTGCCTTGGCCTCAGCTCTTCTTCTAGATCATTCAGATCCTCCCCTGTTCCGGGCTAAAGTTTGGGATAAGAGATTGATTCCTAAACTTAACTTGTTTTATTGGCTAGTTTTGCAAAATAAGATTTTTACTCTGGATAATCTTCAAAAGAGAGGGATGATATTTTTTAATCATTATTTCCTGTGTATGAAGGAGGAGGAAACTATCTTCCATTTAGTTGTTTCCTATCCTTTCTCATGGGAAGTTTGGAACATTGTTCTGAGTATTTAGAACCAATGCTGGGTTTTCCCTGGCTACATGCGGGATGCTTTAATTCAATGGAGAAATGCGGATGTGGGAATTGACATAAACCTTTGGAATATTATTTCTCCTCATGTTATTTGGAAAACTTGGAGGGAGCATAATGACAGGGTTTTCAGAAACAATTCTTTGCCTGCTTCTGTGGTTGCGGAGAAGATCAAAAGAAGTATCAAGGAGAATTACACTGCTATGATGGGTGAGAAGCTTGATTTCTATGCTAGAAGAAACCTTAACAAAGTTACCAAAGCCTCTAATTCTTTAAGGGAGAATTCTATTTGTCTCTCCCCCCCCAAAGGTTGGATTAAAGTCAATTTTGATGGGACCTCTAAGGGCAACCCGAGTTCTACAGGGTGTGGTGGGATTATTAGGGATGATGAGGTAAAATGTCATGTTGTTGTGGCCTTCCCTATAGGTTCTTAGTACAACCATGTGGTGGAAGCAGTGGGTCTTCTCTAGACCTTAAAACTTATTGATTTATCCAAGTGTACTAAAGAGATTGATCGAGGGTGATTCTATGAATATTTTAGATTGCATCAAGAGAAAATCTAAACCGTCATGGACAATTAGCTCCTTTTTTAAAGACGCTCTTGAAATCATTAATACTTTTCATGATGTACTGATCTCACATGTGTATCATGAGGTGAATGGGATTGCTGACACTATGGCTAACTTGGCTATCAAATCGGAGGCTATCATGACTTGGCATGGCCTAAGTACTCTTAATGCTGATTTGAAAGATAAGGTGGAGTATGATAAGATTCATAGTTGGAGGGATGATTTGGCATATCTTCATAGTAATAATGACAAGACATCTTTTAATTAAGGATTGTAATATCATTATGGAAAGTTGCAACTTTCCCAAGACTGAGAGGAGAAGACACAAGTTCATTAGAGTGGTGATGGGTTTTGCCTTTATCACTAGTTTTGTTTTGTGCATGCTTCATACTGTGTATCCTTTATGGTTTTAAGGTGTCACTGCTAGTATGGGTGGGGAGATGAATAACTAGGAAACCAAGAACGGTAAGAATTGGAAGGAAAAGAAGGAGGTTTGGGATAAGCCGCGTAAAGGTGGGCTTACTTATTTTATGGAAAGATTGCATGGGTTTGATGAAGAGGTCACCAAAAGATTTCTTGACAGTTGGAAGGATGACACTGTGAATATTGGGGGAATGGAGGTCAAGATTACTGAGGACCTCATTGTTGATGTCTCTGGCTTAAGCACTAAAGGGATGAAATTTTACAGGGATAAGAAGATCTCCTACAATGCCATTCATCATTTTCCCAAGGATGAAGAGGAAGTGAGCAATCTAATCAAGGATTCTGGAGGGTGCTATGATGTTGAGAGTTTCAAGGAAATATGGTCTAATGTTATGGTGGCCATTATGGAGTATATTACCCTCAATGGGAGGTACAAATGGGCCCATTCTTACCATTTTGTTCTTCTTTGTCCTTTTAGGCATAAAGTTAGGGTTTCCTTTCCCTTCTATTTTCTTAGTTCTCTCTGCCAAAGCATTGTTGGTCATAAAAAGAAAGAGAGTAAGCATGTTCTTCATGAAGGGCTTATTCTTCTTATTGTGGAACATGTCAAGAAGATTGTTGCTCTCAGCTTGATTCCTCCTAAGATTCTAGGTGGTGGGTCTACTAAGAGTATGGAAGAAAGAGGTAGGGATGAGGTGTGCAAGGAGGGGTTGACCTCTAAAAAGTTAAATTTTGTAAAGAAAAGTGGTATGGATACTGATTTGAAGGGGGAAAGTGTTGAGGGGTTTTGAGATATGAAAGGAAATTCTTAGTTTAGAACCAACACAGACAGTAAGGACACTATGTTTGTTACAAGTGGTGAGTTGGAAGTGAAGGGTGATAAAAATATTTAAGACCGCTATGGAAATGGATGATCAGAATGACCTTGGTGGTGAGAAAGTTCCCATCTTGGTCAATTATGATAGTTCTCTAGACCACAATGTTCCTATCTCCCCACATAATGAAGCCACCATGGATGTGTTGTTAGAAAAAAAAGGTAAAGAGGTAAGATGTGAAGAGAGTTTTCTGGAAAAGGAATTTCCCTCCTCTTCTAGAAATATCCCTTTCCTGAAGACTGTAGACATGCAAGAGAGAAATGTTCAGCTCCTCAAGGAAGATCTGGAGGATAAAATTGATCTTGCATTTGGAGTCCTACAAATGGAAAAAGCTATCTCTATGTACTCCTTTCATTTGGTTAAATGGGTTTTTCATGAAATTAAGACTCTAAGTCTTAACTTTAGATCGCTTACAACCAAAATTGATAATATCCAGGAGAGGCTAGACTCTGGGTCTAATTATGATGCAACACAGGTAAGGAGGATCCAATTAAGGACAATCCAAACAAGTAGCCAAACACCACAGAGGAATTCACAACCATACAATGATTCAACATAATTTCCATTAACATACCCGACTGTAAGGCCTTCCAGGTTAGGGCCAAATACAATCAAAAGTATTTCTGCAACCTCTCAGCGAGTCCAGCTCTAAAACAAATTAGCAACTGATGGAAAACCTAAGGAAGATCTAAACTTGAGCTCGCAAGCCTCTAAGAAATTTCCTTATCTCCAAGAAAACAACCACTAGCTCTACTATTACAAACTATCAGATAATAATCTGATCTTCAACATCTCACAGGATCCAAGTCTATCAGATCTACTGAATCACTTCCCATCTCATCCTATCCTTAAACAACTACCCAAACACTCCTTAAATACTAATCTTCAGCCACAAGTCGACTGGAAGAAATAATTAACTCCTAAGCCAAGTCAGCTTCTACTAAATATTAAATGCAACAACAGTTAGCTCTCAAATAGCCTTACAAATATTTAATTCTCCATGTCGGACTCAAGATCTACATAGAAGAATACAACAAAAGATACCAATAATAAATGCACCAAGTCGGACAACCAAATCACCAAGAACTCCAATCGGTAAACTAGAACAACTGAGTGCCAGAGAAACAACCGAGCACCAATGAAACAACCAACCATGCCAAGAATCACCGAGAAAGCACATCGATCGAGCACCACAAGCACCATCAAGGTCAAGTTCCATTGAGCACAAGAGGTTCATTGAGTTCCTTCAGTGACCAATCTTCCTTCAATAACTAAGATCATCAGTTAAAGATGCAACCAAGTACCACAGGACCAAAAAAATACACCTCCATGCAAATTCATTGAGTACCCTAGAATGCCCCTGCATCAGACACCCTAGGTTCGAAAAGATGTTCTCATATGCTGGAAGAACATCTTCCAAGATTTAGCACATAAAGCCCGAACTAGTTCTTCACATACAAGTCCTCCAACTTTTCACCTTGCATACTCTTCCACTTATGTTTCCTCTATCTTTTCAAATCTTTCCTAGATAACATACAGGATTGTTCTCCATATTGATCATCCATCCTCTTAGGATCCAACAACTCAACTCGGCTACCAATACTCAGGCTTCTCCTACCAAGTGTTGTAACCAAAATTTAGGCATCAGGGAAAACTTCATGTCATCCTTCTCAATAGTAAACACATTCTTCACACAATCATACATAGCTCTACAATCATATTGCCAAGGTCTACTGAGCAATATATGACAACTATTCATCTCCATAATATCACATAACACTAGATCCTTATACTGGCCAATTTGAAAATCAACAAAGCACTGCTCCCTCACTTCTAGAGCATGAACATTTTGTAACCAGCCAATCCTATAAGGATAAGGATGCTTCATTCTCTTCAAACCAAGTTTCTGAACCATGTCCTCAGCAACAACGTTATCAGTACTACCACTATTAAAAATTACATCACAAAGTATACCTCCAGACTAGCACCAAGTTTTGAACAAGTTACTCCTCTGACAAGGTTCCACCTTTGCACCGAGCAATGTTCTCTGAACCAGCAAGTTCTCAGATTCAGGTTCATTCTGAACGTTCTCATTTATGACAGCAGTCCTTTAGTCACCAAACTTCTTTTGTGTACACTCAAAAGAATGGTGTCCTTATTCACCACAATTATAACAAGTACCCTTAAAGATAAGCCTACCTATCTTATTTTTCAATTCCACAGGTTTCACTTCATCTTTAACAGTCAGTTTGTCCTTCACCGAGTGATCAATCTTTTCCTTCCCTCAGGGATTACTATGTTGTCTCCTTTTTAATTTATCTTCTGCCTTCAGAGCATACTAATAGGCATCTTCAATAGAATCAATCTTCAGCATACCAATCTCATCTTGAATATTGAATCTCAAACCATTCACATACCAAGATACCTTTTCTTTACCAAGTTCTCTCTGTCCAAGTCGAATAGTAAGTCTGTAGAACTCCTCAATATAGTCTTCCACAGTCAAATATTTTTTCTTCAAATTCTACAACTTCTTAAACAAGTCAAGCTCATAGTCAGTAGGTATGAACTTAGCTTTCAATTTAGTCACCATCAATCTCCACCGATTGATCTTCATTTCACCTTCATCTTCTCTATCTCTTTGTAATTCTTTCCACCAAAGAGTAGCATGTCCTTTCAACTTAGTTTGTGCCAATCTCACTCTAAGAGGATCTTTAATTTATTCAAGCTCAAAGAAGTCTTCTCGTTCACCAATCCAATCAATCAAATTATCAAGTTTCAAAGTACTAGAGAAATTAGAAACTTCCATTTGGTAACTAGTACTTAACTAAGCTCCAAATATATGCAACCGACCAGTTTTGTCTTCATTAGATCTATCCCTCCAATCATCACCACTAGATCGAATAGCTTCAAAGTCTTCAGCAGCTTCCTCATAACCATCATCAGTACCAAGATTTTGAGGTGCACCAGTCATAGCCCTCATGATCTCAACAATCATGTCATTCTTCATCAACTCCATCTCCGATCTAAAATAAGAATTCACCTTCTCTATAATCCTAGATTCAACAATATCACAAAGATCTGCAATAACTTGAAGACATTTTATGATTTTTAATTTTGTTAAGGATAGTGTTACAATTATGGTTATATTTAGGGTTACTATAACAATTATGTTTACCATTCTACATAGGGTAAATGGAAGAGTATGGTTATGATTAGGGTTAGGATTTAACATTAGAATTATCATTAGTATACATTTAACCTTATCATTTAATGTAGGATCAATGGTATGGACATGGTAACAGTTAATTTGAATGGTTACCATATTATGAGTAGTATAATGTTAACGACAACAAATTATAGTTAGGGTTAGGGTTACGATTAGGGTGAGGGGTCAATGTTAGAGGTAGGGTGAGATTAAGGTCGTGGTTAGAGATAGGATGCTATGTTTACAATTAGGATTAGTATCATATTTAGGGTTAGTATACCAGTTATGTTTACCATTTTACCTATGGTAAATAATAGGGCTATGGTTATGATTAGGGTTATGGTTTAACCTTAGGAGTAGTATTATGTGAACTGTTACAATTATAGTTACAATTAGTATTAAGATTAGTGTTTGCATTTGGGTTACTTCTTACTGTCAATGCTAGTGTTATTGTTACGATTAAGGTTGGTGTCAGGGTAGAAATTAGGTTAAAGTTACGAGTAGTATAACGTTAATGAAAATAAATAGATTAGGTCTAGGATGAGGGGTCAGAGTTAGGGGTAGGATGAGATTGAGGTCATGGTTTGGGATAGGATGTTATGTTTTTTCAGTTACGTGGTGTATCATATTGAGTGTAATATTAAGGGTAAAGATTACGGTAAGGGGTTAGGATTAGTAATAGAGTCTAGATTAGTAATAGTTACTGTTACATTTAGATGACTAGGGTTAAGTATTAGAGTAATGGTTAGGGATAATCTTAGGGTAACTATTATAGAAAGATAAAGAGCGTAGATAGAAATGGGATGTATGTTGTACATGTAGGATTTGTATCGTACTTAGTAACTATAAAATTATGATTAGGGTTATATTTAGAGTTTTAGTAAATGTTTAGTACAGTTAGGGTTGGGGAAGATGGTTAACAGTTAGGTGTACTATTAGTATATTGGTTACATGTAGAGTTAGGATTAGGGTAAGGGTTAGAGTTATTTTAAGGTTGTGGTAAGGGTTAGGATGTAAGGTTCACAGTTAGGTTTAAACCAAACACGGTGTTATGGTTAAGGTTAATATTTGGTTGACTGTTAGAATAAGATTAGGGACATGGTTACCGATCAGATGTATATTTTAGAGTTAGCATTAATATAATAGGTAGTGTTAAATTTAGGTGTAGGATTGGAGTATTTGGTTAGGGTAAGGGTTTGGTATAGTTTTATAAAATTGATTAGGGTTAGGGTTGGAATTAGAGTTAGGATCAATGTAAGAATTAGGTTTGAAAAGGGATGTGATGAGAGATGACATGCAGGGTTTAGATTTAGGATTGGTTTCATACTTATTAGTATTAGAGTTACGATTAGAGTTAGTGATGTGATGTAGGTATTAGAGTTAGTATTATGATCATAATTAGTAATAGAGTTAGGGTTACAATTAGAGTTTTAATTAATGCTAATTATGGTTATCGTGAAAGATAACATATAAGGTTACTTAATGTTAGTATTATGGTGTATTTAATTCAACATTATGGTTGCGTTAATGTTATTGAAATAATGGTTACACTTAGAATGGATATTATCATTTGGATTAAGATTATGCTTAGAATTAGCATATGGGTTTTATATAAAATTTAGTGCCTAATATGTTTGTGAGGTTTCCTTTGTAATTAACTTTTCACATTTATTTGGCACATCCATTGAAGGCATCCTTTTTATGGAACACATTTTTGAAAGCAATTATATTAGAAATACAGAGTTGAACAAAACATGGTGCAAAACCTTGCAAGTATAGTTGTAAACATCACTTGAATAGTGAAAACAATTTATTTTTCTCTTTTCCATGAAAATTACATAGATGAAAAGGGAAATATAAGTCCCAATACAACTATTTAGATGAAGTAAAAAGTGTGAAAGCCAAGATAAGAATGAACTATATGTACAAAACATTTATCTGTAATGATGTAAGTACATCACATATTCTACAATGATTAAGATGGTACTATGACCTTTATTTGAACAATGACCGCGGTAGACTTCTTTCATCATTTACGAAAACACATATACTTTTGCAGATGCGTTGCACACACAAATATCATTGCATCTTCCATCTACATTATTTCCAGTTCTTCAACATAATCAATTGATAATATTGTGTTCTCTATAGCTTTGATTATATGTGTGCACGAGTCTTCAATTATTCGTACACACTTGTCAAATTTAGTCTCGAAGAAATTATTTGAGGCCAACAAAGCAATCAGGCTCGTATCAATGATGTTTGACTCTTTGTCGAAGGCAGTCATCACTTGAATGATACGCTACAAACTTTTAAACAAACATCAATATATATAAATAAGCAGAATAAAGGTATAGTATAGAAATAATCACTATAAATTATTAAAATAACTTTATTATTCCAAATAATAAAAAAATAAATATGGTGACATTTCCCTCCATATTAAAAACCCTATTTTAAACATTGGTACACCTAAAATATTCAAATGTTCATTAATATGGTAGCATTGCCCTCCATATATATATATATATATATATATATATATATATATATATATATATATATATATATATATATATATATATATATATATATATATATATATATATATATATATATATATATATATATATATATATATATATATATATATATATATATATATATATATATATATATATATATATATATATAAAGTATTATAAACATTAGTATACCTTAAATATTTAAAAACATTTTAATCATTAATCTAAGAAACTATTAAAATCACTATAAATCATTAAAACAACTTTATCACTCCAAATAATAATTTTTTTATTAAGTTTAATAATTATTTAGATTTAGTAAACCAAACTAAATCTAAATACAAAAATCTAACTAATTGTAAATCTAAATACAAAACTAAATCTAAATCTAAATCCAAAGGAAAAATAGATGCCTTACCTTGATATGTTGTTGCACAAATGCTCTTGAAATGGCCTTGCTCTCCATATCTCTTCCTCTATTGTTCGAAAGCTCTCACCTGCAAAACAACAATTGAAATGGAGAAGAGCCATTTTATAATTTGAGACATTGGCTCTTTGCATTCCATTTTCCTCTTCAAATTCTTGTAAAACCCAAAAAACCCCAAAAAAAGCCTGTAACTGGACATGCAAACAAAAACAATATTAAAAAAATAAATATCGATAAGGGCATTTCATATTATTTAAAAAAATAATAAAAAATTGATTGGGGGTGGGCCACCACCCCTCGTCCCCCATGGCCCATGGCAAACATATTTTTTTTTAAATATTAAAAAATTTGAATGGGGTGCAGGCCACCATGATGTGAGTGTTCCAAGGCTTGCTTGCACATCTACCAAGAGACCTAGCTTGTCTCTTCTAGGATCCTACTCTTCTCTAGGATCTTCCCAAAGGCTTAGATGATTAACTAAGGCCTTCTCAAGCTCCTCTCTAAGAGCCAATCAACTTGTGCTACACCTTGAAGGACTAACACCATGTAGATACTTCACTTCTCCTACACTTAGAAGGATCTAAGTGCCATCTCTTCATAAACTTCAAATTTCATTGCAGGGGTTTCTATCATCATGAAAAAATTTATATCTTTTCCATTTTGATCCATTTAGAAGGATCCTTAAGCCTATCCTTATCGGATTCAAAACTTCACCTTGTGGAGGCCTAATTAGGCCTATTTCCTTGTAGTCTTTTGCAGAGGCCTTTTGTCACTTTTCTCCAACACTTCCCAAATGACCTGCAAAAAAAATTAGGGATTTGGATACACTTTTGGCTTTTACTAAAGATTCTGAAGGTTTTGGAGCCTAATGGCCTCCGTACACTGCCTTCCTACAAACTAGGACTAATAGGCCTAAAAAATCTATTTTCTAGGACTGACTGTATTCTTGTTTGAATCTCACCCAAAACTTAGTCTAATGGATTGGTATGAGCTCAATCCTCATATCATGTTAGGATATGACTATAGCCTATCTGGAACTATACTTGTGTCACACAGTACTTCTCTACCCTACAAGAAATCTTCAATTCTTTGCCCTCAAACCTCTAACCGGGCTCTCCTAGCTAGCTCACCTAGGGCTTGGTACTAAAAATACTTAACCACCTTATCATGACTCCTAATCCTACATATATACATACTAATGGCTCCCCTAACATATCCATCCACCCTTAGGAGATTCCCATGGTTAGATTTCATGGGGGAGCCATGAAATGATAGACTAGTCAAGACAGGACCAAGAAGTCTACTAAACCAAAAACAATTTAAAAAAGACCTTAAACAACCTCAAATCAACTTGACTATTGAATGAAAAACTCTTAGAACTATCTAAAGAAAACTATGCAATCACTAATTTAGAGCATGCAATCCATTACATATGACTGTCACATCAAAAAGCTTGGGTTCTTCACAAACAGAATTGCAGAGCTCTATTCACAATACTCAAACTTATTACAATGAATTAATGATCTCGAGATTTGAGCCTTCCCTTACATTAGATGCGATTCCCATGTTTTTATAAGGGCCTGTTGGCCGATCTCCCACTTCCTATCTTCTAGGGGATCCAAGGTAACCGAGTTACATGCAACATTTGCCATTATTGTAAATGTTGTCATGACAACTTCTAACAACTTTTTGGCATCTTTTCTCTATGCCTTCATCCTACTTCTTAGGACCTCTACCTACTATATTTTGAGGAACCAACTCATTAAATGGCCTCATGGAATCTTTCTAACATCATTATGTGCTTAGAACACATTTAAGACTCTAATCCAACCTTTGAGCTACTAACACTAAGAAAATTAAAAACTACTAACAATGGCTATTTTGGTGACCTTAGTCCTAATGACTAACTCACCTTGCCCACATTGCAATGACCTTCTAAGGTCTTAAAAAAAATTCAACATCCCTGACTTGGCTAATGTCAGGTACAAGCCAAAATATCAAATTAACAGTTATGTTTACCATTTACATAGGTTAAATGGAAAGTTATGGTTACGATTAGTGTTAGGGTTTAACATTAGAACTATCATTAGTGTACATTTCACGTAGGGTCAATGGTAGGGACATGGTAACAGTTAATTTGAATGGTTACCATACTACGAGTAGTATAATATTAACGACAACAAATTAGATTAAGGGTTAGGGTTACAATTAGGGTGAGGGGTCAATGTTAGGGGTAGGATGAGATTAAGATCGTGGTTAGGAATAGGATGTTATGTTTATAGTTAGGATTAGTATCATATTTAGGGTTAGTATAATAGTTATGTTTACCATTTTAGCTATGGTAAATAACAGGGCTATGGTTATGATTAGGATTATAGTTTAACCTTAGGAGTAGTATTATGTGAACGGTTACAATTATAGTTACGGTTAGTATTAAGATTAGTGTTTATGTTTGGTTAGGTAAATGGAAGGATTATAGTTATAGTTAGGATTAGGGTTTAACATTAAAATTATCACATTTAACGTAGGGTCAATGGTAGGGACATGGTAACACTTAATTTGAATAGTTTCCATATTACGAGTAGTATAATGTTAACAAAAAATTAGAGTTAGGGTTAGGGTTACAATTAGGGTGAGGGGTCAGAGTTAGTGGTAGGATGAGATTAATGTCATGGTTTTGGATATGATGTTATGTTTACAGTTATGGGGTGTATCATATTTAGTGTAACATTAAGTGTAAAGATTATGGTAAGGAGTTAGGATTGGCAATATGGTCAAGATTAGTAATAGTTACTCTTACATTTACGTTTATGATTGCCCGGTTAGGGGTTAGAGTTACGGTTAGGGGTAATCTTAGGATAATTTTTATATCAAGATAACAAATGTAGACAGCAATGAGATGTACATTGTACATGTAGGATTTTTATCGTACTTAGTAGTATAGTTATGGTTAGGGTTAGGGTTATATTTAGAGTTTTAGTAAATGTTTAGTATAGTTAGGGTTGGGGAAGATAATTTAGAGTTGTGTACTATTAGTATATTGGTTACATGTAGAGTTAGGGTTAGGATAAGGTTTAGAGTTAGTTTAACATCATGGTAAGGGTTAGGATGTAAGGTTTGTTAGGAATAAGGTGTCTCAACCTTGGATAATTCCTATTCTTATTATTTGTTTTGTTAAATGTATTTTTTGCAAATAATGTAATTAAATGTGAGTGTACATGTCTAGTTGGCATGTTGATGTGTCACTCCACTTGATGTGTTGGCATCTTGAATTGTGTGTAAGGAGATCATGGCTAAAATGGTCATGATAGATTCCTATGCCATGTAAGAGCTATTTGTGGAAGTTTCGATGATAGGTGAAGACATGTGGCCATTGATAAAATTGAGTACTATACACTCTTCCCCAATTGTGGGGTTTGGGTTCCTATTTTCGGGTTCCTATTTTCTCAAAGAATGGTAAAACCCTATTACAGCTATCTTTGGAAGTTGCCCTAAAAAGGGAAGCGCATGATATAAGAATTTTTTAGGGTTGCGAAGGTAGGAGTAGTAAGTGTATTGTTGGAACATTTTATGCTACCGCGATTTATCTTCAAGTGTTGGGAAAATCTTCTGAAAGAACTTGCATTGCAAGTGTATTGTAAACTGTAAGAGTTTTGATTAATACACTGTCTAGGTTTTGGAGTGCTGGGGTTTTTACCGAAAGGTTTCCCTAGGGTAAATCATTGTGTCATTCTCTATTTTCTATATGCATGGTATATAGTTGCAATATCATTGTTAAAGTAGTTAACGAATCTGAAATTGTAAGGATTTAAAAAAAATTTGCACAATACTTTCCTTTTGAGATTAGTGTAGGAAGTTGTTTTTGCACCTGAGTTTCCTTACAAATGGTATCAGAGCTTGATCAACTTTTGATCCTAGTTGTTGGGTAGGGTTTTTTGAGCTAATCTCAAGTTGAGTGGGAGTTTTGTGTAGAGCATTCTAAATCCTATTTGCAAATTGAGATGGCAAGTTCATCATATGAAAGAATGGAGGTGGAGAAAATTAATGGCACTAATTTCGAGCTGTGGAAACTTAAGATGGAAGACATGTTGGAAGATCATGACCTATGAGAAGTGACTAAAAGTTCTACAAGACCATAAAATATAGCTCAAGCATATTGGGATATCAAAGACCATTAAGCTAAGGGTCTCATAAGACTCTGTTTAACCGATGCAGTTCTTTTGAATGTTCTAGATGAGAAAACTGCAAATAGTTTGTGGGAAAGACTTGCGGCCGTGTATCAGGCCAAATCTCTAGTGAACAAGTTATTCTTGAGGAAGAAGTTTTACTCTTTGTGAATGGAGGAAGGTGGATCTATAATAGATCATTTAAACACATTTAATCCGCTGGCTGCACAGTTGACATCAGTTGGTGTCAAGTTAGAGGAGGAGGATCATTGCTACACACTTTTTTGTTCTTTACCGAATTCATGGGACCATCTTATGATGGCTCTCGGAAGCATGTTAGTCACTTTCAAAATGGATGATGTGGTGTCTTCACTACTATCAGAGGAGATGCAGAGAAAGTCTTCCTATTCAGCAAAAGAAGCCCTTGCTGTTTGTGGGAGATCCACTGAAAGAGGGAAGAAAAATGAAAATAAGTCTGACAATAAGGGTAGATCCAAATCCCATGGGAAGTCAAAGACTTCCAATAAGTCCAAGGCAAAATGTTGGAACTGTGATAAATCTGGGCACTTCCGTAAAGACTGTAAAGAGCCGAAGAAGAAGAAGAAAGGTTTAGATTCAGCTTCAAAAAGATCTCAAGAAGATGGTGACACATTCATTGCAGCCTTGGCCACCCATGCATCTGATGGTGTGTGGTTGATAGACTCGGGTGCTTCTTTTCACATGACCTCTCATCGAAATTGATTCTCAAAATATGAAGAGTTTGATGGTGGAAAGGTGTACTTGGGTGATGATTCTCACCTAAAGATAGTTGGACATGGAAGGGTCACTATCAGATTTCCTGATGGATGAGTAAAGGGAATCAACAGAGTTATGCACATTCTAGGTTTGGCATGAAACCTATTATCTGTAAGTATGCTGAACGATGTAGGTGTGTAGGTTGTTTTTTTGAAAGAAGGATGCAAGATGATGAGAGGATTGATAGTTCTTGCGAGGGGTACTAGGAGAGGTACCTTATTTCAGCTAGATGCATGTATTCCTCTATGTAATAGTTCTTCATCCTCACCATCTGAACAAGCAGAAAAGAAGTCTGTGGTTATTGGTTTTGATGGTAGTGCAAACACTTTGGAAGGTAAGCTTCCTACAGAAAAGACAATGTTGTGGCATATGAGATTTGGCCACATTGGTGAAAAGGGTCTCAGAACCCTAAAAAATAAAAATCTCATTGAGGGGTTAAATGATTGCAATCTTGAGTTTGACTTTTGTGAACACTGTGTCTATGGTAAACAAAATCGTGTTCAGTTTTACTCTAGTTCTCACAAATCTTCTGATGTTTTGGATCTTATTCATTCCTTTTGAGATTAGTGTAGGAAGCTATTTCTAAATCTGAGTTTCCTTTCAAGGTTCACAATTAGGTTTAAATAAAACATAGTGTTATGGTTAAGGTCAATATTTGGTTGATTGTTAGAATAAGATAAGGGGCGTGGTTACCGATCGGATAAAGGTTTTAGAGTTAGCATTATATAATAGGTGGTGTGAGATTTAGGTGTAGGGTTGGAGTAATTGGCTAGGGTAAGGGTTTGGTATAGTTTTATAGCATTGATTAGGATTAGGGTTAGAAGTAGAGTTAGGATCAATGCTCTTATTAGGGTTTAAAAAGGGATGTGGTGAGAGATGGCATGTGGGGTTTAGAGTTAGGATCGGTCTCGTATTTATTAGTATTAGAGTTATGATTAGAGTTAGTGATGTGATGTAGGTATTAGAGTTAGGATTCTTAGGAATAGAGTTAGGATTACAATTAGAGTTTTAATTAATGCTAATTATGGTTATCAAGAAAGATAGCATCTAGGGTTACTTAATGTTAGTATTATGGTATGTTTAATTCAAGTTTATGATTTGTGTTAATGTTATTGAAATAATGGTTACACTTAGAATGAATATTATCATTTGAGTCAGGATTATTGTTAGAATTAGCATATGGGTTTTATACAAAATTTAATGCCAAAAATATCTATGAGATGTCCTTTGTAATTAGTTTTTTACATTTATTTGGCACATCCATTGAAGGCATCCTTTTTATGGCACACATTTTTGAAATCCATTAATATTATAAATACAAACTTGAACAAAACATGTTGCAAAACCTTGCAAGTATAGTTGTAAAAATCACTTGAATAGTGAAAACAATTTAGTTTTCTCTTGTTCATGAAACTTACGTAGATGAAAGGGGAAATATAAGTACCAGTACAACTATTTAGATGATCTAAAATGTGTGAAAGCCAAGATAAGATTGAACTGTATACAAAACATTTCTCTATAATAATGAAAGTACATCATGTATTCTTCAACGATTAAGATGGTATTGCGACCTTTATTTGAACAATGATCTCAGTAGACTTCTTTCATTATTGATAAAAACACATCTACTTTTGAAAATGTGTCACACACAAATCTCCTTGCATCTTCCATCTACAATATTTCCAATTCTTCAACATAATCAATTGATAATGTTGCATTCTCCACAACTTTGATTATATTTGTGCAGGAGTCTTTAATTATTCGTACACACTTGTCAAATTTAGTCTCGAAGAAATCATTTGAGGCCAATGAAGCAGTCAAGCTCATATCAATGATGTTTGACTCTTTGTTAGAGGTAGCCATAGCTTGAAAGGTATGCTGCAAACTTTTAAACAAACATCAGTATATAGAAATAATCAGAATAAAAGTACAATTTATTATCTATAAATAATCACTATAAATCATGAAAACAACTTTATTATTTGAAAAAAAATAAAATGATAAATTAAATTAATTCTAAATGAATATGGCAGCATTGCCCTCCATATTAAAAAACCTATTTTAAACATTGGTACACCTAAGATATTCAAATATTTATTAATATGGCAGAATTGCCCTCCATATATATAAAATATAAAAAAGTATTATAAACGTTAGTATACCTAAGATATTTAAAAAAATTTTAATCATTAATCTAAGAAACTATTAAAATCACTATAAATCATTAAAACAACTTTATTATTCTAAATAAGGGGCCTCTTCCTTCCCACCCTAAAACTTTTCAAAATACGGTCAAAGGTGGTTTGGATAAAGCTTCTATTTTTTACTAAGGGGGCTGTCCCTGTGGGTGTGGCTTCGGGTCCTTTTGGTTCTTTGCCCCTTTCTTCTGCAAATGCCCCTAATGTCAAAGCTTCTTCCACACCGGTGTCTGATGCTTCGGCTTGTGGCGTGGTGGGATCTTAGGCTAAAGTTGTTTCAATGGCTCAAACTAGGGTTTTGGGTTCCTCTCGTGGGGTGCCTTCTTTGGTGCCAATTTCTTCCCCTGGATCTCTTTTCGTCAAGCTCTCCGATGTCATTGAAGGGGAGCTAGAGCATTAATCTAAGATCTTTTCGGGTCTTGCTCTAATTTGCTAGTTTCAGGGGTTTTGGCCAAATTTGTCCTAACTTCACGATTGGATCTCCCGAAAATGGGAACCAATACTTTTAGATAATGTTCATATCTTCCCTTTAGCTAAAGGTTTTTTTGTAGCTAAATTTGATAATACTAAGGATAGAGCGAAAATTTTATGTGAGAACTTCTTTAGCTGGGTGGAGGATAAATTCATGCTTATGGTAAAACCATGACATTTGGATTTTATTCCCTCATCTGAATTTTTCAACAACATGCCAATATGGATGAGGCTTCCCAATCTTCCTCTTCATCTCTGGTAAGGTGTTGTCCTGGAGGAGGTAGGGGAGGCTTTGAGGGATTTTCTGATTATTGATGATGATTCTGCCAACATGTTCCACTCTTTCTTTGCCTACATCCTGGAAGATATTGATATTTCTCAGGGTCTTCCCACTAAAATTAAAATTTAGTCATCTAAAGGTTCATGGTTGCAACAGTTGGATTATGAGGGTATCCCCTTTAGATGCATAAAATGTTTCAAAACAGGTCATCATGCTTCAAAATGCGGTTCTGACTTCCAAATGAAGAAAGTCCCTCATACTTGGTGGAAGGATGCCTCCACCAAACATTATACAACTCTCAAAAGTTCTGCTGAGTCTTTGAAGGATATGGCTATTCCTAGTTCTTCTGTTGGTGGTTCTTTGGCTGGTGTTCTTGCCAGCCCTGTTGGGGTGGTTGTGGAAAATTATGTTTCTGGCTCTCTTCCTGGGAGTATTTCTAGCCTAATCTCTACTACGTTCATGTCAGCTTTGCTCCTTAGGGACCCACCTCTCCCTTGCTAACGGATCCTAGTATTTCTTTTGGTGGTTCATTGGATGTTTTTTCTGCCAGCCCTGCTGGTGAGCTTAATGTTGTGGGTTTTGATGCTTCTAATTCTCATGCTGGAAGTATTGCAAGCCCTATTTCTAAGGTCATTTTTCCTACCAGCTCTACTAGTTTGATGACTGCTGTTGGAAATGGTGCTATCCCTCTTGCTAGGGGTTGTTTGGATTCGATGTTGGGGGCTGTCTCCCTGAATTCGGTGTGCTAGCAGAAGGAGGCAGCGAAAGTTGGAGATGGATGGATAACTATTAAAGGGAAACATTCTAAGAAATCCACCTCTTCATTTGATATGACTCTCCATTCTCATAAAAAGGGGACCTAGCCTTGTTGTTGTCCTCTTTGGACTACGGTTTTTGATGATTATTCTTTTGCAGCGTTCTCATTTTGTTGTTTGGGTGTCCTTCCATTCCTTAGATGGATTGATTCTTGAGGTGTTTGGGCCTAGTTTTTGGTTGGACTATTGTACTCTTGGAACTCCATTAGTCTTATCCTAAGTTCTGGTATTGTAAAGGGTTTCAGGGTCCCTTCAAAACTTGTTTTTACCTTTATCAAAAACTTTATTATTCTAAATAATAATAATTTTTTATCACATTTTATAATGAGACGTTGGCTCTTTGCATTCCTTTGGCCTCTTCAAATTCTTGTAAAACCCCCAAAAAATCCCGTAACTAGACATGCAAAGAAAAATAATATTAAAAAAATAAATGTCCATAAGGGTGTTCATATTATTAAAAAATAAAATAAAAATTGATTGGGGGCCATGGCCACTACCCCCATCCCCCATGGCACATGGAAAATATTTTTTTTAAAACATATTAAAAAAAAATTGAAGGGGGTGCAGGGCCACCACCCCCCACCACCCCCAAAACCCATGCGTTACCTGGGGGCTACCAACATTGGGGGTTCCCCTAGGCTATGATAGCAGCTACCAGCTGGGTTGACAACGTATGTTAACAACAATCGACAGTTGTTGCCGCAGTGTGGGGGGGACCCCATTACCTACCAACATGGCCAAATCACTACTTTGGATTCTTGCCATGTTGCTCTTCTTGCTTGACTCTCCCTGATGCTGCTCCTCCTCCTCATCCTCATGGGAATGGGAATGCTCTCCTCACGAATTGTCTTCCCTGAAGCAGGTCAAGAAAGAGTTGCTTGATCCAAATGACCAGTTGGCATTGTGGAAGGGGTTATACTGCTGCTCTTGGAAAGGAATCGCCTGCCATGGGGGCACTGGCCATGTGTTTCGTCTAGATCTTAACACCTACTTTTCTTATGCTTTCTTGCAGATAGTGAGGAATTCAAGCAGCCTAATATTCCCTGCTTTATTCAAGCTCAGGCATTTGGAGTACCTCGACCTCAGCTATAATGACTTGTCCCCTCTTCCCTTCCCTTCACATCTCCTGACCCTCACCAGATTGACGCATTTGAGCTTGTACAGTTGTGAGCTTATTGGCTCAATTCCAGGTGAGATTGGCAACATGTCTGCCTTGAAATTTTTGGACATCTCCTACAATTCTGATGTGGAGATGAGGTAGTCGAGCTCGTGGATACAAAATTTGTGAGGGTTGGAGCACCTTGGACTGAGAAATTTGAATCTAACAAGTGATGTGATAGAGAATGTTGCATCCCTCCCCAATCTCACGTCACTTGACATGCCTATAGGGTTGTCAGGTACGCTTCTCCCTCCTCTTGTAAACCTCACCTCCCTCTCCCACCTTGACATTTCTGGTAGTAACTTCACTTAGCAGCCATTTACCATTTGGATTTCAAACCTTCCATCTTTGGTTTCCCTCTACCTCTCTCACTGCGATCTCCATGGTTCCATCCCTTCTGTTGTTTTAAGACTTCCACACTTGCGGGACCTTGACTTGTCCTATAACCCTCGTCTCAAAGTCAACCTCTCCTTTATTGTGCAACATCATTTCCAGCTCAGCAACCTTTCCATTGGTAGTTCAAATTTGGGAGGAGTGATTCCAAATTCTATTGGAAATCTCTCACGTCTTGAAATTTTGGATCTTTCTGGAAACTCACTATTAGGGCCCGTTTGCAACTTGGAATTAACCAGGAATAAGCATTATTCAATTCAAGAATAAACTAATTCACTGTTTGTGGCCTTTTTTTGAATTCTCAAATTAGAAAACTTATTCCCATTTTGGGCCTTATGCTTGCATTAGTTAATTTCGAAAAAAAGCCGGAATTAAACTTATTCCAGGAATAAGCTTTTCTTGGATTCGAAATTACATCAAAAATTTTAAGTTTTCTGGGTCCATGCGTGAATGGTTAGGGAAATTATAATCATTTTTTTTTTCAATCTTCTATTTTTTACAATTTTTTTTTATAATTTAAATTTTTTATAATTTTAGTTAATAAATTTTTTTAAATAATTTTTTTTAATAATTTTTTTTAATAATTTTTTTTACAATTTTTTTTAATAATCTTTTTTTTTTAAGTTAATAATACATATTTTAATTTTAAAATATAAAAGTTAAAAATACATATATTTTTTAATTAAAAATCTAGCAACAAAAATGATAAGTTCAAAAATTAAAAATTAAAAAATTAAAAATAATTCTTATTCCAATTTCACATTATGGGATCCAAGCACAGAATAGATTATTCCAGCTTTCATTTTGAGGATTAATTAATTCAAGAATAGGTCCTTATTCTAGAATAAGCCTATTCTGGATAAGTTAATTCCATGCACCAAACGGGCCCTTATAAGAGGCAGCATTCCATGGAGCTCTTTAGGAAAACTATCAAAGCTTTCACATCTTTTCCTAGAATCAAACCAATTAAATGGAACCTTGCCATCTACTTTTGGTAACCTCTCTTCTTTATACTTGCTTAATCTCTCAAATAACTCTCTGAGTGGCACTTTCTTGCTCTCTCAATTAGAAAATTCCAAAGAGTTGTTTTACTTAGATCTTTCTAACAATTTCTTGAGAGTAAAAGTTGAAGGTTCTTGGATTCCAAAATTTCAGCTCTAATATTTTTATTTGAGTTCTTGTAACATGGATGGTGATTTTCCAGCTTTCATATCTACACAGTACACCATAAGGGATTTGGATGTGTCCAACAATTCTTTGAGTGAAAATATTCTAGATTAGTTGTGGGATCTTGGATCCTTCTACACACTTAATCTCTCTTGTAATCAATTTGAAGGAAGGCCTTTGTCATCTAAGTTTAGTAAGTTTAGTGCTCAAAATATTGACTTACATAGAAATAAGTTGCAAGGGAATGTTTTTGTACCTCATTCTACTGTGAAATTCTTGGACATGTCTGAGAATCAATTTGAGAGCATCATTCCACCAAGCATTGATAAATATGGCCTAAGTGAACTAAATTATTTGTCACTTGCAAATAATAATATTAGTGGTTCCTTTCCAAATTCTATTTGTGAAGGACGTCACTTGGAGGTTCTAGATGTGTCAAATAACAAGCTCACAGGTAATATTTCTGCAAGTTTTGTGAATTGTTCATCAACACTAAAGGTGTTAAATCTAGAAAACAATAATTTGGAAGGTGAAATCAAGAGCATGGTTTGTCTTCAGACATTGAAATTGGGAAGTAACAGGCTACAAGGGTCGATTCCATCATCACTTGAAAATTGCACTTCTTTAGAGATTTTAGATTTGGGATATAATAACATGCATGGAACCATCCCAAATTGGATAGGGAACTTGATTGGTCTTTGAATTCTGGTGCTGAGATCTAATAAATTCAAAGGTGGAATTCCATTAGAGTTAACAAAATTAGAAAATCTTCAAGTCTTGATTTTTTCAAATAATGATTTATCTAGAGCTATTCCAAGTAGCTTAAGAAACTTGAGAGCGATGAAAAATCAAACACAAAGTGGAGAAGTTCTTCAATACTCAAATTCAAGCTCACTGCATCCTTATGTAGATAAAATGGAAATAAACAACAAAGGGCGAGATCTAGAATATGTGAAATCTTTGGCATTGGTTTGGTGTCTTGATCTCTCAAATAATAATTTCTTAGGTGATATTCCTCAAGATATTGGATTCCTTATTGGTCTACTGATTCTCAATTTGTCAAGAGATCGTCTCAATGGAAAAATTCCTACTACTCTTGGAAATCTTGTGTTGTTGGAGTCACTTGATCTCTTAGGGAATAATCTTATGGGAAATATTCCCATAGAACTACAATCTCTCACTTTTTTGAGTTATTTGAACATATCTTGTAATAATTTTCAGGTAGAATACCATAGGGAGGTCAATTCTTAACATTTGATGAAAAATCATTTTCTAACAATAGAGATCTATGTGGACTCCAAATCAATGTAAGTTGTTCCTACTCTCCTTTGAACAACACTTATGATGAAGATTTGAGTGAACAAGGGTGGGCACAACATGTATGGTGGGAGGTGGGAATCGGACTAAGCTTTGGAGTTGGGTTTTCAATGGTTATTGGAATATTATGTTTCAACAAAAAATGTAGAACAAGATGTTTTAAGGTCATGGATGATATTATTGTCATTCTTGATCAAACTATCTGTGAAAGAATCTTTTAATAAAGCATTTTTATATGCTTTTCCCTTCCCCTTCTATTTTTCCTGAAAGATTTTCTCCAATCTCATTCTCTATGAAGGTTGTGCATTGGATGTATATTTACTTTCTTATTAATATTTTGTTATTATTGCTAGAAACTATTGATTTAAATAGTATATTATAGTATCTCCATGCATAACATGAAATAAAATAGATATTGAAAACTAAATTCAATTTTATATTTTGAATTTATTTATTATTTTTATTGTGATTTCCAAATAAGATTATACCATGTCCACATGGTCATTCATCTATTCTAAAGGTATAGCTATTATCAACACAAGCATAGATTTTGAGCGATTCAAAATAATAGTTGTATTAAGAAACTTTAATAATTTGTTATTAAAGTTTTTACTTAGTAGTGAAGCCAAATAGTGCACATAGAAATTTTTCCAAATAGTGCACATAGAAATTTTTTTACTTGGTATTAAGAAGATGTGAGTAAGATTGGGGAGAAACATGTGTGGTGGGAGGAGAGAATTAGATCGAGCATTGAATTTGGGTTATTTATAGTTATTGGAGTATTATGCTTCGAAAAAGTGTAGAGAAAACTGTTTCAATGCCATTGATGACATTATTGACATTCTTGCTTGGACTATTCAAGAAAAGATCTTTTAATAAGGTATTTTATACACATTTCCTTTCCTCTTTCCTTTTCTCTAAAATATTTCCTTTGGTCCCATTTTCTATCAAGTTTGTGCAATATATATATATATATATATATATATATATATATATATATATATATATATATATATATATATATATATATATATATATATTCTTGCTTGGACTATTCAAGAAAAGATCTTTTAATAAGGTATTTTATACACATTTCCTTTCCTCTTTCCTTTTCTCTAAAATATTTCCTTTGGTCCCATTTTCTATCAAGTTTGTGCTATATCTATATATATATATATATATATATATATATATATATATATAGACACACACACACACACACACACACACATTGGCATAAAGCACTAATTGGAATATATATTATAGTATGTCCATGTATAGGATGAATAAAAATAGATATTAAAAATTAAATTTAACTATTTATTTCATTTTTTTCTTATTTTAATCGAGTTTTCCACATAAAAATCTATCATGTGACCATTCATCATTTTTAAAGATATTGTTATTGTTCACATCTATATAGATCTTTAGTAATTCCAAAAATTAGTTGCATTAAAACACTTTGGTATAAGAGAAACCGAATAGGAACAAGTTTGATAAAATTTCATAAATATTTACTAAATTCCCCTCTTACTGATGGAGCTAAATAATACACACAAATTAGTTTTTTTCTTGGGTGGAAGTATTTTTTCTATCTGTGTAAATGTGATCTTGAACAATTTTTATATTCTCTATCTTAGTGGTTGTAAAATGGTTAGCTATAACACTTTATGTTTGATTTTGATAAATGAGACTTAATCTTTGAAATATTTTATTATAATAGATCATGTAGTAGATAAAAATTAGAGAATGACATTAGTAAAAGAGATCTACATGAACATACTTATTTTTAGATATGTTTTATATAAACATCTAAGATATTATATTTATAACTCCTTATAACACATGCTATAATATTTGGTGAATTCCAAGCAATTGTATCAACAAATAAAAGTGCAACCTTATTAAAACTTACATACACTTAAAATTATACTACAAATGAAGTTTCAAATTCCTAACAAAAAATCACAACTAATAATGTGTGTTCTTAGTGTGCAACCACAATACTATTTGGCATTTGATGTGGTTGAGAGATTGAATCATCTAATATTCTATAATTCATACACAAAATGTTCATTTTAATATTTTTCAATACAAAATAACAATGATGCAACCTCACAAAAATGGAACCATTCATGCTCCACTATCAATGCTACATTTAGAAGGTCTTATTTATGATGTACTAAAATTGAAACAAAGTGATTACATTAATTCAAAATATAGCTATTTTCACCTTACACTACAAAAATATTTTAAAACCATAAACTAGAGATGAATTATAATTCAAGTTCTGGAAAGAAATAAAAATAATTTTATAATTTGGAATTGAAAAACAATCAATAGAAACTATAAATGGCAAATCTAGGAAACTAGATTCCAATCAATTCAACACACAGGTGAACATATTAGTTATTATAAATACATTGAGCTATTGAAAACAAACATAAAAATTTAGAATGATGGATAATAAATTGATAAAAATAAAATAAAATTGAATAAAGATTACAAATTTGAAATTCCTTTGTTGAGCCACTCTCAATTAAACTCACGCAGATCAAGGATTGGAAGTTGAAATTGTGTGCCTGCAGAGTCTAAGAATCTTTCAAGCTTCATTTGCTCGCTTGCTTGTTTGCAAAGTGTCGCTGCTGGTGGATAGAGTCTTAAGGATTAATTTGTTATCATTCCCACCAGCGATTACATGAATAAAATGTATTTATGTTAACCTTATATAGGATTGCTAACTTTCAATCCAAATTTCTCACGAATGGATATAGCAAAAACTATATTCTTTGGCAAAATTTTGTAACTTCTGCTGATTTGGAAATATTCTAAGCTTCTATCCAAACATGGATTCTGATTTTAAAAAGATGAGTATATAGGGCTACTAGCCATTCCAAAAATAATTAGATTGCAAACTACAAACCTTTTTTTTGCTCAATTTTTTTGGCCTCTGATTATATTGGAATAGACCAACTAGCAATGCAGTGATCTTTAATGCTTTCTACAACATGGATATGATTATCAAAGAGTTGTTAAAAATAATTAGATTGCAAACTACAATGTATTGAGGATAATTTTTTTCTCATAAAAAGGGACTCTTTGGCAGAGGGATTATATTTGAATAGACCAACTATCTATGAAGTCATCATTAATGCTTTCTACAACATGGATATGATGATTAAAGAGTTGTTAACAATATAATCTAAAAATCTAACTACAATTATTATATGTCGCCTAAACGATTAGAGACTGTACTTCCACAACAAAGATTGTCTTCTCATTTCTAATAAATAACAAGACAAGATGGTGATTGTGTACTGGTCATTCAATTATTTTATGGGAATATTTATGTGTTATAATTTTCTTTATTAATAAAACTTTAATTATTATGTATTCGTATAAATAAAAAGTTTGTGTCATTATTTTCTATGAAATAATTCCATTTTATTTTTATTAATTTATTCTTAATACATAAAATCCAACAATATATGTTCTATATTATCCTTATTTTTTTGTTTTGGACATTTAGATTCTAATCATCCCCTGAATGTCCACATAATGAATGTTCATTAAATTTGGCCATTCTCTAAATTATGCAAACTTAAGAAGAGATAAGACCTTTTTAAGTTTATCAAAAAGTTCATTCTACGTAGAAGAATATTTAAGTTATATATCTTCATTATGAATATTTCGTACATGAAGTGACATTAGATTTTTACATGTTCTAATCAATCATGCATAACTAGGTTTCTTAGCATTGTCAAACCTTATCACAAAATAACTCCACTTGTTGATTAATAGAATATACTTCAAAAATTCTCAAAACCATGTCCCTTCACATCTATTATCACTTATAAAAGATGTTACTATGTATGTCAAGCCTAACAAGGCAATAAAAGGTTTATAAAGCAATTATTTAGTCATTTGACCAAGTGTACATAGATAGAGTTAGCTAGTAAAAATATACAAATTTGAATGGCCTACCTAGTGTACAAAGCTAACCAACACACACAAAAATGAGCAATAAAAGAAAACTGCAACTAATATATTTACTTATTATTTCACACATTCTACCACCTACCAAATGTTCTTTCCACTATCACTTGTAATATGGTTGGAAGATGCATGGTCAATATAATTGGTAGTTTTGTGTATTGAATAAACAAATAGTGATTGATGGGTAATTGTTGTGATATTTTAAATCCATATGTTTTGGATTTTGGGGAGTCTTGGACTTCTCTACAATTCTTCTCAAAAAAGAAAATTGGTATAACTTTCCCAAGATCCTCACTATAATAAAGTCTATGAGACAATGTCACCACCTGACACTGTCCTAGTGTTGCAATCTTAAAAAATCTTGTGTATGCTAAGCCTATAGCATCTAAAATCTACACTCTTCCCCAATGGAATGTATATGAACCTACAGAAGAGAGAGGAAAGGGGTGTTGGGCTATATAGGGCTTGCCTCAATAAAGCCCTCATTTTAGTGATCTCCACCTCCACAAATAGCCAAGTACGAGTCCAAAAACAATTATGTATGCTCAAAATCTTGAGTGTGTCTAAGATTATGGTGAGCTAAAGAACTTAAACATAAACAAGAGTCTCACTAAAATGTGTTAGAGTGAATCCTAGATTAGATGAACAAAAGTGATGAATAAATCAATTCAAGAACATATAAATCACAAAGATCTATGATTAAACACAAATATGAAGCTTACTAATATAACATAATAATGAAATGAAATCATCCCCAACTCCTAAAGAAAAGGTACTAGGCAATCATCAGTCTATGATTCCCTATAACTCTCCAACATCCCTTGAAGCTGATGAAAATACTTGATGATTGCTTGATCTAAATTCTCATATATGTAGAGTCCTCATCTCAAATCTTCCTCTTCATTTAGCATGCATTTGAGTTGCATTAATTCCATTAAAGCCAAATGAGGAAATCTAACTAGCTTATCTATGATTTTGATTTAAATTGATTAAAAGGTCAACCTACAACAGTCATATTCCCATTTCAAGGCTAGATCTAGGAACCCAAGGCCTACACATTATCCTCTCTTACCTTTAGCTGAAAAATGGTGGTTGGACTATGTTGGTAATTGACATAGCCCATAGTTACTAAAATATTCCAACCCTTTTTGGCCGATGTTTTGAGAATGGAAAGATAATGGAGTTGTGTTATTAGATCTAAAATCAACATGGGTATTGAGGAAATTGAAGTGGGACCTTAATTACACATTGAACTTTACAATATGATAAGAAAAAAATTGAGTTTAAAGATGAAATGGGATAAAGGGAACACTAAAATAAAGGCACAAAGAGGAGTGTGTTGAGATTTAAATTAGAGCAGGACTTATGTTCTTAAATTAAGTGTTAATTAAATAAAAAATGGTCCAAAAAAATCATAGAGGAATGAGAAAGCTAAATTAAGTACTAGGAGAGCATGAAATTAGACTAACTTATTTAGGAAGAATAATTTACCAAACTATATTTAGCCGCTACATTGGCGATTATATGACACTACATATTATCATAATATTATTTGTGTTGTCATTGATGTCAGCAATCTATTTGTATTGATGTCAACTATATCTGATGGAGAGTTGTGTTGTTTGGTCCATGGAATATTGAGATATGCAAGAAAGAGTATCTAATCTCTAATATGTAGGAAAGAGTATTTGAAGTATGGTAGAGGATTTTTTATTGTGTGTTTGAAAATGTTATTATGATGTCTAGTGGTGATAATAAGTCAATATGATTTGTACCTGGAAGATGGAAGTATGAGAAGTTGGAATATGCAGGAAAGAGTATTTGAAGTTCTTATGGGAGAATGTTCTGCATTCCTTCACATAAGATGATGATGGCTTGCAATTCTAGTTGTAATGACTATGGTCTATGAATATTGCACTATCATGTTTTTAGGTCCCCATCTATTTTGTAGACGAAGTTGTGTTTTGATGTTTGTTAACAGTGAGGCCGGTTGTCAAGAATGTTTAGAACAAGTTCGAAGAATTCTTCACATGGCTCCACTTTTGTGATTCAGGTTGTGTGGTTTGGTGGACATGTTTAGATGGTTTGTGTAGTCTTTCAATTTAGATATCACGTGTTAATTTTCTCTAGAAGTGAAGTTTTTTTTATTTTGAGTGTGACATTGTTGTATGTGTTGGTCTATGGCCAACTTAGTTTATTATGGTGATTTTATTTATACCTTATTGGTCCATGTATTCTTTGGAGGAAGAGTTAAGAGAATAATATTGATCTTATTGCCGTGTATTGTGCTCCACATTAAGTTATGTGCATTGGAGAGTGGTTTTGAGCTGACTAGTTAATGTGCTTTAATGCTTTTGTAAGTGTTTCATTTGGGTTCAATCTTGGAGGTTGTTGCGGCTCATGTACTTTGTTGAAAAAATTGTGGAAGGTTTGTTATGACATATTTGGGTCCCCTTTAGATCTTAAGGTGGACCACAATGAGGGTATATGTTCGAGGTGGACTACTTTGTATAAATGATGCTTATCTCTACCCATGGTTGACCTAGTTGTAATTTTATTTGATCAAATTGATATATATATATATATATATGGATGATTTTAGCTATGGAATGGTATGAATTGTATACAAATCGAATGTGAAGCCAATGTGATGTGAATGTGAAGCCAATGTGATGTGAATGAGCCCCTCTTCTTGCTCGCCTCTCCCTTCTGCCCTCCTCACGAATTAACTGCGCTCAACCATTTCAAGCAAGAGCTGCTCGACCCACATGAGCAGTTGGCATCGTGGAAGGGGTTATACTGCTGCTCTTGGATGGGAATTGCCTGCCACTCCCTCACTGCCCACGTGCTTCGTCTGGATCTTAGCACTTTTGGTTATTACTTGTCAGCGAGGAATTCAAGCAGCCAAATATTCCCTGCTTTATTCCAACTGCAGCATTTGGAGCACCTCGACCTCAGTGGGATTGACTTGTCATCTCTTCCCTTCCCTTCACATCTCCCGAGCCTCACCAGATTGACGCATTTGAGCTTGAAAGCTTGTGAGCTTACTGGCCAAATTCCAGGTTAATTTGGCAACATGTCTGCCTTGAAATTTCTGGACATCTCCTTGAATTCTGATGTGGAGATGAGGCAGTGGATACGAAATTTGCGAGAGTTGGAGCACCTTGGACAGAGCAATTTGAATATGACAAGTGATGTGGTAGAGAATGTTGCATCCATCCCCAATCTCACGTCACTTGACATGCGTAGAGGGTTGTCAGCTACGCTTCTCCCTCCTCTTCTAAACCTCGCCTCCCTCTCCCACCTCCACAATTCTTTCAGTAACTTCACTCACCAGCCATTTCCCATTTGGATTTCAAACCTTCCATCTTTGGTTTCCCTCTACCTCCTTAAATGCTATCTCCAGGGCTCCATCCCTACTGCTGTTTTAAGACTTCCACACTTGAGGGACCTTCACTTGTCCTATAACCCTCGTCTCAAAGTCAACCTCCCCTTTATTGTGCAACATGGTTTCCAGCTTAGCAGCCTTTTCATTCGCAGTTCAAATGTGGGAGGAGTGATTCCAAATTCTATTGGAAATCTCTCACATCTTGAAATGTTGGATCTTTTTGGAAATCTCTCACGTCTTGACATGTTGGATCTTTCTAGAAACTCACTAAGAGGCAACATTCCCTGGAGCTCTTTAGGCAAACTATCTAAGCTTTCACATCTTTGGCTGGACTCAAACCAATTAAATGGAAGCTTGCCATCTACTCTTGGTAACCTCTCGTCTTTGTAGGTGCTTGCTCTCTCAAATAACTCTTTGAGTGACACTTTCTTGCTCTCTCAATTAGAAAATTCCAAAGAGTTGCTTTACTTAGATCTTTCTAACAATTTCTTGAGAGTGAAAGTTGAAGGTTCTTGGATTCCAAAATTTCAGCTCCAATATTTGCATTTGAGTTCTTGTAACATGGATGGTGATTTTCCAGCTTTCATATCTACACAGTACACCACAACGGGATTGGACTTGTCTAACAATTCTTTGACTGGAAATATTCCAGATTGGTTGTGGGATCTTGGACCCTTCAACACGCTTAATCTCTCTTGTAATCAGTTTGAAGGAAGGCCTTTGTCGTCTAAGTTCAGTAAGTTTGGTGCTCAAAATATTGACTTACATAGAAATAAGTTGCAAGGGAATGTTTTTGTGCCTCATTCTACTGTGGAATTCTTGGACATGTCTGAGAATTAATTTGAGAGCATCATTCCACCAAGCATCGATAAATATGGCCTGAGTGAACTAAATTATTTGTCACTTGCAAATAATAATATTACTGGTTCCTTTCCATATTCTATGTGTGCAGGGCGTCACTTGGAGGTTCTAGATGTCTCAAATAACAAGCTCACATGTAGTACAACAAAGTACATATAGAACAGGGTTCCACATAAGGTACTTGGGAAGATGACACTAGATACTCATGGATACTCATGAGTGTGTGGAAACTCATAGGAGGAGTACAAGACTAAGGAAACAACCATGAGTTCAACAAATGGATACTCATGAGTGTGTGGAAACTCTTAGGAGGAGTACAAGACTAAGGAAACAACCAGCCAAGTTCAATGACTATGTGGCTTTAGTCAGCCAGTTGGTAGATAGTAATCCTTCTAGTTATCACGAGGCTGCATAGCATCAGGTGTGGCGAGATACAATGGTTGAGGAATATACCTCAATAATGTAGAATGATGTGTGGGAGGTAGTGCCTAGACCAACAAATAGGGAAGTGGTTGGATCACATCGGATCTACAAGATCAAGCACGGTGCAGATGGTAGCATCGAGAAATATAAGGCAAGGTTCTTGGAAAATGGGTTCTCTCAGAGGGATGGAATAGACTATGAGGAGACATTTGCTCCAATGGCTAGGGATACTTCTATATGAGCTGTGATCTCATTTGTAGTACAGATGAGATGGAAAATCCATCAAATGGATGTCAAGACAACATTCCTCAATGGTGAGTTGAAGGAGGAGGTATACATAGAGCAATCAGAAAGCTTTGTAGCACACAACAAAGAGACCCACATGTGCAAATTAAAGAGAGCTTTGTACGGACTCAAGAAGGCTCCTAGAGTGTGGTATGAACGCATTGATACATACTTGCAAGAGATGGGCTTTGTAAAGAGTGAGGCAGATGCTAACCTCTACTACTTGGTAGTTGGGGGTGAGGTTCTCATTCTTGTTCTATATGTAGATGACTTGTTTCTAACAGGTTCACTAGGGCTCATAAAGGAGTGCAAGAGGGACCTTGTAGAAGAGTTTGAGATGAAGGATTTAGAAATTATGCACTAATTTCTAGGCATGGAGGTTTGGCAGACAGATGGAGAGATTTTCCTTGGGCAAGGAAAATATTGCATTGAAATCTTGGAGAGATTCTGGATGGAGGATTGAAAGTCCATGTCTACACCTATGATCACGAATTGGAGGAAGGTAGATACATCCAAGGACAAGGATGTAGATCCCACCTTATATAGGCAGTTTATTGGTTCACTCATGTATTTTGTCAACACTAGGCTGGATATAGCCTTTACAATAAATTATCTTAGTCAATTCATGGGGGAGCCAAAGAGAGTGCATTGGACAATGGCAAAGCATGTGTTGCATTATCTTTGTGGTAAATTTGAGTATGAGATCAAATATGTTCAAGGTGAAGGTATCAAGTTGATAGGCTATACTGATGCAGATTGGGCAGGCAGTACAATGGATAAGAGAAGCACTTCAGGGTGTTGTTTTAGTTTGGGGTCGGGAGTTGTCTCTTGGTTCAGTAGGAAGTAGAAATTCATGGTTTTGAGTTCTGCAAAAATAGAATACATAGCAGCTAGCATGGCGACATGTGAATCTGTATGGCGTCAGAACCTCCTAGTGGCCTTGTTTGGTCAGAGAGTTGAGATTACTATGATACACTGTGACAATCAGAGTTGCATCAATTTGTCTAAGAATCTAGTGTTTCATAATATGTCTAAACATATAGACATCAGGTATCACTTCATCAGAGATTGTGTACAATAGGGGATTGTTCAGCTACAATGCATACCTACAGAGGAGCAGGTAGTAGACATTTTAAAAAAGGAATTGGGGAAGGAAAAATTCATCTTCTTCAGAGATAAGTTGGGTGTCATATAGAGCAACTTCCTCGCTAAGAGGGAGTGTTATTTAGGTAGCTAGGAAGTTGTTTCTCCATTTGTAATAATTAGAAAAATTTTGTTCTTTGGTTAGAGCCAAAATAAAATTTGTTTATTAATGTAGACACCTAAAAATCCTTAGAAAATAAAAGTATTTTTATTTTTCTAAAAACACCTGATGACATCATCATTTATTAATTAATTAATTTATTTTTATGCCATTAAATCCCTTTATCTCAATCCATTTTAGAGTAAATTAGGAATATGGTCCAAGTGCTTAGAGAGCACATCTACATCCCTCTCATTGAAGCAAATCAAACAGTGTTGTATAACACTTGTTTTAGCGACAATCTTGAGGTGGTTGGGTTTTGTTTCCATTGTCTTAGCTTTTTACGATTCTTGAACATGTTAGATTAGTTTTAACGTTTGAGTGTTTCAGCCTTTCAAGAAAGGTAATAGGTTCCAAATTCCCTAGCCTACATTCTGGCACACCCGGTGGGACCCACTTCATGGGTTCGTTCAACATCTCACTTATTTTGGCATTTTTGGAAAATTTGGAGCTTGAAGGTGGAGGAAACAATTGGATTCATTCTCTTGTCTATAAACACATCTTTCTTCTACTTCTATCTATTCACCTTTCTTCTACTTGTAAGAAACTTGCCTTATTCTTCTAAAAAATCTCATTTTTGACCAAAAAAAAGAAGTATTTTCTATGTAAAAATTCCATGTAATGTATTTAAAATTGCTAGAGGATCACATCTGGTAAATTCAAGGTAGCATCTAGGATTCCGAATCGCATCTGGAGCCTACACCATTTCCCAGATCGCATCTGGTTAAATTTAGGGGTAGCATCCGGGATTCCAGATCGTATCTGGGGTTTACACCATTTCCTAGATCGCATATGGGGACTACACCATTTCCTGGATCGCATCTGGTAAATTCAGGATAGCATCAGGGAACACTTCAATTGGGGTAAAAATGAACAAAACAAAGGGCATAAACATCTTATTTTAGTGCTTAAAATGAACCCCCAAATCACTCTTGAATGCATTAAAGACTAAAGTTACAAAATCTTCTAACAAACAAACAAAATCAAATCGAATCATTTGCACCCTTGCAACATCAAGGTTTTAGATGCATTCATGCAAAGTAGGATCATTTCATGATTTGGGAGCATAAAAAGAACATCAAGTTTGCACTGCAAGCTAAGTGGTTCCTAATCAACTCAAAAATCATCCTACGTGGTCCTAAATCAAAACTCAAATGCATCAAAGAGAGCTAAAAAAAACTTCATTTACAATGTCTTCAAGTTTTGTTAAAAATCTCAAAGCAAACTAGGAACAAAATCATCAAAAATCTTTGCTAATCTTTTCAAATTAGGTTCTAAAAATTCCTAAGATTTGTTATTTATGTGAACAAGTCTCTTATTGCAAAATCTTGAATGCCTTTCAAAGTTCATGTATCAAAGCTAAATCTAGGAAATTTCCCTTTGGAGTCTAAAAAATTGAGCAAAAGGCAAACAAATCTTGAATGAAGCTAAAAGAATGAACCCAAGTCCAATTGAGTCATTGTCATTTTGAAAATAAAACACAATCTTGAATGATTTAAAAGAGAAAGAAAAGCATCTCTATTCCTTCCTCTTTCAATTTCAGTTTACACGCAAACTCAATCTTGAATGGGGTAAGTGCACAAAGATGGGGGACCAAAAGGGGGTGTAAGTTGCCATTTTTTTTTCTAAAATCAGCAAACCCTGAACTTCAATAAGGAATTGAAGATAGTTAGACTCAAAATTTTGAGATGTGACGAAAACAAGAGTTGTAATACTCTGAATCTAGTTCCTAAACTACTAACTTATTTTGAAAATGGTGTAGATTAAGGCCCTCAAAAAGGGGGAGCACAAAAAGTGGTCCTATTTTTGTCCAAAAACATACATAGCATCTGGTGTGCTCCCCCTAAAATGTTAACTTTTTTTTTTGAATTTTTTTAATCTCTCTGGTGAGAAGTTAGCTAACACCACGTAGTTTATCCTGGATTTTTTTTGTAATTTATTTATGAGCGTATAATTTTTTATGAATTTACAAAGTGTACACATCCTGAAAATATGAAATTTCTGTGTGCTCCCCCTAGAAATCATTTAAAACTAATCGAAATTAAATTTTCTTTTTTTTAAAGTGTGTAGAATGGAGTCTAGTTTCTAAAAATGTAACTTATTACAAATTTGATGAACGAGCCAAAATCTATGCCCAAAATACTGCATGTTGGTTTTTTACAAAAAATAGACATACACACAAAAGAAATTAGAGTTGAAAAACTTAACATAATCAGAATTCAAATACATTATATGCTTAGATAGCTAACAGAGAGATCTACAATATCATGTCTGATTTTTGCATTCTCTAGCCACGAGTAAACCTGATGAGGAGCACACAAAAAAAGATGTTATTTTTTTGTATGTCTACTAGAAAACACTCTCAGGCCTATTTCTATCATCCAAGCCTTTGGGTTGGAATCTCCAAGGCAAATCCAAGCCTTAGGATTGGTAAATTCAAATCTTTTAAAAAGTGCGCACACCCTATAGGGTGTTTTCCCTATGTAAATTTATGAGATTTACATAGTGATGAGAAATATTCAAAGTGGGAGGAAAGAGAGAGAGAGAGAGAGAGAGAGAGAGAGAGAGAGAGAGAGAGAGAGAGAGAGAGAGCTCTATCTCTCTCCCTCCCCCATACTCTCTCTCTCTCCCTTTCTCCCCCTTATCACTCTCTCTCTCTAGCTTATCATGCTCACTTTGACCTTTCTATATCTCTCTCTCCCTTCTCTCCTCTCTCTCTCTCATCACCCTCTCTCTCTCCCTCTCTCCCCCATACTCTCCTCTCTCTCTCTCTCTCTCTCTCTCTCTCTCTCTCTCTCTCTCTCTCTCTCTCTCACACACACACACACACACACACACACACACACACAACCTTCTCTCTATCTCTATCTCTCCCTCTCTCCCTCCCCCATTCTCTCTCTCTCTCTCTCTCTCACACACACACACACACCCACACCCACACCTCTCTCTCTCTTCTCTCTCTCTCTCTCTCTCTCTCACACACACACACACACACACACACACACCTTCTCTCTATCTCTATCTCTCCCTCTCTCCCTCCCCCATTCTCCTCTCTCTCTCTCTCTCTCACACACACACACACACCCACACCCACACCTCTCTCTCTCTCTCTCTCCTCTCTCTCTTCTCTCTCTCTCTCTCTCTCTCTCACACACACACACACACACACACCTCTCCTTCTCCTTCTCTCTCTCTCCTCTCCTACTCCTCTCCTTCCCCCCCGCTCTCTCTCTACTCTCCCTCTCTCTCCCTCCTCTCCTCTCTCTCTCACACACCACACACACACACACACACACACACACACCTCTCCTTCTCCTTCTCTCTCTCTCTCTCTCTCTCTCTCTCTCTCTCTCTCTCTCTCTCTCTCTCTCTCTCTCTCCCACACACACACACCTCTCCTCTTCTTTGTCTTCTACTCTCTCCCTTTCCCCCTTCTCTAACTCTCCTTCCCCTTCTCTCCTACTCTCTCTCTCCTTACCCTTCTCTCCTATCTCTATTCTCTCTCCCTCTCCCTCTCCCCTTCTCTCTCTCCTTACCCTTCTCTCCTACTCTCTCCATTCTCTCTCTCTCTCCCTCTCTCCTTACCCTTCTCTCCTACTCTCTCGCATTCTCTCTCTCCCTCTCTCTCTTTTCTCACTTTTTCTTATTTTACATAGGGTGTACACCCTATAGGGTGCATGCCCTATGTTTAAGACTAGATGCACATGACATGTCTTTTGTTTTGTATAGGGTCCACGCCCTATAGCATGCTCGCGCTATGTAAAACTAGAAGAAACGGTCTTATTTGGCAAGGATTTCATGAAAGAGGCCCACATTTTGTTATGCTATCTGAATTTTGCATTTTCTCTGACAAGCTTTTGCTTTTCATGGTGTTGATAGGTGACAAATCAACATCGTTTTGCACCATAGTGATAAATTTTCGCTTTGCACCATCGTGAAAGTCAATTATTGGAATCAAAAAGACAAAAAGAGATTGAGGTAAGTTTTTTATTTTTTACATGTCAAATGTTAATAGTGTTTTGGTTTATAATTTGTATGATCATGCAAGCAAAGGTTGATGTTTCCTTGAAAGAAAATTTGACTTCTTTAAAACTTGAAGGTTGTTCATAGCCCATAGTTCCACATCCGTGAAACTTCTAAATTGTTACTTCTTTAGCATCATCTCTAGATATCAAGATAGGGTGTATAAGAGGTTAAATATATTGCCAAATTTCAAGCCTAAAACCCTAAGCAAAGAGGTGAAAATGATATGCAAGAGCCTTTGTATTATGACATTTTTATGATTATTTCAACAAGACATATTTTTTCCTCCATCAATTTTTGGGGATTCATTATGGGTTTAGGATACCAAATCACTTACTAGTCCTCGTCGTTGATGTATGCACATATGAAAAAATTTGGACCTTTGATTATGCATCATATATTATGAGAGAAATTCATAAATCTTTGGTGACCATAAAGAAAGACCACAAGGTAGTGCACTTCAAAAGGTACTCACTTTTGTGTCATGTTATTCTTTTCTCTAATTTGAAATTTTGGAAGCCCCAACTCAAGGCGAGACTATAAGAGAATAATAGAGCTTTGTCAAGTGGAGAATGGATCTACATTTGGGACAAGCACTATGAGGCATCTTATTATATAGTTTTTGAAGAATATTTTGGAAAAAAAGATTTGATTTAGATGGGACAACAAGTAGATTGGATATTGTTTGAAATTTTTAACAGATTTTTAAAGAAAAAATACCTTGTGCATGAGAAGGAATAAAACACATTTGGGGGTGATTAGTTTTATCAAATTTTATGGTTCACTAGTAGCATCTCATGCGCTACCTAAAAATGTCCTTGATAGAATCCCATTTTTATAGAATACATGGAAATTGAATAAGGTAGATAACACTCATTTAAGAAGTGCAAAAAGGGTTCTACATGCCATCAACACGTATTTTTTTATATTTTTTAGTTTTTTCCAAATGGGTGTCTAAAAATGCGCTGATTTTATCAAGATACTTAGTGGTTCAAAAGTTAGAGTAGAAAACTTCTATTAGGAAGGCTACAAGGAAAAGTGTGTGCAGGTCTAGTTCACTATGGCATGGTCTTGATGGGAATGAACTAATTATTATTTCAAAGGCCCTAGGTCAAATGAGGACCATTTACATGCTTGGGAGTGGTCAGGAAGGACACTGGTGAAGAGTTTCAGCAATAAGTCACTTTTAGGCCTAGTTTCCCTAAAGCCAAAAAGACATTGAACTTTGATTAAGTGTCTAACTTTGCAAAGGGAGTTTATTGGGATAGAAAATCACTTAATTGATTGTGTTACACCATCCTAAGAGCTTGGGAATACCCTTAAGTCATTACAGGTGATTGGTGAATTGTGGGAGTCAAGTGAAGGGCACACTACTTTCTGGCTGTCACCTCTGCATTAAATTAGGTCTATGTCCAAGGTGAGTGTTAGGTGGTGTTGGAGTGGATTTGGAAAAAAAGGCTTTGGGATCTTAAATAAATTCCAAATGGGTGTCTAAAAATATCCTGATTGTGTCAAGATACCAAGTTGTGAATAAGTTAGAGTGGAAAATTGAGGTTAAGAAGGCTACAAGGAAATTGGCGTGCAGGTCTAGTTTGCTATGGTATGGTTGTAAAGGGAACAAACCAAGAGTTTTTTCAGAGTCCTTAGGTCATATGAGGACCATCTACATGCTTGGGAGTAGTCAGGAAGTCCACTGGTGAAGAGTTCTAGCTAAAGGCTAGGTTTAGGCCTAGTGTCCTTAAAGCCAAAAGGGCATTGAAGTTTGATTGAGTGTATAAACTTGAAAAGGGAGTTTTTTGGGATCGAAATCCATTTTATTGGTTGTGTTACACCATTGTAAGAGCTTGGGAACACCCTTAAGCCTTTGTAGTTGGTTGGTGAGTTGTGGGAGCTAAAAGAAGGGAACTCCACTTTCTTGTTGTAACCTCTGCATTAGTTCTCGTTTAGGTGACCAACTCCTTTGAGGTCCACAAATAGACCCATTAATTTCCCAAATTGGTTCATTAGTAGGCAAATAATTTGGTCGTGCACTTCATTCTAGCACCACAAATATTTCTATTAGAAATGACTATCCGTCAATGGCTTGCATTTACAAGACTTGGGCATTATCCTTGAAATGTAAGTTCATAAAAATAAACATAATTTAGTATACATAAATACACCAAACACATGAATTGCATACCTAAAACATAAAAAATATATATTCGTAGGGCATGAAGTCAAATATATATTAGGAAGGCTACGAGGAAAAGTGCGTGCAGGTCTAGTTCACTATGACATGATCTTGATGGGAATGAACTATTTGTTATTTCAGAGGCTTTAGGTCAAATGAGGACCATTTACATGCTTGGGAGTGGTCAAGAAGTCCACTGGTGAAGAGTTTCCGCAATAAGTCACTTTTAGGCCTAGTTTCCCTAAAGCCAAAAAGACATTGAACTTTGATTAAGTGTCTAACTTTGCAAAGGGAGTTTATTGGGATAGAAACTCACTTAATTGATTGTGTTACACCATCCTAAGAGATTGGGAATACCCTTAAGTCATTACAGGTGATTGGTGAATTGTGGGAGTCAAGTGAAGGGCACACTACTTTCCGGCTGTCACCTCTGCATTAAATTAGGTCTGTGTCCAAGGTGAGTGTTATGTGGTGCTGGAGTGGAGTTGGAAAACAAGGCTTTGTGATCTTAAATAAATTCCAAATGGGTGTCTAAAAATATCCTGATTGTGTCAAGATACCAAGTTGTGAATAAGTTAGAGTGGAAAATTGAGGTTAAGAAGGCTACAAGGAAATTGGCGTGTAGGTCTAGTTTGCTATGGTATGGTTGTAAAGGGAACAAACCAAGAGTTTTTTCAGAGTCCTTGGGTCATATGAGGACCATATACATGCTTCGGAGTGGTTAGGAAGTCCACTGGTGAAGAGTTCTAACTAAAGGCTAGGTTTAGGCCTAGTGTCCCTAAAGCCAAAAGGGCATTGAAGTTTGATTGAGTGTATAAACTTGCAAAGGGAGTTTGTTGACATAGAAATCAATTTTATTGGCTATGTTACACCATTGTAAGAGCTTGGGAACACCCTTAAGCCTTTGTAGTTGGTTGGTGAGTTGTGGGAGCTAAAAGAAGGGAACTCCACTTTCTTGTTGTAACCTCTGCATTAGTTCTCATTTAGGTGACCAACTCCTTCGAGGTCCACAAATAGACCCATTAATTTCCCAAATTGGTTCATTAGTAGGAAAATAATTTGGTCGTGCACTTCATTCTAGCACCACAAATATTTCTATTAGAAATGACTATCTGTCAATGGCCTTACATTTACGGGACTTGGGCATTATCCTTGAAATGTAAGTTTGTAAACATAAACATAATTTAGTATACATCAATACACCAAACACATGAATTGCATACCTAAAACATAAAAAATATATATTCGTAGGGCATGAAGTCAAATATAATTAGGAAGGCTACAAGGAAAACATCATGCAGGTCTAGTTCACTATGGCACGGTTTTGATGGGAACAAACCAGTTGTTATTTCAAAGGCCTTAGGTCAAATGAGCACCATTTACATGCTTGGGAGTGGTCAGGAAGTCCATTGGTGAAGAGTTTCCGCAATAAGTCACTTTTAGGCCTAGTTTCCCTAAAGCCAAAAAGACATTGAACTTTGATTAAGTGTCTAACTTTGAAAAGGGAGTTTATTGGGATAGAAAATCACTTAATTGATTATGTTACACCATCCTAAGAGATTGGGAATACCCTTAAGTCATTACAGGTGATTGGTGAATTGTGGGAGTCAAGTGAAGGGCACACTGCTTTTCAACTGTCACCTTTCCATTAAATTAGGTCTGTGTCCAAGGTGAGTGTTACGTGGTGCTGGAGTGGAGTTGGAAAATAAGGCTTTGGGATCTTAAATAACTTCCAAATGGGTGTCTAAAAATATCCTGATTGTGTCAAGATACCAAGTTGTGAATAAGTTAGAGTGGAAAATCGAGGTTAAGAAGGCTACAAGGAAATTGGCGTGCAGGTCTAGTTTTCTATGGTATGGTTGTAAAGGGAAAAAACCAAGAGTTTTTTCAGAGTCCTTAGGTCATATGAGGACCATCTACATGCTTGGGAGTGGTCAGGAAGTCCACTGGTGAAGAGTTCTAACTAAAGGCTAGGTTTAGGCCTACGAAATTAGCAGGCAGGTCTAGTTTGCTATGGTATGGTTGTAAAGGGAACAAAACAAGAGTTTTTTCAGAGTCCTTAGGTCATATGAGGACCATCTACATGCTTGGGAGTGGTCAGGAAGTGGACTGGTGAAGAGTTCTAACTAAAGGCTAGGTTTAGGCCTAGGAAATTGGCATGCAGGTCTAGTTTGCTATGGTATGGTTGTAAAGGGAACAAACCAAGATTTTTTTCAGAGTCCTTAGATCATATGAGGACTATCTACATGCTTGGGAGTGGTTAGGAAGTCCACTGGTGAAGAGTTCTAACTAAAGGCTAGGTTTAGGCCTAGTGTCCCTAAAGCCAAAATGACATTGAAGTTTGATTGAGTTTATAAACTTGCAAAGGCAATTTGTTGGGATAGAAATCCATTTTATTGGTTGTGTTACACCATTTTAAGAGCTTGGGAACACCCTTAATCCTTTGCAGTTGGTTGGTGAGTTGTGGGAGCTAAAAGAAGGGAACTCCACTTTCTTGTTGTAACCTCTGCATTAGTTCTTGTTTAGGTGACCAACTCCTTCGAGGTCCATAAATAGACCCATTAATTTCCCAAATTGGTTCATTAGCAGGCAAAGAATTTGGTCATGCACTTCATTTTGGCACCACAAATATTTCTATTAGAAATGACTATCCGTCAATGGCCTTGCATTTACAGGACTTGGGCATTATCCTTGAAATGTAAGTTCATTGCCACCTTTGGCAAGGTAGTCTCACTCCTAATTTTACAACAAAGGGCAGCCATCTATGGTCCAAGGTTTTAATTCATCTGACAAGTGGAGAGCTTCTCAAGGTACTAATCTCTTTCGTAGAGAAGTTCCTGCTTCATCTCAAGGTTCTTGGTGCAGGGCACCCTCCACTAGTAGGAATTTGAATTGCTTTATTTGTGTTTGTAATAAATAAGATTGATCTCAATAGATCATCCTAATTTTGGTTTGAAAACCCTGATGTATGATCAAGGATCTTTTGGCAATATTATAAGCCTAAGATACCTTAGGTCATAAGGTTCACCTAGTTAGTAGAAATTTGCAAAGAAGTGTATAGAACAAAGAAGTGAGTGAAGTAATGATGGATTTGAGTTATTTGGAGTTGGAGAAGAGTGCCTGAAGCCCTATAACAATTCTATGAACCCTATACCTCATACTTTCTTTGTAAACCAAGCCTAACTAGGCCAATTAGGTATGTGTCCAAGGTGAGTGTTAGGTGGTGCTGGAGTGGAGTTGGAAAAAAAGGCTTTGGGATCTTAAATAAATTCCAAATGGGTGTCTAAAAATATCCTAATTGTGTCAAGATACCAAGTTGTGAAGAAGTTAGAGTGGAAAATCGAGGTTGAGAAGGCTATAAGGAAATTGGCATGCAGGTCTAGTTTGCTATGGTATGGTTGTAAAGGGAAAAAACCAAGAGTTGTTTTAGAGTCCTTAGGTCATATGAGGACCATTTACAAGCTTGGGAGTGGTCAGGAAGTCCACTGGTGAAGAGTTCTAACTAAAGGCTAGGTTTAGGCCTAGTGTCCGTAAAGCCAAAATGGCATTGAAGTTTGATTGAGTGTATAAAATTTCAAATGGAGTTTGTTGGGATAAAAATCCATTTTATTGGTTGTGTTACACCATTGTAAGAGCTTGGGAACACCCTTAAGCCTTTGTAGTTGGTTGGTGAGTTGTGGGAGCTAAAAGAAGGGAACTCCACTTTCTTGCTATAACCTCTGCATTAGTTCTTATTTAGGTGACCAACTCCTTCGAGGTCCACAAATAGACCCATTAATTTCCCAAATTGGTTCATTAGCAGGCAAAGAATCTATCGAATGTCTTGAAATTTAAATGAAGAATTTTGGTGCAGGAGCACCTCTCCAAACACCTAAGTCCACCTTGGAACCAAATGGAGGTAGTGGATCTAAAGAATTCCTAAAAGTGAATTGGGATATATTAAGGCCAATAATGGAAATATCTAATAAATAATTTAATTTAAATATTATAAGTCCTAGAAGTCCTGGCAAATGACTTAGTTTTTCCTTGCAAAATCTTGTTTTTCTGATGTTTGGTTGATTGTTTTGGGTTTGGAAAAGAATTGTGGGTGATATAATAACATCATAACATCATTTTTCATCTGTATTTAATGATTATATAATCTATTTTGCTTCAGATTTGGAAAGTTGTTGTAGGTGGTCATTTTGGTGCATTGAAATAACTCCATTTTGGTCTTTTTGATGATATAATGGGCCATTCAATGAATGTAATTGATGTTTCTCATTGAATGAACCCTATGTAACATATTTATGATGTTAATAACCATTTGGATGTAGGATAAGTTGTTTTAGTGGGTGTACACCATGAGGAAGAGTGGGAAAATGACACAAAATTGATGCCACAAGTGTAGCAGAAAAGGATCCACCTTAACAAGGGTATAATTTTATTTGAAACAATAGAATTATATGTCAAATAAAAGGTGAATCCACAAGGAGGAGTTCTGGAAATGAGTTTTGAGTTGTTTTTAAGAATGCCCTAGTTTTGAAGGCCTAGAGGGAGCAATTTGGGGCTTTTGGGTATAGAAAGCCTATAGGATCCAATTGACTTTAAATTTCTCTAATTGGGACCATATTAACACTTTGTGAAAAGTGGAAAGGTTGGGTGTTAAGTCTTTAATAGGGTTCCTTTGTAAAAGTGACCTATTAGGTCTAGGAAGGAAAGTGGAGCAGCAGTTTTTGGGGGTTGTGTTCCAAATTAAACCTACCTAATTCTGAGATATGTTTTGTAAAACCATAAAAGGTATCTGAATATGTAATTTATTTTGGAAGTGTTTTGGGAAAACTAAGAATTATTTGGGAAAAACTCGCTGGTTAAGGCTACAAGGATAGAGAGCCTAGAGTGTGGATTGAGGGTAAGATCTTGGAGTAGGACTTCAAGAACCACTTGAACATTGTTGGAGTCATATTTTAAGCCATATTGAATCCCTATAATAGTAAGGTAGTTGGGAGAAGTCATATTAATCGGTTAGTGGCATATTGGCACTTGGGGCCACTTGGGTAAGGAACACCTTTGAGGAAACCAAGAACACTTTATTTATGAAATAACCCCAATCTAACCTACCTATTTGCATCAAATTTTCAACCAAGCTATAAATAAATTATTGAAGCATTAGTATCCAGATTTGTCAGAATTTCTTTAAAAAATTATCATTGCAAGAACAAGAGCCACTTAGGCTTCTTACATATTATATTTATACATTTATGCATTCATTTCATTAATTTTGTTATTATTACAGTTAAGGAATTGATTGTTATTGAGGACAGTGACTGGCATTTGTAGCACAGTTAGCAAGTTAAACATATAAGCATAACTATAAGACATGGAAAATTTACAAAGCAAAGACATGAACATAAACATAATTTAGTAGACATCAATACACCAAACACATGAATTGCATATCTAAAACATAAAAAATATATATTCATAGGGCATGAAGTCAAATATATATGTCCAATAATGTCATACATTGAATATATTCAGTACAGTAAAACTAGCTTCCTCAAAGCCAAATGGATGTACAACGTATCACTAATACAATATACAAAAAATATGTCCACTAATGTCATATAGGCATACAATCCATATCCCTAATCTAGTCCTTTCCCGCTAGGGGAAGAAAACAAATCCTGAGCTGTCTTCGATCATCATGTCGATGGAGATGCAGTGGATGCCATAGTCTTCTGAGTGCGCTCACTTGTCCTCTTGTCTAGACTCTTATGTAGCTCGACCTGATAAAAAAAATAAATTAGATAGAGATAACTAATATACATCAAAATTGAATTATACAATGACATAAAATTGAATATTGGCTTACTGCTAGCAAATAGTCACTATGTTCATCCATCGAAGGTGCATGCTGGCGATTTGGAGTCATAAGTCCCTACAACAATGATCAAAATAATAATTAAAATACATACATGGATATCATTATAAAATTCAATACAAACTATTAAAATAACAATTAAAGTTAAGTAATCTCTTTCATACCTCAGTCACTGCTTCAGAACTAGCTACTGCTGTAGCTACTCCACGATCCAAAGTATCACGGATAGAAGGAGGAGTCTCTGATGTCAAAAGCTCAAAATGAAACAAAAAAAGTAAATTATGCAGTTATCAAGATTACATATATTTTTTACAACCTTACTAATGAGTAAATGATACCTCCGTGAAGGTTCCACCGCGTCCTCCGGTGTGCGGTGTCGAAGTCGAAGCTCTGACATTCAACTAGTGCACATGTACATGGAAAATTATAAGATAACCATTCATATAAGAACGTGCTATTGACATGTTAATTATAATGCATTATTACATGTATATCTGTGGACTCAATGGTGACCTCACAAACCCAGGTGAAAGAGTGTAATCATCGTGCCTCTAGATTTTGATCATAATTTGTCTAGTAATTTAGTCATTCATTCATTAATTAAATATGATCAAGTAAATCCAATTAATATGCAAATAAAGATACCTCAAGGAAAGTTACATGACACCCTTCCCTGTCTGTTGTGAACCTTGATGGTTCATCAGTGCACATCTAATGCACATGCACAATAAGTTAGGATATAATTATTCATATAATTACATAGTAATCAAATATGTTAATTAAATGTTTTATTCGATACATACTTCTGCAATTGACGATGATGTGTAAAAGGGGACATTAGGATCATCACCACTTCCACTGCCACCGCCACCACTGACACTCTTGCCCTGAATTTTCATCATAAACAATAGATACTAAATTAAATAGTTATTCTTTTATAAATGAAATATGATCAAAGCAATTTAATGAACTTGGAAATATTTACCTATGTGTCAATGCCAAATGTCGTATTTAGAAAGTTATCAGTCATCAATCCAGAATCCTCTTGCTCTCTCTCGCCAGTACCAAATGTGCACAAGCATCCACATGACCGACAAATATGCCTCCTCGAGGATTGACCATAGTCACCCTCAACTAAAGGAGTTGCACACTGAATGAGAGTCTGTGTAAGAGCACTAATCATGCCTAGTGTGTCTACCTCTACATGTTCCTTCACAATGGAAGGAATACTAACATGATCCAATGGTGGCTTTCCACTATCAACCCTAGGTGCGTTAGGGTCACGATGTGCCCCTGCTCAATCAAATGATGAACCCCCTCCTCTACCCTGAGAATCCAGCATGTCAAAATAATTTGGTACCTCCTTGAGTAAAAACTCGCAATAGAGTTTCCTCAAGAAATATATAGGAACCTCATGATTTTTGCAAGGAGGTGAATCAAAGACCATCCACCATTTCTCCCAAATTTTTTTCTTAATGTCTTCATTTATGCACCAATGAATTGGGAACCTCCTTGTTGTAGTTCAAAGAGTATTTGTGTCCCCTAGTTTTTTAAATAGCTGGCAAATGTCATCTTTTGTGATTTTTTTATTTTTTATGTCCGCATAAGATAATTTATTTGAATAATATTGTTTTTGTTCTTCTCTTTTATCCTGCCATATATTAATTTTCCCACTAACTACGCTTATGTGGGTCGAGATTGCTTCCAATGATTTTGCAAGTCTTTCCCTTCTGGGATTTGTACCACTAGAATCTTTTAATCTATTAATTAAAGATTCTAATTCTTTTTTCCCTCTTTCAATTTGGTTCAACAAATTTTGTTGTGTTCCAGGAGGAGGTTTCTCGATTGGTGGAGGCAATTGAGGTTCATTTTCTTCATTTCTTTCTTCATTCGGTTCTTCATTTGGCTCATCATGAGGAGATGGAGGGTTTGGTGGAGGGAGATTATTTCTTCCTGACAATTAAAAAAACTACATTTTAAAATATTGATTACAAAATAAATTTAAACAAAAACAAATTTGAACAAAATAAATTTAAACAAAAAAAAATTGCAACAAAACTAAAATTTTAAAACAAATAAGAGGCATGAGAAGTTGTAAAAACACTTACCTCTTCTCCCAGATCGAACTTGATGACGCTGTGGAGCCATTTGATCAATGGATGAACAAAAAGAATTGACTCACAAGAAACTATGATAGGGTGTGCACACTTTCAAATCCTCTCTAAGCTGAAAACGTGGGTTTGAGAAAAAAAATGAGCTCAAACCTGCGTGCAGAAAATATATATGACTTTTTACAAAGGGCGTACGCCCTTTGTCTTCGATTGCCCAAGCCATAGGGCGTGCACCCTATAGGGAACATGCCCTTTAGTGCATGCACACTATGCGTGATGGGGGGCCAAAAAGAAAAGTGGAAACTTTTTGGTCCCCCATCTTTGTGCACTTACCCAATGACTTAAAGATAAAAAACAAAGCACTTTTCAAAGTTTTAAAGCAAACACGCAAACTCAATCTTGAATGCTCAAGAAAAGAACTTGCAATCGCTCAAATATTTACTTTTTGGAGAAAGAAAAACTTAAAACCTAAACACTTGTGTCTTCAAAATTTTTCAATTCAAACACACTTAAAATCAATTTGGGAAAAAGAATCTTCATGATGTGCATCTAGGAGTTTTTCCCATTTTAGCAAAAACCTTGTTAAAATAAGTAATGTAAAACACTTGAACTCAGACAAGTTCACTTGTTTTACTTTTAGCAAGGCTTGTCTGGGGAGAAAAGCACTTCCTCTCTAGAGAATGACCTCAAACTGGTATCTTCCCTGACCGGTATAGAAATAAAGCACTGAGAAAACTCTTGCTTACATCCCCTCAAGCTCAGGCGAGGCGTGTTGATGGTAGCCTGGGGTAGGTGAATAATCCCTACTATTTTGGCATGGTCAATTAGGCTCTTAAGTGAGTCACATGCATACAAACTGATCGGGGGGACTCCACAGAATAATTACAAACTGGTTAAAATAGAGGCCACCCCATCCACATCCAAAAGTATCAGAATCCTTGTGCAAGGACCGATCCAAGGGGTTTACCAAATCACCTCAAGATTACTCACCATTTGTATCCCCTTTTAGGAGGTACCAAGCTGTGGGAAAGGATTTTGATACTCACCTTCCTTAGGTAGATCTGCTTGAGGTGATTGACAGTCAAAGACTCCGTGAAAACACTTGTTGGAACATACACATTTCAAAGCTTTTTTCAAATTCCTAAGTCAGTTATCTTGCTTGTATCCCACAAGGTTTCTTTGTCCCTTGTGGAGATTGCTTTTCCAAAAGTCTTTGTTAAAATCTATCCTTTGCCATTGGAAAACATCAAATTGATCTACAACTTGATTTGAGATACTCAGAAAACCTTGCAGAAGAAAACCCTTGAAATTAGATACCTGAAGCTTTTGTCTCAATCCAATTATCAAGATCTCCCTAGGTTATGTCTGATTTGATCAAACACCCAAAAACTAAACTTCCCAAATCCCAAGCTTATTGAGAGAAGAAATTTGCAGAGAGAAATCTTAAAAGCCATCAATCTTTTGTGCAAGAAACCCAAGCTGAAGAAAAGTATCAAGAAAAGCTTGATAACGTGGGCTATAATGCAAGAGTCAAGAAGTTTTCTTACCGATTCTGAGTGAACGATTTCTATGTCAATCTTGAAAGAGGACTAGATGGATCCATCGCATGTCCATTTTACCTTCAGATCCCAAATCTATCTCGACAGTCCTCCATCCTAGCTTATCCTAGTTTCATTCTTACATCGTCACCAATCTTTAGTTGCATCCTAGAGTCTAGTCTTAGTTACATTCATCATCATCTTCTTAGCAGCATCATAGGTCATCCACATCAGTTACATCTACATCTTCCTTCTAGAAACAACATCATTCCATCATCCTTCACCTTAATTCCATCAACAATCCACAATCAGAATCCCAAAATCCTTGATCCAAATCCAATATCCATCATCTGAATCAGAACCCACCATCTTTGCACCAAATCCAGTGATCCAAATCCATAAGCACTTAGTGTTCAAAACCTTTGAGTTGTTTTCAAATCCTCCTCCTAAATCAGAAACCACCCCCTTTTGACAGAGCATTTCCTAAAGAAAATCCAACTTGTCCTTGTACAACCTCATCATCTCGAGCAAGAGATTGGTTTGCAATGATAAGAATTCAGTTGACCAAAGATCATTAGTCTATCCTAGGTTGACTGAATCCTATCATTGATCCTCCATCGGGAAAACAACAGCTCATTATTGACACTTAGTAATCTTCCACCAGCATCCCACCAACCATCCACCAAAATCTTGATCCAAATTAGAGTATCCCACCAAGCCCCCATCATCACCAAATGTCTCACCAATCTCTCACCATCTTCCACCATCCTTGATCCAAATCCAAGCATCTCACCAATCCTTACATTGCATTCTAGAAATCCACCATCCTTAGAAGTTCCTTAGGTTTGCATCCATCATTCTTTAGAGACTTTTAGGAACATCTTGCATCCATCTAGCATCTGCATCTCCACTCCATGCTTGTCGTGACAAGATCTAAGAAACAAAGGAACATGGAACCTTATCAAGTCCTCAGCTCATCTGATCTCAACATTTCTACTAGTGCGATGGTAGCTTATGATCCCTAGATTCAAAAACCTAGTAATGCATGGGATGATCCCAATATCCCCTTGGCTCCTTTTACAATAGAAAAATTTATGAATCATCTGAGAAATGCACAAATGGTTAGTGCACTCACTACTCAGAATCAAAGAAACACGTGGGCTAACTTCACACAAGAGGGTACTCCCATTCCACCATATACCCAACCTGGCATCCCCATCCACAACACCCGTATCCCAACAGAAGTATACACCCCCATCATCCAACAGATCCCTAATTCACTTCTCCATATCTCACAAGTAGCTTCACCCATACCCCCTCTTTTGCAAAGAAGTTTCATAGGCCCTACAACACAAGCGACACAATCCACTCCATTTCCTCTCATAGGCACACCATCATCTTCCATAGCAGCTCAATCCATCATCCCTATCCAAGGCTTTTCGCACAACCAAGCACCACCTCCCACACAAACCTTTACACAAACAGTTCCACCACCTTCCATGGGCCAAGCAACACCTTTTATTCTGGGAGGGATGCAATCATCCTTCCCCTTCACTTCACAAGGCTCCACATCTACACCTTTTGTTCCAGGAGGGACACAATCATCCTTCCCCTTCACTTCAAAAGCCTCTGCATCTACACCTTTGTTAGCAAGTTGTCTATACTTAAGTATATGGCTATATATAGTGTTGTCATTATGGCAACAAATTCATATAGCAGTTTGGAGTTAACGCACTAAGTATAAAGATCAAAAATCAGTTAAGAGTTGAAGACTGGATAGTTAATAGAGTACCAGAGACTCAGAGCATCAGTGCACATGTGTACGAATGAATTATGATGTGCACTCTGGAAGTTAAGGTTATTAGACTATACTTATGCTTAGTCTAAGAGCGCATAAGTAGATATGCAAAGATGTGAAAGTTACAATTAGTTGAAGTTGCACTGCCAGTGTGTGCTAGCAGTGAACAGAGCATGGAGCCGACAGTAACTATTTTGGTTTGCAACTATGACGTAATGTTGTAGAGGCTATGCACCCATTGTATTTAGGTTTCTGACATATGTACATGTATAATTGTAAGAACACTTAAGCCAATTCATTTGGAAGTGTTGTTTGTAATTAGTTATAGGGCCGACCTAATTTTTTTGTTTGTATGAGCGTATAAATATAAGATGCACCATTGTAATTAGCATGGAAGTTATAATAGAGTTGTGATAAGTAGAGCAGAGGTATGCGAAGTTAGCATATGATGTATTAGAGCTTTGATAGAGGTCAAAGCATGAGCGCACCAAGGAACTGATCTGACAAGCAATGTCATAGTGATAGTTCACCCAACAGATATAGTGTGTATTTGATAGCAGAAGGTTGTAGCCTTCATCATTTGAGTAGTGAGCTCTAGGACAGTGAGTCCACTCCCCTAACAGGGATCATTGTAAAAGAATCCTAATAGGGTCTGACCCTTAACCAGGTCTATTGTACTAAAAGCAATGTAAAGCTACTCCTAACAGGGTAAAGGATCTTCCAACAAGGATCACAAAACACTAGTGCAAAATATTAGTGGGTGTCAATTCCCACCGGGGTTTTTACCTATTTGGGTTTCCCCGTAACCATATTGGTGTCATGTGTTATTCTTATGTTTCATATTTTATGTGAATGTTTAATTCAGTACTTAAGCATTTAAGTTAAGCATAAAGATTAAAAAGAAAAGATAAAGTTCAGTGAACACTGATTCACCCCCCCCCCCCCTCTTAGTGTTCCCATTCCTAACAATTGTTATCAGAGCTCTGGTCCTCAGCAAAGAAGTTTAACAACTTGAGGAGATCATGGACAAAGAAGATTTGAAGAAGAATCTTGAAGCATCTCTTCAAGAACTGGACAACTCAGAAAGAGAAATTGAAAAACTAAAAGAAAAAGTCAGTGATGCTATATTAGTTATCAAGAGACTAAGAAAAGATTTGAAGGGACGCTCTAACAGTGATCTTGAAGAAAAAGTCAAGAAGTTGAATGAAGAAAATGCATCCTTACTGAGTCAGCTTGAAGAACTTGATGACAAACTGATGAACAATCAAGATGTCTACAATGAACAAGTAAAGGAGAACCTTCAACTCAATGAAGAGTTAAGGGAAGCAAATTTGGAAATCTTGGATCTAAATAATTGCAAAGCAAGATTGGAGTCTGAATTGAAAGATGCAAAGAACCGCATTGATAAATTGCACACCAGTTTTGATTTGATAGAATCTCAGTTGTATGCAAGAAGAGTCAAAGGAGACACTATCTATATTGGATACAATGAAGCACAAAATCAGATTGATAAGATGTGAGCAAGAAAATAGACACAAAAGGAATCTACTAATACTGAGAAGACTGAACATCAAATCAAAGACAATGGTAGTCCTCCTAAAAATGAGTGCAAGCCTGTTGAATGCACTTGTTTTGCATGTAACAAGCATGGACACATTGCAAGGAACTGTATAGAGCTAAATCCTTTTAATGGTTATTGTTATACATGTAATATATTTGGTCATAGAGCAATAAATTGCAAGACTAGTAAGAAGAACAGGATTCAACATGATCAAAGAAATCAGAATCAGACCAATGCAAGAAGTTCTCAGAATGTTACATGTCAAATATGTAACTATAATGGTCATACAACAAAACAATGTAGAATGGTGACTCATGTCAATGCACCGAGGAATAATAGATCTCTAATGATTTGTCACACCTGTAACAAGGCTGGACATATCTCAAAGTTTTGTAGATCAAGGACGCAAGGTCAGGAAAGCCCTAAAAAGGTCGAAGAACCAGTGTTGGATCCTGAAGTAGAAGTCAAGTTTGTGAAGGCATCAAAAGATGTGAGCATGATTTGGACAAATGGAAAGAAGGATAATGTTGATGAGAATGTATTGGATGCATCCCCATTGGACGCACCCTCTACATCTGCATGAATGGCCCTCAGGGTCATAGGGGGAGCTAATTTAGCTCTAGACCCCTGCATGGCTGGTATACTCATCCTCAGAGTATGCGCCTTTGGACTTAAGTTGTTGGAGTATATTGGAATCTTTGTGCAAGAGCGTACATGCTGATTGTAAGCAGAACTTGAGTTTGAAAAATTGAAGTGACAACTGGTTTACGCGAGTTGCATTAATGGCGAATTCCTTACTTTAAGTACACAGAAAGTTGTTTGTTCACTCATTGCATTCATACTCAAAGCGATTGGAGAGAAGATTGAGCCTTGGAAGTTCTTGTGAAGATTTGGAGATTAAGATATCAGTGATTGCAATGCATTTGATCAGTTATAGAAACCCTAGCTCGTTGCACCCATCGAAAGCCGTCAGATCATCTCAAAAATCTTTTGGAAAGCGAATATCAAGTAAGTCATGGCCACTCCTATTTTTTTTGATGTTGCTAAGAAGAAGCGGTATGTTTTGAAGAGGCATCCATTCAAGTCAACCCTAGATGATTTAGAGGGAGCTTTCTCCTGCACGCCGATGGGTGCCATGCATGTAGAAGACATAAGGGCTTACATATATTGTAAGAAGGAACCTGTTGGACTAGATAGATTAAAGGCTCATATGGACACAATGTTGAAACCAAATAAAAAATTCAAAGATGAATACACTAAATGGAATGATCACCCCATTGTTGAATATGCCACGGCATATGAGTTCTATGAGGAAGAATGGATTAAGATTTTTTTGAGCAAAATCCATGATGATTTGTTTTGGATTGGATATGTACCATTAAGAATCATAGGAGACCTAATTCATGAGATGACAGGCCTCTCTAGGATAGGCGTTGTCCTTCCAGTAGGTAAGGATGTCAGGAAAATGATGGAGCAAGTATGTAAATCCAGAAGTGATAAGCGCGGCATGACCATTGAGCCCATAGAGCAACCAGACATCAAGTTGATATCAATGATATTGGGTTACAAATTTCATCATACCAGCAGGGTGAATAGTGTGTCTGTGGGCACTATTCTTGCAGCCATCCATCTTGTGCAAGAAGATGGAGAGTTCAACTTGTGTGAGATCTTGCACACATAGTTGATAGACAATATCAAGGCTATCAAGCGTGATAAGACAAAGATTTTTAGGTTTGGGTCCCTAATCATCTATATGTACCTTCATATAGTTGGTAAAGTGTCAGACTTGTATCTAGACAAGTCCATTCCTACCATACCTCAGATATCAGACAAGGCATCCACAGAAAGCACACTTAGAGATTACATTACTTTGGAATTGAAGACCTTTAGAGCTAAGATGCAGATGAGGTACAGAATTCCTGAGAGTATTGTGGAGAAGTGTAAAGACACAATATGCTTCATGGTGGAGATTGATACTACTTGTATGGAAGCTATTGAGCCTAGAACTAAGTGGATTCATCCACTTGGGTATGAGGTTAAGGAACAAGTTCTTGAAGCTTATGCAAAGGTACTATTATCAGCCCCTAAGGATGACAATGAACCTAGGTGGGGAACATATGAAGAGAAGACTAGAGAAGTCGATGCTAAGATGAACAGTGCTGCAAAAAAAAGAAAGGTTGCAAAGGTCACATCAGAGATACTAAGAATACATGGTATATCACAAGCAGACCTTGACAAGGCAAGGGAAGAGAAGATTGCTCTAGAATTGAAGAGCGCAATAGAAGAACAAGAAGATCCAAAGATGAAGAAAATAAAAGTTGAAAAAGATGACACTTAGAAGGGTAAGACAATACTCCTTCTACGCCCATAGAAATCAATGATCCTATTGCTCCTCCGAAGTATGAACCAATGATCAGAAGGAAGAAAGAAGTAAGCACTAGTCATCCATCCTCGCTAGCTACAAGGAGTAGGAGAAACATTCAAGCACCCCCTAAGGCAAGATTCAGACCAAGTCTCAAAACCTTGAGCACAAGAATTATTGATGAGGGTAGAATTGATCAGGAAGGAAAGTTCTATGAGACTTACCATGAAATTGATAAGTCAAAAATTCATAATATGATTATCAAACATATGATCAAGTTCAAGAAAATAGTTCTTGAAATGCAAACCTCCATTCCTGATAAAGTGTGGAATGTTTTAGAACATCTAAAGAGACAAGCAAATGAAGAGGATATTAGGATAAGAGAAAAAGTGTTACAAGATATTCTGCCAATATGTTCTAAAGATGAAGAAGCACTAATATTGAAACTAGTGAAGCCGCATCTAAGAACAAAGATAAGAACTCTTCATATCATGAACAAGGACTATGAGTTGATAACAAAGGAAACAAAAAAATCATTTGAGAAGGTATTGTTAGAACAACAGATCAAAACACCTACTACGTCCATCATTCATGCATCAGATAAGAAAGGCAAAGCAACAGAGACCTCATATGTGCCAATGACATGTCCTCAGGACTCAGCGCCCATAGCAGAAGTTCAAACTGAAGTAGATCAGTCTGCACCCATATCAGAATCACCCAAAGATAGCACAATTATCATAGATAATGTGGAAATAGCCATGGCAGCTACTGATAAGGACTTGGATAAGTTTGAGGAAGCATTTGTTAGTACTTAGGAAGCAAAAATTTTATGCAGCAATACACCTTCCACTCAGCAAGAAGAAGTACTCATGGAAGACATTTTTGATAAGAAAGAAGTAGAAAAAGAACAAGTAAAAGAGAAAGAAAAATAAATTTCTCTTGAAACTCTCAAAGTGAAACAAGAGGTGATGGATAGTACTCCCATCACTCCCTCCTCATTGTTGTCAAGTTTGACACTAGACACTAGTAGTTTGGACTCCTGGAAGGAAGAAGACCTAATTAAGTTCAACGTCTTGGCGATGGAGAAGGCTAAGGAGAAAAAAGTAATGAGAAATCCTCTCCTAGTGAAATCAGTAAATATTTTGAACGGTTTGCTACTAGAGGATAAGAAGATAGTAAAAGTTCATTCGGTGGATGATGTGAGCACAGTCTTATCATAGTTCAAAGTCAATTTCTCAAGCCTAGAAGAATCTACGGCCATAGTGGCAGAAGATAAGTACTTAAAGAAGAGACTCAATGAGCTCATGAGTAATTTTTCACTAGACTTAAACTCTCTTAAGTTTGGTCAGGCATCATTGAAGGAGTTTACAGATCAAGGATAAGCTAACTGATGCCCATCTCAAGAAGATAAAAGATGCAGAAGAAATGATTGAGAAGGTGAAGGACTCAGTGCTTGAAACATCCACTAATGTGAATACATGTAACAATGTCTATCAAGGTCAGTTAGACATAATTGAGAAAGCAGAGAAAGAAATGGAGAAGATAAGGTCTAGACAGACTCAGTTGAGGAATGCTCTTGCGCCCTCACTAGACATTCTCAGTCCGAACATAAAAGAGATTGATGTGACCATGATAACCTATAGTCAAGGTCCGAGCATAGAATTGGAGAAGATGGAGAAGCTTCAATATGCATTATGCTCCCATCTACAGATAGTCAATTCTCTGATAACCTTTTGGAAGAAGGAGATCCAAAAACTTAAGATTGCATATTCGGATGTTTTTCCTTAGTAAGTGTATGTAGATAAAATTTTTGATGCACCTTTGTCATTAATGTCAAAGGGGGAGTTGTATAGAATATGGAGTACATATATGTATAGGGAGATATAAGTAAAGATGTATAGAAAACAAAATGTTTTGTGTAAAGGAACAGTTAGAGACTTGGCCATATTCCTTTGTTGCCATCAATGACAAAGGGGGAGATTGTTGGAAAGTTGTCTATAATGAAGTATATGACTAGATATAGTGTTTTCATTATGGAAGCAAAGTCATATAGCAGTTCAGAGTCAGCACACTAAGTATAAAGATTAGAAATTAGTTAAGTGTTAAAGACTGGACAGTTAACAGAGTACCAGAGACTGAGAGCATCATTGTACATGTGTACGGATGAATTATGATGTGTGCCGTGGAAGTTAAGGTTTTTAGACTATACTTATGCTTATTCTAAGAGTGCATAAGTAGATATGCAAAGATGTGAAAGTTACAGTTAGTTGAAGTTGCATAGCCAATGTGTGCCAGTAGTGAACAGAGCATGGAGCCGACAGTAACTATTTTTGTTTACGACTATGATGTAACGTTGTAGAGGCTATGCACCCATTATATTCAGGTTTCTAACATATGTACATGTATAATTATAAGAACGCTTAAGCCAATTCATTTGGAAGCGTTGTTTGTAATTAGTTATAGGGCTGACCTAATTGTTTTGTTTGTATGAGTGTATAAATATAAGATGCGCCCATTGTAATTAGCATGGAAGTTATAATAGAGTTGTGATAAGGAGAGCAGAGGTATGTGAAGTCAACATATGATGTATTATAACTTTTCTAGAGGTCAAAGCATGAGCGCACCAAGGAATTGGTTTGACAAGTAGTGTCACAGTGACAGTTCACCCAGCAGATATAGTGTGTATCTGATAGCAGAAGGTTGTAGCCTTCATCATTTGAGTAGTGAGCTCTAGGATAGTGAGTCCACTCCCCTAACAAGGATCATTGTAAAAGACTCCTAACAGTGTCTGACCCTTAACCAGGTCTACTATACTAAAAGCATTGTAAAGCTACTCCTAACAGGGCAAAGGATCTTCTAACAAGGATCACAAAATAGTAGTGTAGAATATTAGTGGGTGTCAATTCCCACTAGGGTTTTTACCTATTTGGGTTTCCCCGTAACCATATTGGTGTCATGTGTTATTCTTATGTTTCATGTTTTATGTGAATGTTTAATTCAGTACTTAAGCATTTAAGTTAAGCATAAAGATTAAAAAGAAAAGATAAAGTTTAGTGAACACTGATTTACCCCCCCCCCCTCTTAGTGTTCCCATTCCTAACAACCTTTCATTCTAGGAGGGACACAATCATCCTTTCCTTTCAATCCACAAGCTTATGCATCCATACCATCATTTTTGAGGTCAACGTAATCATTTCCCTCTTTCTCCCAACAAACCTCTGCATCAACATCATCTGGTCCTAGGACAGCGCAATCATTTCCCTTTCATACTCAGCAAGCTTCCACATCAGCATCACCCTTTCCATGGAGAACGCAAGCATCTTCATTCACCCCCTAGAAAACATTTACCTAGGTACAAGCCCAACAAAATGCCTTCACCATAGGTATGCCTTCCATGGGTTTTTCAAATCCACCATTCATGTCCCAAACTCCCATCACATCTACCTTTCCAGCATCCTCTACATCACAATTCCCGTCGCGCATTGGTTCTCGTTGGGGCCTCAATCAAGAAGAAATGCAAGCCTTAGGCATACCAACTCACTCTCCTACATCCATACCTACAAACCGATAAACCACCTTCTCACAAGCAGTACAACAACAACCATCACAACCTCTGCTAGATTCATCCTTTGCAGGCTATCCATTCACAACACCTAGTGCTTTTCAGCAAGTTCCTCCACCTGATCAGTAGCAAAGTTCATCTCATTTCGCAAGTTATTTTTCCCAACCACCCTTTGCTTCTACCTTCCCTACATTAGTTCCACCCTTAAGCAATGCGGGAATGCACCCAACCTATATCAGCCAAGCGCAAAGCCAAGTACAGCAAGGGCCATCTTACTAGCAAGATGCATCATTCCATCAACCTCCCCCGCAACAACAATACTTCCAGTCATAGAAAAAAACCCCTATCATCCCCAAGCAAAAACAAGCTTCCTCTTACCAATCACAACAATAAATACCCTTCATCCCACAACACCAGCAAGCAGTCCCATATCCTCCACTGTAATATACCCCCGCACCGCATCAACAGTATCTTCCCCAGTAATCATCACTCCAAAATCCATTCCAATCTACCTATCTCACTGGGCAATCTCCACATCCCACTCCACAATATCCACCTCAAAATCACCCTTACTCACTGGCACCACTAAACTCTTTCCAAATGGGAGTACCCTCTCCAACGCCAGTCCATTCCAAGTGGGAAGCAATGAAGAATGCTCTTAAGGAGCTCCAAACTGGTACAGAGAATAAGACCTTCAAATTTGAAGAGGTGTGTCCCTACCCATTTGACTGATCAATCATAGCTGTTCCATTCCCAAAGAACTTTGAGACACCCAAGTTTGATAAATATCAAGGAAAAGGAGACCCAGTGAATCATTTCAAGGAGTTCTATATGGCATGTCAAGAAGTGGCTTACAATGACAATTATCTTTTGTGCCTATTCCCCAAAAGCTTGGGAGGAACTATTGTTGAGTCATTTTACAAAATACCATGTGGGACCATCACAACTTTTGTCGAGCTCTCTAAGAAGTTCATTGCCCAATATGCCCACAATGTTGAGAATTAGTTGACCCAATTAGATCTTTGCAACTCAAAATAGAAGGAAGGAGAAAGTACTATTTGTAGCGGTGGTAGAACCTCACTACCAGGTTATCATATCAACCACCTAAGAAGCATCTGACCAAAATCTTCATCGATAATTTGCATCCCAAACTATCCCACTTCATGAGGATGAATTACATCCAAATGTATCAGGATATCAAGAACAAAGGGATAGGTATTGAAAGAGCTCTCCTAGATGAAGGCATGATCTGACACTACAAAAATGATTCCCAAAGTAAACCCAGCAATGATAAACCCCGTTACTAGAATCATAACAAAAATGTTGTTACTGATGGAGCCACTGACACCAAGCATGTCCAAATTGTCGTGGCTAGTCCTACACCAACTCCTACATACCAACAACAACAAGCACCCATCTATCAGAAATCTCCTCAAGTCCATCAGCAACCTATGTAGCAATATCAGCCTCAAAACAATCAACAGAACTATCAGCAGCAAGCACATCAAACCCATCAAGGAAATCCAACCAATCAAGTTAATGCCATCAATACTACTCCCAATCAGAACAAACCCAGAGCCCAGAATTATCCAAAGAAGATCTTCACACCGCTTGGTGAACCTCTGGATGTTATCTTTCATCAAATGGCCAAGGAAAACTTGATTATGTACCCACCAATCTAGTAGTTCAATGATGCCACTACCAAGCCTAAATGGTATAACGATCATGAGTACTTTGAATATCATCGTATCAAAGGACACACTACCATAAGGTGTATGAAACTCAAGAATTACATCCAATATCTCATTGACCAAAAGGAGATCCAAGTAGACACACCTGCTCAAGCCTCGCCTAATGCCAATTTGCAAATCTACCAGAATGTGTTCCCACAACACAACACTAGGAAGAACCAAGCTAATACCAATCCTCCTCCCCAGAACCAAGGCAAAGGCAAACAAGGAGATCATACTGGCCACAAAGACTACACTACTGCTTATATCAATTACGACAAGTTTTTTGGATGCATAACCCAAGTCGAGCCCACGGTCAATGTCATCCATGTCAAAGGAGCAGATAGTCAGTGTGCTATTACTACTCGTAGAGGTCGAATAACTATCTTTGGTGCCTGTCCAAGACCTGCACATAATGCACACACTGCACATAATGCACACTATAATCTGATAGAACATCTTGGGAACACACCAGCCCAAATATCCATCCTTGACCTTCTCTGTACTTCACCCCTCCATCAGGAGATCCTTGACCGAGCCCTCCAAGAAGGACATGTCCCCAAAGACATTAACACCATCAAGTTTGAGAACCTTGTGGGACATCTATTTGCATCCTATGCTCTATCCTTCAAACCATCTGGCATGCCAATGGTTGCACCTGACCACAATCTCCCTCTCTACATCGCCATTATGGTCAGAGATTTTTTCATCAAACAGGTCATGATAGATAATGGCTCAGCGCTAAACCTGTGTACTCTAAAATTCATTTACCAGATTGGGTTGACAGAGGCCAATATATCACATGAAGCAATCACTATCAAGGAATACGACAACTTGGAGCATACCTTTGAAGGTATTATTCTTTTTCCTATCCAGCTAGGCCCGGCAACGCAAGATACCATCTACCATGTTGTTGATCTTGACCTACCATTCAACATCCTCCTCGGCCAACCATGGATTCATTCCATCAAGGCTATACCATCTACTTACCATTAGTGAGTCAAATTTCCACACCAAGGCATTGATATTGCCATCCATGCTGATCCCCAACCCTTTGCATACTGTCGTGCGATGGAAGTATCATTTCTTCACTCCACCCACTATCTTGGAACCGACATTGGTACTTTTATTGCCAGCTCATCCCAATCCCATTATGATCCAGAGACTATTCTTGCCTCCACCCTCTCTTCTATCAAGATAAATAACTAGGGGTGTGGTGAATACACCCTGAATGATGCATTTGCAGTAGGGGCCCTCCCACTTGATCCACATACACAAGGGCAACCGAGTCACCAAAGCAAGCCTGCTAAAGATAGTCATGAAATCAAGTGAATGGGGCCTATGACTTTTGAATCCCATGGAAACATAAACAGTCAAGAGATGGACCCTAACATCAATAGGTGGTTGTACAAAGATCACCCACCACTTGACACTCAACTTCTCTGGTACTTCAAGGACAAATAACCCCAACCGCACAAGTATGCCATTGAACAATGGAAATATCAAGGTGGTGGTCTAGGATCATAAGAAGGCAGAAGCAAAGACCTGATCACAACATCCAAGAATCCACAAAATCAAGGTCTTGTCTTTAATACCCCTCACCTGTGTATACAAGAGCCCAATACTGCAATTGGGGGCACCAGCATGACTAGCGTTCCCTTCTTGAATAGCCAGGATGACATTGTAGAAATCGAAGACATCCCTGAAGAGGATGAAAATAAATCTTATGATGACATCTTCAACAATGATACCCTCCTAGGAACTTCTATGCTCCAAAAACTTTCCATTAATCTCATAGAACTTCCCCTCATCCACCTTGAACTCATAGACTAGGACCAACCAAGCGTCACACATATCAATGAGTTCCAAAGCACATAAGTGCTCCTAGAGTTCATGAGAGCATCAGGCCCACAATCAATTCAAGATTCAGAGTCAACTCACATCTATAAGTTTGACCCAGAAGGATATTTTATGGAGGAGGCAAGCTTTAGCTACAAAAGTGAAATAGAAAGAGAAAAGCATGAGTCTTTATGTGAAAAGCCCTCTGGGGCATATTCTGATTCCAAAATAGTAAAAATAAAGGGTGTATCTTCTAGTGAAAACTTGGAAATTCAAGTGCTAGAAGATGAAGACTTGCCTCTTCCTCCTATATAGGATTACAGACCTGAGCAGTCACCAATCATCATAGAAGAAACTAAGCCAATCAACTTGGGTACAGAGGAGTGTCCCAGAATCACCTACATTGCATCATCTTTAACATAGGGTGAAGAACTAGCTTTCACTACACTTCTCCATGAAGCTACTGGGAACTTTGCATGGTCATACACACACATGCCTGGGCTTGATCCTAATCTTGTTGTTCATCATCTAGCTGTGGACCCTAATGTTAAGCCAGTAAAGTAGAAGCTACGCAAAATACATCCCAAAGTAACTCTATTGGTAAAATCAGAACTAGAAAAGCTCCTGGATGCAAAGATTATCAGAGCTATAGATTACTTAGATTGGATCTCCAACATGGTACCAATTGTAAAGCCTTCAGGTGACATCAGAATCTGCACAGATTTCAAGGACCTAAATAAGGCATGTCCTAAGGATGATTTCTCACTGCCCAACATAGACATGATTTTAGATCTTACAATAGGCCATGAGATGTTGTCACTTATGGATGGCTTCTCAGGATACAATCAGATTCATATAGCAGAAGAAGATCAACACAAAACAACATTCACCACTTCATGGAGTACTTTCTGCTATAACATGATGCCATTTGGGCTAAAGAATGCAGGAGCCACATATCAGAGAGCAATGACAGCAATCTTCCATGACATGATCCACAAGATCCTAGAAGACTATGTGGATGATATTCTCATGAAATCAAAAACATGCTATGAACACTTTGACATTCTTGAGAGTGTGTTTGATTACCTGCATCATTATGGCTTGAAGCTTAATCCAAAGAAATGTGTCTTTGGTGTTACATCTGGAAAGCTTCTAGGTTTCATAGTATCATGATGAGGCATAGAGATTGACCCCAAGAAGGTCAAAGCAATAACATAAATGCTTCCACCAAGAACACTTAGGCAGCTCAAAAGTTTATAGGGAAAGCTTCAATTAGTGTGTCATTTCATCTCTCAATTGGAAGACAAGTGCCAACCTTTCACGCATCTCTTGCGCAAAGACACAAGCTTCAAATGGGACCCCATCTGTCAAAAAAGCTTTGACAAGCTCAAGGAATATCTAGCCAACTCTCTAATCCTAGTACCACCAGTTTCAGGATGCCCTCTCATACTCTACATTTTGGCAACCACTACGGCACTAGGGGCACTCTTAGCTCAGCATGATGATGACAACAAAGAGAGAGCCATCTACTATATCAGTCAAACTCTTGTCGGCTATGAGCTTAGCTATTCACCCATGGAAAAAGCATGCCTTGCAGTGGTCTTTGCCACTCAAAAGCTTAGACACTGCATGCTTAGCCACACAATCAGGCTCATTTCAAAGGTGGACCCACTCAAGTATCTGTTATCAAGGACAACTCTCATAAGCCGTATGGAAAAATGGGTCATGTTACTCAGTGAGTTTGACATCCAGTACATAGATCGGAAAGCAATCAAAGGGCAAGTAATTGTCGATCAGCTAGAAGAGGCACCACTGCTAGATGCCTATCCACTAATCATGGAATTCCCTGATGAACACTTATGTATGATCAAAGAACAGCCCATGTGGAAGCTATACTTTGATGGCTCCTATACATCGCATGGATCAGGGGCAGGAATCCTATTTGTCACACCTCGAGGTGACTATATTCCAAAATCATTCAAGTTTGGGATTCCCATGTACTAATAACATTATAGAATATGAGGCACTCATCTTAGGCCTCAAGACAGCTATTCAGTGGAATATCACATAATTGTAAGTGTTTGGAGAGTCACAGTTGATTATCAAGCAAGTCCTATATGAATATCAGACAAAGGAAGACAAGTTGCTTCCCTACAAAGAACTGGTGGATAGACTGAAAGAGCATTTCCTAAACCTACACTTCACACAGATACCAAGGCATTAGAACAAAGCGGTCAATGCAATGGAAACCATCATATCCTTATTGGAGGTCTGTTGTGATTCAACTCAGTATGAATTCTTAGTCAAGCAGCTACACACACCTGCTTATGAGAACACCGAAGTAGAAATGGTGTGTGTCTTGGTTGATCCTCAGTCCCCATGGTACCACAACATCTATGCATATCTAAAGAATGGTATCATATCTCCCCATCTCACTAATAACCAATGCCAAAACCTAATTCACAGAGCTTCCCGCTACACTCTTGTAGCCAACACCCTTTATCGTCGAGGATATCACAATATTCTCTCTAGGTGTTTAGATTCAAACAAGGCCGTCCTGGCTTTACAAGAGGTCCATGCTAGAATTTGTGGTGCTCACATGAGTGGCATGGTTCTAGAAAAGAAGTTGCTTTGAGTCGGGTATTATTGGCCAACCATGGAACATGATGTTTGTGAGCTCATTAGGAAATGTCTACCATGTCAACAACATGCAAATCGAATTCATGCACCAGCACAAGACTTACAGCCCATTGCGCCACCTTGGCCATTTTCATGTTGGGGCTTCGACCTCGTCGGCTTAATCGCTCCCCTCTCTTCTTATGGACATAAGTACATAATAACTACCACAGAGTACTTCACCAAATGGGTTGAAGCGATTCCTCTCACCCTAACTACTCACATCCAAATATCCAAGTTCATCCTTTACCATATCATTTTTTGCTTCGACATACCATCTGCCATCTTCATGGACCATGGAACACCTTTTGAAAACTAGTATGTGGATGATCTGTGTGCCAGACTCCACATCCATCACCGTTTCTCCAGTCCATATTTCCCTCAAGCAAATGGCCAAGCTGAGGCAACCAACAAAACAATCCTCAAAATCCTCAAGAAGGTTGTCAATGATTTTGTTCATGACTGGCACCTCCAAATCAATCCCGAACTTTGGGCCAACCGCACTTCTTATCGCACTCCCATAGGCACCACCCCATATTCCTTTGTATATGGTGTCGAAGTTGTTCTGCCGATTGAGGTCAAGCTCCCATCATTGCAAGTCTCCATGAAGAACTATACCACTGATGAAGATTATTGTGTGGCACATCTCACACAGCTAGACCTATTAGATGAAAAGAGACAACAAGAATATGATCACCTGGTTGCATACCAGAATTGACTCAAAGGGAGTTATAACAAGAAGGTCCATCCTAGACAGTTCCAGGTCGGTGACATGGTCCTAAAGGAAAATAAGAAGGTCCACGCACACATAGAAAAGAAAGGCAAGTTTGAGCCTACTTGGCTAGGCCCCTATGTTGTCACAACATGCTTTGGCTCCAGAGCCTATCAGCTATCTACACCAGAAGGTGAGCCTTTGAATGATCCAATCAACATCATACATTTGAAGAGGTTCTATGCCTGAACCAGATCCTACATATCCTGAAAATCCATAAAAATTGGAAAAAGCAAAAAAATACCAAAAAAATCAAAAAAGAAAAAAAAGAAAAGAAAAATAATCGTCCAATGGTGAAAACTTGGCAATTCAAGCGCCTTGGACAAGTATGTTTGTGAAAACCTGGCAAACAAGTGCCATACATAGTGGAACAAGTCATTATCTATCAAACTCCCATCCCCCCCATCCCCAAACACTCAGTCCTTTTTCCACCGTCCCCATCCCTGTCCACCATCCCCCAGCATTCCTCTTTTTTTATAATCCTCAAGAAAATTCACAATCCCGCCTGCACATATCTTGTACCATATCTTGTACTATCTCTTGTATAGCACAATCCTTCCTATATATATCTTGTATAGAGAGATCTTTCTATCCCAAATCCTGAGCTTTTGTACCTAGCCGTTGTAAATATCTCCCCGTCTCTTGTACATAATCATCGTGTCTTGTTGTACATATCCTTGTCAGTCCTGCAACATCATTTGATTAGAAATTTTGTCCTATCCAACCTTGTACTTGAACAACATCAATTGTCGACTATTCTTGATCACAGTGATTATTCTTGAACTTCATCATTTGCCAATGAACAACGACACTCATTCTCTCATCAATTAGTGGGTCCTTGAGGATGTATCCTTCCTCCTATGAAACCTAATCTTCCACCCATCACACCAGGTCCGTGTCGATGTATCCTTCCACATGTTCAGACCAATCTTCCCACCATCAATCAAATCAGTCAAATCAAATCTCTCTCCTTGGTAAAGGATGTCTTTTTGGAGTTATCATTTTGGTCTTAGATTTTGTCCTGTGGATCTTGTTAATCTTTTACAGCTTCTCATTGTTTCTCTACTCAAAGTCACCATGATCCTTTATATCATGGTGCACCGTGAATGAGGACAATCTAGGGCAAGGTCTTTTGATCTTTCGCTTCTGCCTGTGAGTTAGTCAGATGTGACCCTTGCATGTTTCACATGTGATCTTCTAGGTTACATGGTGCACTTGGAAAATATCATTTGTTTGTGGTTTCTCCAGCATCATTTCTACCATGCCTCCTTCTCGGGAACATGTGTAATGTTGGGGCAACCCTGTGTGTCTTTTTCATGCCATTCCTATGCAACGCTGATGACGAAGCCTTGAATTCTTTCATAAACTTGGTAGGTCTCTAGCATTGCTATATCAAACTAGGTTGTGCTCTCCCCATTTGCACTTGGAGCTCCCTAAAATCCCCTACATCCCACATCATCTAGATTAATCTTACATCTTCATGTAGCTACATCCTGCATTTTGCATTCACCCATCTTTTCTCTTGGAAGTTTGGTTATTTATCCTCCCTTCTTCCTTCATTCTTTCATTCTATTTCCTTTTGAGAAAATTCCACAACATTTCCTCTTTACGTTATTTTCTCGAGGGGGAACAACCCCTTATTCCTCTAAATTCTAGCTCGGGGCATCATATTTTCTTGTCTTTGATGCCACGCCACTTACAACATTGCATCAAAGAGGGGAAAAATGTAGACACCTAAAAATATTTAGAAAATAAAAGTATTTTTATTTTTTTAAAAACCCCTGATGACATCATCATTTATTAATTTATTAATTAATTTATTTTTATGTCATTAAATCCCTTTATCTTAATTAAGAATATTTAATTAAGAAATCCCTTCCAGAAATGTTTAAATCTTATTTAAACATTATTTCCCTATTTATTAATTATTTAATTAATAAATTGACCAAAAGTCATTTAAATAAATAAAATATTTATTTAAATCCTAAACTTTGGAAATATCCTAGAGATCCTTAACCTCTTCTAGAAATTCCTAATCTCACTTTAATTTTAATTAAAGGGTGATTCCCCCATTTCCTAAGCCTAATCCCATCTAAAAATATTTAAATCAAGTTTAAATGTTAAACCCTCTTGTTTATTAAATCTATTTAATAAATGAAATCCTCAACCTAAAAGCATTTGAAATAAATAAACATTTATTTATTTCCTAAACTCCTAAATATCCTAGAAAGCCTTAGACTCTTCTAGAAAGTCTTCAATCCTTATCCTAAGCCTTGATCCATTCAACCCCTTTGAAAGTCAATCCTTATCCTTGACTCAACCCCTAACCTTACCTCTAACCTTGACTCAACCTCCTAACCCAAGCCCTTCCCAAATCCTATAAATACCCTCACTTCCTAAGAGAAAATAAGCAATTCCTTTTCAATTCATAGTAAACTTATAATGCTAGAATGGCTCTAGATCTTTAAACTTTTGCATATAATTGTTAGATCTACTTTATTTTCAAGCTTGTTTAACTCACATCTTAGCTTAGAATTAATGGAATGAATTAGTTTCTTTCATTTTTATGCATTTCTTGCATCATACTCACACTTCATTTGGATTAAAATCAATCTAGTATAATCATCCTTGCATCAAATCTCTATCTTAGCATCATTTTGAGTTCTTGAAGTCTTAGGGGCAATTTTGGGTGTTCTACCCAATATTGTGTCATTTTTGGGGTTTTCATGAATCTCAATCCCTTTTAGAGTGTATTAGGAATATGCTCCAAGTGCTTAGAGAGCACATCTACATCCCTCTCATTGGAGAAAATCAAACAATGTTGTATAACACTTGTTTTAGCGACAATCTTGAGGTGGTTGGGTTTTGTTTCCACTATCTTAGCTTTTACTATTCTTGAACATGTTAGATTAGTTTTAACATTTGAGTGTTTTAGCCTTTCAAGATAGGTAACAGGTTCCAAATTCCCTAGCCTACAATTAATTGATTTCTTTAGAAAATTCTAGCAACTAATTGGTTAGGTTTTGTTAAGTTGTTTTTAATCTCAGTCGTCGATTGTGAATAGATCACAGTCATTGGTTTTCCAATGAGGGTAGCATAAGAAGGGGTCAGTAGGCATTTGAAGAACACACCAAGAAGTTGGAGAACACACCAACATAAGTTGGAGAGCATTTGTAGAGTTAGAAAATGAGTTTTCAGTGATAGAAAATAATCTTATAGCGTTAGCAAGGGTGTAGTGATAGCGTTGGGGATAACAATGGAGAATAGCTGCAGGAGGAATTGGGAGATTATCGGAGTTCTTCTAGTGAGAGGCAGAGAATTTTAAATCTCTTAATTTGCTGAAGTTTAATATATTTCTTATCTATAGTACTGGTTTTCCCCTTGGGGTTTTTCCAGGGACAATTTTCTAAAAATATTATGTTCATTGTGTTGCATATTTCTTTTTGTATTTTTATTGGTGAAGTTGCAGTTGTGTTATTTTTTAGTATTAGTTGTGAATTTAGTTTTGGCAGTTAAATAATCTTTATAAGATAGGAGATTAATAATCAGTGACTGCAATAGAATTTTCACAAAATTTTATTTGTTCAATACTAAAAAAATCACGCACCACTCTTATTATTAAGAATCCTGACCTTTGCCTATCCATCCATTATATATAGAAACTTTCATAAATAATTTTTTTAAAGGAAAATTTGTCAAAAGTACATCAAATTTTTCTATGCATTAGGCAGGTACAAAGAGTAAAAAATTATAGTTGTTCACATCAAAGTCCTTTTGGATAGTCGCCAGTCACATCAACAAGACTTTGATTGCTATCATTTGAACAATGCTCAAGACTTTGAAAATTATAACTGTTCAATCTTCCACAGGCTTCAAGATAGAAAATATTTCCCTTTAAACCGATCTATTCAATTGAAGATTTTGATGTCTCCATTTTTGTGAGTACTTTCAATATGCTATGAGATTTTACTTTTGTGAATGTCTCTACATTGCTTCAAGGTAATCTGAGAGGTGATTCATGTGACTTTTGACTATGATTTTGTGAGAACCTCTTTTTACTTTGCATAATCATCCTTTGTTCTTGCTCGATGACACTACTTTCCTATGAAAATGTATGCCAGATAATGTGTAGAATTTTATGTGTATGAATGGATTTCAATACTCCATACAATTGGTAGGTAAAAAAATAGCAAGGATATTATCATTGTACCCAAGCTTTCATGTTTTTCATGTGATGTTTTGTAATATAGTTTGCAACCTCTGTTTATACTCACATGAACAGTTCAAATGCCTTTGTGCACATCGGTGTAACGTAGGCTATCGGGAGGTACATGATCTTTCCCTCTGATAGTTTAAGTTATACTGATGACTGTCATCGGTGATACAATTATGATTTCCTGGTGATGATTTTTTCTATTGTGTTAATGATAGGTCTTCATATCGGGTAGGCATTTGTAGAAGTTCTTCCCATGCACCCATAATTCATATAAAGCTTTTTTTTTAAACTATAAACAAGGGAAGAGGGTCCCACCATGTCCCTTTTTTTATTTCGATGAATATAATTCATATTTAGTGTAACATCAAGGGTAAAGATAATGGTAATGAGTTAGGATTAGTAATATGATCAAGATTAGTAATAGTTACTATTACATTTAGGCTTATGATTGAGGTTGGGGGTTAGAGTTATGATCAGGATAATCTTAGGGTAAACTGTTATAGCAAGATTATGAACGTAGATAATGATGGGAAGTATGTTGTACATGTAGGATTTGTATCATATTTAGTAATATAATTATGGTTAGGGTAGGATTAAATTTAGAGTTTTAGTAAACATTTAGTATAGTTAGGGTTGGGGAAGACGGTTAAGAGTTAGGTGTACTATTAGTATATTGGCTACATGCAGAGTTAGGATTAGGGTAAGGGTTAGAGTTATTTTAACATCATGGTAAGGGTTAGGATGTAAGGTTCAAAGTTAGGTTTAAATCAAATGTAGTGTTATGGTTAAGGAGCTAATATTTGGTTGACTATTAGAATAAGATTAGGGACGTGGTTACCAAATAGATGTACGTTTTAGAGTTAGCATTAATATAATAGGTAGTGTGAGATTTAGGTTTAGGGTTGGAGTATTTGGTTAGGGTAAGGGTTTGATATAGTTTTATAATATTGATTGGGGTTAGGGTTAGAAGTAGAGTTAGGATCAATGTGATAATTAGGGTTTGAAAAGAGATGTGATGAGAGATGGCATGCAAGGTTTAGAGTTAGGATCGGTCTCACACTTATTAGTATTAGAGTTACAATTAGAGTTAGTGATGTGATGCATGTATTAGAGTTAGGATAACGATCATACTTAGTAATAGAGTTAGGGTTATAATTAGAGTTTTAATTAATGCTAAATATGGTTATCGTGAAAGATAACATCTAGAGTTACTTAATATTAGTATTATGGTATGTTTAATTCAAGTTTACGTTTTGCGTTAACGTTATTGAAATAATGGTTGTACACTTAGAATGGATATTATCATTCGGATTAGATTATGCTTAGAATTAGCATATGAGTTTATACAAAATTTAGTGCCTAAAATATCTGTGAGATGTCCTTTGTAATTAATTTTTCACATTTATTTGGCACATCCATTGAAGACATCCTTTTTATGGCACACATTTTTGAAAGCCATTAATATGTTATAAATACAAAGTTGAACAAACATGTTGCAAAACCTTGCAAGTATAGTTGTAAACATCACTTGAACAGTTAAAACAATTTATTTTTCTCTTGTTTATGAAACTTACATAGATGAAAGGGGAAATATAAGTCCCAGTATAACTATTTAGATGAAGTAAAAAGTGTGAAAGCCAAGATAAGAATGAACTATATACAAAACATTTCTCTTTAATGATGTAAGTACATCATGTATTCTTCAATGATTAAGATGGTATTGCGACCTTTATTTGAACAATGATCGCAGTAGAATTCTTTCATCATTAACAAAAATGTATCTACTTTTACAGATGTGTCACACACAAATCTTGCTACGTCTTCCATCTACATTATTTCTAGTTCTTCAACATAATCAATTGATAATGTTGCCTTATCCAAAGCCTTGATTATATTTGTGCACGAGTCTTTAATTGTGTGTTTACACTTGTCAAATTTAGTCTCGAAGAAATCATTTGAGGCCAACGAAGCAATCAAGGTCGTATCAATGATGTTTTACTCTTTGTAAGAGGCCACCATAGCTCGAATGGTATGCTGCAAACTTTTAAACAAACATTAGTATATAGAAATAATCAGAATAAAAGTACAGTATATTATCTAGAAATAATCACTATAAGTCATTAAAACAACTTTATTATTCCAAATAATAAAAAATGATAAACTAAATTAAATCTAAATGAATATGGTAGCATTGCCCTCCATATTAAAAAAACCTATTTTAAACATCCGTGCATCTAAAATATTCAAATGTTCATTAATATGGTGGCATTGCCCTCCATATATATATATATATATATATATATATATATATATATATATATATATATATATATATATATATATATATATATATATATATATATATATATATATATATATATATATATATATATATATATATATATATATATATATATATATATATATATATATATATATAAACATTAGTATATCTAAGATATTTAAAAATAATTTAATCATTAATCTAAGAAACTATTAAAATCACTATAAATCATTAAAACAACTTTATTATTACAAATAATAATTTTTTTTATTAAGTTTAATAAATATTTAGATTTAGTAAACCAAACTAAATCTAAATACAAAAATCAAACTAAATGTAAATGTAAATCTAAATCTAAAACTAAATCTAAATCTAAATCCAATGGCAAAATAGATGTCTCACCCTGATATACGGTTGCACAAATGCTCTTGAAACGACCTTGCTCTCCATATCTCTTCCTCTGTTGTTTGAAATCTCTCACCTGCAAAACAACAATTGAAATGGAGAAGAGTCGTTATATAATTTGAGACGTTGGCTCTTTGCATTCCTTTTGCCTCTTCAAATTCTTGTAAAACCCCCAAAAAAGCCCATAACTAGACATGCAAACAAAAATAATATTAAAAAAATAAATGCCCATAAGGGTGTTTCATATTATTTAAAATAAAAATAAAAAAATTGATTGGGGGGCAGGGCCACCACCTGTCATCCCCAATGGTGCATGGCAAACATTTTTTTAAAGAAATATTAAAAAAAATTGAAGTAGGTGTGGGGCCACCATGACCCGTCACCCCTATAACCCACACATTAGAGTGGGGGTTGCCAACGTTGGGGTTCCCCCATGTTGCGGTATCAGCTGCCAGCTGGGTTGGCAATGTACATTGACAACAACTGACAGTTGCTACCACAGTGTGGGGGAACCCCAACACCTATGGCCCCCACGGGTACTGCATGGCGTGGGGTTACCACCCCCCACATTATACCATTTCAAATCTTTTAAATTTTTATTTTTAAACTATTTGCCATTTGGCAATTTGTTATATTTTTTAAAATCCCAATGTCATTTGGCATATGAAATTTATTTCGGCCTTTTTTTGTATTTATTTTGTTTTTTGAGTTCTTTTTTTCAGGTTTTTCATTACCATTTGACATTTTTATTTTTATTTCATTATTTTAATTTTAAATCTATGTGTAACTCACCCCATTCTTTTTTCTTTACATGACATATTCCTAACATATTCTCGTACTAGTATCTTGTACTCCCATTATAGAGATGCGTCTCAAAAATAATTAAATAAAAATATGAAAATTTATTTAAAAATATCAAAATTATGATATTAAATAAATCCAAATTAATATTTTAAAAATAATTTCTTACACATTTAATAATACAACTTACAATAATAAAATATAAAATAAAATTTCACAAAGTCAGAAAATTATAATTCTCCATATTTTTTTTTATAGAATTATAATTTTAACAATTTCATTCATCTTCCACAATCTTTAAAACTTTGATTGGCCTTAAAAATTGTGTAGACACGAGTCAATGATATATGTAAATATTACACACCACCCTTACGCCCTTACCTAAAACTCAATGTAGTCCACTATGAAAATGAAGCGATTATAATTTTCCTGGCATTACAAGACAGAAAATTATAATTGTGAATTTTCCACACGTTAAAGACTTTGAAAATTATAATTGTGAATTTTCCACGCGCAAAGACTTAGAAATATAACGGTCAAGTTTCCACGCGCAAAGACTTAGAAATATAACGGAAAATATTTGCGTAATTCTCTGCGTAAGAAGTACGTCAAAATTAGATCTCTCAATATTTTCCACATACTTATAAAACTATGAAAATAATCACGCTAATGTCATGTCGTCTACATAAAAATCACCGCGGTTTCCCCGAATAAGTCGAGACGTGATTAAGCAGCCTACTTACCAATTTGTAGAGACTCAAAAAATTAGAAGTGCACATGTTCTACACGCTCAAGACTGAAAAGTGTGGAAGCTCTTATAAATACCTCCTCTATTTTCACCCATTTCAATGCAAACCATTAATATTCACACCCAACATGGCCAAATCAGTACTTTGGATTCTTGCCATGCTCCTCTTCTTCCTCGCCTCTCCCTGCTGCTGCTCCTCCAAGTGGGGATGCCCTCCTCACGAATTGTCTGCCCTGAAGCAGGTCAAGCAAGAGCTGCTCGACCCACTTGACCAGTTGGCATCGTGGAAGGGGTTATACTGCTGCTCTTGGAAGGGAATCACCTGCCACAGGGGCACCGGCCACGTGCTTCGTCTCGATCTTAGAAACACCTTTTATTCTACGTCTCCACCTTCGTATATTCGGGCAGTTAGGAATTCAAGCAGCCAGATATTCCCTGCTTTATTCCAGCTGCACCATTTGGAGTACCTCGACCTCAGTGAAATTGACTTGTCCCCTCTTCCCTTCCCTTCACATCTACCGACCCTCACCAGATTGACGCATTTGAGCTTCTATGGTTGTAGGCTTACTGGCCGGATTCCAAGTGCGATTGGCAACATGTCAAGCCTGGAATTTTTGGACATCTCCTACAATTCTGATGTGGAGATGAGGCAGTCGAGCTCGTGGATACGAAATTTGCGAGGGTTGGAGCACCTTGGACTCAGCTATTTGAATCTGACAAGTGATGTGGTAGAGAATGTTGCATCCCTCCCCAATCTCACGTCACTTGACATGCCTATAGGGTTGTCAGCTACGCTTCTCCCTCCTCTTCTAAACCTCACCTCCCTCTCCCACCTCGACATTTTTGGTAGTGACTTCACTCAGCAGCCATTTCCCATTTGGATTTCAAACCTTACATCTTTGGTTTACCTCCGCCTCTCTCACTGCGATCTCCATGGTTCCATCCCTTCTGCTGTTTTAAGACTTCCACACTTGAGGGACCTTTACTTGTCCTATAACCCTCGTCTCAAAGTCAACCTCTCCTTTATTGTGCAACATGGTTCCCAGCTCAGCAGCCTTTTCATTGTCAGTTCAAATGTGGGAGGAGCGATTCCAAATTCTGTTGGAAATCTCTCACGTCTTGAAACGTTGGAACTTTCTGGAAACTCACTAAGAGGCAGCATTCCATGGAGCTCTTTAGGTAAACTATCAAAGCTTTCATATCTTTCCCTAGGCTCAAACCAATTAAATGGAACCTTGCCATCTACTTTTGGTAACCTCTCGTCTTTGCAGTTGCTTAATCTCTTAAATAACTCTCTGGATGGCACTTTCTTGCTCTCTCAATTAGAAAATTCTAAAGAGTTGTTTTACTTAGATCTTTCTAACAATTTCTTGAGAGTAAAAGTTGAAGGTTCTTGGATTCCAAAATTTCAGCTCCAATATTTGCATTTGAGTTCTTGTAACATGGATGGTGATTTTCCAGCTTTCATATCTACACAGTACACCATAATGGAATTGGACTTGTCCAACAATTCTTTGACTGGAAATATTCCAGATTGGTTGTGGGATCTTGGACCCTTCAGCACACTTAATCTCTCTTGTAATCAGTTTGAAGGAAAGCCTTTGTCGTCTAAGTTCAGTAAGTTTGGTGTTCAAAATATTGACTTACATAGAAATAAGTTGCAAGGGAATGTTTTTGTGCCTCATTCTACTGTGGAATTCTTGGACATGTCTGAGAATCAATTTGAGAGCATCATTCCACCAAGTATTGATAAATATGGCCCGAGTGAACTAAAGTATTTGTCACTTGCAAATAATAATATTAGTGGTTCCTTTCCACATTCTATTTGTGCAGGGCGTGACTTGGAGGTTCTAGATGTCTCAAATAACAAGCTCACAGGTAATATTTCTGCAAGTTTCGGGAATTGTTCATCAACACTAAAGGTGTTAAATCTAGAACATAATAATTTGGAAGGTGAAATCAGGAGCATGGTTTGTCTTCAGACATTGAAATTGGGAAGTAACATACTACAAGGGTCCATTCCATCATCACTTGAAAATTGCACTTCTTTAGAGATTTTAGATTTGGGATATAATAACATGCATGGAACCATCCCAAATTGGATAGGGAACTTGATTGGTCTTCGAATTTTGGTGCTGAGATCTAATAAATTCAAAGGTGGAATTCCATTAGAGTTGACAAAATTAGAAAATCTTCAAGTCTTGATTTTGTCAAATAATCATTTATCTGGAGCTATTCCAAGTAGCTTAAGAAACTTGAGAGCAATGAAAAATCAAACACAAAATGGAGAAGTTCTTCAATACTCAAATTCAAGCTTAGTGCAGCCTTATGTAGATAAGATGGAAATAAACAACAAAGGGCTATATCTAGAATATGTGAAATCTTTGGCATTGGTTCGGTGTCTTGATCTCTCAAATAACAATTTCTCGGGTGATATTCCTCAAGATATTGGATTCCTTATTGGTCTAATGATTCTCAATTTGTCAAGAGATCATCTCAATGGAAAGATTCCTACTGCTTTTGGAAATCTTGTGTTGTTGGAGTCACTTGATCTCTCAGGGAATAATCTTATGGGAAATATTCCCATACAACTACAATCTCTCACATTTTTGAGTTACTTGAACATATCTTGTAATAAATTTTCAGGTAGAATACCACAGGGAGGTCAATTCTTAACATTTGATGAAAAATCATTTTCAAGCAATAGAGATTTGTGTGGACTTCAAATCAATGTAAATTGTTCCTACTCTCCTTTGAACAACACTTATGATGAAGCTTTGAGTGAACAAGAGTGGGTAGAGCATCTATGGTGGGAGGTGGGAATCGGACTAAGCTTTGGTGTTGGGTTTGCAATTGTTATTGGAATATTATGTTTCAACAAAAAATGTAGAAAAAGATGTTTCAAGGTCATGGATGATATTATTTTCATTCTTGATCAAACTATCCATGAAAGAATCTTTTAATAAAGCATTTTTATATGCATGTCCCTTTGCCTTCTATTTTTTCTAAAAGATTTCGTCCAATCTCATTCTCTATGAAGCTTGTGCAGTGGATGTATATTTACTTTCTTATTATTGGTAGAAACCATTGATTTAAATAGTATATTACAATACCCCATGTATAACATGAAATAAATTAGATATTGAAAACTAAATTCAATTTTATATATTGAATTTGTTTCTTATTTTAATTGAGATTTCCACATAACAATATACCACATGGCCATTCACCTTTTCTAAAGGTATAGTTATTCTCTACACATGCATAGATTTTTAGTAATTCAAAATATTAGCTACATTAAGAAACTTTAGTATAAAAGAGATTAACTTTAATAATTTGTTATTAAATTTTTTACTTGGTAGTCAAGCCAAATAGTGCACATAGAGAATTTGTTACTTCTAATGAAGAAGATGTAAGTGTGGGGAGGAACATGTGTGGTGGGAGGAGGGAATTAGATTGAGCATTGAATTTAGGTTTTTATTGTCATTTGAGTATTATGCTTCAAAAAAAATATAGAGGAAACTATTTCGACGTCATGAATGACATTATTCACATTCTTGCACAAACTATTCAAAAAAAGATCTTTTAATAAAGTATTTTATACATATTTCCCTTCCTCTTTCCTTTTCTCTAAAATATTTTCTCGAGTCCCATTTTCAATCAAATTTGTGTAATGGATGAATATTTATTTTTTTATTATGGCATAAAGCACTAATTTGAATATATATATTATACTAGGTCCATGTATAGGATGGAATAAAATAGTTAATAAAAATTAAATTTAACTTTTTGATTAATTTCTTTCTCATTTTAATTGAGTTTTCCACATAAAAATATATCACATGACCATTCATCCTTTTTAAAGATATTGTTATCATTCAGGTGGAAGCGGTTTTCCTATTTATATAAATGTGATTAGAATTTTTTAATCTTGAATAATTTTTTTATTCTTTATCATAGTGGTTGTAAAATGGTTAGCTATAGCACTTTATGTTTGATTTTGATATAAATGAGACTCAAATTTTAAGAAAGATTAATTTTTGAAATGTTTTAATATAATACGTCATGTAGTAGATAAAAATAGAGAATAAAATTAGTAAAACAGATCTATGAACATACTTATTTTTAGATATATTCTATATGAACATCAAAGATATTATATTTATAACTCTATATAACACATGCTATAATATTTGGCGAGTTCAAATAAATTGTATCAGCAAATAAAACTACAACCTTATTAAAACTTATATACTCTTGAAGTGATACTACAAATAAAGATTCAATCTCATTTAAGAATCCTAACTTAAATCACAACTAATAATGTGTGTTCTTAATGTGCAACCACAGTACTATTGGACATTTGATGTGTTTGGGAGATGGAATGATCTAATATTCTATAATTCATAGATAAAATGGTCCTTTTTAAGTTTTACTATACAAAAATACAATGATGCAACCTCACAAAATGGAATTGAACTTGTGCTCCACGATCTATGCTACATAAATAGAAGGTCTTATTTATGATGTACTAAAATTGAAATAAAGTGATTCCATTAACAAAAATATAGCTATTTTCACAAGGTTACAATTCAAAAATATTTTAAAACCATAAACTAGAGATGAATTATAATTCAAGTTCCAAGAAATAAAAATAATTTTAGAACTTAGAATTTAAAAACAAGCTCACAGGTAATATTTCTGCAAGTTTTGGGAATTGTTCATCAACACTAAAGGTGTTAAATCTAGAAAACATAATTTGGAAGGTGAAATCAGGAGCATGGTTTGTCTTCAGACATTAAAATTGGGAAGTAACATACTACAAGGGTCGATTCCATCATCACTTGAAAATTGCACTTCTTTAGAGATTTTAGATTTGGGATATAATAACATGCATGGAACCATCCCAAATTGGATAGGGAACTTGATTGGTCGTCAAATTCTGGTGTTGAGATCTGATAAATTCAAAGGTGGGATTCCATTAGAGTTGACAAAATTAGAAAATCTTCAAGTCTTGATTTTGTCAAATAATCATTTATCTGGAGCTATTCCAAGTAGCTTAAGAAACTTGAGAGCAATGAAAAATCAAACACAAAGTGGAGAAGTTCTTTAATACTCAAATTCAAGCTTGGTGCCTTATGTAGATAAAATGGAAATAAACATAAAAGGACAATATCTAGAATATGTTAAATCTTTGGCATTGGTTCGGTGTCTTGATCTCTCAAATAACAATTTCTCAGGTGATATTCCTCAAGATATAAGATTCCTTATTGGTCTAATGATTCTCAATTTGTCAAGAGATCATCTCAATGGAAAAATCCCTACTACTCTTGGAAATCTTGTGTTGTTGGAGTCACTTGATCTCTCAGGGAATAATCTTATGGGAAATATTCCCATAGAACTACAATCTCTCACATTTTTTAGTTACTTGAACATATCTTGTAATAATTTTTCAAGTAGAATACCACGAGGAGGTCAATTCTTAACATTTGATGAAAAATCATTTTCAATCAATAGAGATCTATGTGGACTCCAAATCAATGTAAATTGTTCCTACTCTCCTTTGAACAACACTTATGATGAAGATTTGAGTGAACAAGAGTGGGCATAGCATGTATGGTGGGAGGTGGGAATATGACTAAGCTTTGGAGTTGGGTTTTCAATGGTTATTGGGATATTATGTTTCAACAAAAAATGTAGAAAAAGATGTTTCAAGGTCATGGATGATATTATTGTCATTCTTGATCAAACTATCTGTGAAAGAATCTTTTAATAAAGTATTTTTATATTCCTCTCTCTTTCCCTAAAAAATTTCTTCCAATCTCATTCTCTATTAATGATGTGCAATGGATTTATATTTATTTTGTTATTAGTGGTAGAAACCATTGATTTAAATAGTATATTATAGTACTTCCATGTATAACATGAAATAAAATAGATATTAAAAACTAAATTCAATTATATATTTTGAATTTATGTCTTATTTTAATTGAGATTTCCACATAACAATATACCACGTGGTCATTCACCTTTTCTAAAGGTATAGTTATTATCTACACATGCATAGATTTTTAGCAATTCAAAATATTACTTGCATTTTAAAGCAACTTTAGTATAAAAGAAATTAACTTTAATAATTCGTTATTAAATTTTTTACTTAGTAGTCAAGCCAAATAGTGCACATAGAAAATTTGTTACTTCTAATGAAGAAGATGTAAGAGTACTTCTAATGAAGAAGATGTAAGAGTGGGGAGGAACATGTGTGGTGGGAGGAGGGAATTAGATTGAGCATTGAATTTGGGTTTTTTTATTGTTGTTTGAGTATTATGCCTCAAAAAAAAATAGAGGAAGCTATTTCATGAATGACATTACTCACATTCTTGCACAAACTATTCAAACAAAAATCTTTTAATAAAGTATTTTATACTCATTTCCCTTCCTATTCCCTTTTCTCTAAAATATTTCCCCTAGTCCCATTTTCTATCAAATTTGTATAATGGATGCATATTTTTTTTTTTTTTTTAATTATGTTTATTTTAACATTATGTCATAAAGCACTAATTTGAATATATATTATACTAGGTCCATGTAAAGGATGAAATAAAATAGTTACTAAAAATTAAATTTAACTTTTTGATTAATTTTTTTCTCATTTTAATTGAGATTTTCACATAAAAATATATCACATGACCATTCATCCTTTTTAAGATATTGTCATCATTCAGGTAGAAGCAAATTTCCTATTTATGTAAATGTGATTAGAATTTTTTAATCTTGAACCATTTTTATATTCTCTATCTTAGTGATTGTAAAATGGTTAGCTATAGGACTTTATGTTTGGTTTTGATAAATGAGACTCAAATTTTAAGAAGGATTAATTTTTGAAATGTTTTAATATAATACATCATGTAGTAGGTAAAAATAGAGAATAAAATTAGTAAAATAGATCTATGAACATACTTATTTTTAGATATATTTTATATGAACATCAAAGATATTATATTTATAACTCCATATAACACATGCTATAATATTTGGTGAGTTCCGATAAATTGTATCAACAAATAAAACTAAAATCTTATTAAAACTTATATATTCTTGAAGTGATGCTACAAATGAAGATTCAATCTCATTTAAGATCCCTAACTTAAATCACAACTAATAATTTGTGAACTATTAATGTACAACCACAATAATATTTGACATTTGATGTGGTTGGGAGATGGAATGATCTAATATTCTATTATTCATAGATAAAATGGCCCTTTTTATGTTTTACTATATAAAAATAAAATAATGCAACCTCACAAAATAGAATTGAACTTGTGCTCCATGATCAATGCTACATAAATAGAAGGTCTTATTTATGATGTACTAAAATTGAAATAAAGTGATTCCATTAACAAAAATATAGCTATTTTCACCAGGTTACACTTCAAAAATATTTTAAAACCATAAACTAGAGATGAATTATAATTCAAGTTCCAAGAAATAAAAATAATTTTAGAACTTAGAATTTTAAAAATCAATTGAAACTATAAATGGAAAAACTAAGGAACTAGATTCCAATCAATTCAATATGCACGTGAATATATTTACCATTATAAATACATTGAGCTATTGAAAATAAACATAAAAAATTATAATGATGGATATAAAATTGATCAAAAAATAGAATAAAGATTACAAATATGTAATATAAAGGTTTCATATTACTTCACCATTCTCATAAGCTCCTAACACTTAAAATTTAATCATAAAATAAGCTGAAATCTAAATTTAGTAGTGAAGATGAGCCAAATGCAACAAGATCACCATAGGCCCTTGGGTGATGAAAATCATAACCATATAGTCAACACTTTGAATCTAAGTTTACAACATTGGTCTTGTGTGCTTTGACTAATATCATTGCAAAGTTACATAAAATCTCGATCTATCCTTTTATATATATTCTTTTTATCAAACATCATTACTTATGTACCATAATAAAATAAAAAATAATTTAAAAGTGTCACATTTATTATCTCATCCAGTTCTTAAATTACATGTACATCTTGCATTGTTAAATTTCATTCATGCAAAGGAAGTACTGAAGACTTAAATTCTAATGGAATATTCCAAGCTAGTTGGAATCCTCATGGTGACAAGATGCAAGCTATCTAAGGATGATTAGTCAAGTATAGTGGATGCAACTTTATACAGATCCATGATTGGTAAGTTGCATTATGTTGTTCATAGTAGACTAAACATTGCACAAGCAGTTGGAATAGTAGCTAGATTACAAGCTAATCCTAAGGAATCTCACATGGTAGCGGTGAAGAGAATATTCAGGTACTTGAATGAGACAAAAGACTATAGTCTTTGGTTTGAGAAAAAAGGTGATTTATCTTTGAGTGTTTTTACTAATGTACATTGGGCAGGAAATATTGATGATAGAAAGAGTAAAAGTGGAGGAGCATTCTTTCTAGGAGGAAGATTTGTGTCATGGATAGTAAGAAGAAAAATTGCATCTCCCAATCTACTGTAGAAGCTGAGTATGTAGCGACAGCTATCAATTGTATAGAAATAGCATGGATGAAGAAGATCCTAGAAGGTATCAATGAGAAGGTAACTAAACTGGTGACTATATTATGTAATAATACAAGTGCAATCAACATTCCCAAGAGCCCAGTGATGCATTCTAAGATAAATCATATCGCAATCAAGTATCATTTCTTGAGAGAGATAGTGCAGGAAAAGGTAGTCAAGTTGGAATATGTGTCAACCAAGGAGTAGCTAGTAGATATATTTACAAAGCTATTACCTAAAGATACTTTTGAGTATCTTATAGGTAAGTTAGGGGTTATTCCCGTACTTCACCAAAACTAAGATGTTTTTGTATGCATCAATATAGTGGATTCATTGAATATCTTTCACTATTAGGTTGATGTTTAAAGGGACTACTCCTTAGGGGGAGCAATCAAAGGCAAAGGAATTTGTTGCAATAGTAGGTGACCTATGTGGCTACTTTGGAATTATTTTCAAGGGGGGAGAAGAGAAAATAAGTCAGGTATTGGGGAGAAGACTACTAGAAGAACCAGATAAAGACACAAGAGAAGAAGACCAGAAAGATCAAGATAAGAAGTTTGGTGCATCATCTAAGGGGGAGAAATTGTTATTAGATCAATGTGGTGTTTCCATCAATGCCAAAGGGGGAGATTGTTGGCATAACTGAAGCTGAGATTGTTAAGTGTTGATTCATATAGGTTTGATGATAGGAAGATCGGTTATTATATTTTCATTGATACCGACTAAGTACTATGTTGGTTGACAGTGAGTTGATAAGTGTTTGAGCTAGTGAATTCGAGCTATAGTGAGTATGTGAAGGAATTGGAGTGTTTGATCATTTTTAGAGATGCAAGGATGTCTCTAGATGTATTTTTTATGATCGCACATGATGGGAACAAGGATGGAGTGAGTTATAATCAATTGAAGAGAAACAAGGAAGATAGGAGAACAAACAGTGACAAAAAGTGAATGATTTGATTGTTCTATCAAATCAATATGGATCCAAGTGTTGTGGTCATGTTATGTTTATCTTTATTCTAGGATATGTTATTGATACTATGGTCATTGTTGGATTGGGTTATTGCAAGGCATCATTTTAGTTGATAGAAGATTATTCTGTGGAAGGTAACAAAATGTTTGAACATGTTTGAATAGTTGATGTTAGATCTGTGAGCGGTGATGATACAATTAGTTGTGTTGGATCTCTTTGTGATCCAGGTGGCATGGTGATGTGGCATAATAGATTTGTAATGATGATTTGTTGTTTCATTGTTCTAGGTGATCAGATCTATCAAGTTTTGGAAGCGTGTTGGGGAAGTCAAATAAAGTTTAACTATTCTTGTATTAAATCAATGTGTAATGAATCTTGTGGTCGACTTGAATTTGTAATTGAATGGTCAAGATTGGCAATACTTTTTAGGGTTCAAGGATCAAGCAGAAATGATTGAAATTCAAATGTAATACATTTTGTAAGTTGGTTAAGGCCCTAATGAGCATGTAATGTATTTATATGTAATTCAATGAATTATGCAAGTATAGATCGTGGATGCAAAGGTGCGATCGAGTGAAGATTGAAGATTGTCTGCAACAGAAGAAATGTTTATGCTTAATTGGATATGAATAAGAAGAGTAGAAGTGTTACACCCATATCATTGTACTTGTTGATTCCTAATAGTTTATGCAAGAAAATCCCTCTATAATTCATAGAAAAAAGGCCTTTTAATATTTTACAATACAATGGTACAACCTCACAAAAATGGAACCACTCACGCTCTACTATCAATGTTACATTTAGAATGTCTTATTTATTGTGCACTAAAATTGAAATATAATGATTATATTAACACAAAATATGGCTACTTTCACCTTACACTTTGAAAAATATTTTAAAACCATGTACTAAGGATGAATTATAATTCAAGTTGCAAGAAATGAAAGAAATTTTATAAATTAGAATAAAAAAGAAGAATCAATTTAGAAAAGTATAATTGGAAAAACTTTGTAACTAATATTCCAATCAATTCTAGGATGACCCCACAACAGTTGGTTGGTTGTGAAGCTTTGCTTCTGGGAGGTCTTAAGTTTAAATCTGCATTATTCAACAACAACAACAACAACAATAACAACAACAACAACAACAACAACAACAACAACAACAACAACAATAATAATAATAATAATAATAACAATAATAATAATCATCATCATCATCATAATTCAAATCAATTCAATAGACATATGAACATATTTACCATTATAAAAATACTGAGTTCAGTTGAAAACAAACATAAAAATTTAAAACAATGGATAGAAAATTGATTTAAAAAATAACAATAATAATAATAATAAAATAAAGACTACATATATAATATAAAGGTTTCATATTAGTTGACTATCATTATAAATTGCAAAATCTTTAAATTTAATCAGAAAATAAATCGAAATCTAAACTTAATAGTGAAGATGAACCAAATGCAACAAGATCACCATGAGCCCTTGGGTGATGGCAATCATAACCATTTAGTGAACACTTTGAATCTAAGTATACACCATTGGTCTTGCATGCTTTGACTAATATCATTCCAAAGTTGCATAAAACCCAATCTACCTTTCTATATATATCTTTTTTATCAAACATCATTGCTTATGTACCATAATCAAATGAAATACAACTTAGAAGTGTCGCAGTTAATTATCTCAAATAATTCTTAAATTACCTGTAGATCCTTCGTTGTTAAGGATAAAATTAACTCCATGTCAGGGATTAAGTGTCAATTCTTCCACAGGAGCATGTATGTAATTAGGTGAAATCACAAAAGAAAACTTTTGCAGAATCATGGACAATGCCACTTTGACCTCCAACAGTGCAAAGTTCTGACCAATGCATATCCTTGAGCCAAATCCAAATGGGATGAATGCCATTGGATGCTTGGAAGAATTTGAAATCCCTTGGTTGAACCACTCTAGATTGAATTCATGCACATCATGCCCCCACAAATTTGGGTCATGGTGCATTTCAAGGACTGGAAGTTGAAATTGAGTACCTGCAAGAAGTGAGAAACTTCCAAGCTTCATTTGCTTAATAGCATGTCTGTATAATGTCACTACTCGTGGATAAAGTCTCAAGGATTAATTTATAATCATTCCCACCTGCAATAACATGAATAAAATATATTTATGTACTAATCAAAGTTTCAGTATTACAATTTTAGTAAAAACAAGATCACCTAAGAGAGATGGTCTATTTTCATAGCTTTCCCTCCTACTTATCTCAAAATTTCAAGTAATTTTACTGGAATGTTTTGGAAGTGCAATGACCATGTTTGTTGAAAACAAACTCAAATTAAGGTTTCTAGAATTTATGCTTATGATCTTTAGGCCATTAACAGTGTTTGCATTTGGAGGATCACTTTTCCCACATACTTGTAAGACTTCTCTCCTCTCTCATTCTTGCCAATCCTGATGCATTCCAAGCAAGACCATGGTCCATGTCAAGAGAGTTACTGAAGTTTCCTGACCAGCTATATAGAAAGTTAGACATTATGAGATTATTATCATCTATGCTCATTCTTATCTTATTTCCTCCTTCTTGTTTCTTATTGGAAGTCATCATTAGTCCAAGTATATCACTACCATAGTCCTCTGAGGTTTCAAGGGCAGCAATCCTCTCTCTACATTCAATCACCTATCTCATACATCTACTGATTTCTTTCTCTAAACACCATCGTCGCCAATTCTTTCTTGTAAGAAGAAATCTGTGAGAAGAAATTATTTCTACAATTTATCAAAAACCTAAGTAATGATGATTTTTTTTTGAAGGATATTTAAATTTAAACAACCATTTAAATTATTCATTGGTGATGATGCAAATAAGTTTTTCTTCGTTTTAATTTTTACAGTGAAATTTTTGTGTGTGAAGGACCAAATATACCCTTTCTCAAAAAATAATTGCTATTTCAAGATTTATGGCTCTAAGATCCTTGGATTATTATATCAAAGGTCTTTGTAGATTATACAATTATAATAAGCCTAAACCATTCATTTGGGTAGGTTAAAGTCCAAATATTCACCTCATATATGATTGTTAACTTTGATACAAATTTGTGACGAATGGAAATAGTAAAAACTTTATTCTTTGGCGCTGTTCTAGGGAGGCATAGAGTTTGCTGATTTGGAAATATTTAGATTTCAAAATAGTTTCCTCATCAGTCCAGCAAATCATGGATTACATCTTAGCTCCTCCTGAACTTTAGGGCCAACAAACCCCTTAACTATAGACTGAGTTGTTTATTCACCTAACAGACACAATTGCCTTGTTCCAATTGAAATACATACAAAATTATAGTTACCTTATACTATCATATTCTTCTACTGATAGGAACACTCACCCACTATCTTACTATTGATAGAACAGTCACTTGGTGCCGCAGAATTGCAGATCAAAAGAAAGGATACATTACAAATTTTTGCACTTTATTTTCTGTGTGCTCTTTCTTTCATTTTAATGATATTTTATTCCTTTATGTTAAAGTGTGCCTAGAAATATAATTCTGTAGGCATAGGGACTGGTTTCCTGTCATCTATCTAAGGAACACAAATTATTTCAATCAAATCATACTGTATATGAAATAGTTTTGTGTTGGCCAATTATGTGGTGAAATGTCCACATTAATGGATCAAAAAAGGCTTAATACAAGTCCTAAGTAAATGTTGGAGTTGATGAATAAACAACCCATAGCTCCCAAGAACACTTGCATGCAAACACCTGTCACAGAAAGAGAGAGAAGCAAACAACTATGGAGGCCTGAACGCATTGATCCATGAGAGAGGAGAAATCCTTGATGTGCAAAAACAAAAGTTGCAATCAATAATGAAATGTTAGAAAAGGTTACAAAGTGTTATGAGATCCATCCTTATAAAAGGAGATCAGAAACCCTAAAAAGGTAAAACCCTAGGTTGCATAATAATAATTAATAAAGTAATTAATTATTATATGCCTAAAGTTTAGCTTAAGTAGAAAGAGGTAATAAGTGACTGAATAATTAAATCAATATGATTCAATTAATCATTAAACACTTTATTTCTCTAACACTCCCCCTTAAGATAAACTTTGGTAGAAGCTAAAAATCTAAAAAGAACAACTGAAAGCAAATGGGTCCTGGCAACAAAGGCCTGATCAGGCACCCAAGTACAAAAGAGAGTCTCTACAAAGCAGAGAAATATAGAAAACCACATGGAAAAAACTCTACTCCAAAAAGAGACAAAGACTAGTCTGAAGGACTGAAGAAGCCTCCGAAACTAGGAATGTTCCAGAAAATAGGAACAAAGATGAACATGTACAACATCACTGAAGCATGAAACTGCAAACTCTATCAAGAAGAAACTGATGATCTAAAGATCCTCCACAAAAATATGACTAGGTAGAGAAGAATGTAATCTGCATGAGTTCCCTCAAATGACACTACTCGAATCAGGAGGCAAACAAAGGCAAACACCTAAACTCAAAGATACAGATGGCATAAACACCAAAAGCCTGAAGAGCTGATCAATCAAAGCTGGAAGAGTGCATCCAAAAATAGGAAAGAAAAGAGTGTCCATATGGTAAATTATCCATCTTACTGGAATGCATAGTTACCCAGTCACTACAACCGCCTAGTACATAGGATCAAATACTAAATACATGGCTCACACAATCAAACCAAGGAGGTAGTAGAACCAACATTATAAACCCCCCCATACTGCTGACAAGGGAGTAATGATAGGTACACTGAAAAGATCATCCAATATGAACTGCATGATGAAGATGAATCTGAAACATCGAATGTGCAAAGAGAGAGTACAAACACATATAGAGATACCTGAGGCTAATGTCATTGGAGGAATGCTCACATGAAAAAAGAAGATGGAAAACAAAGGCAAACATAAAAACCCCCGTGGCACTTTATAATGGAGTGCGAGTACAAAGAGCACAAACATGTACAAGATCCCATCAAAGCAATAGAATGACACTTTATCTCAGTGCGTGTGCATAAAAGAATGCTACAAAAGTGAAGTATACACTACTCAAAGAAGATCAAAGGTTGCTAAAACAAAAGAACAACCTAAGATGAGCCATCCCTCAAAGGGAAGAGATCCCAGGACCTGAAACAACCAAGATATCCACCAGACTGCAAAAGAGAAAGAATAAGAATAAAATGAACCTAGAGAAGAATCTGGAAAAATGAATCATAGTACTGAAAATCTCTTTGAACAAGCTTTCCAACGATATATCATTTTCCAAAAATAGAGTCCAGATGCGCAAGATAGAGCTCCCGGAGTACATAAATGAAGATCTAGCTTTGATAGAGAAAAACAATATCAGAAAAATAAAACCATAAAATATAACCTCCAGATCTGGAATGAGCTCGGAATCATCTTTCCGAGGATATCTCGTTTGCCAAATTTTGACACCGTATGCTCAAGATATGAGCAAAAAATCAACAGTTGCGCTGGAGGGCCCAAAGAAGGTGTTTGGAAGGATCTAAAGATGGGTGACATTAGAAAAAGGATAGAATCACACATAAAACCATTAGATCTGATAAAATCTCAGAATGAGCTTTTCGACAATATCTTGTTTTCCAAAAACGGAGCCTGGATGAAAGAGAAACGTATCCCGAAATGTAGGAGGTCTGAAATGCCAAGATCATAGAGAACATCTAACTTTGACAACAAAAAATGGCATCAAAATGGAAAAATAAAAAAACCATACCAGCAAAAATGTATTGGGCTCAAAACCAACTTTTCGACAATATATCCCACGCCCAATTACGATCCCAGATGCCCAAGATATTCGCAAAAAATCACAGGTACCTCCAAAAAGCTTTAAAAAAGGGAAAACTCCTGGTCACATTAGAAAACACTGAGCCTAAATTTGATGGCCAAATGGCTGTCATGACTCAAATTTTCCAGGGGCTGAAAGAAAGGGCCCTGGTCACATGGGTGACCAGGGGCTAGAAATTAGGGCATTGGGGGCTGGGGGCTAGTCCCCCATGTGACCATGTCCTCTACAGAAGGGGCTGATGGCTAACCATAGGCAATGACTGCCGATCACTATGGTTAGGCCAGCGGTGACTATGACAGTCACCTGCCAATCACTGTGGGCGGAGCTAGGCAGAGCACGACGACAGAGCTGGGTGGAGCTATGGCTGCTGGGCCGTGCGGTGGAGCTGGGTGGAGTGTGGTGGCCGCTGGGTGGCCATTGGGTGGTGCCTAGGTGGCCACCCAAAAAAAATTTTATTATTATTTTTTGAAATCATACAGTGCCTCGAAGTGCGTGCCAGGGCCGTATGACCCTAGTATGCAAAAACATTTTGCGTCAGAGGCCAACTTGTTAAAAATTGACAAGTCTTATATGAATTTTGACTATATCAGGCCTTCCAAACACAACCATGAGGTTTGTTTGGGCCAATAGTGCTCCAAAAAATAGTGATCACCTCGGGATCTGTGCTGGGGTGGATTGCAAAAAAAAATTCTCACAAATTCCAACTTTGTCCAAATTGGACAAACTTTATACAGAGCTTGGGGTTCTTGGACACTTTGAACACAACCGTGAGGTTCGTTTGAAGCCAAGATGACCAAAAAAATAGGTCCCCCCAGATCTGATAGGAAACTCTCTCTAAAAATGCAGATCTGACGAACATAGTCGAATCTCTCAGGAAGAGGACAGGGGAAAGCAGATCTGAAGCTCTGATAGCATGATGAAGTTGATGAATAAACAACCCACAGCTCCCAAGAACACCTGCATGCAAACACCTGTCACAGAAAGAGAGAGAGAAGCAAACAGTTATGGAGGCCTGAACGCATTGATCCATGAGAGAGGAGAAATCCTTGATGTGCAAAAACAAAAGTTGCAATCAATAATGAAATGTTAGAAAAGGTTACAAAGTGTTATGAGATCCATCCTTATAAAAGGAGATCAGAAACCCTAAAAAGGTAAAACCCTAGGTTGCATAATAATAATTAATAAAGTAATTAATTATTATATGCCTACACTTTAGCTTAAGTAGAAAGAGGTAATAAGTGACATAGGAGTATGTACAGGATCATGGTATGCCAAAAAGTGGCGATGTGAAAAAGAAATCCTGATTGATAGACTCTTTGAAAAACAACTATAACTTTCAAACAATATAATATTTTTAAAATCTTAAATATACATCACATTCTATGCTTCACCTAGTACAATAATAATAAAAAATTCTTTCAATTTGATGAAGTTTAGACTAAGTTAAGGTGGTTAGACACAAGAGTTTTTATATTCAAGAAAATTTGTACCAGAAAAATTATAATTAATTATTTACTTGGAAAAAAAATACAAAAAAATATACATCACATCCAGACATGAGTCTACTACATTTATGTAGAATCTTATAAAAAAATATTATCATTTGATTTTGTTTAATGTGGTCAGACATACACCTACTTGTTATCTTTCTAGTCCTGATTGATAGACTTATTGAAAAATAGCTATAACTTTCAAACTGTATAATATTTTTGAAATCCAAAACATGTGTCACATTCTATGATTTTCTTGCTACAAGAAAAATTAAAAAAGTTTTCAATTTGATAAAGTTTAGACTAAGTTAATGTGGTTAGACACGAGAATTTTTGTATTCTGCAAAAGTTCTAGAAGAAAAATCATAATTAATTATTTACTTTGAAATAAATTACAAAAAATAATGTGTCACATCCAGACATGAGTCTACTACTTGTATCTAGAATCTTGTAAAAAAAATTATCATTTGATTATGTTTAAGGTGGTCAGACATACACCTACTTCTTATTTTTTCCTGAAATTTTTGTACTATTGCATTAAAATTTAAAATTTTCAACTTATAGAATAATTGTTTTTCAAAAAAGGCCTAGTATCTTAGAAACTAAATTCAATTTTCTATAGATTCTCTTGTTATATATTTTTGATATAATATTTATAACTTGTTCAATTTTTTATGTCAACTTGCCTAAACTTGATTTTGTGAATTTTCATTGCCACTTAAGGGCCTAGTTTGGCATACCATGATCCGCACATACCCAGAATAATTAAATCAATATAATTCAATTAATCAGTAAACACTTTATTACTCTAACAGTAAATTTGATGAAACAAATGCTCCTTGGTCATGGCATTCTGCAGAATTTGTGAGAGCCAAGATGTGCAATACAGAAAAAAATTAAGCATTACAAAATAGAAAAATAGAAATAGCATCTAAAAAAGTTGGCAACTAATCAAACCAGATCAACAAACAACAAAATAGAAGCCACGCAGAAATAGACTAGCAAAGATAATTCTTATCTTTAGAAAAGATATTTAGACAATGTCTTACAAAAAATTAATTGTCTGCAAGAAAAATTATCCATTGCTGAAACTTGTTACCTTGAACCTGGAATATAAACACTGCGAATAGCTTCAACTAAGATAAAGATTCGTTGTTTCAATAAATGGAAAATGTGATTCCCCTCTGCATAACTGCTTCCAAATGCTGTATGCGAAATAATATCTGATGTAAGAACAAAAAATTCACTTAAAATATCGATTTCATTGGCACCTGAACATACCACTTTACTCCACTCTCTCAACATATTAGTTGTAGCTTCCGTAAATGAGGGAATCATGCCCTGCTATAGAAAATATATTATAAAAGTTAAGGTGGTGCAAATTCTTTGTATACAAAAGCATAAAGAATAGCACAATCACCTCATGATTGTAATAGTCAAGAGTACATAATAAAAGGCAATCTTTAAGACAAAAATTTTTTATATTAGTCAAATAATAGTTTGGAGTTTTTGGAACTATTAGTTTGAAGTTTTTGGATTGGACTTGATTTTATAAAAAAAAATTTATCAATGTTTCTGGATCATTTTCTATGATTCATTCAGGAAAAATAGTCAAAGAAGAAGAAAAAATGGAATTTCGGGAATTATGGAGAATTAAAAATGGAACTTTAAGGATTATAAAGAATTTTTTCTATTCTTGACTATCTTCATCCTAATGATGAAGATGGTACTCAAATTCAAACTTTACTTCAAAGACACTTAAAGTTACAACTGAAAATATTAATTGACAAATTCTTGAAGCATAGGAGAAAAGTAGCTTTTTAGGTGTGTACTATGTTGTAATGGATGTGGAAGTACTAATTAACCTATGGGAAGAATTTCATCTTTTTTTACGTTTTATGCAGATCTGATAGGATCCTGGAAATTTATGACTTCACCTTCAAAAATTTGATGTGGAAGGTAGGATTAAGGATTCTTCTATGTTGTGCCCATTTCTCGCCTCCTAATCTCACAAGACCTTCATATCCCAAATGCTTATTTGGAACTTTTTCATAGTGCCCATCCTTATTCAGTAGTACTTCTTTCACAAGCTTAGGATCATGAACATAGAGCCTGGGTTTAGTCCCAAACCAGTATACAAAATTCTATCCTGCAACACAGATTAACAAATATTTAATAAATTGGATGGTCTCAATCATATCCTTCCTATACCCCACAGAATTGACTACACTTGTGTAGTGGCCATAGAAATGAAATTCAAACTGCTCAAAAATAGTATCAAATATTCAAGCTAAAGAATCAGGGGGAAATGAGAGAATAATGTTTAAGGTTTCTTTCGAAATAAATTTCTCAAATTATACACAACTGCCCTCGAATTTTATTTTTTTACTTAGGGTTATAGAGTGAGTGGCTCAACTAATTGAGACCGAAAATGTTTATGATTCACTTTGCAAGTTTTTTCCTACAATGAAGACACCCATATAGAGTGTTCAGTGATAAGATAGAGGGTTATAAAAATAGGATGTCTAATCAATGCCTTTCCAACTAAATTTTTAGAAAAGTTGCAAGTGGAGAGAATAAATGTACCATAGGTTTTCCGCCATTGATGAAAAGAAGGAAGAACTTAAGGGAAAATGTTGTTCTCTAAAGAGGGCAGGGGCTTAGTGCTCTGCTCCCTGGCCATTCTACGAACATCTGGAACATTTCCATAGACTAACTTATAAGGAGGACCTTGAATCCCTTGGGCTTCAATGTGATTTTTGATTTGCAGTGGTTTCCACCATATGGCTAAACCAGTATTCCTAAACCAGCTGTAATTGTAATTATCACTAGTAAAAGCCATTCCATGTTCTTTACAGATAAGTTTCTAGTGCTGAATCACATAATCAGATTACAACCCAACACTTGTTTATGAACTGAATTCTTAATGAATCCTACTTTGTATGTTAACAAATCAACTTGGCACAATTCTATTCAATCATACTAAATATTCTATCATTCATGTCATTTCCATCTTGTTAAAATCTGATAAAATTATGAGATGAAACTTGGTACAAGAATTCTCAGAGGTAATCAATCGGCCCTAAAATTACAGCATAGTGAGATACGTGCAATACTTAAAAACTACAGAGAAGGGAAACGATAATCTCTTCATCCACCACCAATTTCAAGTACATATATTTTTAATTTTTTAATGGAAGATTTAGATCCATTCATTTTCCAAAGGGAGAGGATGAGCTATAGACTGAACCTTTTGGACTAATAATCGAAGGTTGAGAGCATAGGCACAAATATTTGTAATTTAACAATCAACTATAACACTCTTAGGAGTCGAATAATATTATTGTTTTCTTAAGATATAGTATGTAAATGAGGGATCTTAAAAATATATTAATTTAAAAAGAAAAAAAATAATAGACTATTTATTTCTTAGACATATTATTAGATGTATTAAATTATTTATTGTATGTTGGTCCCACAATAGTGTGTCCCACTTTTTTAGACATGCTGATTTTTGTTGAAATAAGACATTTTTAATAAAATATGATGGTTTAAGCCTTGAGAGGTTCCATTTGAAGAAATTAATTACAAATGGTTAGCTCAAAGCCTCTAAGATTAAAAAAATATTAATATAACATCTATACTCCTCATTCATACCTACAATGGAGTCTCCTTCGCACCTATTAAAATGCTGACAAAAAATTGCTTCGACTTTATGTTTTGGTAGATCAAATGAATCCATTTGAAAAACCTATCTATGTAGTATGATGCTATTCAGAACAATCTTTCTAATAAATATAATTTTAAAACATACTGAGTTCATTATCACTTTTAAATATCACTTTAACTAAACATAGGTTGTTTGGTCATTCGATAACCTGTCTCTTCAAGACTTCGGGAAAAATAGTAAATTAAAAAAAAATAATGAAAAATATGTAGGAAAAGAGAATTTACGTTACCTTTCTATATAAAAAAGTAAAAATGAATTTTGATATACACAGATCAAGTTAGACTGATCCAAGTGACCTTATGTCTAAATTATAGTTACTGTCACTTTAGAACTTAATAAACTATGAAATATTGACCCAAAATGAATGAAACCAATTGCATCCTTTAGATATTGAAGTTACAAATATAATCTCGAAAGAATTACATCATTATCATATTTTAGAAAAAAATTATGTTGATCCAAGTGACAGTAACTCCTTAAAAACACAGTTTTTCACACAAACCACTTTTTGAAGGAGAAGGAAAAATGATTTTTAATTTTTTAAAAAATAAAAATTTAGAAACTAGAAAGTAAATTCTAAAAAACTCTAATTTACATCATCTTCAAATTCCTAATAGGTTTGCAACAACAAGTGTTCGAAAGTGAAGTTTTTCCTTAGAATGTTGATCTGTGTGTGTTTGTTATACGAATTGTTCTTATGCGATTATATAGCATTTTATAAACAAAGAACAATCTTGTGTTAGTTTATTTCATAACTACACATCTAAAATGTTTAATAATGCATTTGTAAGAATGATTTTTTCTTATGGAAATATAATTGAGCCAAAAGAAGAACTACTTTTCATTGCCATTCAACACATATGTTATTTCTTTCAAGTAGTTAAGGAGGACTCTGTGAGCACCATCTAAAAGTTTTCTTCTTGAAAGCACATCCTTGATGTTTTTGACAAATAGAGTTAGGCTTGTCAATTACTTGAAGAGCTAGCATCAAAATTTTACAATCTACTTGTACCTCATCATATCCCTTCTCTAATCAATCTAAGTTTATAGATATATTAAGTTTGTACCTATGTTTTCCTTATATTCATCTCCTAAGTATTTTCTCTTCTTGAGTACTTTTAGCCATGTAACATTTATTAAATATATCATGCATTTAGTGTTTATATCAAGGGTAGTTATCATCCTACAACATCTCCTTGTCTTTATAAGCAAGGTATCCCTTGTACATTTGTATGTTCAATTATCATTTCAATCATCATGCATTGTTGAAGCAATCTTTCTTCCTATTTTATCTTATGGAAATTGCTTTGATCTTTTAAAGATCTTGAGGGTATTGTGGAGCCACCTAATTATTTTAATAGAGCCAATATGTGTGATACTTGATTTTGGTAAACTAGATCTTGCACTAAAAATTATCAAGATAAGATGTTGTGCACATTGCGTAATATTTGTAATGCATTACTTTATTATTGTGTGTGGTATGCCTAGGGGAACCTAGATAGACATACATAACTATGAGTTTACATAACTAAATTAAGGACTAAATAAATGAGTAAATAAATAACTAAATAAATGACCAAATAAATGAATAAATCAATGATCAAATAAATGACCAAATAAACGATTAAATAAATGACTCAATAAATGACCAAATCAATGACTAAAATAATTTAGTCATAATTTTGGTCACAAGATAAATGACCCACGATAAATTACTAATAGTCACATGATCAAAATTAGTCATTTATCTACAATTTTTAGTAGTTTATTTAGTCATATATTGTACTAGCGTAATCTATATTTTAGAACTAGTTCAGATGGTATTTTGATTGTTGAGGTATTTGTGGATGACATTATTTTTGGAGATAATGATGAGATGAGCAATAAGTTTTATGAAGAAATGAAAAGTGAGTTTGAAATGTCAATGATTGGTGAAATGAAATTTTTCCTTGGTTTGTAGATAATTCAAAATAAACATGGTATTTTCATCTCACAAACCAAGTATCTTAAGGAGTTTTTAAAGAAGTTTGGAATGGAGGATTGTAAACCTTTTGGGACACCTATGGTGACTAGATGTAAGATTTCAACTACCGACGTCTCTAAAAGTGTCTTTCAGACAAAATAAAGGTCCATGATTGAGGTTTGTAGTACTTAACACACACTAGGCTAGACATAGCAAGTGTAGTTGAAAGTGTTGCAGGGTTCCAAGCTGATCCCAAAGAGACTCATCTCACTGCTATTAAAGGGATATTCAAATATCTAGAAGGAATAGTATAATATGGTTTATGGTATGATAAATCAGATGATTTCACATTGTGTGCTTATAGTGATGCGTATTAGGAAGGAAGTGTGGATGATAGGAAGAGAACTAGTGGTGGAGCCTTTTTCCTTGAGAAAAGGTTGGTCTCTTGGTTGAGAAAAAAATAGGATTGTATAGCTCAGTCTATTGTTGAGTCAGTGTATGTGGAACTACTGCTATAAATTATACTCAAATTGTGTGGATGGAGCAAATGTTGAAGGACATAGGGGTAAGTTTTGAAGAGCCTGTTGTAATACATTGTGATAATAAAAAAATGGTGAACATTTCAAATAATCCAACCATGAATTCAAAGACTAAATATATCTCAATCAAATATCACTTTTTGAGAGACACAGTTATAGAAAAGGAAGTTAGGTTGGAGTATATCTGTGCAAAGGAACAAATAGAATATATATTCACTAAACCTTGTCCAAAAGATACCTTTGAATATCTTAGAGGCGTTCTTGGGGTGAGAACCCCTCCTTATATAAACTAAAGGATGCAGTAATGCATCAGTCCTATATTTTTCAAAGCTATATCATTCTCTGGACTTGATGCTTGGATGCACTCCTCAGGGGGAGTGATCAAAAAAGATAACAAAGCACACTTGGGTGATAAAGCACTTGGTTTGTTGCGGGCATGAGGATTTGAAAAAGTACCTTATGAAGATTTAACCTTCACTTTGGGCAGTTTGCTCAAGCAATGATCCTATCCTTGTAATAAACTCCTAACAAGGTTGGAAAGACTCCTAATAGGGCTAGGTTTACTAACAGGGAGATAATATCTTTAGTGCATTATTAGTGGCTGGTACCATTGGCACTGGGGTTTTTCCCTTAAAAGGGTTTTTCTAGACAAAAAGTCTTTGTGTTATGGTGTTATGATTTTGTGATTTTTTATGTTTACATTAATATTTTAGTTTGTTTAAAGTAATTAGCTTAAAATAAATTCTAAATTTAAGTTTTGGCACATAACTAATTCACCCCCTCCCCTCTCAGTTGTGTTGGTGCATTTCTATTACAAACACATTGATCCCTTGACTCTTCTTTAATGTTTGACACTCTTTTGCTTCTATTGACACGTTTCTAGTTGGACCTTCTTAAGAATGGTTTGGATCTAAAATTATATTCTGATTGGACTTGACTTGCATAAGTTGACCTTCATCCTAATTTTCTTCCTCTTGATTATGCATTTGACCTTTGTCATCATAAAAAGCCACGATATATTTCTTCATTTTGGTACATGAATTCTCTAACAAGTCCACACAATGAAGATAATTTCTCTAAGATTGATACTCGTGTGAAGAAGAGTCCTTTGTACAAGCATCATAACTAAATTCTTCATCTTCACATTTTTTTGATCTCTTGATTAAAACACATCTCATGTTTCCTTGGTCCCTTTGCAACGTAAGAAGTCATCTCTGTGTTATTGTATGTTTCCTATGAATAGTGCAATTTAGTATGATCTCCTTCAACTAGTCTAACCACCTTAATATTGAATGTTTCCTTGCATGTATGTATCTCTTCTCACAATGGTTCATGGATATGAACAAGCAATTGAGAAAATATTTTATTACAAAGAAAAATATTATCTAAAAGTATCGTGGCAATGATTAGGGGTGAATTTTTCATTGAGATGAAATTTCTTTTGAACCTTTAGATTCATCAATGCTCCTACATTGCTTCTTTAAATCTTCAAATTGACTTTCAATGTCTCACATTTACATGAAATATCCATACCTTGTATTATATCATCTCTATGTATAACTTTTCCTATATTTATATTAAATTCAACATTATAATGGAAACATAAACTCAATATAAAAAAGTTAAAATTAAAATTTATTATAAATGTTCACTTTCTTAAAAATTGTTGATAAATTTGGATGATGAAATTATAAAATAATTTTAATTTTAAATTTTAATTAATCAAATAGAATATAAATAATATTTTCTTTTAAAATATAATTACAATTTTACGTTATTTGAATTAATACAAATATTTTTAAAAATTATTAATCAAAGATCAAATTTTAAAATCAACCATTCATTAATAGGAAAAAATAAAATTATTTCATATTTTTTACTTTATATTATGTAAATGATTTTATATAAAATAAAAATTTGTACTATATTATTATGTGTTAAAAAAAATTAATTATTAAAAATATAATATAAAATAAGAAATAAAAAAAAATCTGTAAAAAAATAGATAAAAAATTCTTATGATTGCAATTTGGTAAATAGATTTATGAAGGCTGACATAATACAATTGAAGTTGGAATTTAATTAAAATAAAGTAAAAGGAATGAAAAATTAAAATAATAAGAAAGAGGTGATGATGACCTACAACTGATTGAATATCTTGATGAACAAAAGAGATAGTGGTTAGAGATCGCCGAGTTATCAAAATGACATGTAAGATGATTAAATCAGTCAATATGTTGTCATTGATGTCAACTAGTCTTGACTATACTTATCATGATAGTTACAAAGATCTGAACATCTGTAGAAGGAAGAAATGGTGAATAAATGAGATATCTACATAAGGAAAAGATGGATATGATAGATAAGGAGAAGGAATACATTGGGTAACTTATTGATCAGTCCATGGCATTATATTGTTGACTTGAGCATGTTATATTATTCTATTATGAAGAAGAGATTAGAATTGAACAAGCGAATGTGGTCAGTAATTGAAGATTTATGTATACACCGAGTCAGTCTTGTATATATCGAGTGACAATAATAATTGAGTTAGTTATCACCGACGCATTCAATATTAACTGAGTATGGATGAAAACATTAAATGTCATAACAACCGACTAAAATTGTTGAGCTAGAAATTGCGTATGATTTCGAGGTAACAGATGAAGTTTGTTACAAGATCCGCAACTATAAAATTGTTGAGCTGGAAATTGCGTATGATTTCGAGGTAACAGATAAAGTTTGTTACAAGATCCGCAACTAACAAAATTCAAAGAATATCTAAGGGAAGAGATTGAAATGAGTTAATGACACATCTGCCAAGGAAGGTTTAAGCGACAAAATGGACGAATGATATTAAGAGGCAAAATCTAATGGTTGATATGAAACTGGTTTACACGTCTATATAAGAGACATATAATTCATTGTTGAATAATGTTAGATGAATAGAGACTGTAGAATATTTCACATGAAGACATTGTTCATGTATTACTGATCAAATTGGTTTTAGAGAGAACCGAGCTACAGGCATAACCGAGCGTCGAAGAACTATACACCGAGTGAAGTAAGCTGGGGAAAATTGATGAAGTGAATTTCTTATTTATTAGATGAGTTTTATGAGCTTAGCATAGATATGAATACTTGCAAATTGAGTTGTATTTGAATCATATCACTACTATATCAGTTTAACCATTTTTACAACAAAATCTCTTAACCGAGTGGACTTAACAGTCTTATTGTATTTCCATATAACATTCAAGGAATGTTAATTATTATCTTGTTGACCCCATAGTGAATGCTGGTCCAAATTTAACTGTTAGTGATAGATCCTCTAACAAGGTCACACCTAACAGTGTGTATTGTAACCTTTAATAGGGTTGGCTCTTAACTGAGCTCACTTCAAAAGAGTGAAATTTTTGGGTTACCGGTCCCAGGTGGTTTTTCCCTTACTAGGGTTTCCACGTTAATTCATTGTGTTACATGTGTTATTTCTTATGATTTTTTTCTATCATACTTTACATATCGCATATTGGATTAATCGGTAAAAGACAATTTTGGATATAATTGGTATTCGGTAAATGAATAGACAGATAGATATTTTATCTTACCAAGTTGCATAAATTGTTGAAAAAGTTTTGAAAAGTACATCTGAGAGTTTGGGACTGTAGGATAATTGGTTTAACTGATTCACCCCCCCTCCCCCCTCTTAGTTATTCTAATAATTGGTATTAGAGCACATTGATTACTTGGAGGAAATTTTTAAGGACTTGAGCAAAAGGGTCACAAGATGTATAAAAGGGAGGTACCTAAGCTGAACAAAGATAAATTCTCAACATGGCAAAGCAGGATGAGGCTACACAAAGCTGGAATTGGAGAATCTCCTATCTCACTACTAGACAATGGCTACATTCAACCGACTGATGGAATTTTGATAGTTGATCAGTTGAGAGACATACATGAACACAATATAACAATGATAGAGATTGTTGTTGCTATATCTGATGCTCAATTTGGAGATATCAAAACTTGCACTACAACAAAAGAAATGTGGACAAACTTGCACTAGTTCATGGTGGAGATGTAAATGTAATGAGGGCCAGATCAGAAAGCCTATGAGGTAGATTTGATGATATGAAAATGAAAGAAGGTGAGAACATCACACAATACACTAACCAAATCAAAGAAATGGTTAATTCCATCCAAGGAGCAGGAGGTATTATTTTTGAAGAAACTGTTGTAAGTAAAATATTGAGAACCTTGATACAGGTATCTATGCTATTAGAATATCTGCCATTCATGAAATGAGGTCTGCACTTGGTAGTACTCTTACACTTGATAGTCTAATTGGCCAGTTGACTACTTTTGAGTTGAATAACTATGACAATAGTATTGTACCGAATGTTGAGTATGCATTTATGTCATCTCTGAAGATTGGTAAGTCTAGAAATAAGCATAACATAAGAAATCAAAGTGACAGTGACAGTGAAGATGAGCTTGATGAGCTTGAAGCACTTATAGCTAGAAGACTTCAGAAAGATAAAGGAAGGTATAAAGGAAAGTTACCTTTAGCATGTCTTAATTGTAAAGAGATTGGCCATATTGCCTCTAGATGTCCTAACATGAAAGAAGAGGATAAAGACAATAACCAATCTAGTGATGGAAGGTTTGGTAGAAGAGATAACCGAGATAACATAGGAGACTAACACTATGAAAGAAGAAACAACCTTTACAATCGAGACTACAAAGACAGAGGCAAGAAGGCATGTTAAATTGTTGATGATGATGATAAGGACACTAACACCGACACTGATGATGAAGTTGAAGTGGTATTTGCTGTAATGAAAGATGATTCAGAAGAAGAAGAAAGGTAGGTAGAAACAACACTTATATCTAAAGTTAGCAAGAATGATACATAGATTATTGATAGTGGTTGTACACATCATATGACTGGTGATGAGGATAAATTTGAATATCTTGAACATTACAATAGAGGATCAGTTAAAATAACAAATGATGCACCTTGTCTAGTGAAAGGAAAGGGATCTATCTTGTTGAATGACAAGATTAGATGTGAGAATGCATATTGGGTGAAAGGACTTAACTAAAATTTGTTAAGTGTAGCACAACTAAATTATTCAGGTCACCAAGTTGCATTTGAAAGTAGAAAGGTGAAAATCTATGATGGAAATGGAAAACTGGTTGGCACTGGTGAACAATCCAAAGGTAAGCTATTTTATCTTGACAATACTGAAACTTTTTGTTTGTTGGCTAGAAATGAAGATGTGTGCTTTGTTATCTCTATTGAGTATTAATGACTGTCATTAGTATCAAAGGAATTCAATGATATCAATCGGTTACTTATATGAACCCAGTCGGTAAAAACAAGCATCACAAGCCATTCGGTTAAGTATTTATATTGAGCACTAGACAGTTTACTGAGCATCAAACAATGATACTGAGCACCAGTAAACACCGAGCATCAATGTAATTACCAAGCAGTATTTACAGTGTTTACTGAGGATCACAAGAAATGACATATGAATAAAAAATGGCACATCTATCTATGCAAATGGTTACAACAGAATTCGAAAATGTTTTACCAAGATCGAGGATAATTTATTGTTGAGATATTCATTAATTGCAATGAAGATCTTATGTAATTGATTTGATCTATGGTATTTTTGTACACCATAGATCTTAAGGTTTTCTCTAATATGTTGAAACCAAATTTTGTATAAGCGACATAAAGCAGTATGCTATATATTTGTATTTTACATCATTTTTTATGTGAAATGATGTATGAGCAAAGAAGCACTTGAAGCACTAACCAACCTTCAAGATTATCAATTGATAGAGCAAAACAATATTCAGAGTTTAATTAGATTGAGACAGAATTAGAATCAGGCTAACCGATCAGTTCAGAGCAGAGATCTACACAGTATAAGGTGATATCTATTTAGTGATTTATTAATCTGTATCAGACAAGCTAAGTTGTCATTAGTAGATAGTTACCTATTGCTTTCTAATAATTGTAATAGAGTTTTGGTAAAATCTCTTAACAGAGTGGACCTAACAGTCTTTTTGTAAATCTCTTAATCGAGTGTACACTCAAGTAGTGTTGTTTAAATCCTATCACTAGGTAGATCTAGCTGATCTAATATATTACTCCTAATAGGGTAAGATCACCAGAAGTGATCAAAACTTGTAGCCCTAACAGGAAAACCTTTTCTATCTACAGTAGTGAAGAATTTGTGGGTGTCATCCCCACAACAGTTTTCACCTTCTAACAAGGGATTTTGCATTACCAAAATACTTGTGTTATGGGACTATTATATTGTTGATTTCATGTTATTTACTTTAACAAGTTGAATGGATGAATGATACATGCATTAGATACAATTTATTTTGCAAGGTTACTACTGGTTGCTATTTTAGATCTGAAAGGTTTATGAGTTAAAGTTTTTGTGGGCACTGATTCACCGCTCCCCTCTCAGTACCCTATCTCACCTAATCCAACAATTGGTATCAGAGCTCGGTTCTCTTATTGGACAGTTTAACCACTGAAGGGTAAAGATCTAGTCATGGAGAGGTATAAGTTAGATAAAACAATAGAGAATCAAAAGATTTAGATGCAGATGTTTATTGAGTAGTATGATAAAGATAAGGATGGACTGAAGAAATTTTTGGTTGAAAGAAAGAACCTAGCTATTCTACAAAATGAAGTTGGTTACCATTAAGAAGCGATTGATGATCTATTTGATCATATTGGATCTAGTTCTGGTAGTATTTCTCATGGATCTGAAAGTGCAATCTCTAATTTGTTTGAAAAGAACCTTCACTTAACCGAACAAGTGAAAGCGCTGCAAATCAGTCAGGAATCACAGATTGTGAGAATGGTAGAAATAATGAACAATGCTAGATAGGCTAAGCAAGAAAGAAATGTAGCTATTGAAGAACAAAGATAGATAATTGAACAACTTCAAGCAAAAGAAAGTGAGATACAAAGACTCGCCAATCACCATTTTCAAATGTCTAATCAGATGGTGGTTGTGAATCAAGAAGTCAACCGAGTAAATGGAGAATTATCAAGAAGACTTGAAGATGTTGCAATACTTAGAGAAGAGAATGATGAAATGATGAAATTGGCTGAGGAAAATTCTAAAAAGATTGATGATTTTCTGATTAATCAAAGAAGATTTGGAAGCAAAGTTCATTTAGGCTATACCGGTGAAGGAGAATCATCACAACAAGCTGAACAAGCCAACAACAGTCAAAGCCAAAGTCCAAAGACTTTATCATTTTATCACTGTGGCAAGCTGAGACATACTTCAAATGTGTGTAGAAGCAAAGTACAAGGTGAACCTCCTATCACTCATAAGTTTAATGGTTATTACTATTATTGTGGAAAGTATGGTCACCAAGCTTATGAGTGTAGAGCTAAACTAAACAAGAATGCTAACAATCCTACCATGGAGAAATTATGTTATACTTGTGATAAACATGGACACACTACATGAGAGTGTAAGGCAAAAATGAAGCAAGTATGGACACCTAAGTAGAAGACACAACACAAGCCTTATCAACCGAAGAGACAAGGTAATTCTTATGTTTGGGATTACAACACATGGGCTAATTGTATTGCATGTGGTAGATATGGGCACATTGCAACAAACTATAACAGGAAAAGATGGGCTGGACAATCAAGAAGCTGGACAAGCATTGGAATGGCATGTTTGCATTGTCATAAGGTCAGTCATCTAAGCAAGGACTGTAGAGATCGACCACGAGAAGAAGGCCATGTATTTGAGAGTGGAAACACTATTGCAAATATCATGAGAATCGGGAACACTATGTGGAAAAATGCATCTAATGAGAATGTTGAGTCAAGTAATGTTGTTGGTGAAACCTCATCCACTAGATTGGGTGACATCGGTACCTCCACCTAAGGTGATATAGGTATGTATGGGATTGACATTTCAAAATGATCACATTTTACATATAGTTCCTTATACATGTTATGCACATACCAAATCTGCATGAATAAAGATGCATTGTGGTTTATATGTATTGAGCTCACAAAGTCACACAGTTGATAAAAGTTAGACCAAGCAATGGTTACCCGTCGGTAATCACTATTCAAGTTTAACCAAGTATCCATATCAACCAACCAAGGAAATCATGTGTTAACCGAGCTGATGAAGTCTGTAGTTATCATCAAGATGATACATGTTACGAATCAAAAATTAGGTCAAGCATTTAATGCATAAAGTTTTGAGCGGGAATATAGAAAATTCTATAAATACACAGAAGACAGAGTTCATTTTTCACATTGCGAATATCAAAGAGCTAAAATTTCACAGAGCGAGTTCGAGCAAGAATCTTTCAAGCTAATTCAAGCAGTTGCAAATTGAACCGAGCACAGTCTTTGATACATTTCGAGTAAGTTGAAACCCTACCGAGCATATTCTTCATACTTACCGAAAACCTAGTTTGTTGAAATGACATCTACTGTGAGTTCTTCTAAAGTTGTGGAAGATGAAGTTAATCTAATAATGTCAGCAAGCTACAAGGAACCTCATTATAAGTTACATCCTGAAGTAGCATAAAAATGGATTCAGCGGGTGCTTTTTCAAGCATCCCACCTAGGGTTTTGTTAACTGAAGACATACGATCATACATACACTATAAAGTTGGGGAAATAGGTGATTTTGATATGTATGTTGCGTATCAGGCTCTTTGTGATAAAGATATAAAGATAAAACTAGACCACAAATTGGTAGAGACACTTGGTCTTACCAATGCCCTAAATTTCCCAAAGAATTTTAAGAATGAATGGATTAGGGTTGTGTTGAGCCACTATCATGAGGGCACATTCTGGCTAGATAGACCAATCAAGGTTACAAAAAGAATGATTAGCAAGGTTACTAGTTACCCTACTACCGATAAAGCCAAAGCATTCAGAAGTTCACCGCGAGCCGACATAGAGAAAAATACTTGCACAACAAGGGATGGAAGAGCACTGAAAATTGCATCAATTGTGAATCCTGAAGTTAAGTTTGCAGCACATGTAATTGGGTACAAGGTATTTCAGTCGAGCAGGGAAAATAGTGTACCATGTAGTGCAGTCGACATGGCTCATAAAATGATAAAGAAGGGTCATCAGATAGACCTAGCTGAGATACTGCTAAGACAGGTTGAAGAAAACATGAAAACAATTAGGACATAGAAGTCCAATACCTATAAGTTTGGATCATTACTAGTATGTTTGTTTTTCTATCTCCAGAAATTCTTTCCTTCTATCGGTCACACCAATTGGCCTACTGACACACCGATCAATTTACAAATTTTTGATATTATGAAAGATCTGGGAGATAATGCTGAAAATGTTATAAATAGTTATTTTGAGGATTTTAAAGTAAATATGAATCTGAGAACTAGAATTCAAAGTTCATTAGTAGAGAAGTTTGAGATGGACATATGTTTCTAGTAGACACCCATCACACTATGATAAAATTTGTAGAACCGAGAACAAAATGGCTAGCACCAATGGGATATGAGATGGATCACGATTTCAGTTTGAAATCTATTCAGGCACTCCTAGCATTACCAAAAGACAAAAAGGACAAAAGGTTTGGAACCTTTGAAGAAGAAAAATCCAAAATAAAAATAGGACTTGTCATTGGTAAAATGACGAGAAAAGCAAAGAAAATGAAGAAAGTATTAACTGAGCATTTTGGAGACTTATCTGACTCATCTGAGTCACCAATTGAACTTGCAAATGAAGGTCGGTTAATGTGGGCTGACAAACCATATGATAGTGAAGAAACCAAGTCCGAAGAAGAACCATAATCCAAACCAGTTTCTCTCAAACCAGTTCCAAAGAAGAGGCAGTTGCCAGTACAAACAGGTGCACTCACAAGGTCGTCAACTGCAGCTTCACCACCACATAAGAAGGGAGCTGTGAAGGTAGCAAAATGAAAGGCTGCTACATTGACAAAGACTTATGTAAAGAAAGGACCCAAGGTGATAGCCGAGGCACCGAAGAAAAAGAGAAAGTTAATAAGAGGTAAGGAAGACCTAGAGGATGAAGAACTTAACAATGAACAATTCAAGGTTGTTAGTAACAAGGTAAGATCTGTAGATGAAGTTGTTGTAGATATAATTGAGCATGGAAATCTCTCTGATCCAGAGCTGAAATGGTTTGACAAAATGTCAAGTGAGGACCAAAACAAAATTGAGGAAGCAATCATCCAGATGATGATTGACTTTAAACGAGCCCCATTAGAGTTTGAAGGATCACTACCCAAGGCATTAGAGGAATGAATAAATCAAAAGTGGTCATATGCCTTGGACATCGAGAGAAAAGGAAGGGAAAAAATTATGGCATCGGTAGCACTGAACCTATCTCTTGATGAGATTAAAGAGCTTATGGATACATATGTGCAGAGATTCAAAATAAAAGGCCGAGCTATGCTAGAGTTAGATGAGAATCTGGCAGAACTTGATGAGTCTGGTCAACTCATTTGGACTTTAATTCTTGCTGTCAGAGAACACAATGAGAAAGTTTCATTTAAAAATTTGTCTAAAAAGAGAAAGAATTCCAAAGGTAAAAGTATATTCATTGATGATAAAATAGCTAAGCAGACAACAGAGTCCCTTGTATCATTTACCAAGGTGATTGATACAATAATTGGTTAAGAAATTAAGGATAGTTCATAGGATACACCGAATCCAGTAGTGATTCAAATTGAGGATACAAATGATAAGGATGTACTCATTGAGGACATCACAAATGGTGATCCTGATGACAAGGATGAAGATGATGATGTGAATAATGCACCAGACATCACATAGGATGAAGCACAAGTTACTGAGTGTGCATTTCCATCATTACCGGGTGAGCTTCCTGTTCTTGTTGAAGCAATTGAAATTATCTCACATGAACAACCCAATGGCTTAGACCCTGAGCAACCTAAATATACAACAGGAGAACCAAGCACTAAGACACCTGCAGAGATAAACAAGCCTGAAGGAAAAGAGGCCACTGGAACAAAAATAAAGGCACAAGAAGAGCCTAAGGCAACTAAGGCCACCCCACCTGAAACAACATCAGAGGCTCCATCTCAGTCAACCGACACATAGGTTACCGAGGAGTAGAAAAAGGAAGATAATGTGTCAACTAGGAAGAACACACCGAGAGCAGAAGAAAAGGCTATTATTTTAGTTTCCAAGAGTTCATCACAGGAACCTGAAAAGAAGAAGAAGAACAATAAAGGAAAAGGGTCGGTCACTCTAGATGAAGTCATTGTGATATTTGAGTGTGACCCAAGAACCCTTAGCCCTGAGGAACTAAGAAAATATGGGGAATTATGTACCAGGAAAGTAGCATAGGAGAAGTTGAGACAAGAGAGAAAGAGCAAGGAGATATTAGAAAATATAAGAGATATCTTACAACAGGTTGTACCAGAGGTACATGTAGATGAGGATACTCTAATTATGGACCAACTTGCTACTCTCTTTGAAGGAACAAATGCCCCAAATGTTAATGTCGACAAGTGAATTGAAGAGAGGGCCGAGTCAAAGATACAAGATAAACTTTCCCAGAGAATAAGCCAAAAGGTGCCAATCAACAAGGTTAAGCTATCAGAGGTAATAACTGAAATTTAGAGTATTACTAAGTTAATTTGTCAAATCTTGTTTAAGCTATGCACTGTGGAAACCTTCATTATCGAGATCAGTGAAAAGATTAAACAATTGGATAATGAAATCAATGCCAATGCACAAGTAGCCTTAATCGAGCCTCACGCCATTTCCACACATATCTTGAAAGTTCAAGAAATAAGGCAGTTAAGAGAAGATCTCAAGAAAAAGGAAGATCAAATCAGTGAACAAGTCACATAATTGCAAACCGAGTTGTTTCCCTACCTGAAAATTTTTGAGAAGCATATAGTCAAGGCACAAATGCTTGTTGCAACACCAGAAATCTTTATGTTGGACAACATATTTGATATGTATGCACAAGTTGGTCTTGAGCATATTGCACTCACCAACTTGAAAGAGGAATGGGAAAACCTCTTAGAATCATTGAAGAAAGCCCATCAGCAGATTTTTGACAAGCTGTAAGTATACATTTTTGTATTTGGCATTAATATTAAAAAGGGGGATAATAATGTATATGCCACATATGTACATAGATGCTAAGTATACTATACATTACTGGGAGCATTCACCGAGGGGGAGTTTATAAATTTTTGATATATATGTATATGGTAGAGATATAAGTTTTGAGACATAAGGTCTATATACATTAAGGTTTTGATACTAATGCCAAAGGGGGAGATTGTTATCTCTATTGAGCATTAATGATTGTCATTAGTATCAAAGGAAGTCAATGATATCGGTCGGTTACTTATATGAACCCTGTTGGTAAAAATAAGCATCACAAGCCAGTCGGTTAAGTCTTTATACCAAGCACTAGATAGTTTTACTAAACATCAAACACTGATACTGAGCAGTAGTAAACATCGAGTGTTAGTGTAATTACCGAGTAGTATTTACAGTGTTTATCGATGATCACAGGAAATAGCATAGGAATTAGAAATGGCACATCTATCTATGCAAACGGTTACAATAGAATCAAAAAATGTTTTACCAAGATCGAGGATAATTTATTGTTGAGATATTCATTAATTGCAATGAAGATTTTATGTAATTGATTTGATCTAGGGTATTTTTGTACACCGTAGATCTTAGGGTTTTCTCTAAGATGTTGAGACCTAATTTTATATAAGCGGCATAAAGAAGTATGCTATATATTTGTATTTTACATCATTTTTTATGTGAACTGATGTATGAGCGAAGAAGCACTTGAAGCACTAGCCAACCTTCAAGATTATCAGTTGATAGAGAAGAGCAGTATTTAGAGTTTAATCAGATTAAGGCAGAATTAGAATCAGGCTAACCGATCAGTTCAGAGCAGAGATCTAAATAGTATAAGGTGATATCTATTCAATAATTTATTGATCTATATCAGACAAGCTGAGTTGTCATTAGCAGATAGTTACCTATTACTTTCTAATAATTGTAATAGAGTTTTGGTAAAATCTCTTAATAGAGTAGACCTAATAGTCCTTTTGTAAATCTCTTATCCGAGTGCACACTCAACTAGTGTTGTTTAAACCCTATCACTAGGTAGATCTAGCTGATCTAGTATGTTACTCCTAATAGGGTAAGATCACCAGAAGTGATCAAACCTTGTAACCCTAACAGGAAAACCTTTTCTATCTGTAGTAGTGAAGAATTTGTGGGTGTCATCCCCACTATAGTTTTTACCTTCTAACAAGGGTTTCTGCGTTACCAAAATACTTGTGTTATGGGACTGTTATATTGTTGATTTCATGTTATTTACTTTAACAAGTTGAATGGATGAATGATACATGCATTAGATAAAAGTTATTTTGCAAGGTTACTATTGGTTTCTATTTTAGATCTGAAAGGTTTATGAGTTAAAGTTTTTGTGGGCACTGATTCACCCCTCCCCTCTCAGTACCCTGTCTCTCCTAGTCCAACATGGTTGTGGCATAAGAGACTATGTCATGTGAATTTTGATAACATGGTTAAGATCAGTAAAAAGAGAAGAGTTAGAGGTTTACCAAGTCTAACTAAACCTGACCATGTCATGTGAAATCAATGTCAGAAAGGAAAAATAACTAAATCTGGTTTCAAAAGAAAAGACTATTCTTCTAAAGGTATTTTGGAGTTGGTACATACCAACTTATGTGGTCCTATGAGAAATCAGAGTTATTATGGTGATAAATATTTCATTATATTTGTTGATAACTACTCTAGGATGATGACAGTTATGTTCTTAAAAGATAAATCTGAAGCTTTCAAATTGTTTAAGTGGTATAAGGCTAAAGTTGAAAAGGAAACTTAGAAAAGTTTAAAATGATTAAGATATGATAGAGGAGGTGAGTTTATTTATGATGAATTCAAGTTAACTTTTGTAATGGGCATGGAATCAAAAGACATGTTTTTGCACTGAGGGCACCACAACAGAATGGTACTGCACAAAGGAGGAACCAATCTATAGTTGATTGTGCTAGAACACTAATGATTGAGAAAAATGTTGCACAAATGTACTAGAGAGAAGCTGTTAGCACTTTTGAATACACATTGAACTGAGTTCAACTGAAGAAAGATACAAATAAGACACCTTATGAGCTATGGTTTGGCTACACACCGAATGTAAGTTATTTTAGAATTTTTGGAAGTAGATGTTACATTCTAAAAGATGATAGAAATGGTAAATTTGACTCTAAAGGTGATGAAGGAATATTTCTAGGATATTCTACTAAGAGAAAAGTATACAAATGTTTGAAATGGCGACTAACAAAATGATTGAAAGTGATAATGTGAAAGTTGATGAATTTGCTGGGAAAAATGATGAAGAAAGCATGAAGGAACCAGAAGACTATGGTAGGTTTACATATATTGAGAATCAAGACTATCTACCTAAGCCACAGGCTGAGTCTACCAAGTGATGAGAAAATGCTACCAAGAATCAACAAATACAAACCAAGAACCAGGAAGATGTTACCGAGGAAGAAAATGAGTCTGAACTGAATGATGAACAAAGAAGAGAGAAAGTAGTAGAAATATTTTTTAGAAGACACCATACATAGAACCAAATCATTGGAGACAAGAAAGAAGGCATGATTACAAGAAGTAAGTTAAGGCAAAACACATGTTTAGTTTGTGAATTTGAGCCTAAGAATGTTAAAGATGCACTTGAGAATGATGAATGGGTTAAAGAAATGAATGAAAAAATTAAATAGATAGAGAAAAAGAAAACATGGACATTAGTATCGAGACCGAGTGATAAAAATGTAATTGGTACTAATTGGATTTTCAGAAACAAGTTAAATGAGAATGGAGATGGGACTAGAAACAAGGAAAGACTTGTATGCAAGGGATATGCACAAGAAGAAGGAATTGACTATTGTGAAACTTTTTCACCAGTAGAAAGACTTGAAGGAGTCCGAGTATTACTTGCATATGCTTCACATAAGGGATTCAAAGTATATCAAATGCATGTGAAATCAACATTTCTGAATGGAATTCTTGAGGAAGAAGTCTACATAGAACAACCTAAAGGTTTTGTTGATCCAAATAAGAAGAACATGGTATGTAGATTACAAAAAGATTTGTATGGACTGAAACAAGCATCGAGAGCATGGTATGAAAGATTATATGCTTATCTTATTAGTATTGGATTTGTGAGGACAAGTGATAATAGTAATCTATACATGAAAGGAGACAATGATGACAATATTTTGATTGCTGAAATTTTTTTTGATGATATAATCTTTGGAGTACATGATAATATTTGCAAATCTTTTACTGATGAAATGAGAAAAGAGTTTGAAATGTAAATGTTTAGAGAGATCAAATTATTTTTGGGTTTGCAGATTATACAACAAAATGATGGTATTTTCATCACACAATCAAATTACATCAAGGAAGTATTGAAAACTTTTGGCATGGAAGATTCAAAACCAGTAGGAACATCGATGGTGATAGGATGTAAGTTGATAAAAATGATGAATCAACCGAGGTAAATCATACACTGTATAGATCAATGTTTGGAAAAATGATGTATGTGGTACACAGTAGGCCTGATATAGCACATGCAGTTGAGATTGTAGCAATATTTTTTGCTAATTCTAAGGAATCACATATAGTTGCAGTTAAGAGGATTCTGAGATATTTGAAGAAAACTGAAGATTATGGTTTATGGTAGAAAAAGGAAGGGAATTTTAAACTCTGAGTTTACAATGATGTAGATTGGGCTGGAAACATTGATGACCAGAAGAAAATAATTGGTGGAGCATTCTTTTTAGGAGAAATACTTGTAACATGGATAAGAAAGAAACAAGCCTGTATTTCCCAGTCTACTACTGAAGTAGAGTATGTTGCTACTGCTGCTAATTGTTCAAATATTGCATGGATAAAAAATTTGTTAGAAGGAATGAATGAGTAGCACAAGTAGGTTGAGAGTATAAACCTCTTCTGTGAACCTCTTTTAATCATTAGTAATTGTTCTTGCATGCAATGAACAATGTGCTCAATAAAATTATATCTTACTAGTTCTGATTCACAATGAATATGAAAAATTATTTCAAGAATGATAGCACCCACTTCTTCATTACTTTCCAATCCCAAACCAAATGCTATCAAGGAAATACTATCCTAAATCCATTTCACAAAAATGTCATAATCATAAGGAGGCTTATGATCTCAATCCAGACTAGAACAACCCATTATTCCTTTGATTTATGAATCTTTCTATCTTGCATCTATTTTTTTCAAAATTCTCTACCAACTTTCCCAGTTTAATGTGCACATTTGAGTTTTTTGTTTCAAACCCTAGGTCCAACAGACTAGAAAATTCACTCTCGGTTATCGACAAAATTTCCTCCTGAGTATTTTTATTGACAATTGCTTTTCTATTTTCATCATAATTTTTGGCGCAAACCATGACAATTTCTAAACAAGGGAATACTTGAGGTAACGCCATGTGTGTTGACCCAACAATCCACGGTGCAATTTTATTTGTCTTTGCCTTTACCAAGTTGTTAAATGGATAATATTTTGTTTCCTTCATTGGATCTTTCCACTTATTTTCAAGTGCAAATCTATTTTCCATAGATAACAGGATCATAAATATCATGGAATTCATCAGTGAAACCTGGTGTTTTAACTAGTTTGTGGAAGTCTATTATCTTTGTCGCCTGTCTTTGCATTTTACTCATAATCATGGTATTTGTTTTAGCCATCATGATATTTTTTTTAAGCCATTATGATATTTACTCATAGGAAAATTCAAATAATTCTACTCAGCTACAATTTATATGCATGATTCAAAATTAAACCCTAATTCTAGTTCTACATTCTAAACACTAAACCATGAGATTTTAAAAATTAAAAAGGCAAGACGTAGGTGTTTAGGAATTTGCCCAGAATTTGAGTAGACTATAAGTGGGCTGAGAGTTGAGAGACTCTATTACATTCCTCAACCTAGAAGTTGTAACCCCTTTCTAAATCTCCAATACTAGTTAGAACTGAAAAACTTAGATTGAAAACCTAAAGGGCAAAATTTATAAAATCATGACTCATGTTAACTTTAATTGCTTCTTTTTGAAGACTGATATCTGATGTCACTATGAAACATGTCACTTAATTTTTTGACATTAGAACTTCAGTCGGAGACCGAAAATTGAGCTTAGCAGTTATTACATTTATTAAATTTTTAGGTTTACTTTTACTCCAATTTAGATTTATATTGTACTTAGTTGAGTGTTAAATCATGACACGTCTTATTTATAGGGGATATTTGTAAAAAGAGGTGATTGATCCCCAAATCGGTCCAAAATACACCTTGGGTTGTTGATCTATGCTTATCCAACGGTCATTGGTAGTCACTATCAGGTGTCACAGGTCCCATTCACTTTTGGCTTGTCAGTAGGCACCTAGTCACCTCACACGTCATCATCGAATGACACCGACCGTGTGAGTGGACACGTGTCATGATTCTGGAATAAGTTTGCAAAAATGGGGTTTCATTTCCCTTTTGGCCTGAAATACACCATATGTCATTGATCTGTGCTCATCTAATGATCATTGGTAGTCATTGTCAGGTGTTGTGGGTCCCATTCACTTTTACCTTGTCATTAGTCACATGTCATCATCTAATGATGTTGACCTGAGTGGACACGTGTCATGATTCTAGAAGAGTTTTACAAAAATTGGTTTAATTTCCCCTTCGGCTTGAAATACACCATACACTCATCATCATAAATTTATTAAATTTAAATTAAATTATTTTTTATTTACACTAAATTGTAAATTTCTAAAATAATGAACATCAAATAATTTATAATTTTACATTGAGTTTGTAATGTATTATTTTATTATTTATTATTTTAAATTTTAATTTTTAAATAGTCCCAACTTTTTATTTAAATAAATTAAATATATCAATTTAGTATTATATATGATCAATTATTAAACTTTATAATTAAAAAGTTAAACACTTTATAATAGATATGCAATTTAATTCAATTTTGATAATTAATTTAAATCAGCTTTAATTTATGAAATAACGTTACAAAATATGATATTATGAATTTTTTTAAAAATATTTCCTATAATGCATGCATGTGAGAAATTTAAATCCATTGTCCTTAATCTTTCATATCTCCATGTAAATCTTTCCCATAAATGCATGTGTGAGAGAAATCGATAATATCACTTGTACGAATTTGGAAGTTTTGTGTGTTGAGTGGATGACAATTAAAGAATGTCACATGTCATTGACAAGGTATTTATTTCTTATCGAGTTACGAGTTACAAGTTGCACTATAGACCATGCAATATTATCTGTCATCCACGTAAACAACTAACTAGTTGTAATCAATGATCATGGTTATGGTGCAAGTTAAGATTTGATACATGTCATCATTCTGGTGACTTCCTCAAGAACTCTGTTTCCTTCAAGAAATTGGGGCCAAAATTAAACTTTAGCCATTGATCTAGGATCATCAAACAATCTCAAATAATACATTTAATATTATAAAATGATGGATTTTAGTTTACGTGTTGATGTGACTAGTCGTGCTTATTGATACCAATGTGTTGAGTCTTCAAACAAGTTGGCAACAAATAAAGGTGATATTCGCTAGACATGATATTGCATTAATTACATCTCTGATAAATTTCCATTTGACATTAGCCCACATGACGAGCCCCAACTCTTGAAAATCATCAATAAAATATTTATTTTTTCTATAATTAACTAAAGATTAGCCAATAAATTACATAAATTTTCAAACTGTAGATAAAATTCGCCAGTTCAATTTTTTTTCTCTTCATAAGAAAATCATTCGCCTCATATATTATAAATTTTTTAATTCAAAATAAAAAATTTGCCTCATAGAATATATAGTTTCCCCCATATTAATGTATTATTCACTAGGATTTTACAGAATTTTCATACATCGGGGAAAAAATCGCCAATACAAACTATTTTATTTTCCTAATTTGGAAATAAAATTTTCCTTCATTAAGAAAAATTTCCCCCTAAAATAATGTAGGATTCACCAGGATTTTACACCTTTTCTTGGGAGGGGGTTTCTTAAAGTTATCCTTGCTTGGAGGCTTGATGTTTCCTTGTCTCTTTAACTTTGGTGACATTATCTTATGCATTTGATCTACTCTATCATGAGCATAAGCTTGGATCATACTCCCACTAAAGTGAGGGCTAAATGTATAGGTCTAAAAAGTTAGCACCCATTAATTTGGAAGCTCTAGGACCTATTTTGGCCCTATTTTAGTGATCTTCTCAATTTTGGATATGTTTATACTTGATTTTCCAATCGCTTTTCTCTTTTTTTTTCTCCAGCCCCTTAATACTTCTTGGGCCCCACAAATTCTACCTCAAAATTTACCCTTCTGAGTATAGGTCGAACCACTTTCAACCTATACATTTGAGATTTAAATTTGGTATGTTTTAGGTTTGATGCACAATATTTTCATTTTCCTACCTAATGAGGTCGGCCTCCGTTAAATCGAACCCTGAAGTCTCTATAAAAGGAGGCCTCTTCCCTTCATTTGGCCATCCATGAAATCTATGATCCATTATCTATTATAACCTATGATTTAACATCCATTACATCCAGGCATTCAAGGTGATTTCAAGAAAGCAAGGATTTGGCTCCAAGATTTGAAGACTATTATGTGAATCTCTCTCTCTCTCTCTCTCTCTCTCTCTCTCATGATGGAGTAGTGACAAAATTCCCAATTGAGCAAGAGAATCCATATCCATTCTTCATTTATTCCTTCTCCATTCAAGCATATCAAGCATACATACATACATGATCCTTGATTTGGAAATTATAGATCTATTATATCGGTGAAGACATCCTGCATTCTACAATTCAACATTTGATTAAGTAAGCATACATCTTATGGGTATAGTGCATCTGTATCCATCCACAAGAGTTTGACAAGCAAGATGAATACTTACATTTATGTTGTTTAACATGCTTTTACTTATTTCATTTCAACGTTAATTCCTAAACGAGGGCTTGACCAAGGCAAGCCCTTTTCCCCCAATAATTTCTCATTCTCTCTTATGTGCAAGCGCAGGTTTAGATTGCAAATTTGGCCACGGATCTGGGAACCCATTTGGAAGAACTTTCTAAATCCATTTTTTGTTCTGGATTCTGACAGTATTGGTATAGGTTGAACCTTCAACATATATCCTGACATTCAGAGTGCAGATTCTAGTTACAAAGCCAGAAGGTCATTCTGAAGAGCTGCCCATACCCACTTTCTATTTCTAATTTTGAATAGATTGGGTAAAGGTCAAGCCACTTTTGACCTGTTCCTGAGATAAAATAAAAAGTTCCAGGTTATAGAGTTGCATATCATAGATTGTTGGATTCATGTATCGAGACATTCCATGACTCTGTCAGACATAAAATCATCATTTGAACACATTCTTCCTCTCCCATTTTCAGGTACACACATTCTTATTCCTAAATGTTGTGTCTACTTTTATACATTAGACCATAACTATTATTGTATCTTTTTGTTACATCTTCCTTTAATCCTAAGCATAGATATCTTATCTCTTTCTTCCATTATCACAAAAGAATACCTTAAATCCTCCCTTAGCTAGATCTTGCATTTGTCTCCCTTTCATCCTTTGGGTTGTACAAATTAGACTTGCCTTGAGGATAGGATTCAGGGTTATTCAATGTATATGCATGACTTGGTGGTCTACCATTCACGATTTCACCATATACAATAACATTTTTTCAAAAACCAATTTTTCCACCACACATGCTTCTAAGAAGGAAATTTGGTTAGAGAGAGTTAAATTATAAGATAGTTAGAATTACATGTGATAATTAGAGTATTATTTTTCTAACCAAAAATCTTATGTATATTCTTGGACTAAGCATGTTGATTGGAAACATTATTTTGGGCGAGAAATGGTTGAGAATGAAAGTCTTGTTGAGAAAATGTTGTATTCACTTGTGAAGCTAGTGACCACATACAAGTTCTTTTAGTGCAATAAAATCATGAGCCTTGATACTTGTACTTAATTGTACTTTTCTTATCTATGTATATATTTGAAATGTATAATGTGAAGTGAGATGTTAAGACCTAGGTGCCATTACCTTGTAATCCTATGTATGATTCATATATCTACAATACTTCTAAAAAAGTGTCATTGGGTGCCTAAAGTGAAATTTGATGTTATTTTATAATTTATACTCTTAAAAATTAAGGTTGTAGGCTAGGATTAGAATATAACATGTCTACAAAGTAATAAAATGAATATATTATTCTTTGTAGGTATAATGTTCCATGAGCATCAAATATATAGGGATCCAAAGTAAATAAAGACATAAAAATATGTGAAAAATTTGAGGTCCCTCACCAAAATTTAAGCCAAATGGAACATACTTGTAAACCAAAGAACACTCAAGGAATAAAACCTAATAGATACATAATACAAATCCAACAACTATAAAAAACAACATAGAAATCATATCAACACTTTTTTTTTCTTCGTTGAGATACACTGTATTCCATTATTTAACACAATATTTGTTGGCAACTGACCTAATAACATATATGTCATCATTCAAGGAAACATTAATTATTGGCATGATCACTTGGTGCACATACTAGTTTTAGATATTCTATTTGGAAAAATGAATAAGTCCAGGAAGTAGTCGACAGTGTACAGTTGCACAATTTTGTCTGGTGAGAATAGTATGTGAAGAATGAAGTCATGAAAGCTTAGAGAAATGTATTATGGGATTTAGTAGACCTTCAGTTAAGGTAACTTTTATTTTGATTTGAATAGAGAGAGTTACAGCTTAATGTGGTTACACGAAGACAACGTAACAAGGTAGACAAGTGATCACAATGTTTAAGGGAGTAACACGTGGATTCCATAAGTGATATTTTGGATTTGGTTTGGGTCCTACCCTATCTTTGTTGATATATGATTTTAGACTATGTATTTTCTATTTGATTATGTGTTGGACATGTTTCGTGATGTGTTGAGAGCTGACTAGACAAATTATGTGACCATGTATATAAGAAATTATTTTGAGATGTGAAGTGTGTAGTGTGTAGTGTTTTGTGTTATGAAGTAGAAATGAAGTGAGACAAAGAATTTTGATATCAGAGAAGGGAAGAACATACGCAAGATCAAAATCAGGACTAATCAAATATTTTGATGCTAAGTATAGTTCATAGTTTTGTATTATCCTAAGTGTATCAATGTGGATATAACCTTTGTATGAGAAGTATGCTTTAAGTTTTATATAGAATCCTAATAAGGTCTATCCTCTAACAAGAACATGTACTATGTAATACTCTACTCCTAATAGGGAAATATATCTTAACAAGGATATTATATTTTAATATAGTTATTGTGGGTACCATCCCCACCAGGGTTTTCTCTTTACAGGGTTTCCTCAAAAACAAATAATGGTGTCATGAGATATTTACTTTATGAACATGTTATTATGATTCCAGTTATTGCATGGTTAAGCTTAAAGTTGTTTGAAAATATTAAAAGTTCTATAATACTGATTGACCCCCCCCCCCCCCCCCCCCTCTCAGTATTACTTAATCCTAACAATTGGTATCAGAGCTTGAGGCCCTTGGAGAGAAAGCCTAACATCTTAAGGGAGATCTAGATGGATTCAAGTAGTTTGGAGGAAAATTTTGAGGCAACACTTGAAGATATTGATAAGTAAAAAACTGATAATGCTACACTAAAATTCAAACTAAGAAGAGATGAAAGTTACATCAAAAGGATTAAGGAGAAGCTTGAACTTTCTAGGAACCAAAAGAAAGAACTTGTGGAAAGGATACACGAGGAATCTAAAAATGATTCATCAAATCTAATCAATCATCTTGAACAAAAAAAGGAAGCATTAAAAGAGGAACACAAATCCACCACTACTTAGATGACTAAAGAAATTCATTAGCTAAAAGATGAAAAGAGAAGACTTGAAGATACCTTGAAGAATGAAAATGTTTAGATGGGAAAAATGAAGCTTGAACTTAATGATGTTGGAATCAAGTATCAGAATTGGAAAAATATAATCACATCCTTAAAGGATAACTTGTTGAGGTGAAGAATCACATTGAGAAACTTTATGTGAGCAGTAACAAGATTGATGAACAACTCAAGAACAAAAAAATCCTCAAGGTGACATGACTGTAGTCAGTTTTGATGAAGTTGAATGCTCTAAATTCCAAGAAAGATAATCCAGAGGAAAAATAATGAAGAACCTAATCAGAACGAGGTACCTAAAGGACATAACAAACCTTTCAGAGGAAGGTGATTTTGATGCAAGAAGATTGGACACATGAAGAGGGATTGCAGAGGTAAGACTCCTTATAAGTCTTTTTCTAGTTATTGCTTCAATTGTTATGCATATGGGAACAAGAAGGAAGAATGCAGAAAACCTGATCAATCTCAAGATAAGCAAGATTGCACCGGACAAGAAAGGACAAAAAATATCACTTGTTTCAAATGCAACAACTTTGGACACATAGCAAGGAATTGTAGATTGCAAGTTAATTAGAACAGATCTCCACCTACATGTTACAAGTGTAATAATCTAGGACACATTGAAAAATTATGCAGATACAATAGACCAATGAACAACAAGAATCCTCCTATAGCATTGAAGAAGAACATTTGTGATGTTGGGAAGAGAATGGCTGAGTATATAGATGAGTTCAATCAGATGTAATAGAAGGAAGGAAACAAGGATTGTGACAAAGTATGGAAGGCAAAGGAACATAGTGAAACTAAGGATCAAGGGAGCATACATATAGACATTTTAATGTATCTATGATAGCATGGTTATACATGTTATATTGAATGATCACCATAAATATGGATGACTGGAGCGTAGTAGATTCATTGGGAAATGTGTCAATTTATGTACTACAAATTATAAGTTCATCCTGTCAAATAATCTTTGATCATCATTTAAGCAAGAATTTAAGGAGATAAAAGCAACAAGAAAAAGATCTAGAGAAACTTAGTGATCGCAAGGCGTGCATACCCTAATTCACCAAGTAAAATGTATTTTGATCTTCTGTGAGTTTTGTTTACTATGGTTACTCCATTGAGATTTGACTTCAGTGAGAGGCCAAGGTATAAGTATAAGAAACACCCTTACAAATCCACAAAAAGATGATCCTAAAGGTGTATTTTCACAAATCCCATACAATGTGCTTCATGTGGAAGATATTGGGCATGCATACATTGCAAGTATGAGACATTGGGGGACTTTGAAATCTTTAGGGAAATGAAAGACATGATAAATGATGATAAAAATTGGAAGGATGAATTCACTCATTTTTAGATCCTTAGTATTATGCGAATGACAAAACTCTATGAATTCGATGAGGAATAATGGATCAAGGTGATTATGAATGGAGTCCATGACCAATTTATATGGATAAGAGATAAACCTGTTAAGATTTCCAATGTGTTGATTCATGATGTGATCGGATAGGATAATACTGGCATTATCCCTACTGTGGAGAAGAACACAAAGAAGAAAGTAGAAACCCTAACACATTCTAGGTGGGATAAGAGGGAAATGAAAATTGTTGATATCTTTTAGCAATATGTAAGATTTATTTCAATGATTTTGGGATACAAACTTCATTATAACAGCTGACCTAATTCTATTTATGCAAGTGTAATAATGATAGCATGTAAGATGGTGAAAGAAAATGTGCAATACAATTTGTGTGAAGTACTCATACAATAATTCCTGGAGAATGTGAGACAAATTAAGCGAGATAAATTAAAAGAATTTAGATTTGGGTCCCTCATCTTTTATATCTTTTTTCATATAATGCACAATTTCCCCAGTATGAATCCTAATGCATGGAACAATGACCCCACAAATGCATAAATTAGCAAGTATCACAAAATGGAGGACAAGAAATGGGTAGATGGAGAACTCTTCGATATGTTTAAAGTATTCCAAAGGGAAATGAATGAAAGAAAGAGGATCCCTGATGAAATTATAGAGAAATACAAAGACACAATCTACTTCATGGTAGAAAATGACTATGTATGCCTCGAAGCAGTCACTCCAAAAACAAAATGGTTTTATCCTATGGGATTTGAGGTTAGTGGAAATAATTTTTCTATTTAGGTTGAGCACATCCTATCCACTGATGTTGATCCCAATGAGGAAATATGGGGTACATATGAAGATAAATCCAATAAGGTAAGGGAGGAACTGTCAAGAACAGAAAGAAAAAGGAAGGTTGAGAAAGTAATAGATGACATCGCTGCAAAAGAAGGTATCAGTAAGGATGAGATGAAGGAATCGAGAAAAAAGACAACTGGTATTTTAAAGGTGGTGAGCACTACCCCTGCAGCCCTTCCACATCAAGTGGATGAAGTTGTTCCAAGATCATCCCTATTTGTGGTCACAACAACTGAGAATGCTCCTTCTCCACCTAAAAGATCTTCACAGAGACCTAGTGTGGTAAAAATAATAGCATTTAACTTTGCAAGGACAACAAGGTCCTCTAAGACCAAACATAATTCACCTCCCCGAAGGTAGAATGGTATGTGTAGGATCATGGTATGCCAAAAAGTGGCATTGTGAAAAAGAAGTCCCGATTCATAGGCTCTTTCAAAAACAACTATAAATTTCAAACAATATAACATTTTTCAAATCTAAAATATACATCACATTCTATGCTTCACCTAGTACAATAATAATAAAAAATTGTTTCAATTTGATGAAGTTTAGACTAAGTTAAGGTGGTTAGACACGAGAGTTTTTATATTCAAGAAAATTTGAAGCAGAAAAATTGAATAATTAATTATTTACTTGGAAAACAAATATAAAAAAATATGCATCACATTTGGAAATGAGTCTACTAATTTTATCTAGAATCTTACAAAAAAATATTATCATTTGATTTTGTTTAATATGGTTAGACATACACCTACTTGTTATCTTTCTAGTCTTGACCGATAGACTTATTGAAAGATAAATTTCAAACTGTATAACATTTTGAAATACAAAAAATGTGTCACATTCTATTATTTTCCTACTACAAGAATTTTTTTTTTTCAATTTGATAAAGTTTAGACTAAGTTAATGTGGTCAGACATGAGAGTTTTTGTATTCTGGAAAAGTTCTAGAAGAAAATTCATAATTAATTATTTTCTTGGAAATAAATTACAAAAAAATATGTGTCACATCTGGACATGAGTCTACTACTTATATCTAGAATCTTGTAAAAAAAAATTTATCATTTGATTGTGTTTAAGGTGGTTAGACATACACCTACTTCATATTTTTTCCTCAAATTTTTGTACCACTACATTGAAATTTGAAATTTTCAACTTTTAGAATAATTATTTTTGAAAAATGGCCTAGTATCTTAGAAACTAAATTCAATTTTCTATAGATTCTCTTCTTACATATTTTTGATATAATATTTATATCTTGTTCAATTATTTATGTCAACTTGCCTAAACCTAATTTTTTGAATTTTCATTACCACTTAAGGGCCTAGTTTTGCATACCATGATCTTGCACATACCCATAAGGTGGAAGCAAAGAAGAAAGAAGAGAAAGATAAATCATCACCAAAACAACTATGGAAACTTGATCTACCTATCCTGGAAAAAAGGATCGTTACTGAAGGTAAGTTAAATTCACTATCTAGATATTTGAAAGATATAATAATAGTGAGAAGATTGAGATAGAAGACATGGTGATAAATCATATGTTGGCTTTCAAAAGGAACCTAATTGAATTGGAAGGTAGTATTCATAAGGACTTGTATAATAGTTTGGAAGCGAGGAAACATATATCTCTATAAGAAGATAATAAGCTGAGATAAAAAAAAATTGAGCATATGCATCCCGTTATCTCACAAAAAGAGCTAGAGAGACTACTCAATCAATTGAAGCCATATCTGAGAACTAAATCCAGATTAATCAAAATAATGGCCAGAAAATATGATTAAGTAGAAGAAGAAACACAAAATGCACTTGATAGATTATTGTTGGGTGAAGGACCTCTTGTGGTGGCTAAGAAAACATGAAGTGTTAAACCCAAAGATATTAACATTCCCAAATCATCTGGAACTACTATAACTGGAAAGGAACCACCTACTGATGAGGATGATATAAATCAATTCTACAACAATCTGTGGAAACTAGAATTATTTTTGGTAGGTGTACCTGTGTATTTGGACACCTTGCAGGATGAGGTTGACGCCTTTCAAGAGAATGACAACACTATTCTTGAGGTTGATAACAATGTAGGCCAAAATGAAACAAATGCGATTGATCTTGGCATGATAAAAAAAAGTTGATTTGAAGGATATTGATAAAGAAGGAGAGAAAAAGGACACAAAAAAAGGTCACAGATATAATAATAGAGGAAGAACTAAGGAAAATCATAGATAAAGGGAAGAAGGACATAAAATTTGAAACTATTATTGAAGAAGAAACAAAAGAGTCTATTTTTGTCCCTACTCCTAGTAAGGAGTTACTCAATTATTCAACACAATTGTTGGAAAGTGACAACAAGTTTGTGATCACAAATGTTGATGACATGGATGAGGATGAGCCCATGCAGTTGTACCTTATGGCCTTTGTGAAGGCTAAGGAAAGATCAGAAAATAAGATAGAAAAGAAGACAAAGGCACTTGACAGGGCAGTAGACAGAATAAAAAAAATCCTACCCATACCTTTCACCTTTCAGGAAAATGATGCAGTAGATAATCTAAACAAAGTCCATGATGACTTTGATGTTCACTTTGACTCATTGGAAAAGGACACGATAGCTGAGACTGACAGAGAATACATGGACAAAAAATTAGAAGAGGTATGCAAGTCTATTAAATGAGACTTAGGTATATTGAGTACCACTATTGATGAAGTTAAGTCTTGCATAAAGCATGGAAGGAAGTTATATAACTATTGTATAAATCCTTTTAAACACATGAAGAACATTGAAGACATAATTAAAAATGATCAGAAGAGATTGGATGAACTAGTAAAGAATTGTGGATCCTCCTCACAAACTATTATAGAGTTGGAAAAGGAAGTGTCCAAACTATTGGACAAAATCAATGTGCTTGAAGTTGAAAAAGGAAGAGTTTTAGGGAGATTTGGAGTGTTGAGGAGTCTAATTACTCTGAAATTGATAATTCTAGAAAAACACCTCGAGTATTTGGAGATAGCGAAGAAGTCTCTTGATGGAGTCATACCAACAGTACTGAAGAATGATGAGATTTCGTCCTTTGGTTTGAATGGCTTAATACATTTTGGTCAGGCCTTCAATAAAACATGGAAAGTAGAGGCAAAGATCTTGGAAACCTATTTCTAAGATAGACTTCTTATGGTATGAATTTTGGGTGAGCAGTTCTAAATTTTTTATGTGTACATTTTTGTATAGACCTTTTCCATTGATGTCAAAGAGGGAGTAATAAGTGTGAAAAATGTATAATGGAATGATTAGAGTTGTATAGAGAGTAGTTTGGTATTGGGAACTTAGTCATTTTTCACTAAGTGTTGCCATCAATGCCAAAGGGGGAGATTGTTCATAAGTGGCTTAATAGGTATAGAATATATGTTGTTATTTATGGAAACACTACTTATTGACATGATCACTTGGTGTAAAAATTAGTTTTGGATATTTTGTTTGGAAAAATGACTAAGTCCAAGAAGCAGTTAACAATGTACAGTTGCATAGTTTTATCTAGCGAGCACAATAAATAAAGAATGAAGTCATGAGAGCTTAGAGGAATGTATTATGGGATGTAGTAGACCTTTAGTTAAGGTCACTTGTATTTTGGAGTTGACTAGAGAGTGTTACAACTTAATGTGGTTAAGAGAAGACAATGTAACATGACATACAAGAGGTCACAATTTTTAAGGGAGTAACATGTGGATTCTAAAAGTGCTACTTTGGATTTGGTTTGGGTCCTATCCTATCTTTGTCGATATATGATCACTGACTATGTATTTTCTATTTCATTGTGTTGGACACATTTTGTGATGTGTTAAGAGCCGACTACACATATTATGTGACCATGCATTTATGAAAGCATTTTGAGATGAAAAGTGTGTGGTGTTTGGTGTTATGAAGTACATATGAAGTGCAAGGAAGAATTTTGATATATGAGAAGGGAAAAATGGATACAAAATCAAAATTGGGACTAATTAGATATTTTGATGCTAAGAATAGTTTACAGTTTTATATTATCCTAAGTGTATCAAGGTGGATATAACCTTTGTATGAGTAGTATGCTTTCAATTGTATATAGACTCCTAACATGGTCTTTCCTCTAACAAGGACATGTACTATGTAATACTCTTCTCCTAACAGGGAAAGATCTCTTAACATGGATATTATATTTTAGTACAGTTACAGTGGGTACCATCCCCACCAAGGTTTTCCCTTTACAGGGTTTCCTCAAAACTAAATAATGGTGTCATGAGCTATTTAATTTATGCACATGTTATTCTGATTTCAATTATTGCATGGTTAAGCTTAAAATTGTTGTAAAATATTAAAAGTGCTCTAATACTGATTCACCCCCCCCTCCCTCAGTATTACTTAATCCTAACAATATTAGCATCAAACACAATGCCATAACCATATGAATACCCTAAGTTTAGAATTATAATTAGGGTTACCTTGATAATTAGGGTTAGGATTAGAAATAGGTTAGTAGATAAAATTTAGGCTAGTTTAAGGATTAATATTAAGGTTAGAATTAATGTTACAATTAGAGCTAGAATAACAATCATTAGGTTAGGGTCAAAATTGAGTTTGTAGTTAAGATTAGAATAATTATAATTAGTGTTAAGATAAAAATAAGGATTAAAATTAAGGTTGGAATTATGATAACAATTACAATTATATGACTATAATTAAGATTATAAACAAGATATGATTATTGTTAATATTAAAATAATCCCACCTTTTCCAATCTTAAAAAAGCAAAGTGGACCGTATAGAGAAGCAAGAGGAAAGAAATATTAAGACTAAAATAACTTTCATCTAAATTTAAGAGTTAAAAAAAATTGTTTTGTTTAGTTTTCAACCAAGTTCAAGGATTGATAGCCTCATATTTTTCTTCAAAGTGAAGCTACTTCTTTGTTTCAATAAAAAATACATTTTAAAGCTTATATTTTAATATTAATTCCCAATTTTTTTCAATTAGAATATAAAATGTTGAAACTAAGATTTTATGGTGAAAATAGAAAAATGAGAAGGTGTTGTTGCCCCGTTTGATGAGTAATTAAGTCGATAGGCTTCTCCTCTGAGGTTGCTTGCAACCGGAATTTTCTCATGCACAAAATTGTCTCACACTGGAAAATCGGTTCAGTCTGGTTGTAACCGGTTTCACAATCATAATACAACCATGGTTTTCCCACAATCATGTCCTGGGCAGTTGAGCAGTTTTTAAACTCTCACATCTCCCAACACTGGCTACCTAGCAGACCAAAGTCATATTTATGGTAGACGCTTACCCATCCATACATATCTCTTCACAATACAATAAAAATTGTGCTGTCAGGTGTATTCACGATCACCTTGTCCAACCTCTCAGTCGTTCGATCGTTCAGAATGACCTATCGATAATATATATTTAATATTATAAATTGGGTTTAAAGTGCGTATGTAAACTAATATGTGAACAAATTACTGCAATTTTGTATTTTGTTTTCAATTCTAAAAATCTAAATTTTTTAGGTATTGCGAAGGCCAAAAATATATCAGTGCAATTCAATTTTCATCATTTTTTGAAAGTTTAAACTTGGTACCTATGTGAAATATTTTGTAATTAAATTGTTTTAGCTATGTTTAAAAAATTCAAACTTTTCATTTGAAAACTATTTTTTTGTTATGTGTTTGTTTTTTTTCAAATGTTTTGTAATTGAATTTTATTTTTGTGAAGGTTTGATTTTTTCCCCTCTTAATTTAAGAAAAATCTAGGATGAAGTATCAAGATTGTTGATACTTCTTTTTTTTCAAATATTTCAATTGTATTTTTAGCCACCAAGTAGAGATATAAGCTAAATTCATTATTCTAATACTCTATTTTAGTTAATTAATTTAATAATTTAGCTTTTTTTTAAATTAATTTAATAATTTAGACCTTTTAAAAATTAATTTTCTAATGATAAAAGATCAAATCTCAAAAATTGCATATATATCTTTTTACCCTTATTTCCAATTCTAAATACAAACTATGACAACATAAATGATATGTTAATATTAAAGCATTCATTTTATTTTTGCAATATTAAGAAAATAACTATCAACATTTCTTAGAATTTTCCAACTAAATATATTAATTATTTTATCAAAATCCTTTATTAATTTCAGATTATAAATAAATTAACTAATTTCTCTATAGAACCTTCACTAAAATTTATTTAACTCACTTCACTATATATTTGTATGTTTATTTATTATCATTCTCAAAATTGAAATTTTCTTATTCCTAGAGATTAGATGTACAATTTTTTTTAATTATTATTTTGATAATTATTGCAAATCTCTAGCAATTTATGCATAACTTATTCTTTTCCAATAATGTTATGGATAGCCAAAACCTCTTCAATTTATATAAGTTTGTTTATTACTTTCTATCTATTAACTATTATAAAATTATAATTTCTAATACTTATCCTCCTTTTTTGTGAGTTTAAATGTAATAGCCTATCCAATGTAGAGCTAATGGACCTCTCTCTCCAATGACTATCTTTCATTTATTCTTGCCAAAAATCTACGTAAGACCAATAATTTAAAAATAAGATAGGTGAAAAAAAAATACTTAAAATAATTTACATATCGTAATTTAGAAAAAAAAGATTTAAATATAAATAGTTGGTTTAAAAAATATAGACAGGTAAATAGTAAGAAGTAAATTCAACAATTTTTACATATATAATGTAAATTTGATTTATAAATATTCGATACTTTTTAATATGAATGAAGTATTATATTATTATTTATTGTTCAACAATTAAATTAATACATAAATTCAAAAATAATCACTAAACTTTTATAATTATTATCTTCTTTTTCTTCTATATTCTAATGAAATATTATAATATTTGTTGTAAAAAAAAATAAAAAAATTTATAATTTTAAATTAAAAATTAAAATCAAAATCAATATACACTATAAAAATTTCATGATTTTAATAATCCCAAACACCATTAAATTTGATAATACAATCTTAAATAATTTAATTGATAGCCGATCTATTTCTATATACAGATTGTACATATTTGGGCTGCACGTTATTCAGAACGGATGACAAGTTAGTACGCTTTTAATTGGATTGTGAGGGAATGCTGTATGGATGGGCATGTAATATGGCATACCTAGACATAACCATGGTAGGGGATTTTGTTGTCTGGATAGCTAGTGCCACTTCTTTCATCTATTCTTCAATTCAACAAGCAGTTGACAAAGACTTGTGTCTCCTTGCCTAGAAGCGATGTGAAGAGTTGTCATCCCATCCTCATTAATTGCATTTACAAAGTGAGATCGAATCTCCTCATCACACTAGCCAAGAAAAAATTGTCCAACTATTGTGCTCACAAATTTGTCCAAAAATTCCGTAGCAATGTGTAAGGTGGTTCTTTTTCTATAGCCATGAATTGCATAGATTCATTTCATATTCTTTTTCTCACCATCAATTTTGGACAACAACCTCTTAAGTAGAAGGTTGTATAATTTTTTTTTCTTGTTGTAGAAAATTCCAATCTGTTGTCTTTCCTTTAGTAAATTGTTACCCAAAGTTGTTCAATATCTAGAATGCCAATAATTAGATGTATGAACAATGAGTTTCTTTGAATTTAAATATCATCGAAAGGTTTACATATTGTACTTGTTTTGTTTTTTCTAAATATAATTTTTAACAAAAATGCATGGAGAAAGGGTTGATTTCATTTGGATTTCCAGGATGGCCATAAAATTAGCACAAGAGATTGTGCACTCTTTCGATTTGGAAATGCACCACCTTTTGTTGAGATTGTTCGATGCTTGATAAAAGCCAAAAAAGGTCAGGTCAAGCTTATGAAAATCAGTTCTTTAAAAACAAAAGAGTACAAATATAAAATTATAATGGAAGGGTGATGGAAAGATTCTCTTTACAAGGATGGTATGCCGGAGTAAGTTCATTTGTGAATCATATGCATGATGCAAACACAGATGTACTTTGATAGAGTTTTAATTTTGGATATATTAGTTTACCACCTAGTTAGATGACATGCTTATGCAGAATGTAGGTAGAGGTTTTGATTTCTAACAAATCTTCCTTGCAAAATCCACTTTACACACATTGTACAATCATTTCATTTCACTCCTTGACATGACATATCTTTGAGGCATTCTGTCAAACAATTCAGGTGCTTTGTCTATGATTCCACATTTCGCATGCTTGCAGGTGCTTTGTTAGTATTGAAGGAATTTGTGAATCAGATATTATTTATGAAATATTCATCTTGTTAGTATTTTGTTTGAGGAACACATTAAAATCATTGAATTAGAGTCATAAATTTTGAAACATTGCTTTATAAAATTATTGAATTAGAGGTTTACGTTGGATGGACTTATTTTTGGGAAACAAAGACTAAGATTGAAATTTTATACTATACATTATGATCAACAATAAACAAGAAATCTCTCAAGATACATATTATGTCGACATCTATCATAGGGAAAGTGCTTACTTATGGCCTTAATTATGTAGCTATTTTAATGTCAATATTTGGATAACCCTTTGTGATCCATCATTAGCAAGAGAATAAAAAAGTGCACGTGTTGTAGAGCATGTTCCTTAAAACGAAAGAGGAAAGGTTGTGATCATACTCTGCAATCTAGACACACTCCTCTTCTCGATGATGGATCATGTAGTGTGATGTCAAATATTTATTTTAAAAATACTACATAGTTAAAGCCATAACCATGTACCAACAAAAATTCACTTTGCAATTTGTAAGTTAGTTGCTTGATTAAAAATTATTTTCATCTTAATTACTAGCAAAATTGAGATAAAAAATTGGTATCGGAAAAAATTGTAAGAAATGAAATTTTAAGTGACAACAACATTGTCCCATGTTGGCAAGGAGGATAGTTCTTGTGATAACAACAAGGTGTCTTCCGACATTTAGAATTTATTGAACACTATCATTTCAATAGTAAGTACAACGCTTGCATATACAAGATCATCTCTTATCATTTTTAATAATGTCATAAAGAACGCATGCAAGTTGAAAATGTCAAAAGTTGTGATCAAATGAGAAAGATAAATGGAATGTTTGTCTGTCTCAGCAAACCACTCTTTTGGGTTATCTTCCAATGCAACTGCACTATTTTTCACACTTCCTATTAATATGTAAACATTCAATTATGCTTTCAGATCAAACACCTATCAACTTACACCCTTACACCTTCTTTCTTCTTTCTATACAAGTGCCCTTACACCTTCTTTCTTCTTTCTATACAAGTGCTAGTTTATTGAAATCTACTTATACAACATTAAACATTGCACACAAACCCCTATTCATGTTATAATAACATGAAAATCTACACACTTAAATATTTGAAAACTTTACCACACTCTACATCAAAGACGTCTGTTTACTTGTTACATTTTCAAATTGTCGCAGTTCAAGATTTCAGAATACCAAATATTACTCACTATTCATGCGGAGAATGACCTGAGCTCCAAACTGGGGCTTAAGTGTGAACGAATGTACAGGTGCGTGGATGTAATTGGGCGAAACCACAAAGGAAAACCGTTGAAGAATCATGGTCAGCACCACTTTGGCCTCTATCAATGCAAAGTTTTGACCAATGCAAACCCTTTGGCCTACTGAAAATGGCATGAATGCATTCGGATGCTTGGCAGCTTTCGAAATTCCTTCTCTGAATCGCTCTGGATTGAATTCGTACACATTGCTTCCCCAAAAAGATGGGTCATGGTGGATTGAAAGGATTGGAATCTGAAGTTGAGTCGCTGCAGGAATTGAGAGTCTGCCAAGCTTCATTGGCTTATCTGTTTGTTGGACTAGTGATATTATAGGTGGCTAAAGTCTCAAGGATTCATTGAATATCATCTCCATCTGCAATAGTAAGTGTACGCCATATATTTATCTATTAATCCAAAGTTATTCATGGACTATCTGTGAATCCTCCTTTGCTATTTATTTCAGCATTTCAAATAGTTTAAATAGAATATAATGGAAACCAAACAGGGTATAGATCATTAAGGAAACAAATGAAATCCGGGTAAGGTTAAGGTTTATACAATCTTTAGACCATTCACAGTGTCTGCATTTGGAAAATCATTTTTCCCGCACACTTCTAAGACCTCCTTACGTGCTAGTTCTTGCCAGTCCTGATTCATTCCCAACAAGATCATGGTCCATGTCAAGAGGATTGTTGTAGTTTCCTGTCCAGCTGTATAGAAAGTTATGCATTCAGCAATTATTTCATCTACAGTCATGCTCATGTTATTCTGCAGCTTTCGTCCACTCTGCTTCTTGTTGGAATTCATCATTAGTCCAAGTAAATCAGCACCGCAGTCCTCTGACTTTCCAATGCGAAAAGTCCTCTCCCTGCTTTCAATCACCTGTCTTGCACATTTTCTGATCTCTTTTGACAACCACCATTGTTGCATGTTCTGTTTTGTAGGAAGGAACCTGTTACAATTCAATTATAACTAGAATATATCAATCCTCACTGAATTTATAGAGGAATTAACATTAGATAAATATACTCCTTGGAAATTCATAATTTAATTAGTTAGATTTATGAACAGTTATACACCTCTATGGTTGGTCTAGGAATCCCTTGTGTTGCTTATATCTTTACAGCTTTGCAAATGGGAATTAGACAGGGAAAAAGGCTTATGAAAGTGATTCTAGAAATTGGAATGGCTGTACCTAGAAAAATTTCCTATGCAGCTCAATCAATGATCTTATCTGGGAAGACGGATGGATCCCATTTCTAATGCATTGACTATAGTGTGGTAAATCAGATCACCGTCAAGAACAAGTTTCCAATGCCTAGGATCAATCTACTAGATGTTGCATTAAGCCTGTTGGTTCTAGTTTTGTCCGACTTTATGTTAAGCACCAAGGTTTAATTTTTTATTTATTTAATTAGATGCACCACGAATAGATAAAATCTCAGATAAGGATAAAATTTATAGAAATATGATATCTCCAATTCTTTCTAAATATGGATTGCATAGAATTGGAATTCCACTTAAGTTTTTTGAGAGACAATCTACTTTTGTGCTCCCCGATTTCTAGAAGAATTCAAAGTAGTCATTGCATGAGAGCTCACAGTAAGCAAACGTGGATAAAGTTGGCATTTGTTTTGCTATATGACATTCAAAAATTGCTGAGGCAGATGAGTTGAACCATTAATGGGAACTGATGAAAATAGTTTAATTTGCAGATATATGTTTGTGTCGAAAGGACATAATTTATGTCTCTAATATCCTTGAATTACTATTTCAATTTTCATCATGGATGATAAAATTGTCAAGAATTAGAAATTGTGATATTGCTATCAGGATTTAATTATGTAGTTTTTTGAGTCAAACTCATTGGCCCATGTTTCATGAGTAGTGGTTCACACGAACCCATCTCTCATGTGAATGAATGGAACACTTAGCACTCAGTGGATCTAGATGATACTCACACAGGTGAAGCACCGGGACTTCTCGGGAGGTCACCCATCCTAGTACTCCTCCAGCTCGAGGGCGCTTAACTACGAAGTTTCCTCTGTGGTTAAACTCACTCTGCTTACAACCCCATTTGAAAAACCTTCACCAAGTGTTGTGCCTTATGAACCATTCATTAGAAAGCCCCTTAAGCTCATCAATTGATAAGTAGGAGATAAGTGATGTTCATGAAAATGAATGGAACACTTAGCACTCATTGGATCTAGGTGATGCTCACAGAGGTGAAGCACCAGGACTTCCCGAGAGATCACCCATCCCAATACTACATCTTGAGCACGCTTAACTACAGAGTTTCCTACATGGTTAAACCCAATCTATTTGCAACCTACTTATCAATTGATGAGCTTAAGGGGCTTTCTAATGAATGGTTCATAAGGCACAACACTTGGTGAAGTTTTTGCAAATGGGGTTGCAAGAAGAGTGGCTTTAACCATGGAGGAAACTCCATAGTTAAGTGCGCTCAAACTGGAGTAGTACTGGGATGGGTGACCTCCCGGGAAGTCCCAATGCTTCACCTTTGTGAGCATCACCTAGATCCAATGTGTTAGTACCTGCAAAAAATTTTGTGGTCATACCTATTTTCCTCTGGTCTCTGCAGTTATTTTACTATCTTTGGCTTAAACCCTAGGTTTATTTTAAAATTTATAGTCGTTGGTGTGAAAAAGCCCTAAATTGTCCTGGCCCTGTTCTAATTTCTCATTACCTTTTCGGGCCACTTAAGTCTCAAATAACGCATGTGCTTTATATTTTTGGTCACCCCACAAAGGTTTTCTTTTTAATTTTTCCTAAGTTTCCAAACCCCCGGCGGCCTTTAATATTTCCTAAGTCTTGTGCCTTAATTTTCCTAATGTTTCGGCTTAGTATTTTCCTAGCCCCAAGCTTTCTAACAGTGTTTCAATCTAACGGTTGGTGTATCTTCGCAAGGGTTTTGTTAGAGGCTTGCGATCTTGCGTCGACTGTTGATTTGGTATCAGGTCGGAAAGGATGACAGTGGGACCGTTGTCAGAAGGTGCTGAGGTGGCAATGTTTTATTGGTTGCCGACCAGTGACTTGTATGTTGTCAGTGGGGGCCGATTTGGAGATTCAAGATCGACGGTTGGCGTAAAAGTGCATGGAATCTTTCGGCCTTATGAGATCATGCGCCATCCGTCTGATCTTCCAAGTAGTATAATGTTCTCAGTGGGGCCATTGTCAGAAAGGCCAATGACAAGGATAAAATCTACGGTCGGCGTAAGTTCTCATGGGTTGTGTCAGAGCCATGAGATCTTACGCCCGCCGTCCAATTTCAATGGCTTAAGCAGGTGGGTCCTGTGTCAGTGATGACCAAGCAAGTATAGAAAATGATCTATTGACATGTGGCAGGATTTCAGGCGGGCCCAGGGTTATCAAATAGTTTAGTGGCTTGGTTAAAATTTTGGTGGCTCCGATAATTTCCCTTTGTTCGCTCATTCGAGAAGTAAAAGATGATACTCTAAAAGATTTAGCAATTCAGCGAACATGTGTTCGCTGAATCTCTAAATAATCTGGCGGTAACATAAAGTATTCAGCGAATGGCCGATTCCCTTCAGTCGCCAGTTTGCTAAATATGACCGGGGTTGGTTATTTTTGTTTGTTTGCTGAGTCGCTGGGTTAAACTCAGGTTAAGGATTTCATTTCACAAATAGAGAAAAACTGTTGTCGCCAATTCACTAGGAGTTAACGTGAGGATATCTGTTGAGTTAAGATTCAGAAACCCATGAAAGAGAGGATCCGACAGTCACGACATAAAGTTGATCTCAGTTTGAATGTTGACCGCTGATTTGCTGCTGGCACCATGAAATGACCGTTGCTACCAGAATTTGAAATTTTAGAGGGTTTGTAGAGACAACAAGGACTAAAATTCAATCTTTAAGTGGCTGGAGTTGGTGGAAATAATTTTCAAACTACTGCAGAGTGGCCTAGAGGTTTGATGATTGATTGCAGAGGGTTTGTACATTGAAAATATGGGTAACCAGTTGCTCGAGGTGTGTTGTAGGTGGCTAATTAGTTTGATTTTCATGGAAAATTCATGGTCCTTGGTACATTGCTCGGAAAATTCTCATGAATGAAGATCATTCTTGGATCTTACCACCTGGTTCTCATCCCTTGTAGCAAATTTTGATTGATTGGGTTTGGTTGTTCGGGTGAGTGAAAATGCTAACCCTAGCTGTCCGAAGCTTGTTGCATCCTAAATTCTTTTGGGATTCCAAGATAGCTAGTAGTATATATTGTTGTATTTTTTACTTAGTTGAGGTTCCAAAACTTTTTCTTTTGGTCCCTGGTTGTTGATGGTATTATACTAAACAAGGAGAGCCTGGATTTTGGGTCTGTTCCTTAGCATTTTGTTGTCTGGATAATGTATTGATTCTAAAAATTTTAATGAGAATATAGTTGATTTCCAATCTCAGATTCATGTTTGTCTTCTTGTTTTAATCTTGGGCTCATATATGTTAATGTCACAAAGTGAGTTGACATATGGTAAACAAAGAGTATTGTGAAATTGTCTTTGAGTTCCTAACAAAGTTAGGATTAAAGTCTTTCAGGTAATTTCAGTGAGTTCATGGTTGGATAGGAATTTGATGATCAGGTTTGGGAGTGAGAGGGATAATAGGCAAAGCACTTATCCTAAATTCAAATGTGTTGGAGTTAGGGTTCTTAGTTGATGTATGTTATTTAGTGACTCTATGCCCTGGATTAAGGCACTAATCTATTTTCTAGAAGCAGTCCATCATCATCAATCACACACACATTTAAATGATAAAATCTTTTCAATCAGTTAGTAAAGGGTATATTGATATAACATTTAGTGATTCCTTTCAAGAAGTGAATCAAGGGTACACCCACCTGAGCATTTAGGCTCAAAGTGTAGGAGGATCTCTTTGATCCTTGTTAATTGACCCTTTTCCTTGTAGACTTTGGAGTGGTGATAGAGTCAGTGACATTAAGTTGTCAATCATAGTGTAAACCTGCAAGTAGAAAGAGAAGGGGAACCAACAGATTGGCGACTCTGCTGGGGAGGGTCTAGAGAAAGAAGTTAACATAGTACTCTTTTGTTTCTCCTGCTGTATTCAATGTTTTCTTGAAAGTTAAAAATTTTCCCATTTAGGTGGGTGGTGACTCAAAAGGTTTTAACCAATGCTATAAGCTAAAGTCATGGACAAAAGAAGGATTATTAGGTCTTTTGTCAAGAAAAATCCAGAGGTCACTTTGGAATAGTTACTTAGGTCAGGAAAGAAAAGCTGGATCAGGAGAGATGAAGAATCTACAAGTGCTCCTATGAGAGAGCAACATAATGCTAGAATTAGAGCACCACATGTATCCTCAAGTGAAGAAGGTTCACAATATAAGAGTTTAAAATCTGATAGTGGTTGCTCTGAGGACAAATTTTATGATACCCCAGAAGCAATTTTTCAAGATAAAAACTCATTACCTATAGGGCAGGATGTGCAAGTAGGAAGAGTGGGTTTCAGGCCAAATATAGATCCTGATGAGGATATGTTTAGAAGGCAGCCCATGGGACCAAGACGGGTCCATTTCCCATATCATGATCCTACTGATATAGAGGTGTCATCAAGCTTTGAGGACATTATGGTTGACCCAAGTGACCTAAGTGCACTAAGGTTGCAGTTGGCAGAGTAGGATGCTATATATAAGAGGCTACAAGAGGAAAGAGAAGCTGAGAAAGTTAATGCTTTGATGGAAAGATAGTCTCTTCTTAGAAAGATTAATGAGATGAAGGAGAGAAACAAGATGCTTGCTTCTGCTCCTAAAACTTTTCAGCATGATGTTTTTGGTGATCTTGAAGCTTTGAGAAGTGAGCAAGAACATTTGCTGCAAGACCATCAGTTTGATGAAGAGGACCCTATTATTAGACAGGTTCAAAGCTATACTCCTTTGCCTAAGGATAAAGATGGGCAGGTAATTACAAGACCTGCTGTTGTTATAGCAGAAAAAGGAAAGAAAAAGATGGTGGGACCCCAAATAAGCAAGCCAGTGGTAATACCAAAGATCCCACCACCTGTTTCAAATAAGGAAACAAAGATAGAGAGAAAAAGAAAAGAAGATGAAGAACTAGCTAAAGAATTGGAGAGAGTTGAATTTGAGGCTTCTATTGCAGAAAAGAGAAGAAAGATCTAGTTCTTGAAGGCTTCATTAGCAAATACTTCTGGCTCATCTACTGCTGAATTAGGTATGCCATCTATGACTGCTATTGTTCCACTTAGTCATGCTACTACTAGTAATCTATCTCCTACTGCATCTACCAAATCATTTGTTGACCCTAATAGATAGTCAAATGTACAAATGGGTGGGAATGTAGATAAAAATATTAATACTAGTGGTAATACTAGTTCAAGTTTTCAAAGGAGACCTATGCAATTAGAAGGCTATAGGAAAATTAGTTTTGATGGAATACCTGGCTACCCAAATGCTTTCCCAACTGATATAAGAGATAAGATACCTAAGTTTTCTGGTAACAATGCCATTAGTTGTGAAGAACACCTTAGGTTATTTGTGGATGTATTGAATGATTATGAGGTTGAGCATGAGGATGTAGTCATGAAATTATTTGTTCAATCCTTGATGGAGGATGCAAGGGATTGGTTCAAAAGACTTCTTGACAGATGTATTGACACATGGGATTCTTTTGAGAAATGTTTCAAAGAACAGTATGGTGATAGGCCTAATGCTAGCTTTATGCTGAATGAATTCAATACCATAAGAAAAAATTAGAATAAATCTGCAGCTGAATTTGATATGAGATTTCAAAAGGGCATGTGTAAGTTGTTTCAAGTTATGAGGTTAGATGACAATGTTTGTTTAACCACATAATTCAATGCTTTTGATGGAAAAATGGGATATTTGTTGAGAGACAAAGAACCAAGGACTCTTAGAGATGCTTTTAGGATTGCTGTCAACATTGAGAATAATATGAAAGTATCAGGAAAATTGGGTGGGAAAAAAGATGATCCAAAGTTGTTTGGAGATAAAAAATATAAAAGGGATAATGAAAGAAATGTTGGGAGTAAGAAACAAGAGGAAGATAAATTGGATAAGGTGTTGAATGCATTGAAGGATTTGAAAGAACCTGCTAATAGAACTAATAATGCTCTTGCTAATTAAAAGCCTCAATTCAACAATAATTTCACTAGGCAAAATAGATTGCAGAATTATCCCTACAACACCCAATGGAAAGATGGCAAGCCTATTGTCCCTACTGCAAGAGGAAATAATGATAGAGCTATCCCTGATCCTTTACAAAAGGCTTCTATAAATGTCATGGAGGACACACCATGGTGTGGTGCATGTCAATCTCCTCATTCTGCAGAGCATTGTGTGATTGCACAATCCATGTCAGCAAGTTAGGATGATAATAATGAAGAGTTAGGTCAAGAAGAAGCTCATGATGACATTGGATGCAATATGGTAACTTCATATCTAGGATATGAAGATGATTCTAATTTTGATGAAGAAACAGATGTATGCTCAAAGAGAAACAACCAGGCACTTTTCCATCAGGAGGTATTTTCTGATAATGATGACATTGATGAAAAGACATGTAATATGAATTCTTCCTCTGAGACAGTGAAGTTGAGAAGACCTTCAAAGGAAGAAATGGATAGAATTACTACATAAATGATTGCCCAAGTGCAAACTAGAGGCATGGTGGCAAGGGATACAAATGGAAGTGCTGTAGGAATGTTTATAAAGAACACCAACTCTGAAGAACCTAATGAGAATAAATCAAAAAATGATCACATGGTAAGGTTCAAAGATGTAAAAGGTAAGAATTGGAAACCAAAGGGAGTTGGAGTTGAAAGAATTTCTAATGAAATAGAGAAGCCAGTTAACACAATGGCTAAAGAAGAAAAGATGAAAATCACCAATACAACTAATGTATCAGATAAGAAAAGGGACACTAAGGCAATGTAGATTGAGGTTCCTCCCTCTTCTCGTGTTGATATGTTAGCTGTATTATCTCAGATAACTGTTAAAGTTCCTTTGTCAGAACTATTAAGGATCCCTGAACATAAAGACAAAGTTATTGCATGGGTAGAAAAAGTTAATAACAATGATGTTGCATGCAATGAATCTCAAGCTAAGGTTTTGAAAGGAGTAGAAGCTTAGGGAATGGTGTCTCAAATTCCACCTATATACTTGGATAGTTCTGTCAATGCTAGCCTTGAAAACATAGATCCATTCTTTTTGAGTGTCCTTGTGAACGGAATGAAATTGAGGAGCTGCATGATTGATTCAGGTGCCTCCAATACTGTCATGCCTTTCAAAATCATGGAGAAGTTGAGCCTTAAATTTGATACAATTCAAGGTAGATGTTGTGCAATGGATCAGAGAGAGGTACCAGTCATTGGAACTATAAATGCAATGCCTTATAGTTTGGCAGCCTATCCAGAGAAAGATTTGACAATGAGTGTTTTAATGGTAGATATCCCTCCCCATCATGGGATGCTATTATCTAGAAGATGGAGTGCTGCCATGGGTGGAAGTTTACAATGTGATCTATCCTATGCAACTTTCAAGATTGATGATCAGTTTATTAAGATTGAGCATGAGCTAAGAGTATGCCACATGATTGAAAGAAATATTGACAATTAGACTACATGCTTTGTGGATGTTGACATCAATGCTTTCAAGGCAGAGATCCCTATGCTTGAGAGGGAACCTATATTGCCACCTATCTCTGCTGAGGCCAATGCTAAGTCTGTGAGGGGTGATTTATGGGTGATGTACTTTGATGGTGCAAATTGCAAAGATGGTTCAGGAGTAGGTATTTTACTCATCTCTCCTGATGGAAATACCTACAAGTTTTCTTTCACATTAAGTTTCTTTTGTACCAATAATATAGTAGAATATGAAGCACTACTGATAGGGTTGAGGTTGGTACAAAAACATGGAATTAAATGCATAAAAGTTGTTGGAGACTTTGAATTGGTAGTATCTCAAGTTAGATCAGTATATGCTTCCAAGAACAAGAGGTTGAAATAGTATAGGAATGTTGTATGGGATTTGATCGAATGTTTTGATGCCTTTAATATTGAGTGGAAGGACAGGAGTTATAATAAGATGATTGATTTGTTAGCCAATATAGCAATCAATCCCAATGACATTATATTTGTTGGCCTTTCTAAAGTTGAAATTCAGACTAGGCCTAGCATACCAAATAATGTTGACAATTGGCAAGTCTTTGAAGATGACCAGGATATTCTAAAATTTATGAATTGTGAAGATCAGTATCATGGTCAAGAATTAGATAGTTCAGCTTTAGTTGAGACTATAGAAGGAAAAGAAGTTGTCCTGGGCAATGAAGTCATTCAACTTAAAACTAACAAGGTTCCTAAGGGACTTGTTGTTTTAGAAACTGTATTTGATAACCAGGACAAAGTTCAGAAGGATGTTAAAAAGGAAGAACATATGGATTTAGAGGAGATAAATCTTGGGACACAAGGGGCACCTAAGAAGGTGTACATTGGTAAGGATATATCTCAAAAGGTAAGGAAGTCCTTGATTGAATTGCTAAGAAAATTTAGGCATGTTTTTGCATGGTCATATGATGACCTAAAGGTTTATAGAGAAGATTTGTTTTAGCATATTATTTGTTTGAAAGAAGATGCTAAACCTTTCAGGTAGAAATAAAGGCCTATTAATCCTACTTTGGCACCTAAAATGCAAGAAGAATTAAAAAACCTAAGAGATGCTAGAATTATCAAGCCTATTAGGCATTCTTCTTGGGTGTCAAATTTAGTGCCTGTCAGGAAGAAAAATGGTGACATCAGACTTTGTGTGGATTTTAGGAATTTGAACACCAGCTCATTGAAGGATAACTATTGTCTGCCCAATATGGAAGCTATGTTGCAAAGAGTGACTAGATCTAAATTAATGTCTATGATGGATGGTTTCTCTAGCTACAATCAAGTAATTGTAAAAGAATCAGAGCAATTCAAGACAGCTTTCACATCACATTGGGGGACATATGTTTATGTGAGAATGCCTTTTGGTCTCACAAATGCTGGTGCAACTTTTCAGAGGGCAATGGATGTTCCCTTTTTAGATTTTATAAATGATTTCCTTGTTGTTTATCAAGATGATTTAACTACCTATTCCAAGAAGGAAGAAGACCATTGTGCTCATTTAGAAAAAATATTTGTAAGGGCTTTGGAATATGGCATCTCATTAAATCCAAGGAAATGTACATTTGATGTCACTGAGGGTAAGTTGCTTGGCTACTTGGTTGGCAAGCAAGGAGTTAGAATTGATCTTGAGAGAGTGGCAGCCATTGATAAGATTCAAAAAACAAATAATGTTAAAGGAATTCGGTCCTTCTTTGGTCAGGTAAATTTCTTGAGAAGATTTGTAACAAATTTTGCTAAAGTCACTAGACCAATATCTAAGATGTTAAAAAGGGGATCTGTTATCAAGTGGGAGGGTGAGCCTGATGAAGCTTTCATAAATATCAAGCAAGCTATTAAAGATGCACCTGTGCTTAAGGCACTTGATTATAGTATCCCAATGCACATCTTTTCCTTTGCATCTTTTCATACCATTACTGCAGTGTTGTTACAGAAAAACAATGAAGGATATGAGCAGCCTATTGCATTTTTCAGTAAATCTTTGCAGGCTACTGAATTGAAATATGATATCAATGAGAAACAAGCATATGCACTTGTGAAGGTAGTGAAGGCTTTTAGATTTTATTTGATGGGAGCAATTGTTATTTCTTTTGTGCCAAGTGCAGCAGTCAAAGATATTTTCTCATAGCAACAGGTGTCCGGGAGAAGATGCAGATGGATTAATAGGATCCAAGAATTCAACATTGACATTCAGATTACCAAATTGGTTAGAGGACAAGGATTGGCAAAAATGATGGCTCAATCCAATCTTGATGCAAATCAGATAAATCAAGTTGTGATTGATTACACTTGTGATATGGATGATTGTATCTGGTATCAAGATATCATCTATTACTTGAGAAACATGAAATGTCCAGAGACATGGATGACAGTAAGAAGAGGACATTAAAATTACAGGCCATCAAGTATGTGATTGTGAAATGTAAATTGTCTAGAAAAAATTTGGATTGCATACTTTTGAAATGGATTGCATTATATGGGTAAAACCACTACTCATAAGATCTTGAGAGCAGGGTTCTGGTGGCCTACAACCTTCAAGCATGTAGAGCAGTTGGTAAGGAGGTGTGATGCTTGTCAAAGGTTCTCTGGTAAGCTTAAATTTTTAGGTAATATGCCCTTGAGGCCAATAGAAGTCCAGGCTCCTTTCCAACAATGGGGAATAGATTTTATAGGGGAAATACCAAACAAGTCCAGTGGGGGACATTCTTGGATACTAGTTGTCACTGATTATTTTACTAAGTGGGTAGAGGCTATCCCTAAAAGAAATGCAACTAGTAAGGTGGTAACTGATTTCTTATTAAATAATATTTTTACAAGATTTGGTTTCCCTGAGAGGATAGTCAGTGATAATGCAATGTGCTTCAGGTCTGCTGAGTACAAAGATTTCTACAAAGGTCTAGGAATTCAGAGGTCAAGTTCCTCAACTTATCATCCATAGGGAAATGGATAGGCAAAATCAACTAATAAGAGTCTGATTAAAATCCTCAAGAGGATTCTTGATAAGAATAAAAGAGCATGGAATTCAAAGTTTCCATTAGCTGTATGGGCTGACAGGGTGACTGTGAAGAAGGTAATTGGTTGTGCACCATTTGACCTGGTATATGGGATACATGCAAGAATGCCTCAGAACAACTTATTGGAGATGTATAAGTTTTTTCAGTTATATGATGATGATATAGATGATGAAATGCAATTGAGGATTGAAGATCTCATCAGGCTAGATGAAACTAGAAGAGAATCAGCTTGAAAAAATGCCAGATTGCAGTTACAAGTTAAAAATTTGTATGACAAGAAAACTGTTAAAAGGAGGTTTGAACCTGATGATTTGGTACTAATTTGGAATGCCAGACTAGAGGATAAAGGAAAACATGGTAAATTTGATCCACTCTAGCTAGGGCCATATCTAATTCATGAGAAATGGGGCCAGGATTCATACATTGTCAAGGAATTAAATGGTGATGTTCAGGAATTGCCAGTTCATGGACAATTCTTGAAGAAATACTTCAGTTGAAGGTATTCTTTTTCCATGAACAGTAGTTAGGTTTGTATATATTGTACATTTTGTAAATAGTTTCTTGCCCTTGTTCTATTTTGGCATAGCTTGTAGGGTTTTATCTTGTTGCTCTTTGTTGTTCTGGTTTTATCTAGTAGGTGGTCTGCTTTAACCAATGATTCTAAATTCTTGTTGTGCCTGCAAGAGCCACACATCCCCAGATAGAGCCACTGTTAGTACCTGCAAAAAATTTTGTGGCCATACCTATTTTCCTCTGGTCTCTACAATTATTTTACTGTCTCTAGCTTAAACCCTAGGTTTAATTTAAAATTTATAGCCGTTGGTGTGAAAAAGCCCTAAACGACCCTGGCCCTATTCTAATTTTTCATTACCTTTTCGGGCCACTTAAGTCTCAAATAACGCATGTGCTTTATATTTTTGGTCACCCCGCAGAGGTTTTCTTTTTAATTTTTCCTACGTTTCCAAACCCCCGGTGGCCTTTAATATTTCCTAAGTCCTGTGCCTTAATTTTCCTAATGTTTCAGCTTAGTATTTTCCTAGGCCTAAGATTTTTGATAGTGTTTCAATCTAATGGTTGGTGTATCTTTGCAAGGGTTTTGTCAGAGGCTTGTGATCTTGCACCGACCATTGATTTGGTATCAGGCCGGAAAGGATGATAGTGGGACCGTTGTCAGAAGGTGCTGAGGTGGCGGTGTTTTATTGGTTGCCGACCAGTGACTTGTATGCTGTTAGCGGGGCCCAGTTTGGAGATTCAAGATTGATGGTTGGTGTAAAAGTGCATGGAATCTTTTGGGCTTATGAGATCATGCGCCGTCCATCTGATCTTCCAGGCGGTATAATGTTCTCAGTGGGGCCGTTGTTAGAAAGGCCAATGACGAGGATAAGATCTACAGTTGGCGTAAGTTCTCATAGGTTGTGTTAGAGCCATGAGATCTTACACCCGCCGTCCAATTTCAATGGCTTAAGTGGGTGGGTCCTATGTCAGTGATGACCAAGCAGGTATAGCAAATGATCTATTGACATGTGGCAAGATTTCAGGCAGGCCCAGGGTTATCAAATAGTTTAGCGGCTTGGTTAAAATTTTGGTGGCTTCGATAATTTCTCTTTGTTCGCTCATTCGCGAAGTAAAAGATGATGCTCAAAAGATTTAGCGATTCAGTGAACATGTGTTCACTGAATCTCTAAATAATCTGGCGGTAACATAAAGTATTCAGTGAATGGATGATTCCCTTCAGTCGCTAGTTCACTAAATATGACCGGGGTTGGTTATTTTTGTTTGTTCATTGAGTCAATGGGTTAAACTCAGGTTAAGGATTTCATTTCATGAATAGAGAAAAACCTTTGTTGCCAGTTCGCTAGGAGTTAACCTGAGGATATCTATTGAGTTAAGACTCAGAAACCCGTGAAAGAGAGGATCCGACAATCATGACATAAAGTTGATCTCAGTTTGAATGTTGACCACTGATTTGCTGCTAGTGCCATGAAATGACCATTGCTACCAGAATTTGAAATTTTAGAGGGTTTGTAGAGACAGGAAGGACTAAAATTCAATGTTTAAGCAGCTGGAGTTGGTAGAAATGATTTTCAAACTGCTACAAAGTGGCCCAGATTTTTGATGATTGACTGCAGAGGGTTTGTATGTTGAAAATATGGGTAACTAGTTGCTCGAGGCATGTTTCACGTGGCTAATTAGTTTGATTTTCATGGAAAATTCATGGTCCTTGGTACATTGCTCAAAAAATTCTCATGAATGAAGATCATTCTTGGATCTTACCGCCTGGTTTTCATCCCCTGTAGAAAATTTTGATTGATTGGGTTTGGTTGTTCGGGTGGGTGAAAACCCTAACCCTAGCTGTCTGAAGCTTGTTGCATCCTAAATTCTTTTGGGATTCCAAGACAGCTAGTAGTATATATTGTTGTATTTTTGAACTAGTTGAGGTTCCAAAACTTTCTGTTTTGGTCCCTGGTTGTTGATGGTATTATACTGAACAAGGAGAGCTTGGATTTTGGGTCTGTTCCTTAGCATTTTGTTGTCTGGATAATGTATTGATTCTAAAAATTTTAATGAGAATATAGTTGATTTCCAATCTCAGATTCATGTTTGTCTTCTTGTTTTAATCTTGGGCTCATATATGTTAATGTCACAAAGTGATTTAACATATGGTAAACAAAGAGTATTGTGAAATTGTCTTTGAGTTCCTAACAAAGTTAGGATTAAAGTCTTTCAGGTAATTTCAGTGAGTTCATGGTTGGATAGGAATTTGATGATCAAGTTTGGGAGTGAGAGTGATAATAGGCAAAGCACTTATCCTAAATTCAAATGTGTTGGAGTTAGGGTTCTTAGTTGATGTATGTTATTCAGTGACTCTATGCCCTGGATTAAGGCACTGATCTATTCTCTAGAATCAATCCATCATCATCAATCACACACACATTTAAATGATAAAATCTTTTCAATTAGTTAGTAAAGGGTATATTGATATAACATTTAGTGATTCCTTTCAAGAAGTGAATCAAGGGTACACCCGCCTGAGAATTTAGGCTCAAAGTGTAGGAGGATCTGTTTGATCCTTGTTAATTGGCCCTTTTCCTTGTAGACTTTGGAGTGGTGATAGAGTCAGTGACATTAAGTTGTCAATCATAGTGTAAACCTACAAGTAGAAAGAGAAGGGGAACCAACACAATGAGTGCTAAGTGTTCCATTAATTCTCATGAAAGATGGGATCATGTGAACCATACTCATGAAGCATGGGTCAATGAGTTTGACTTAAAAAACTACACAACTAAATCATGATAGCAATATCATAATTTGACTTGCTATAGAAAATAACTCCTACTTATCAATTGATGAGCTTAAGAGGCTTTCTAATGAATGGTTCATAAGGCACAACACTTGGTGAAGGTTTTACAAATAGGGTTGCAAGAAGAGTGGGTTTAACCATGGAGGAAACTCTGTAGCTAAGCGTGCTTGAGCTGGAGTAGTACAAGGATGGGTGACCTCCTGGGAAGTCCCAGTGCTTCACCTTTGTGAGCATCACCTAGATCCAATGAGTGCTAATTGTTCCATTCATTCTGATGAGAGATGGGTTCATGTGAACCACTACTCATGAAACATGGGTCAATAATTTTGACTCAAAAAATTACACAGTTGAATCCTGATAGCATTATCACAATTTGACTTGCTGCGGAAAATATCTCCTACTTATCAAGAATTAGAAACCTCAAATTGTTTGGATTCAAATTCAAATGTGATCCTCGTAAGGACTTCTGGACTCTTATGTCAATGTGATAAACTGATTTCCAATATGTTAAAATTCTCTATACTGGCACTAGGCTATTGTGGTGTCAACTCTTTTATTTTGAAATTATCTTGTTCCACTTTGTCAATATCTCTAGCTGTAATATAATTTTCAGAAATTAGACGGATTAGTTTTGAGTTTATTTCTAAGTGATTTTCTATTAGAATAACATTTATCTTTCATGAAGTAATTCCTCATGGGATCAATAAAGTTTTTAGTGCATCAGCTATTCACCATAATATAAAGGCAAGGGTATTAAGAACCGAAAGTATAGCCTTTTTAACATGAAGGTGGTTGATTCATGGCAGGGGCCAATTTGTTGCAAATAACTGGGTATAACCTAAGTTAGCCTAGTTATGAAGAACTTGTACTCTTGAAAGAGTGGTCACAAGTTCAAAGCCCACAAGGGGGTAGGGTATGTACAACTCATTTGTAGCGCAATTAAATGCCTCCCGCAAGGAGTACAAGGTAGTCCCATATCACTGTCACCATATGTAGACCCAAACATATGGCTGGCATTGTGGACTATAAAAAGACCTTTCCTTTCCTTTCCTATATATGTTTATGCCAAGATATAATTATTCAAGCAGATTAGAAAGGTGACATTGCATGCATATATTCAAGGTACAAAAAAACTCTTAATGCTTATCTTTGCAACATCTGATACATGTTTTGTTTCTCATTTTTGTCATGAATCTTTGATGATAATATGGGAATGATTAGGAAGTTCATGGACACATTATTTTCCCATATTAAATAACTATAAGCTTACCGGTTCCTTTTGTTGTTTCCCATAAATTAGGTAGTTAATGGGTGTTTGTAAGAGCATATTCCTTTGCATCTGAAATCTTTGAAACAAATATTCTTATATCATGTGGGTGTTAAATGTCTCGACTAATATTGGCCTCCATATTATTGATGTGGGGGCATAGGGGTACACCCAGTGGACATCACATGTATTGTAAATTTATAAGAAAAATTAATGCCAAAGTTGTAACTAGTTGAATAGTAAATGAATGGACATTACAGAGGAATAATTTTACAATCTACCATATAATTAGTTTCTCATGAATACAAAATACTCTGGCTTCGGCCTTTTACTGAGCCCCAAAACAAATCGAACAATCTACCCAAGGAAATAGCAGATAAGTATGAACATGTAATAGCTATAATTTACTAGCTGTAAACGTAAACTTTGTTAAAAAAATGACATCTAAATATATCTAGAATAATTGTGATTGTCTTGATGGATCCATTCTCACTTATTTTCATTGTTTTTCATTTTGAAACAGTATTTGTGCAACACATGAATCAGAATACAAATATGAAACCCTAGGATGGGTTTCTCAAAATGCATCTTGTATGGAATCTACGGTAAGATGTGAGGTACATTAAACACTTAGATGAAAGTGGCCTTGCTATTTAATCTGTCTCCTAATAAAGGTTAATATTATTGAGGAAACAGTACTGATGAAGGCATCTGTGACAGTTGTTTTATGAAACATTTCAGTTTCTGAGAACACAATACAATAGTTGAAATATTGTTTTAAATATTTTAATTGGCATAGGGATAGTTGTTTCATAAAATTTTGACAAGGAATCATAATAGTGGTGTGTAAAGAAATGTAGTTACAGTAAAATGTTGATACAACTATTATGTTTTTATTAGGTTCTCCATGGCATTGGTTGGCTGGAAAACTTGAAGGGTTCTTTTGGTGGCTAGTAGGTTTACTTGTTTCAATTAGGATCTCCATTGCATTTGGTAGCTGGAATACTAGAAGGATTTTAGTTATAGCTAGTAGGCCTTAGTATGTTTTGATCGAATTCTCCATTGCATTTGATGATTAAATATCTAGAAGGGTTCTTTCAATAGCTAGTCGGCCTAAACAAAATGGCAATTCTTGGTACACCATGTGTGAGATATCATGTTGCACTACTATTCCAATTTGACTATGTGTTGGAATATAAGGTTTACATTTGTAATAAAGTCACCTTAGACTAATGTTAGCATTAAAATATTTATTTAACTGAAACTTAGTTTCACATATGTGGTTTGGGGAAGTTATGGGAATGTGATGTCTAAAATGCTTTGCACAATCAACTACAAAACCCTATATGAACTCAATATTATTATTCATGTTTATTAGTGTGTAATTACAGTTTAGTTCTTTAGCAACCTATATGCTCTACCATTTCCAAAATAGGATCAAGCCTAGGTCAATAGTGCCAAGACAAGGTAGGATCCCCAAGCACCTATAGTGAAGCTCAAGTGGAGGTATTGGAAAATGAGCAACAATTGAACCAAGGATAGATTGGTCACCAAGATGGCCTATAGCTTACTTATAGCTTAGTGGTAGAGAATCATAATATCATATGAGAGGTCTAAGGTTTGGCAACTTAGCAAAAATAGAAGCAAATTAAATGCTGAAATATTATTGATGTATTATACAGATTGAGGATGGAAAAATGTAAGAATGTTGTCAGATCTTATTTCACTACTAAGGTAGGAATGGAGGGATGATATTAACTATTGAATAGCATTTTACATGTTGTTAGAAGCTTCATTTAATTTATTGAAATCTACCTAGGAGCATTAGAATTGAGGAGTGATTTCATTACATAAAGTATCCAATAGAGAATCAAGATTATGTGTTTTGTTAACTTTCTTCACATGAGTCACTAGCTGCACTCAACAAGTAACAAACTAGATTCCTCCATTGGTCTATATAGGTAGACACAAATTGCTGAAATAAATCAAATGATAGCTATTTGAGCCTCCTCTCTAAACATATATGATGCATATTTTGAGTTACCCAAAGATGCCCCCCAGTCCTATTTAACCCGTCCAAGAAACAAGGATGTCTTGGGGGTTCCTTGGGTGTCCCAGGAGCACCTTGAGGACATCTTGGAAATGTGGGAATGCCTCAAGGACATCCCCTGTCCATCCCATAGTATTGATATATTAGTTTTGATAATTTGTTTGACTTTGACTCTCATATGAACTCTTGATTTAAGTTATTTAGCACAAATGTTATATATTAAGGTTCTATAATGTATCTATGCATGCTTTATCCATGTTCTCATATGAATATTTAAAATTTCTCTATATATTTAAAATTTTCTATATTTTATGTAGTCATCCCCTTTGGTGGTAATTATGAAAGGTTTTGAACATTGCAAAGTGGCAGACATGTTGAAGAGGTGTGACTCTCCCCCACAGTGGAAGATATAGAGAGGAGGAGGTTTCATTTGAGAAGGACATCCAAGGGAGATCAATTTAGGGAATAATATATGATTCTCCAAGGCAACAATAAAAAGTGGTGACTCAATCCTTATGAACGGTGGTGACCCTTCCACCAATAAAGTTATAAAGGAGGATTCATTCCAAACATTGGAAGGGGATACATTATGCTATGAATCAAGGGATAATAATTAGGACTCAATCAACAATCAATACTCATTAAGGGAAAATTAGAGCATAATGCATGAGCAGATCATCCAAAAATTAATACATTCATCAAACCCTTGCATTAGGAAATATAATCATCAAGCATTATCCAATCAATCAGCATGCAGAGCACACAAAATGACTGAGATCGATTCATATATATTGATCAAAATTTACATCCAAGAACTTATGTATAGGATGATATTATATTAGATTGGCCATCTTCAGCACCATTCCTTACAAGTAATTGTGGTACAATTATATCTATGTGCATAAGAATAATTGATGATGCTTAAATGAATGCTCATAGTAGAATATAGGAGTTGCTTGATTGTTCGCAACCCATTTTGCAAGATAGGCTTGAGCCTTAAGATAAGGTTTGCGAGGGTCTAGTGAGGAGGTTGTCCTAGTAGGACCATTGCGGCCTAGGACAAGAAGGTGCTCCCTAAGTCAAGTCACCCCTTACAGCCTCTGTCTGATTCCACGAGATGGGAATAGAGAATACTTATGCATATTGTTGGAAACCCACCTTGAAAGGGAAAGGGCCTGAGGTGTAAGAGAAGGGTTGCAAGGGGCTAGTGAGGAGGTCATCCTAGTAGGACCATTATGGCCTAGGACAAGAAGGAACTCACTAAGTCAAGTCAACCTGTAATCACTTGAAAATGGACAAGATCAATTAAGTGAGCAATCAGGGCAAAATCAATGCAATTAAATCAAATCAAGCTAAATCAAAGCTAAATTGCAATGAGGTCATAATTCAAATTTAATTAAAAATAAAAATCCATAAAATCAATTTAAAACAAATAAATCAATTGAAATCAATTAATTGTGTAATTAATCTAATTAATTGCATAGTTCATTTAAATCAAATCAACCCATTCAAGGGGTACACATGGCTAAACATATTAATTAAATTCAATTAATTAAATCCTATTTTCCCTCAACCACCAAATGGGCGGAAAATGCATCAACCAATAGGATTTGAGAACCAAGCTCACATGGATCAAGCTCACATCGAATCTCCACCACCCATAGGGAGAATAATCTTGTCCACCCATTTTGTCCTCTTGTCCCAAGCTTTGAGGACACAATATTTAAATGGTCTCCAAAGGTGGAACCATGGACTTAACCCTAACCAAACCATGATCAAATCAACTCTACCCACTACCCTTGCCAAAATCTATAAAAGAAAGGCATAAAAGAAGAATAAATCATCCATAAGTATTTGAAAAGCATCAAACCTCTTGCAATTTTAAGCTAGAAAGGCAAATCTAGGAGCTAATTAGTCTATTTCATTTCGAATTAACTTGTTTTAGCTTGTTTTATCATACTTTCTCATATTAGGATTGTCACTAGTGAGAGCTTGCTGAGAGCTCTTCATTAGCATCCCTAATTAGAGAGCCATAGAGTGCTCATTTGTCTTTTAAATAGCTTAATTGGATTGCTTTTGTGGTAATTTAGTTCTTATTTTGATTTATTTGACAAAGCTAACCCTATGAAGACCTACTAATCCTAGTACACAAAATGACACCCACCGTGGGGCATTAGACCTCACTAATTTTTAAATTTGGAGAAATTAATTTTTTTCTAGCATATTTTTCTATTGTTCTTTGTTTTGCAGGTTTTGCAACACTTTTACCAGTTTTTGCAGCGCATACACCTATTCCTACAGCACGTATAAGGCCTGAAATAGCACATCCATGACAAAGTTGTGCACCTTTATGCAGATTTTCAGTACTTCCAATACTTCTATCTTCGTGTCTTATCTTCTTTCAGCGCATGTGCTCTGACTCGAGAGTGCTTTCTATTTTTCCTACTACGCATTTGAGGATTTCTTTTAATGCCTTTTTTTATTATAATATTATCTTCTTTTAACGTGTGTGCCCTGAATCAGGAGTGCTTTCTATTTTTCTTGGGTAAAAGTACAAAGCTGTGTCACACTTTTATAAAGGAAAAGGTCAACAACACACAAACTTTTTAATTTTAACAACATAAAAATGGCATTTATGTTTAGAATTTGGAGATGATGTAAACTAATGAAATGTGTAAAAGTGGATGAAGTTTATGCCTATAATTTTTTAAATTTTTTTTGAACAAGAATTGACATAGTTTCTTAATTTTTAAAGTCCATATTTTACTTGCTGAAAAATGCTGAAAACGAGGGTCTTGTTCACAACAAAAAAGTATATGCAAATAATCCTTTTTTCTTTTGATTTCAAAATATGTTATAGATGAAATGTATAACTAGTGTAGAAAAGAAGAAAAAATTATTTATAATTTATATTTTCTCCGTTATAACTACTCAAAGTCAAACATACCTGAAATCGACAGTTTTCATCTCGTAACAAATTTCCCCTACCAAATCTACACCATTCCAAAAACAAATTACACATTCTTGAAGAGAACTCTCTCCTCTAGTGTTAAATATAAAATTTCAATTTTTCTGATAAGCTTTACTATTTTTTTCTATTTTTGAAGAAGCTTGTTCTCGAATGTTAAAATACCTACTTGCAGTATTTTGAAATTATAACATATTAGATCTAATTAAAATAATACAAAAATTATATGATGATAATCTTGACTCTATGCTCTAAAAAAGGGTATTTTTATATTTGTAAAAAAATATCATTAAAAAGAGTAGGAGTTATTGAAACATCACTTTTCTGAAATAATTTTATTTATTTATTAATTGGTATAAAACATGCATTTAATAGATATTTCCAATTGGAAAAGTTGAAGCACTTATCTAACTTAGCTAGAATGAATCTAGCTAGATCATATGTTTGACAAAAAATAACTTTAGTTAGAAATATTCAAATTCAGCTGTGCTGATAAGATGTCCTGAAATGTGACACAACTTTGTGCTTTTACCCTCTTGTTGCGCATTTGAGGATTTCTTTTAATGCCTTTGTTGATTATAATAATGCATTTAAATTTTGTTTCTACGCTTTTAAACTTTTCCGGCAGCGCATTTGAAATTTTTAGCAACGCATTTAAAAGTTTTAACATTGCATTTAATAGATTCTATTGTGCATTCAATTAAACGGAAAATTTCTAAAATCCAACATTCAGAAAATGATCAAAGCTCTGTTTGTAGGATGACTGGTCATAAAAAAGTAAAAAAGCCAGAGACTAGATTCAATAGTGAAGGAAAAGCCTTGGCGAAAAAGATAAAAGAGGAGAATATTCCAAACATTTAGCTGGTTTTGGAGAGCTCACAACAAGAAGCTGAGGTATATGAGCATTATTTGAAGATTGTAGAAGCATATAAATCCAAATTTGCCTCATTAAATTGGATCTATTTACCTTAATCAATTTGTTTCAAATTTGATAAATAAGGTTAGCTTTCAATTTTATTCTTGTTTTTCTTCATTGTGCTTGTTTGTGTTGGCTAACTTGTTGGAGGAGAGGCAAAAAGGAAGGAACGATTGCCACTAGGTGAGCATAAAATCATGGAAAAATCATCAAAAATACCCCTAGCCTTTGCTAGTTTCTATTGGAGGTAAGCCTAAACTTGGTCAATTTTATTTAAATTGTGGCCTTGTGATTTTTGCTCAAATCTAGTAATTAAAAATCTTAAAGGATAAAATCAAGCACTAAATCAAACAAACCCTTGTTTGTGGAAAAGAGTAGAAATACTCAATTCTCATTAGTTAGTGGGTTTTGGTAATTGAACCTTGTTAATAGTGTTTTGGAAACAAGAATAGATAGGGATATGGTCTTCACCTTTTGGTGAATCAAACTCCCAAAACCTATCTCTTAATTCCATTTTTATCGACTTCAATATAAACATGCTAGATCCTTAATGGGCTCGCCTCCTGAGATTCACCTTAACGAGGCCAGTGAGAAAGTGGGATACATTTTCCTTTTCCACAAAAATCCAACCCACTATAAAATGAAATGCATGCATCCTTAATGGGGTGTGTGACAAAAGGATATTAAGCTTTCAAATTTCCTTGAGTAGTCTTATGGAATTGCGTAAAACTCTGACATACCGGCGGTGGGAAGCCTCCTAATTTTGGAGGATGAAAACTTAATGTCCATTTTGAACAGAATCTTGATTAAATACCTTGTTAACTTAGCAAAGCCTACCTTATAGGGCCATATTTACAAACCAGCTTGTGAACTAGGTAGATTGCTTGAAATGTCTTTTTGTGCAAAAACCCATGATAACATTCTTATACATTCAAACACTTTATGTGTAGAGGGTTAAAAAGAACAAGTGTATTTGTGATTTCTTTGTTTGAAAAATACATGCAACAAGTGAGAGATATCCATTTTGAAAATTTATCTTATATTTTTAATCTCTTCATAAAAACAAACAATTACCAAGTTTGGGGAAAACAATCTTAAATCAAACTTTTGTTGAATGCTAGTTTCTATAGGATCTCATAGACTCAAACTATCTTTACAAGAAGACAACACTTGCATTGCAAAAGAGGTCCCCAAATTTGAATCTTAAAACTCTTCTATAAATCACAACCAAGGGGATAGTTTCCCAAATATTTTTGAAAAGAGAACTAATCCAGTGGATAGAAACTCCATATATATTTTATGATTACATCCATGGAGGAAATACTGACAACATTAATAATGCCAATCAAGGACCTAAAGAAACACTTGAAGATAAAGCTAATATGGTGGCTCAAGACATTGAATTTCTTGAAGTCATGGATGAATTAATAAAAAGAGATAGGGAAAGATATTTCCTAAATTTAGCCCAAGTAGGGGAGAAACTTCCACATGATTATGATGTTGATCAACTTAAGAAAGACAAGGAAGATGATAATTTGATGGGAGAAATGAATAAACAACTAAAAATGTTCCAAGCCCAAATTGACCTAATGAAGAAGGCAGCCAAACCTAAGCCACTTTCCATCGAGGCCTTGTGTCCATTTCCTTTTGATAAAAGCTTAGTTATGGAACCTTTTGATAAAATCTTAGTTATGGGTAAATCAGATCCACAAGACCATCTTAGAGATTTTTGTGCTCTAAGTATCAAATTCATGCATGACACAACTTATTTAATGAGACTTTTTCCAAGAATTTTAGGAGGCCAAGCCATGGAATGGTTCTCAAAACTTTCACAAGGGATAAAGACATTTGAGGAATTAGCCTCCAAATTTGTAACCCATTATTCCTACAACATTGATCATGAGATCACCATGCTCAACCTATGAGACACTAAACAATGAATTATAGGCTCCAACTTCAATGTCCCCCTACTTTTGAAAAGCTTATAAAAAATGAGATCAAAATTGAAGAAGTGTTGGTTAAGAGAGGGGAAATCAAGTTATTCAAAGATAATAAACCCTATACCAACACTAATAATAATCTTAACTTATCTAATTATAATAATAATAAAGGAGCCAACAATCACAATGATAAACCAAGACTATGGTTGAAAAACAATAATAAAAATCTTGTGAATGATGGAGTTGTGGAAACACACAACTTAAAGGCTACACCCTTTAACTTATCAAGCGGGTCAAATCCAATGTATAATGTCAATCAAATGACCAAAGCTCCTTATACTAAAAATAACCCTAACAATAGCAACAATAACGATGCTAGAAACAATGAAAACAATCCTTTCAACAATGCCAACATCAACAAACCTAAGCCATCCTTTTCCACATATCAAAAGAGAAAATTCACCTTTTTAGGTGAACCTTTAGAAAATGCATTAAGGACTTTGGTGGCTAATAAAATCATTACCTTACCCAAATCAAGGCCATATGAACCCCAAGTCAAGCCTAATTGGTGGAATGATTCTCATCATTGTGAATACCATCGCAACAAGGGACATAAAACAAATGAGTGCATGAAATTGAAATAGCTTTTCCAAGACCTAATTGATGATGGAACAATAAAGGTGGAAGGGCCTCAAAATAACAAAGACTATACAGCTTTCAAAAACCCTTTCTTAAATCATGGAAAAGGGGAATAATCAAATACCAATCCTAACAACAAAATAGGTAATGGGAAGGTTAACTTTGCTCACACTTATGATAATACCATCAATACTCTAAGTAGTGATTAAAGCACCATAAATGTCATTGTGGTGAAAGAAAAGACAAAAGAAGCAACATCTAATGTTGTAACTAGGGGGCAATCATCAAAGATAACCTTACCAGGAGGTGCCCCAAGAATTGTTTTGCAAAATCAAACTTCATCCTCATCATCAAAGCAATATAATTTGGAAGATCAATTGTAAAGAACCCCTACTCAAATCTCTATTCTATAATTACTCAAGCTCTCACCGACTCAAAAGGAGATTCTAGAAAAATCCTTAGTGGAGACCAATGTGTCTTTAATTTTAGATGCGGATAAATTCCAAAACATGGTAGGCCATCTTGTTGCACCTCATTGTCTATCCTTTTTAGAATAAGATGATATGTCCCTAAACCACCAGCAAAATCTATCTTTGCATATAGAGGTCTTGATCTATAAGAACAGAGTGAAAAGAGTCCTCATTGATGCGGGAGATGGCTTGAATATTTGTACCTTAAACTTGGTTAAAGTCTTAGGATTTTCTAAGGAGGCTATTGACCCAAAGAAAAAGATAACCATAAAAGCGTAACATGATGAAGAAAGAGCTTCCAAAGGTGTCATAGTAATTCCTATTTGAGTTGGTCCTATGTAGAAAGAGACCATTTGCCAAGTCCTTGACCTAAAATTGACTTACAATATCCTATTAGGAAGGTCGTGGATCCATGAAATGTAGGCCATACCTTCAACCTGCCATCAATGTCTCAAATTTCCCTACCTAGGACAAGAATTCATGGTAAGTGGGGATTCAAACCCCTTCTAATATTTTAATAACATGAAGCATATTAATGAATCCTTAGTCCCACATAATGCAGAAGGGTCTATTTCTCAAAGAATAGAACAAGGGAAAAGTTCAAAATATTTTCCATCTTTGAAAGGAAAAGAAAAGGAATCAAAAGAAAGTATTGTTGTTGAAAATTACCAAGTTCCCACTAACCTAACTACATTGACAAAAGGAAAATAGAAGGTTAGTGAGGAAAATGCTCACGAGGAACAAAAAGAAGACCAAGCAAGATCTATCCAAGTATACACCAAGGAGGCCCATTATTAAAAGATGGACCACATGATGAATAATTTTGAGAAGCAATGTCAAATCAAACAAAAGAGTGTAGGTGAATATTCATTATCTATGATGGATCTACCCTTATCTCCAAAATCCCATGGAAGACCATCTAATATACCTCATAAATAAAATGAACACTTTGTGAGGGCAAGAACCTCTTCATCCGTGGATGAGGAAGATAATGAAATCTTAAATTGGTTATATAAAGATGAGAAATCAAGTACACATGAAAAGCGCATTCAAAACATAAGCATTCCCACTCACCAATATGGTAAAGGATTTCAAATCATGAAAAAAATGGGATATAAAGGACAAGGGCCTTTAGGAACAAGAAACAAAGGACTCATTGAACCTATTGAAATGACATGGAGAGATAGTAAAGAAAAGACTAGATTAGGGTACCTAGAACAAGGGTACACTCAAAAGAAGTATCCTAGGGTTTATGACCAAATTTTGCAACTAGGGTCCCAAAGTGATGAGGATTCAAACAATTGGGAATGGGACTCATTGTCAAGATAGTAATGTCAAGATAAAGAGGTTGATGTCATCCATACCTATACTCCTAGCAAGGGAAAAGAAAAAGTCTTAGAATCAAATCAGAATCAAGCTTCAAGTTCTAGTCAAGAGGTCTTAGATAGTGTGCCAATTCAGGAAATTGAAGGAAATCATTGGGTAGGAGAACCCTACATACCATCATGGAGACCTAATATAGAGGAATTTAACCCTAAGTTTAATCCAAAAAAATTTTACCCAATGGAAACCCTAGAGGATTCTAGTGAGGAAGATTTTGACCCTATTTCTCTAGAGCATCTAGAAGAAGCACATATCATATATTTGAGTGATACAATGTTTGAACCTTCAAATGAGGTCATGTCCTTAAACCCTATTGAACCAAACCAAAGCATCGATCCCTTGACCCTTATCTATCCCGAACTAATTGAATGGGATTCCATTGAACCTACCATCCTCCCTACATTCTTGAATGATAACTTGGTGTCCCAATACCTTAATGTGGTTTAGCCTTCTTCTACCATGGAATATGAGGAAGAAGTGAAAAAGGGGAGTATTCAACCTTTCAGTTCGAAAAAAAGTAAAAAAAAATAAAAACAGAAAGAATCTAATGTTGAAAGCCACATTGTGGAAACATTAAATCAAAAATAAAAAGAAATAAAGAACATTTGCAAAGATGAAGACCCAACAGAGGCACCTAAGGAAGAAAGGTTGGATACTTTTCCCGAGTAATACAAGGAAAGATCACCTATCTTAATTGAACCAATAGAGAAAGTGAACATTGGGTTAGAATTAGAGCCAAGAATCATACACCTAGCAAGAATTAGAGCCAAGAATCATACACCTAGCAACATCCTTATCTAATGAAGAAAGAAAGGATTTCATCAAATTCTTCAAAGAAAAACATATCAATTTTGCATGTTCGTATGATGATATACCTAGATTAGATCCAAATTTAATCATGCATCATTTGAATATCAGAGAAAGAGTGAGATCGGTTAAGCAAAAACTAAGAAAGATGCATCCACACATAGCCTTGCTCGTAAAAGTGGAGTTCGATAAATTATTGAAAGTAGGGTTTATAAGAATCATTGATTATGCTGAGTGGATTTCAAACATTGTGCTAGTTTCCAAAGCAGATAAACCCATTAGAATTTGCATAGACTTTAGATATCTAAACCTTGCATGTCCTAAAGATGATTTTCCTCTACCAAGCATAGACACCATTGTGGACCTAACAACAAGACATTGAATATTCTCACTTATGGATGGGTTTAGTGGTTATAATCAAATAAAGATAGAACCTGAGGATCAAGACAATACAACATTTATATGTGCATGGGGAATGTTCTACTGGAATGTTATGCTTTTTGGTCTCAAGAATGCTAGGGTAACTTATCAAAGAGCCATGACGACCATATTTCATGATATGATGCAAAAGTTCATGGAGAACTATGTAGATGATATACTTTCTAAATCCCACTCAAGGGAGGAAAATCTACCCATCTTAGAAAAGATATTTGTTAGATTGGAGAAATTCAAAGTAAGGCTAAACCCAAAGAAATGTGCATTCGGTGTACAATCCAAAAAACTATTGGGATACATAGTTTCAACAAAAGGGATAGAGGTAGACCCAGCCAAAGTAAAAGAAATCATGGAAATGGGGGCACCTCAAAATATCAATCAAATGAGATCTCTTCAAGGTAGGATCCAATTGATTAGAAGGTTCATCTCTCAATTAGCAAAAAAGTGCCACAATTTCACTCAACTCCTTCACAAGGACATAGTTTTCAAATGGGATGAGAAATGTGAAGAAGCATTCACCTTATTAAAAAATTACCTAATGAATCCTCCAACATTAATGCCACCAATAATAGGTAAACCCTTAATTTAATATATCCTAGTAACAGAGCATGCATAAGGGTCACTTTTGGCTCAAGATGATGAAGCTGGAAAGGAAAAGGCCATATACTACATAAGAAGAACATTGGTGAAGTATGAGTTGAACTACACCTTCATTGAAAGAGCATGTTTGGTTGTGGTTTGTGCTTCCCAAAAATTATGCCATTATATGCTATCCCACAAGATTTGACTCATTGCAAAGATTGATCCTTTAAAATACCTTCTCAGCAAAACAACATTGAATGGGAGATTGACCAAATGGGTCATGGTCTTAAGTGAATTTGATATAGAATATGTGGACTGAAAATCTATCAAAGGCCAAGTAATAGCTGATCAATTAGTAAAATCACCTTTACAAGATGAACATCCAATCCAAGTGGAATTTCCAGATTTCAAAATTGTTAATATTGAAGCAAAGACATGGAAATATTATTTTGATGGCTCGTATATAGAACATGGGTCAGGAGGATGGATACTATTGATTACTCCTAAAGGGTCTATAATTACAAAATCATACAAATTGCTATTCCCATGCACAAATAACATAGCTGAGTATGAAGCATTGGTTATCAGCATAAAATTGGCATTAGAATGGAATGTAACAGAGCCACAAATCTATGGAGATTCTCAACTGGTTATTAATCAAATTAATGATGAGTATCAAACTAAAGATGATAAGTTGATACCATACAAGAACATGATTGAAAATCTTAAGAAATACTTCACTCTAATCACATTTGAGTAAGTGTCGAGGGATAAGAATAAAGCAGCAGATGCAATGGCTACTTTGGCATCAGTTCTCCAAATACCAGATCAAAGCGTCAGATATGAATTCCAGGTAGAAGAAGTTGAGAAATCTGCATTTGACCCTTCCCATCCTCATACCATTTTTCTACGAATGGGACATGAATCACCTTGGTATGGAGCCATTTACACCTACTTAAAAGACCAAATTTTACCCATAGACCAAACAAGAAATCAAAAGAAAAGCTTTATCTGACTAACCTCTCGCTATACCTTGATATCTGACATGTTGTATCATAAGAGTCTAGGTGGAATGCTTATAAGGTGTCTAGAGAAAGAGGAATCAACCATATCCTTACAAGAAATTCATGAGGGGATTTTTGGGTCACATTCAAATAGTTTAACCCTAGCTAAAAAACTTCTTAGGATAGGATATTTTTGGCCTACTATGGAAAAGGACTCTTGTAACTTTACAAAAATCTATCATAAATGCCAGTATCATGACAACTTGATCCACGTACTAGCACAAGAGCTTTATCTTATGCCAACACCTTGGCCCTTTTATCAATGGGGTTTGGATATGATAGGTATGATTTATCGACCATCTTCAAATGGTCATAAATTTATCATTACTCCAACGGAATATTTTACCAAATGGGTAGAAGTTGTACCCTTATACACTGCTACAGGAAAGAAGATATCCTTATTTATATTAAATAACATAATTTGTAGCTATGGTGTTCCTCATGCCATAATAACAGATAATGCTAAACATTTCAAAATAAGGATTTAAAAGAATCATGTATAAAATTTCATATGGTACATCACTCATCTTCAATATATTACCCACAAGGTAATGGGCAAGCAGAAGCTACAAACAAGAACATCCTAAAAATATTGAAGAGAACCATGGATAATTCAGGTAGAGATTGGCACATTCAAATAAATCCTAATTTATGGGCTTATATAACAAGCTTTAGAATGCCAACAGGAGCTACACCATTTTCCCTAGTCTATGGAGCAGAAGCAGTCTTACCTTTGGAGGGAGAAATCTTGTCTTTAAGAGTCCCATTGCATGGATTTTTGAGTGAAGAATATTATAGGATTGCTAGGTTACATGAACTAGAACTATTAGATGAAAGACAAAAACAAGCTTTTGACCAATTAAAAGTGTATCAAATCAAATGGCCAGAAATTATAACAAGCATATCAAACTAAGGGCATTCCAAATAGGTGACCTAGTTTTGCGAGAAAATCCCAAGAATCAAGCAGAAAGGGAAAATAAAGGAAAATGGGAAGAAAACTAGTTAGGACCCTTTGTGATCACTTCATCTATTGGGACATGCACCTATAAGCTAGCTGATTGTGAAGGAGAAGATTTGCAAGAACCAATCAATAGTATACACTTGAAAAAGTTTTACGCATGAAGCAATTGAAGATAGATAGAGAAAAAGAGTATTAGATATATCAAATGAGAGAGCATCCTATTTATTGAATATAGTCAAAAGAGATCTTGAAAATATCAAAAACATTAAAAAAAAATAGAAAAGAGAAAACAAATCAGAAATGTAGAAAAGATAAAAAAAAACTGTGGAAAATTGAGCCTGAAGAAAGCTAGAAACATTAAAAAATGATCCTCAAAAAGATGTTGTCTTGGTGAAAACCTAGTAAATAGGCTCCTTGATGATATGGAAACCAAAAAAAATTGAAAAAAGAAAAAAATTGAAAAAAATAAAAAAAGATAAAAAGTGCCTTGGTGAAAACCTAGCAAATAGGCACCTTGGTAGTAAAAAAAAGGAAAAAGCTTGAAAATAGAAAAAAGAGAAAAAATCCATTCAATCGGTGAAAACCTAGTAATTAGGCACCATTGAAAGTCCAAGCCAGTCTCATGTCTAGTGGTCATCCTTGTAAATATTATATTCACCATCATTTGTATATATTGCATAATAAAACCACACAATTGCATTTGTAAGTACCTAAAGGTTTCATCACCAATCCAATCTACAAATTGTCCCAAGTCCTACAAATGCAATCACATTAAACTAGGGGCAAAAACTACTCTAAAGGAGGAAGGATTCATTGAAACAAACATCAATCTAACACCAAATCAAAAATCAAAATACTTACAGAATCAAATCCAAATCCTAATCCAAATTTCAATCAAACACAAAATTTTGATCCAAGATTTCACAAGGACACTTATCTTTATCAGGATTAAAAGTATGAAATGGATAAAACTAAACTTGAACTATGGATTTGAAAAATGATGCAAAATTTTTCTAAGTGTTGAATTAATTGATGAAATCATGTCTTTCTAGTGAATCGATGAAAATTTTTAAACTAGACAAGCTATGATGGAAGCATGATATTTTATTGATTTATGATTGAATGTTCAAAGTTTAAAGTATGCATTATTTGTCTAAGGATGTGAGCATCAAAGAATCATCGAGGACATGTACATATGAAAAATTGAGATATTTTTTTGTTTACGCAAAACGATACCTTGGCTATTTTGATGTTAAATATTATAATATCAAAATCCACTTACAACATAGAATCTGACAAAATCGGTATTCGTACTCTCATGATTAGTCTCAATCAGTGACATTTGTACCAAGGATGGAAAAGAAATGAAAAAAGGTGAAAAAGGTATTCATGTCATCATAGTTAAACTTGTGATGGTTGTACTGATTTCAGGATTCCCAAAATTGCTCAATGATGAATATAAGCTCCTAATTTGTGAATAGTGACAGATAACTTCATCCGTTATAGATTAAATGCATTTAAGTGATTTTCCTATCTTAGTTTGAAAATAGAAATTGCAAAAGAGAAAAATAGAAAGGGGGTGGAGTAAATAAAAAAATCAAATCAAAATCAAAATGCACATCATAAACTATATGTGATAGTGTGTTGGAAATCAAAATCAACTCAAAAACAAAAGGTGCCTTGCATTAGATTAATGGAATTTGTTAGATTCATTTGATTCATGGTAATCTTGCATCCATTTAGGACTTTAACCTAGGTACATTTAGATTGCATGGCATTAGGTTGCATTTTTTTTAGTTTGCATTCATTTAGCCACTTTCATTGCAATCATTTTCAAGAAAATCTTTAATTATCATTTATAGGTTATATCCATTAAATTCATTCACTTTTGTTTGCATTCATCTTTAAAAACATCCATAATCATTCTCATTAGGTCATCACATTTTATTATGCATTTCATTAGGTTCATCTTGAAACATTGCATACATCTAGTTTCTTTCATCCATTAGTTTACATTGCATTAGGTTGCATTCTTATTAAAAAAAATTCTTTCATCATATCATTTAGATTCATTGCATTAGTTTGCATTAATTAATTAATCTTCATCATTTACTTGTATTAATTACATCGTTAGGACATTATCCATTACATATCATTAAGTTCATTCTACAACATTGCATTTTCAACACCATCTCATTAGTATATTACATTATTCATTTACGTGCATTCCTAAAAAAATCATCCATTTAAGGATTGAATTATATTCAAACTTATAAGTTTTAGGTCATTTACATTTACATATAAAATCATCATTATATCATTTACATCATTAATCATTAAATCATCCAACTTCATACATTACATAAATGCATCCATCACATTTTCCATAACACTTATATCCATTACATTTCATACATCCATACCATCAAATAGATTGCATCCATAAATCATCATCACATAGAATTAATCATTAATATCATTAAAATCATATATCATACAACATTAACACATCTATCACATGCATCCATTTATTCTATGTCATAAATAAGATAAATATTTGCATCAATAGAAGAATAAACATCTGCATTCATATCATAAATTGCATTTCAAAAACATAAAAATAAAGCATGTAGAGATATAATCATATAGATATGTATATCATATTAGGCACCTAGAAAATAAAGTCCAACATGATGACATCATATAAAGTAGATCTATCATCTGGGAATCAGAGTCCATAGTATTATCAAAATCATCAGTATCTAGAAACAAAGTTCATTAAATGTATAACCAAGTATCAAAGCATAAGTAGCATCAACTGATTAATGAATAATGTGAGTACAATGTCTCAAGATAAAAAATAAATCATCATAATGTAAATCAAAGAATAAATATATCATCTCAAAAGAGGTCAACTGCCAAAACCACTGACACCATCAGGACCAAGATCAACATCTGGAGCCCTCCTGGAACTAGCCTATAATCCATGCTGACTCATAGAAGCCATGAAGGTCTACATCATCGAACTAAGTTGGGTCACTTGTTTTCTCATCTCTGATATCTTAGACTGCAAAGATCGAACATCTGAGGCCAATGTTGGTGGAGGAGTCTGTATTGGTACCTGTGTGAGAGGAGCCTGCAAAGGAGCCTATGCAGGTGGAGCTTGTGGTGGAGCCATGGAAGAAGATGGAATGGAAGAAGATGATGGAATAGAAGAAGAAGAAGGAGCATGTACTGGAGGATCCTATGGAGGTGTTGGAAGACCCTGTGCTTGATCTAACAATATCTATGCGGCTTGGGCATCCACATCATCCACAACTTGAGCACCAACCTGCCTAAAAACCCTAACCCTATGTTGGCCCCATTTGGCCACCCTATCAACACCCACCTGATGTAGAGCTCTGTCAACTCCACCTCTGACCCTCACCCATCCACCCCTCATCTGAACACCACCCCTAGGAGGAATAAGCGCAACAACAATAATTGGTATCACAATCCTACCTCCTCTTTGACCCCATCATCCCTGATGACCTCATCTCGAACCCCCCCGACCACCATCACCATCCCCTCCATCATCATTAGACTCCTCCTCAACACTTGGAACCCACTCAGTAGGATCTTTAAATGGTAGAAATGGATTCCACAAGAACCAATCAGCATAATCCTCTATCATGCCTGCATCTAATATATGATCTCCTGTCTCCCACGCAAGGTGGGGCAGCTGCAATAACTCTTGACGAGCTATCTGATAATCAATTTGAGGGCCCCATAAGGACCTCTCAACATGTACTCATGCATATAATGCCAAACCCTGTGGCATGCCCTGTGTTTGACCAAACTCGCAAAGAACCCTCAGGAAGAAGAATCTCTCTATGATCAAGGGTGTCCACCCTATAATCCATCGAGGCATGTGCAAATATGGTAACTCTGTTGCATCCTCTAGCCAGGCCTCCCAACCAATGTATGGTCTCTATATAACCTAATCAATATCATCAATATTGCGATGCCAATAGTCTAGCTTGGCCAAGTGGGCCTACACAACCATGCCCTCATAGATTCAAGCAAAGGGACAACCTAGATCATGGTGATGAATAGAGATGGGCTGAGTAACAAGGAGGTGCTCCTAGGTCAACAACTGCAATAGGACCACTCCAGTAGAAAGAGTGACCCTGTGCTGATAAACAACATCATTGGAGCTCATGATACAACTGCGCTAACATGTAGGAGCCCCAATCAAATCTTTGAAGATGGGTGATCAAATCCTCCAGTATCCACCCCATCTGATGAAAAATTCATGACCGCACCAATTAGGAATGAGGAAACCACCCACAAGTGCTCCCAACATAGCAGGAAGAACATGAAAAGAGGGAAACTGTGCCCACTGAATACTATCATCTCCAATAGTATCATCTTCGAACAAACATTGACATACGGTCTATGACATATGGTCTCGTCATAGACCTGATCATAATATACTAGCTTGCCATGAGTTGGGATGTACAAAAGATGATATACATCCTCGGGATTAATAGTCATCTCCCCCATCAGTAAATGTAAAGTATTGTGGTTAGAGTGCCATCGCTCTGCCATAGTTGTGAGTAAACCTCAATTCACTCAGAATTGAGGAAGAGAAAGAAGAAATCTCAAGTCACATCTGCCGGTCACTCGATGATCTGCACTACTCAGGTTGTTAATCATCTTGAATGGTAAAGTATATAAACCACAGACACCGAGTTTTTTAAGCTTGGCCTACAAAAGCAAGTTTCAATATATCAGTAATCAAAATCATTACATTTTGGATCATCATAAGTCAATCAAACATTTAAAACCTATCAAACCACAATCAATTTTCCTGATTCTACTTAGAGAGGATGGAAAATCTATCATCATTCACCTTCTAAATCCATATTGACCATCAAATATTCAAAATGACATGACTAAAACTGACATCATACAACTCACTATCAACCAAACTTGAAACCAAAGCCTATCAACTAATTGATGACTTCAAACGGATCAAAAAATTGACTCGAAGGCAAATAAATTTCACCAAGTAGGGTGTAAGCACTAATAAATTGCTTAAAAGCACTAAAACTCAAAAGTGTAGCAGAAACTTTCAAATGCGCTACAGAAAATATCAAATGCACTACAAAAAAGTGTATGCACTGCATAAATTAGTACGTGCTACAGGAAACCCCTGTATGCGCTACTAAATAGTTTAAATGTGCATTCTAATTTGTATGTGCTACGAGAAATAAAGATTGAGTTTTGTGCCCTAGATCTAGCGTTTAAAAGCACTACTAAAAGCATTGTACGCTTTGCAAAAAACCGCAGATGCATAGCAGGATGAGTACACACGTGGCTAAAACTATTCAATGTGATATTTAATTTGAAAAATAAAAAAATAGAGTTTTTCCCTAGAAAATAAAAAAATTTCAAATTAAAAATGCAAAAATGTACAAAGCGAGTTGTCGGGGTACATATCGGAGGTCCATAGCCAGGCAGGCACTGATATCGATACCCTCACTCGAATCTATGCTCATGAATAGGGATCACCATTGTCGAAAGGTCAAAAAGGCTTAGAGCAAAAAAAAAAAAAGGAGAGGTGAAAATGAATAGTAAAAAGGACTTTTACCCCTATATATGGCCCATTTTGACCTAAAAAGAGCATCTTTGACTAGAGAATGACCAGGGAACCAAATTTTTCACCCATTCTGCCAAATAAGGGGCATTTGTCAACAAACAATCATGAATACATTACCAAAAATGAAATTGAAATTCATTATTAATTGACCTAATTCACGCCAATTGATCAAAAATGTAATATTCACTCAAATATTGTTTCCTTTCCAAGAGAGCATAACTCAGACAATCAGGATCGACATCAGAATCAGTAAATCAGGGGCACGACCATCAAATCAAAGCTTAATCTTTCATTGAAATTTTTCTTGCTTATCAATCAAAAGGGGCATCAAACATCAAATCGTATCAAATCAGGCAACATATCAGACAACCTATCATCAAATCGACCATCGAGAACTATAAATCAATTGAAACTGCATTAATCCTACCATCAAAATCTGCATCTTTTATCAAACATCGAACCAGACATCAAATTTAATCAGGACTTCACATAAAAAATGATCAGGACATTCTTTGAACTGATACACTTTGTGCATCAATTCAAAGAGGGGCATCTATAATCACCTGAAAATGGACAAGATCAATTAAGTGAGCAATCAAGGCAAAATCATTTCAATTAAATCAAATCAAGCTAAAATCAAAGTTAAATTGCAATCAAGCCATAATTCAAATTTAATTAAAAATCAAAATCCATAAAATCAATTTAAAACAAATAAATAAATTGAGATTAATTAATCGTGCAATTAATCTAATTAATTGCATAGTTCATTTAAATCAAATCAACCCATTCAAGGGGTACACATGGCTAAATATATTAATTAAATTCAATTAATTAAATCTTATTTTCCCTCAACCACCAAATGGGAGGAAAATACATCAACCAATAAGATTTGAGAACCAAGCTCACATGGATCAAGCTCACATCGAATCTCCACCACCCATAGGGAGAAATAATCTTGTCCACCCATTTTGTCCTCTTGTCCCAAGCTTTGAGGACAAAATATTTAAATGGTCTCCAAAGGTGGAACCATGGAGTTAACCCTAACCAAACCATGATCAAATCAACTCTACCCCCTACCCTTGACATAATTGAAGAACAAATCAAAATAAGAACTAAATTACCACAAAATAAATCTAATTAAGCTATTTAAAAGATAAATGAGCATTGTGTGGCTCTCTAATTAGGGATGCTAATGAAGAGCTCTCAACAAGCTCTCACTAGTGACAGTCCTAATATGAGAAAGTATGATAAAACAAGCTAAAACAAGTTAATTCCAAATGAAATAGACTAATTAGCTCCTAGATTTACCTTTCTAGCTTAAAATTACAAGAGGTTTGATGCTTTTCAAATACTTGTGGATGATTTGTTCTTCAATTATGCCTTTCTTTTATAGATTTTGGCAAGGATAGGGGGTAGAGTTGATTTGATCATGGTTTGGTTAGGGTTAAGTCCATGGTTCCACCTTTGGAGACCATTTAAATATTTTTTCCTCAACTCTTGGGACAAGAGGACAAAATGGGTGGGTAAGATTTTTTCTCGCTATGGATGGTGGAGATTCGATGTGAGCTTGATCCATGTGAGCTTGGTTCTCAAATCCTATTGGTTGATGCATTTTCCTCCCATTTGGTGGTTGAGGGAAAATAGGATTTAATTAATTAAATTTAATTAATATGTTTAGCCATGTGTACCCCTTGAATGGGTTGATTTGATTTAAATGAACTATGCAATTAATTAGATTAATTGTACAATTAATTGATTTCAATTGATTTATTTATTTTAAATTGATTTTGTGGCTTTTGATTTTTAATTAAATTTGAATGATGGCTTGATTGCAATTTAACTTTGATTTTAGCATGATTTGATTTAATTGGATTGATTTTGCCTTGATTGCTCAGTTAATTGATCTTGTCCATTTTTAGGTGATTACACAACCCTTACAGCCTCCACCTAATTCCACAAGGTGACAACTATTTTGTAGGTAGATGAGATATGATTGGGGAAAGAAAATACAAGCCGTGAAGCAAAGGGGTTGTGATTAACATCCCTCTTAGGCTTGGTTTAGAAATGGCTTCGGGTGGACCCATCACATCTCTATCCCAACATGTTTTCTAATATGGTTTGACTAAATGATTAGATATATGGTTGTACATGTATTGCATATGTTTTTCTTCATGTTGTTTTGCAAGATTCAAATCCAAGATTGCAATATTAAGAAAAGCTTTATTTGGTGAGCCAAAAACTTAGCCCTAATTTATTGCAATTATGATTTTAGGGAAAATTAGGAAGGGGACATCTCACCATGTGATTAAAATTTAAAACCATATAAGATTACAAAATTGTTGACCCCTTATTTAATATCAGGTGTTGAGGTTTCACTTTATTAATATTTCCCCAATATCAAATAAAATACATTTTCCCCATGTGAGACCCTACATTAAATATATTTTTCAATGTTACATACAACACATAAAGTGGCCCCAAGAATGTTAACTCTTAGTGATGTATGTACTTTTATAGGTCCCCCAAGTGCATCACACCACACAGAATAATAAATTAAACATTATAAACATTATGCAAGATGTACAACACCTAATTCCTAACATTTGTAGGTTGGCTTTTTGCAACACTCATAGAACTTATGATTAGAAGTCATTTAATAGAAGATGCATCCAATGGCTTCCAAAGAGATAGGCTAGTTAAAATTGTAGTTCGGGTTCATTTACAAGTTGATCTTTAGTTTGCCACAAAACCACATGACATTGTGATTTAAAGGTAAGGTTCATGCTAGTAGGGCATTAGCATTGATGAAGCCTAGTTTATCTACTGGATGTTGATTACTTGGAGCTCTTATCTAAGGGGGACTGTTGTAGAATCAGACTATTGATTCTGATGTGGAAGCTATTTAGTTGAAATTCTATCCTAACGAGGCTAAACCTAATTATTTGTAAGTGCATTGTAGCTACTAGACAGCTTGTGAAAGTTTATAATTTGATAAGTATTGAAATGGATTAAAATGAGAATGAGTTTTGTGGAGTCAAAAAAATACTTGATTCTCTGAATTCCTTGTAGGAGCTAGAATTTGACATTAATGAAAAGCCTAAAATTAATTCTAGAAACCTTTATAATGTTTGGTTGCTCGAATTAACCTGGAATAGGAAAACGAGAATTGGTGAATTGGCATAAGTTAATTCTAATTTTGGTCCAAAATGACCATTCATATAATTCTAGGTTCTGAGAGGAATTATATGAATGCTCATTTTGGACCAAAATTAGAATTAACTTATACCAATTCACCAATTCCCATTTTCCTATTCCAGGTTAATTCCAACAACCAAACGGTAATGATTTCATATCATATATGGGTAATCTATCCATTTTACATCAATTCTTTGTGTTCCTTGGTTTTGCAATATGAGAGTGAATTCTTAGAAAGAGGAGATCACTAAAAACCTTTAAATGAATAGAGTAACACTTCTAAGAGCCATGCCTTTAAGGTAGCAAATGTGAAACATTTTTTTGAGAAAATATATACGATGGAAAAATGCAAAGGAAAATGCCCACATATTCTAGTATCCCAATTAAACATTTTTAAGCAAGTCTTTACAACAAATTACTTGTAAGGTTAAAGTTAGTAACTTGAAACCCGGAATATAAACTCTGCGAGTTCCTTCAAATCTAAGCAAGATTAGCTATATATATATATATATATATATACATTGAAAAAGTTACAACTTTTCATTTTAAGAGTCATTGTTAATATGACTCAAAATTGTAGTTTTCCCTAAAACATTTTAAGATTCGTTAAAAATTTTGATCAATAACTAAAAACAAGACTTTTAAAAGAGGGTTGTTAAAAATATAAATAAATACACTTAAAGCGGGACTTACATTTTTCCTTACTTCCTATTTGTGAAAAGGTTCAATAGGTCTATTAGTCTTCTCACAAATTTAACAAATGATGGAAAGGAATTTTCAAAGATGTGCTTTTAGTAATCTAAATTAATAATTGTCAATCTATCTAGATTCTTAACATCTTTCACATTCAAATTACAATGACAATTTTCTTATCTTCTACTTGTAAAAATTTTAGATGATCCAATCAATCTTCTCTAACATATAAGGAATTCCTAAGAAAGATTGATTTTCCTTAGAATATAGAAATCTTGAAAAAGCTAACACAATCTATTTCAAAATCAACCAATGCAACAATTATAGATTGTAGAAATCTTATATCATTAAAAAATAGTTTTCTAATTTTCTTTTTTTTTAGCTCAATTTTTTTTTTATAATTTATTATATATTATTATTAATTTAGAAGAATTTAATATAACACAATCTATGTTATAAATAAAAATATAACAATTATGAATTGTAGAAATCTTATATCATTAAAAAAGAATAACTTTTTTAAAACATGAAAAACATAAAAATTATTTTTCTAAACATAATTAAATAAAAATAGTAAAATTTATTTAAAAATCTATAAATATCAAGATTAAGATATTATCTTAAATCAAAATCAATATTCTTTTATTATTTCTTACACATTCCATATTATGAGCTACATTATTAAAATAAAAATAAAATTTAGCACGAGTTTGAAAATTATATCTCCACGTTTCCTAAATATGAAATTTTGATTTGAACAGTTTCACTGAATCTTCCGCACTTTTGAAAGACTTTGATTGGCATTAAAAAAATTCTAGATGGAAGTCAATGATACCCTTAAATATCATACACCACTCCGCTACAACACAAGCTTCCCATTGGAGATAGACTAAACTTCATCAAAGTTCAACCTGCTAATTGCCCCTTTTGTTCATGCATTGAAAATATGAAACACATATTTTGGAATTGCCCATTTAAAAAGAAATGGAATGTCATTTTCATAAACCTTTGAGCTATTTTTCATTATAAGCTAAACTGGAAGGAGGCTCTACTTGGCCTTGGGTTACATGAGGATATAATTGTTGATTCAGTTAGACAATTTATTTTAAGACATATATGGAAGTCTAGATGTTGTGCTATGTTCTCAAGTAATCATTCTCAGAAACCAATATTATAGTGATTTACTATAACATAAATTTTTAGGTTACTTTTTTGTTTTTGTAGCTTCCAGACTTGACTAAGAAAAATGTTTCAACATCAATACAACTTCAACAGATTCAGGATCAGGCTTATGGGCTTCAAAATAGTTGCAATATGAAATTTTGTGATGTGTTTCAATTATGCAATATTTATGCAGCTTAATTTGTATTATGTTCCAATTATGTAAAGAGTCTGTAAGAGTTGTCCTTCCATTATCTATTTAACTTGCCACTTGATGGCCTGATGTTTGTATTGATTGGCTTATGCAATGAGTCCTACTTGTAATTGTTGTCTTTCAACTATGTATTATATTTGCCTCTTGGCCTAGGTTATGTATAGAGTCTTTAGGCTTTAGTGTCTGATTGTGTAGTGAAATGTAATTTTATTCAACTACCTTTTGGTAGCCTATTCTTTGTAAAATTTGTTAGTTAGGTAGCTAGGAAGTTGTTTCTCCATCTGTAATAATTAGCAAATTGTTGTTCTTTGTTTAAAGCCAAAATAATATTTGTTAATTAATTGATTTCTTTAGAAACTTGTAGCAACTAATTGGTTAGGGTTTGTTAAGTTGTTTTTAATCTCAGTCGTCGATTGTGAATCGATCTTGACTATTGGTTTTCCAATGAGGGTAGTATAAGAAGGGGTCAGTAGGCATTTGGAGAACACACCAACGTAAGTTGGAGAGCATTTGCAGTGTTAGAAAATGAGTTTAAAGTGATAGAAAACAATCTTGCAGTGCTAGCAAGGGTGTAGTGATAGCATTAGGGATAGTAGTGGAGAAATATCAATAGGAGGAACTAGGAGATTGTCAGAGTTCTGCTAGTGAGAGGTAAGGAATTTCGTATCTCTTAATTTGTTGAAGTTTAATATATTTCTCATCTATAGTATTGGTTTTCCCCTTGGGGTTTTTCTAGGGAAAATTGTTCAAAAATATTGTGTTCATTATGTTGCATATTTATTTCTATATTTTTTTGGTGAAGTTGCAATTGTGTTATTTTTCAATAGTAGTTGTGAATTTATTTTCGGCAATTAAATAATCTTTATAAGATAGGAGATTAATGATCAATGACTGCAATAGAATTTTCACATGGTATTAGAGAAAATTTGAGGGTAGAAAAGGTTTACCCTAGGGAAAGGAAATAAATCAAGGGTTTATAAAACCTAGTTTGACATCTTTAGAATTGTTATTTCTTTTATTTCTTTGAGATGGACTCAGCTGGTTTGAGAGATCAAGACAAATTGGATGGTGCCTCAAATTTTGGTGTATGGAAAGCCGGAATTTCTTTATTGTTGTAAGAGAATTATATCAAGGAGTATGTTACCAGTGTTGTAATTATACCCATAGATGCAACACAACTCGTGGCATACAAGAAGGATGATGCCAAGGCAAGGAGGATAATCCTTTATGGTGTAAAGGACCATATTCTTCCACATATCATAGAGTTAGATCTTGTATAGAAGATGTGGGATGCCATTCTAAATATGTACTAGAATGCTACCACCAACCGGAAGCTGATTCTTAGAAAAAAGTTGAAGAATACTTGGATGAACAAGGGAGAAGATGTCACAAGTTACCTCACTAGGCTTAGACTTGTCAAGGAAATGAATTCTAGGAGTTATGTACCAGGGAAGGAATCAAGAGAGAGTGGATTGTAATTCCTTACAATCCCCAACAGAATGGAGTTGTTGAGAGGAAGAATCATTCCATATCAAAGGCAACAAGGGCTATGCTACATGACCAAGATATGCCTCGCTACTTATGGGCAGAGGCATGTAGTACAACAATGTACATATAGAACATGGTTCCACAAGGTACTAGGGAAGATGACACTAGAGGAAGCTTTCATAGGGAAGAAGCCAGATGTCGGTCACTTTAGGATATTTGGATGTTTGGCATATTGTCATATTCCAGGTGATACATGCACCAAGTTAGATTAGACTGCAGAGAGGGGGTACTTTATTGGGTATAGTGAAACCTCAAAGGCATATCAGATATTTATTGGGTATAGGGACCAAGAGGATTATAGTAAGGCATGATGTCAAGTTCTTGGAGGACAAGGCATTCAGGAGGTCCAGAGATTTTCCAGCAGAAGATCAAAGTGAGCAGGTGATAAAAGCTCCAAGGGTAGCTCAACCAAGTCAAGGGAAACAAAGCTCGAGTACAGTTACTAGTACAAGCATAGGCACAGGTGGTGAGAGTTCGCAAAGTATGGAGAAAATGGTGCAGAAGGAAATGCATCAAGAAGATATGGAGGTTGATATATCATCCTCTACTATTGATAGTAGGAACTCTAATGTTCAAAAAAGGGATACTCAGGAGTGTGTGGGAGCTCCTAGGAGGAGTACAAGACTAAGGAAAAAACTATCCAAGTTCAATGATTATGTGTCTTTAGTCAGCTAGTTGGTAGATAGTGAGACTTCTAGTTATCATGAGGTTGCACAACATTAGGTGTGGCAAGATACAATGGTTGAGGAATATACCTCAATAATACAGAACAATGTGTGGGAGGTAGTTCCTAGACCAATAGATAGGGAAGTGGTTGGATCACGTTGGATCTACAAGATCAAGCATGGTGTTGGTGTAGTTGGTAGCATCGAGAAATACAAGGCAAGGTTCGTGGAAAAGGGGTTCTCTCAGAAGGAGGGAATAGACTATGAGGAGACATTTTCTCTAGTGGCCAGGTATACTTCTATATGAGCTGTGATCTCATTTGAAACACAGATGAGATGGAAGATCCATCAAATGGATGTCAAGACAAAATTCCTCAATGGTGAGTTGAAGAAGGAGGTATACATAGACAAACCGAAAGGCTTTGTAGCACACAGAAAAGAGACCCACATGTGCAAATTAAAGAGAGCTTTGTACATACTCAAGAAGGCTCCTAGAGGATGGTATGAGCACATTGATACATACTTGCAAGAGATGGGCTTTGTGAAGAGTGAGGTAGATGCTAACCTCTACTACTTGGTGGTTGGGGGTGAGGTTCCAATTCTTGTTCTATATGTGGATGACTTATTTCTAACAAGTTCAGTAGGGATCATAAAGAAGTGCAAGAGGGACCTTGAAACAGAGTTCGAGATGAAGGATTTGGGACTTATGCACTAATTTATAGGCATCGAGGTTTCGTAGACAGATGGAGAGATTTTCCTTGGGCAAGGGAAATATTGCATTGAAATCTTGAAGAGATTCAGGATGGAGGATTGCAAAGCCATGTCTACACCTATGATCATGAATTGGAGGAAGGTAGATACATCCAAGGAGAAGGATGTAGATCCCACCTTATACAGGCAATTGATTGGTTCACTCATGTATTTTTTCAACACTAGGCCGTATATAGCCTTTGCAGTAAATTCTCTTAGTCAGTTCATGGTGGAGCCAAAGAGAGTGCATTGGATAGTGGCAAAGCATGTGTTGCATTATCTTCATGGTACATTTGAGTATGAGATCAAATATGTTCAAGGTGAAGGTATCAAGTTGATAGGCTATACTGATGAACTACAACTAATTGAATACCTGAATGACTTGAAGATCAGTGATTAGAGATCATCGAGTTACTGAAATAATATGTAAGATAATTAAATCAGTCATTATGTTGTCATTGATGTCAACTAGTTTTGACAGTACTTATCATGTTAGTTACAAACATCTAAACATGTGTAAAAAGAGAGAAAAGATGAATGACTAAGATATCTACATGGAGAGAGATGGATATGACAGATGAGGATAAAGAATACTTTGTGACGCAGGGGCAGGGTAGATACAAGCAGAATCAAGCAGAATTGAGTCCACTTGAATCAACAAAAAGCCCTTGCTCAGAGTTACACAATGGAATCAATATGAAATCACATAAAATAAATCAGAACATAATGGATGTGAGACAATCAACTGGCAGCAACAACAAAGAAATTATATTATTTCTTTCAACATGCCCGGCTGTGAGGCCTTCTGGGTTTCAACCTTATACAATGAGAATTATGAATTCAAAGTCACGGCTCACATCCATCTTTGTCTCCAATGATATATATTTATAATTATCCCTCTTAGATCTCCTTGATTCCCTACTACAACAATCTAGACCCCTTATATAGCCAGCTAAGCCACAGGTCAGCCAGTCAGGCATTTAATTACAATATAGGTCCAGTCTGGAAGATTTGAACCAAAACTAATGCTAGAATGAATATAAATTGATGCACCTTTGGATTTATGTCCTAAATTGACCCAATAATATTAATTTAAGGTTTAAAGGTCCCATTTTATCACACATAACATTGCAAGAAAAAACACCACATGTTTCACTTGAAAATTGGCAGAAAATAGGTCCCGAGGCAAAACGGGCATAACTTTTTACTCATAATTAATTAGGAGTTGCACTCTTGGGAAATGATATTAATTTAGGTCCTCTTAAAGTCATTAAGAGATAAAAGGATTATTAATTAAGTATCAACATCTCCATGATGCACAATCAGTGCCAAAACTGCAGGAACGGCTCTGGCAGGAACACTGGCAGAAAATAGGTCCCCGAGAAAAACGGTCATAACTTTTTACTCATAATGAATTAGGAGCTGTGCCCTTGTGGAATGATATTAATTTAGGTCCTCTTAAATTAATTAAGGGAGAAAATTCTGATTCCTTATGGATCAATATTTCCACTATGAACAATCAACACCAAAATTGCAGGAAAATACGGCTCCGACGGCAAGGAAAATAGTCGTAACTTTGAAATAGTCCATCCAATATTTATGTGCTCATAGGAGAAGGTTCCCAAATAGGTAATCAACATCATGTAAGCTTCACACAACATGAAACCATCAAATGAAAAGATTATAAAGAAAATAACAGTAAATAGGTATAGAAATCAGGAAATGTTTTTGGTTGATGCAAGATTGCTCAAAGACCCAAGATGCTCCTGCATCACTTTGGGAAACTTATTGATGAGTCTATGATCTCATATTGTTGACTTGATTATGTTGCATTAATCTATTATGAAGAAGGAAGAAAAATTTCAAAAGGCAATGTGGTCGGTAAATGAAGCACTTCAGTATACACTGAGCCAATATAGTGTATACCGAGTGATAGTATTAATCGAGCTTGTGTTCGCCAACACATTTCTTTGTTAACCGAGTATGGATAAAAGTATTAAATGCTTAGTTTAGCTAATAGAAAATGATGAGCTGGAAATTGTTATGATTTTGAGATTGAGGATAAAGTTTGTTATGAGATCCACAACTGACAAAATTTGGAGAAGATCTAAAGGACAGAATTGAAATGTGTTATGGACACAACTACCGAGGAAGGTGTAAGAGGAAAAATCAATGAAGAAGGATAAGAGAAAAAATATGATGATTGATATGAAAATGGTTTATCTATCTATATAAGAGATATGAGTTTCATTATTGAAACTATGCCGAAAGAAAGAAGACTAAAAAGGTTTCACATGAATATAGTTTCATGCATGCTTGATCAAACTGGTTGAAGGAGAATTGAACTTTAGAATAGTACCGAGCGTTAGAGAGCTATTATTGAGTGAAAGTAAGTTGAGGAAGTGAATTAAAATATTGATCAGAGGATTTGTATGGGCTTAGAATAGATCTGAACATCTGCAAATTAAGTTGTATTATAATCAGATCAACTACTATTTCAGTTTAACCATTGATATAGAAAAATCTCCTAATCGAGTGGACTTAACTGTCTTATGTTATGTCCCTATGTCATTCAAGGAATGTACATTGTTATCTTATTGACCCCATAGTGAATTCTGGTCAAAAGTTAACTATTAGTCTTAAATCCTCTAACAAGGTCACGCCTAATAGTGTGTTTGTAACCTTTAACAGGGTTGGCTCTTCATCGAGCTCACTTTAGAAGAGTGAAAATTATTTTGGGTTACCGGTCCCAGGTAGTTTTTCCCTTAGCAAGGTTTCCATTTTAAATCATTGTGTTATGTGTTTATGTGATGATTTTTTTATTTTTATACTTTACATACTACATATTTGATTTGGTCGGTAATCACAGTGAGTTAATTGACTGGTAATCAGTAAAAGGGACAGACAGTTTAATAGTTTAAGTTACCGAGCTACAAAATTTATTGGAATTATTTTGAGTGTTACATCTTTGTATTTGGGACTGTAGGATAACTAATCTAACTAATTCACCCCCCTCTCAGTTATTCTAACAATTGGTATCAGAGCATTGGTTGCTTGGAATAGAGTTTTAAGGACTTCAACAGAAAGATTACAAGATGTATAAGAGGGAAGTGCCAAAGCTGAATAAGGATAACTTTACTATATGGAAAAGATGTATGAAATGTCACATATCTGGAATTGGTGATTCTTCTATAACCTTACTGGAAAATGGCTACATAGTACCACCAACTGGACCTTTAACTCTTGATCAGTTGAGAGACCGACATGAGCACAACATTACTATAATAGAGATTGTTGTTGCTCTATCCGATGCTGAATTTGAGGATGTCAAGACTTGCACTACTGCAAAGGAAATGTGGGATAAAATTGCTCAAGTCTATGGTGGTGATGCAAATGTGAAGAGAGCCAGAGCTGAAAGCTTAAGAGGAAGATTTGATGATATGAAAATGAAGGAAGGAGAAAACATTACACAATATTCAAACCGAATCAAAGAGGTAGTCAATGCTAACTGAGGGTCTGGTGGTTTCATTGATGAAGATACAGTGGTAAGAAAAATTCTAAGAAATTTGTTGCGTGCATATGCAATCAAAATATCTGCTATACATGAAATGACGTCTGCACCTTGAAGCACTCTTACTTAGTCTGATTGGTAAATTAACAACTTTTGAGCTGAACAATTTTGATAATAGTGTTGTACCATATGTTGAGTATGCTTTTATGTCTTCTCTGAAGATCGGTAAATCTAGCAATATAAATAATATAAAGAATGATAGTGATAGTAATACTGATGATGAGCTTGATGAAGTTGAAGCTCTTATGGCCTGGATACTGCCTAAAGGTAAAGGTAGATATAAGGGAAAGTTACCTTTAGCTTGTTTTAACTGTAAAAGAAGTTGGCCATATTGCTGCTAGATGTCCCAATAGGAAAGAGGAAGATAAAGACTAAGATTGATCTGGTGGTGGAAGCTATGGAAGAAGAAATAACAGAGGTTATCGACACTACAATAGAAATAACCGAGATGACAAAGATAAGGGTAAAAAGGCATGGTATTTAGTTGAAGATGAGGACACCGACACTGACATCGATGATGATGTTGAGGTAGTATTTTTTGCGATGAAAGATGATTATGAAGAAGATGAAAGGTATGTAAAAACAACACTAATTTCTAAAGTTAGTAAAAATGATACTTGGATCATTGATAGTGGTTGTACACATCACATGACTGGTGATGAAGATAAGTTTGATCATCTTGAGCATTATAGTGGAGGATTGGTAAAAATGGGTAATGATACACCTTGCATGGTTAAAGGAAAAGGATCTTTATTAATAAATGATAAAATTAGATGTGATAATGCTTATTGGATAAAAGGACTGAATTACAATTTGCTAAGTGTGGCACAGCTTAACAACTTAGGTCACCGAGTGGCATTTGAAAGCAAGAAGGTAAAGATCTATGATGAAAGTGGAAAGCTTGTCGAAATAGGAGGACAATCAAAATGTAACTTATTTTATCTTGACAATGTTGAGACTTCTTGTTTACTAGTGAAAAATGAAGATGCATGGTTATGGCATGAAAGGTTATGTCTTGTAAATTTTGATAACATGATTAAGATCAGTAAAAAGAGAAAATTTAGAGGACTACCTAGCCTAACTAAACTTGATCATGTTATGTGTCATCAATGTCAGAAAGGGAAGATGACAAAATCTAGTTTTAAAAGTAAAGACTATTCAACAAAAAGAATCTTAGAGTTAGTTCACACTGACCTATGTGGTCCCATGAGAACTCAAAGCTACTATGGTGATAGATACTTTATTTTGTTTGTTGATGATTACACTAGATTGATGACTATCATGTTTTTAAAAGAGAAATATGAGGCATTTAAGATGTTTAAATGGTACAAAGCTAAAGTAGAAAAAGAAACCGGAAAAGAACTGAAATGCTTGAAGTCTGATAGAGGAGGTCAGTTTATTTCTGATGAATTCACTAACTATTGTAATGAGAATGACATCAAAAGATAGGTTTCTACACCTAGAACACCATAGAAGAATGGAAATGCTGAAAGGAGAAATAGATCTATAGTTGATTGTGCAAGAACACTGATGATCGAGAAAAATGTTGCAAAGATGTAGTGGAGAGAAGTAGTTATCATAGCTGTATATGTACTGAACTAAGTACAATTAAAGAAAGAGACAAAGAAGACACCCTACAAGTTATGGTTTGGATACACACCGAGTGTAAGTTACTTCATAATTTTTGATAGCAAATGTTTTATTCTGAAAGATGATAGGAATGGGAAATTTGACTCTAAAGGGGATGAGAGAATATTTCTTATATATTCTACTAAAAGTAAAGATTGCAAGTGTCTAAACAAAGTTAATTACTAATAAGATGATTGAAAGTGCTAATGTTAGAGTTGATGAATTTGCTGATAAAAATGATGAAGAAAGCACTAAGGAGCTAGAAGAATATGGTAGATTTTCTTATGTTGAGGATCCAAAGTACCTACCAAAGCCACAAGATGAGTCGATCGAGTATCAGGAAAACAACACCGAAGAACAACAAATGGACACCGAGGATCAAGAAGAAGCTACCAAGCAAAGAAATAAACCTGAACAGAATGAAGAACAAAGAAGAGATCAAGTGCTAGCAAGATTTGCCAGAAGACATCATCCCGAGAACCAAATCATTAGAGAAAAGCAAGTTGGCATGCTAACAAGAAGTAATTTAAGACAAAACACATGCTTAGTTTGTGAGTTTGAACCAAAGAAAGTTAAGGTTGCACCTAAAAATGATGAATGGACCAATGCTATGAATGAAGAGATAGAAAAAATTGAGAAAAACAAGACATGGACTTTAGTACCTAGGCCGAAAGATAAAAATGTTATCGATACTAAATGGATTCTCAAAAATAAGCTGAATGAAAATGGAGAAGTTACAAGGAACAAAGCTAGACTTGTTTGTAAGGGATATGCACAAGAAGAAGGTATTGATTATGGTGAAACTTTTGCACCTGTTGCTAGACTGGAAGGAGTCTACATGTTAATTGCATATGTTGCACATAATAAATTTAAGGTCTATCAAATGGATGTTAAGTTATCTTTTCTAAATGGAATACTAGAGGAGGAGGTCTACATAGAACAACCATAAGGGTTTGTTGATCCGAATCAGAAACACATGGTATGCAGACTGCACAAAGCCTTATATGGATTAAAGCAAGCATCGAGAGCATGGTATGAAAGGTTTCATACTTATCTTTTAAGTATTGGTTTTGTAAGAACTAGTGAAAACAACAATTTGTACATGAAAGGAGGATATGATGATACTATTTTAATTGCTGAAATATTTGTGGATGATATAATCTTTGGAGGATAGGATCATATTTGTAAATCATTTGTTGATGAGATGAAAAAGGAATTTGAAATGTCAATGTTTGGAGAGATTAAATTCTTTCTAGGCTTGTAGGTTATTCAACAAAATGATGGAATTTTCATCACACAATCAAAGCACATTAATGAAATATTGAGAACATTTGGCATGGAATATGCTAAACTAGTAGGAACACTGATGGTTACATACTGCAAATTGACAAAAGATGATGAATCTACAGAGGTAAATCAGACATTACACCGATCTATGATTGGTAAACTGATGTATGTTGTACAGAGTAGGCCTAATATTGCACATGCAATGGAGATTGTGGCTAGTTCCTCTGCCAATCCAAAGGATTCACATATGGTTGCAATGAAAAGAATCTTGAGATACCTCAAGAAAATAGGGGATTATGGTTTATGGTATCCCAAGGAAGGCAAAATTTAACTAAGAGTTTACACCGACGTAGATTGGCCTAGAAATATAGATGACAGAAAGAGCACAACTGGAGGAGCATTTTTCTTTGGTGAAAGACTTGTAACCTGGACAAGTAAGAAAAAACCTTGTATTTCTCAGTAAACTGCTAAAGCAGAGTATGTTGCTACTCCTGCAAACTGTTCAAACATTGCTTATATCAAACAAGTGTTGGAAGGGATGAATAAGGTAATCACTGAGCCGATGATTATATATTATGATAACACTAGTGCAATAAATATTTCTAAGAATCTTGTAATGCATTCGAAGACAAAGCATATTTCAATTAAGTATCACTAATTAAGAGAAAAAGTACAAGAGAAGCAAGACAAACTGGAATATGTCACATCAAAGGAGCAACTAGCTGATATTTTTACCAAGCCTCTACCAAAGGACACTTTTGAATACTTGAGGACTAGACTTGGGGTCTGTCCCCTATCTACTGGTCACTAATGTGATATGGAGGTTGCATCAGCCTAGTCTTATCAGAAAATCATTCATGTTGATGAAACATAGTTCACACTTTGGATCATGTCTAAGGTTGTGAAATATTTGAGGAGCTAGAACATAGATTTACATATCAATATACAGAGATACATTGTCTGCACCGAACAACAACGAGTTACTTGGCTATTGCAAAGCTATATGTTTTATGTTTTTCTTTGGTATTGTTGTCAAAGGGAGAGAAGGCTCGAATATGAAATATCTATCTAAGGGAGAGATAATCTGGAAAGTCAGGGAGAAATTTGAAGATTTTTTGCTAAGAACAGAAGGAATCTAAGAGTTGAAAAGATCAAATCTGTAGAGGAGAGTCTGCACTTGTAATGTTGTTATGTAATGTAGTGATTAAACATATTAAAAATCAAGCTAGGGAGAGCTTACCGAGCTACAAAATTTACTTACATAGTTTTAGAATACATGTTTGGTATGTGCATGGCATATTTCATATTGCTTGTGTTTCCATCAATGCCAAAGGGAGAGATTGATGAACTACAACTGATTGAATACCTGAATGATTTGAAGATCAGTGATTAGAGATCACCGAGTTACTGAAATGATATGTAAGATAATTAAATCAGTCATTATGTTGTCATTGATGTCAACTAGTTTTGACAGTACTTATCATGTTAGTTACAAACATCTAAACATCTGTAAAAAGAGAGAAAAGATGAAGAACTGAGATATCTCCATGGAGAGAGATGGATATGAAAGACGAGGATAAGGAATACTTTGGGTAACTTATTGATGAGTCTATGATCTCATATTATTGACTTGATTATGTTGCATTAAACTATTATGAAGAAGGAAGCAAAATTGCACAAGGCAACATGGTCGGTAAATGAAGCACTTCAGTATACACCGAGAAAGTATAGTGTATATCGAGCGATAGTATTAACCAAGCTTGTGTTTGCCGACGCATTTCTTTGTTAACTAAGTATGGATGAAAGTATTAAATGCTTAGTTTAGTCGATAGAAAATGAAGAGTTGGAAATTGTTATGATTTCGAGATTGAGGATAAAGTTTGTTATGAGATCCATGGCTGACAAAATTTGGAGAAGATCTAAAGGATGGAATTGAAACGTGTTATGGACACAACTGCCAAGGAAGGTTTAAGAGGCAAAATCAACGAAGAAAGATAAGTGGAAAAATCTAATGGTTGATATGAAAATGGTTTATCTATCTATATAAGAGATATGAGTTTCATTATTGAAACTATGCCGGAAGAAAGAAGACTACAACTCAATTTCACGTGAATACAATTTCATGCATGCCTGATCAGACTGGTTGAAGGAGAACTGAACTGCAGAATAGTACTGAGCATCAGAGAGATATTACCAAGTGAAAGTAAGTTGAGGAAGTGAATTGAAATATTGATCAGAGGATTTGTATGGGCTTAGAATGGATCTGAACATCTACAAATTAAGTTGTATTGCAATCAGATCAACTACTATTTCAGTTTAACCATTGATACAGAAAAATCTCCTAACCGAGTGGACTTAACCATCTTATGTTATGGCCCTATGTCATTCAAGTAATGTACATTGTTATCTTATTGACCCCATAGTGAGTGTTGGTCGAAAGTTAATTTTTAATCTTAAATCCTCTAACAAGGTCACACCTAATAGTGTGTTTGTAAACTTTAACAGGGTTGGCTCTTCACCGAGCTCACTTTAGAAGAGTGAAAATTATTTTGGGTTATCGGTCCCAGGTGGTTTTTCCCTTAGCAGGGTTTCCACATTAAATCATTGTGTTATGTGTTTCTATGATGATTGTTTTATCATCATACTTTTCATACTGCATATTTAATTTGGTCGGTAATCACAATGAGTTAATTAACTGGTAATTGGTAAAAGAGACAGACAGTTTAATAGTTTATGTTACTGAGCTGCTGAATTTATTGGAATTGTTTTGAGTGTTACATCTTTGTATTTGGGACTATAGGTTAACTAATCTAACTGATTCACCCCCCTCTCAGTTATTCTAACATATACTGACTCAGATTGGGAAGACAATACAATGGATAAGAGAAGCACTTCAGGATGTTGTTTTAGTTTGGGGTTGGGAGTTGTCTCTTGGTTTAGTAGGAAGCAAAAGTCTGTGGTTTTGAGTTCTACAGAAATAGAATACAGAGTAGCTATCATGGCGACGTGTGAAGCTATATAGATTCAAAAGCTGCTAGTGGCCTTGTTTGGTCAAAGAGTTGAGACTACTTTGATACACTTTGACAATCAAAGTTGCTTGAAGTTGTCTGAGAATCCACTGTTTCATGATAGGTCTAAACATATAGACATTAGGTATCACTTCATCAGAGATTGTGTACAATGGGGGATTGTTCAATTACAATACATACCTATAGAGAAATAGGTAGAAGATATTCTAACAAACGAATTGGGGAAGGAAAAATTCATCTTCTTCAGAGATGAGTTGGGTGACATCCAGAACAACTTCCTCGCTAAGAGGGTGTGTTAGTTAGGTGGATAGGAAGTTGTTTCTCCATCTGTAATAATTAGAATATTGTTGTTGTTTGGTTACAACCAAAACAATATTTGTTAATTAATTGATATCTTTAGAAACTTCTAGCAACTAATTGGTTAGGGTTTGTTAAGTTGTTTTTAATCTTAGCCGTCGATTCCAAATAGATCCGACCGTTGGTTTTCCAACAAGGGTAGTATAAGAAGGGGTCAGTAGGCATTTGGAGAACACACCAAGAAGTTGGAGAACACACCAACATAAGTTGGAGAGCATTTGTGGTGTTAGAAAATGAGTTTGCAGTGATAGAAAACAATCTTGCAGTGTTAGCAAGGGCACAGTGATAGCATTGGGGATAACAATGGAGAAATATCACCAGGAGGAATTGGGAGATTGTTGGAGTTCTTCCAGTAAGAGGCAGGGAATTTTGTATCTCTTAATTTGCTGAAGTTTAATATATTTCTCATCTATAGTACTGGTTTTCCCTTGGGGTTTTTCCAGGAATAATTTTTTGAAAATATTATGTTCATTGCGTTGCATATTTCTTTTTGTATTTTTATTGGTGAAGTTGCAGTTGTGTTATTTTTCAATATTAGCTGTGAATTTATTTTTGGAAATTAAATAATCTTTTTAAGATAGGAGATTAATAATCAGTGACTGCAATGGAATTTTCACAAAATTTATTTTGTTCAATACTTAAAAAATCATGCACCACTCTCATTATTAAGAATCTTGACCTCTGCCTATCAATCCATTATATATAGAAACTTGCACAAACAAATTTTTTAAAGTAAAATTTGTCAAAAGTACATCAAATTTTTCTACACATTAGGTAGGTACAAAGAGTTAAAAATTCCTTCTGGATAGTCACCAGTCACATCAACAAGACTTTGAGTACTGTCATTTAAACAATGCTCAAGACTTTGAAAATTATAATTGCTCAATCTTCTACAGGCTTCAAGACATAAAATATTTCCCTTTAAACTGATCTATTCAATTGAAGATTTTGATGTCTCCATGTTTTGTGAGTACTTTCAATCTGCTCTGAGATTTTACTTTTTTGAATGTCTCTACGTTGCTTCAAGGTAATCTGAGAGGTGATTCATGTGACTTTTGACTATGATTGTGTGAGAACGTATTTTTACTATGCATACTCAACCTATGTTCTTTCTCGATGAGACTACTCTCCTGTGAAAATGTATGCCAGATAATGTATGGAATTTTATGTGTATGAATTGATTTCAATACTCCATACAATTGGTAGGGAACACAACATCAAGGATATTATCACTATACCCAAGCTTTCATGATTTTCATGTGATATTTTTTAATATAGTTTGCAACCTTCATTTGTGCTTTCGCGAATAGTTTAAATGCCTTTGTGCACATCGGTGTAGCATAGGCTATCATGAGGCACATAATCTTTCCCTCTGATAGTTTAAGTTATACCGATGATTGTCATCAGTGATATAATTATGATTTTCTGGTGATGATTTTTTCTATTTTGTTAATGATAGGTCTTCATATCGGGTAGGTATTTGTAGAAGTTCTTCCCATGCACCCATAATTCATATAAAGCTTTTTTATAAAAATATAAACAAGGGAACAGGGTCCCACCATGTCTCTTTTTTTTATTTCGATGAATATAATTCATATTTTGCATAACATTAAGGGTAAAGATTATGGTAATGGGTTAGGATCAGTAATATGATCAATATTAGTAATAGTTACTGTTACATTTAGGCTTATGATTGAGGTTAGGGGTTAGAGTTACAATTACAGTTAGGATAATATTAGGGTAACTGTTATAGAAAGACATTGAACACAAATAGTGATGGGATATATATTTTACACAAAGGATTTATATCGTACTTAGTAGTACAATTACGGTCAGGGTTAGGATTACATTTAGATTTTTAGTAAACATTTAGTACAGTTAGGGTTGGGGAAGATGATTAAGAGTTAGCTGTACTATTAGTATATTGGTTACGTGTAGAGTTAGGATTAGGGTAAGTGTTAGAGTTATTTTAACATCGTGGTAAGGGTTAGGATGTAAGGTTCATAGTTAGGTTTAAATCAAATGTAGTGTTATGGTTAAGGTTAATATTTGGTTGACTGTTAGTATAAGATTAGGGACGTGGTTACCGATCATATGTACATTTTAGAGTTAGCATTAATATAATAGGTAGTGTGAGATTTAGGTGTAGGGTTGGAGTATTTGGTTAAAGGGTTTAGGGTGGTCCCACAATAGTGTGTCCCACTTTTTGGCCAACTTTGACACAGAGATCAACATTCTGAGAAAAAACTTCACTTTCAAATACCTGGTGCCGCAAAACTATTAGGAATTTGAACATGATGTAAATTAGAGTCTTTTAGAATTTTCTTTCTAGTTTCTAAAATATATATATATATATTTAAAAGTAAAATTCATTTAAATTCATTTTTCCTTCTCCTTTGAAAAGTGGTTTGCATGAAAAAACTGTGTTTTTAAGGAGTTATTGTCACTTGGATCAACATAACTTTTTTTTTAAATATGATAATGATGTAATTATTTCAAGATTATAATTTTAACTTCAATATCTAAAGGATGCAATTGGTTTCATTCATTTTGGGTCAATATTTCATATTTTATTAAGTTCTAAAGTTACAGTAACTGTAATTTAGACATAAGGTCACTTGGATCGCTCTAACTTGATCTGTGTATATCAAAAAAAAAAATTCTTTTTTTTAATAGAAAGGTAACACAAATACTCTTTTCCTACATATTTTTTTTTGTAATTTAGTATTTTTTCCGAAGTCTTGAAGAGACAGGTTGTTGAATGACTAAACAACCTATATTTAGTTAAAGTAATATTTAAAAGTGATAATGAACTCAATATGTATTAAAATTATATTCATTGGAAATCTTGTTCCGAATAGCCTCATTTGACATCGTATGTTTGAAAAAACCATCTTGTTTGGTCCTTGTTGTAAGCCTTGAAAGGCCATTTTTTTGTAGTTCACTTTTTTTCTGAGGGCAACATTTTAATTTAGGGGTCTTCACACGAAGACCCTCGAGGGTCTTCACGTGAAGACCCTCGAGGGTCTTTGTGTGAAGACCATCATGTGAAAAATTCTGATGGAGAAACACCCCACCGAAATTTTTCCCAGCCTACTTCGAGCGAAGTAGGTCAACTAGTTATGAATTTTTTTGTAAAAAAATTTAGAATGATATAAAACTAAAACATTTTCTTTCTATTTTCTACCGAATTGCAATAAATTAATTCTCTTTTTCTATTGCTTTTTCTATTATTGATTAATTTTTACAAAGGCATTTTTTGGAGGAGGATTGCTATTTCTATTTTTTTCAAAGGCATAATTTTGGAGAGGAGAAATATTAAATCAAAGTATTTTTTGAAGAAGAGAATTTTTATTTGTGATCTTGTGGAAGACATTTTTTTGGAGAGAAGAAATGTGGAACAAGAAGGGAAGTTAAAGTAAATCTGATAGAAAAAGGTCACCTAGTACTGAACAAAGAAATCATGAAGCTACATTGACATATTATCATAAAACTAAAGAATTTTAAGGACAAGCTGAAGTAGGAGGGGCAAGCCAAGTCAAAGAATTGCACATTGAAGAAGGGTCAGGATCACTCCCTACGAAAGCTCAAGAAATTGATGTTGGAGAAGGGTCAAGATCACGTGCTCCTACTAGTATGGATGAACTTTTAAATTTAGCTCAAACTGTAAAGAGAAATATTAATTATAGAAACTTTGATCATTTACTTACAATGGATGTGGAGAATTTGAGATCACTTGCTAAGGTTCAACCCTTAAGTCTTGCTAAGAAGAGACCAATGAATATGATAGAAAGAGAAATATTGGCTAAATTTGATAATTTTGAAAGACTTGAACAAGCCCAATTGCTTTCAGTTGTACTTATAAACAAAAAGTTGGAAGGGGCATTAAAATTATTGGGTATAAACACAACATCAAAGAAGAGAAAATTCGTTGACATGCAAACTGATATGATTGAAAATCTTAAGAAAGGTTTGAACCAGGTAGGGAAGTGATCTCGAACTAAAGATAAGACCATTACAAGAAAATTTATGATGACATCCATTGTAGGTAACACTATGCTCTAAAAAAGATAGATATCTTCAGTTTGATCTCAATTTAGTTTTAATAGGAAAAAAATATCATGATATGCTAATAGGAGAATACTTTTGGATGATAGCACCTTGGAAGGCAATTGGGCAATCATGTGTAGAGCTCCTCGTTTTGATAGGATTGATGGAGGAATCAAGAATTTGGTCACATTATTTTGGAATGATAATACACGTCCTTCATCAAACAATAGAGATTTTATCAGACATAGAATTTTAATTAATCAATATGAATATCATACGAAACATTGGCTGGACACAACACAACATGAAATGTATGTATCATTTTGTAGTTCAAATCCTAATATAAAGATTGGGCAAACATTGTTTGAAAGATTGAAGCCATATTATATTAGGACAAACAAAGTGTTTGAAACTTGTTATTGTCGTTATCATATTGAATTTGATCTCCACTATCAGGTTTTTCAAAAGTTTGTAGAAGAAACTTATGGTTTTGAAAATGCTCCTGAACTACTAGACGAAGTGAGTTCATCTCATCCATTTTATGTGACAAAAGAGATGATGTAGTAGGACAAATAAATTGCATAAAAGGAATATGTCAAGCATGTGCTAATTTGTCTCTTTTTCCTTTCAAAAATGAAAATATTGATGTAACAAAGATGGTAAATTGCAAGAGTTACAAATATGTAAAGAATGAAACAAAATTTGGGAAAGAATCCAAAAGGTTAGAATATGTTGAAGAGGAGATAAATGTTGGAGTATTTATGGACAAATTTAAAAAATTGATTCAACCCTACATTCATCATGCTTTTTTTGAAAAGTGGAAAGCACAACAATTCCAAACACTGAGAGACAATTTCCCACTTGGAACTATTGTATCAGTTGTTGATTTTGCAAAAAATTATTCATTTGTTCATCAAAAGGCAATTCAATCAGAATACTATTTTTCAGAGAAAATTACTATTATGGTACATGTGTGTTATCGACATGCACAATTAGATTTGGATGGTATTCAAAGCACATTTGAAGCATAGGTCATCAAGAAGGAATATCATTTTTATATAAGTGATGATAGAGAGCATGACATTCATTATGTAGAACACTACTTCAAGATGTTTTTTACAAATTTAAAAGAAAGAGGTATAAAAATTGATAAACATTATGTTTGGTCAGATGGATGTGTTGTACAATTCAAATCATCAAGACCGTTTTATGCACTATGTAGATATCATCGTAATAAAAACATACCACATGTCTAGAGTTTCTTTGAGAGTGGACATGGAAAAGGTGAACATGATGGTGCTGGAGCTTGCATCAAACGTGTTATACGAAAGTATCAAATGAATAATAAGGGAGTTGATATTAAAAAATGCACATGATGTTGTTGAATGGTGTAAGACACATTTCACACCAAATGAGAATGACACATCATCAGGATTGACTCAAGCAGCACCACATAGAAAATTTTGGGAGATAAAAGGTATGCACACATTTTTAAATTATTCAAGTGTTTAAATTTTTTATGTATTCTTTATTCAAATTATATTTATAGAATGTATTATATATGCATTTGTTCAGGTGTGGATATAAAAATTATGCATGGTTACAATAAGATAGAAAAGACATGATCTTTGCATTTATTTATGAGTACGAATTGTTGCAATTGGACATTGAACACTAGGGACTACTCATGCTTTTGTTGTCACTGCATTATTGACAATTATGAGGAATGCATCAATCAAGACCATGGATATGAAGGTGCATGGAATCTAGTGCCACTAGTTGTTACTGATACATTTGATAGAGATGAAGATGAAAACTTCAATGATGTCCCTTTGATTTCTATTGATTACGATCATATCTCGGGATTGGTCAAAATTGCTAAGTATATATATTTCACATTATATGGTCCATTGAGTTGCATGTATAGATAGATAGATAGATCTATAGATTGAACTAAGTAAATTTTAAGATCTCACACATGTATATATAAATTTAATGTGCATGAGATGTCTTTGCAGTGATTGTTGAGCATGCAACTATAGAAGGAGCTGGTTATTATTTACTGCATTGTACTGTAAAGAGGATGAAGTTACTTGAACCTGAAGAAAGTGATGGAATGTTGTTCCCCATAGGTTTGTACATGCTTTACATCAATATATTGAACTCAATTTGTAATTTTTAAATTTCAACCTTTTAACAGATTTCAACTTTAGTTTGTTTAAATTTATATTGTTACAATTTGTGACCCGCAGGTTCAGTTGTTTTAGAGAGAACATATTTCAAGAAAATCAAAGTAATTCAACATGGTATTCACTTTTTTGATTACCAACTAGACAATAAGGTTTTTCAATATAGTCACCTAGTAGTTGCCACCTCTATTTGTCTCCATACAGTTAAATTTCAATGTGGACATTATAAATGGAGACTAGATAGTGAGGATCATGAGAGAATATTACATGTTCTCCATGAAAGGTTGGTATAAAAAGTATAATATGTATACCTATCTCATGAGTTAGGACCTACTTGATATCTTTGGATTAAATTGACTATACTTTATTTATATATTTAAACATATGATGAACTATAATTTTTTGATATATGATGGACCTATTTGATGGTTCAATGGTTTTAATAAATATAATTTTATGTATGCTTTTATATATATATGCTTGTATACATGTATGGTTTTATATGTATACTTTGATTATTCAATGATTTTTATAGATTTCATATTAGTTAAAGATTTTATGTATGCTTTGATTATTCAATGATTTTTATGATACTTATTGTCCATTAGTTACATGTATTAACTAGTTATTTTTTATGATATTAATTCTAGATCCCCTTAAGACCTCCCCTTAAGATTTCTTATTAGTTAAAGATCCCCTTAAGACATTAGTTTGAACACTAAAAAATGATGAAATTAGTTAGATTACTTATGACATGTGTTAGTTCTAGAATAAGTTAGAATAGTTATTGTCCATTAGTTACATGTATTAACTTGTTATTTTTATGATATTAATTCTACATCCATCTAATAAAATCTAATCAAATGACACCATCTAATCAACTGAAACTATCTAATCAACTCATCTAATCAAATCATATCATCTAATCAAATGAAACTATCTAATCTAATCAAATAAAACCATCTAATCAAGTCATATCATCTAATCAAATAAAATCATCTAATCAAATCATATCATCTAATCAAATGAAACCATCTAATATAATCTAATGAAACCATCTAATTAAATCATATTATCATCTAATCATATCATATCATCTAATCAAATGAAATTATCTAATCAAATAATATCATCTAATCAAATGAAACCATCATAAATCTATATAATGTAAAATCATAAATCATCTATGTCTAGAGGTCTAGATAGCATATAAATATATGTCTCGAATCATAAACTAAAAATATCAAACATATAATAATGACATATATAATGAGTCTCAAATCAAAGATCTATGCAACATGTCCTAAACTATGGAGTCATCTAGGTGCATGCAAACAGAGTGATCCTCTGACCGACTGCCATGAGCATCCTCTGGCTGTGAGGCAATAACTGATCCCTGTGAATATAAATGCATGCATATAATAATAATGTAAAATACTTAAAATATTATAGATGCATGTTTAAACTTACATATGTTTAAAACTTACTTGACCACTAGTAGGTGTCACATCTGTTGAATCTCTCCTATGAAGATTCTTTGATCCCACACTAGAGGTAATGTGCTATGACCAAGTGTAATGAGCATCCTCTGGTTCTGAAGTAGCAACTGACCCCTACAAATTTAGTACAATAGTTGGTTATATACATGTGCATAGTATATATTATGTAAAGTACTTGAAATATATAAATACATGTGTACAAGTGTACACATGCATGCTTAAACCTACATATATCTAAAACTTACCTGACCACTAGTAGGTGTCACATCTATCGAATCTCTCATATGAAGATGCTTCAAGCCCACACTAGCAGTAATGTGCTCTACTAACTGTGCTTGCAAAATATTATACATTGAACAAACATCAATACACACATCTACAATTAATTATTCACTAAAACCCCTAGAAAGGAGAAAATAAAATTTTATATACCTGGGTCTCAGGAGTAGGAGGATCATCAGCATGCTGCACCATCATATCATCAATTTAAACTGCATCAACCACACCACCCTCATTCCTGAACCTCTTTATTAATGAAGAGTGTAGGGGTGACACTAGCTAGGAGGGGAGTGATGTAGATCCTGAAACATGTGGATGCAATAACATATCCATAAATGATCCAACATCTAAATGACTATGATGACTAGAAAGCGCTCGTATCTCTCCAGGTGTAGGAAGACCTGTATCTCTATATGCCTCATCATGGGCCCCTATAGGAGTATTAGAGGAAGCCTCAGATGATGATCTAGCTTGACTCGATCTAGTCAAAATATAAATGCCCACTATATTTGAAGTGATCAAGGTGGTTGTAGAAGAAATCTCCCCTATCCTGTCCACTACTCCCCTCTAAGAAGCAATGACCACTCTATCTACAGTAGCAGCCATCGTCGGTGCCACTGTTGGAGTCCTCTTCCCAACCAGCTATCTATGAGGAATAATAACTCGATCAGACCTATGATACTGATCCTGGTCTGTGAATCTACCGCACCCCTGACCATAATATATGGGAAGATCTAAATAGTTGAACCTGAGTCCCAAATGGAACTCAACATACAACTGTTGTGCAAAATATAAAGGAATGTCATGTTCCCATTTTGGTTGACCTCGTTTAGCGTGCCAGATTTGCCTATCATCGACTCTCATAGGCAAATGGTGTGGAGAGAGAGTCAATTTTGTGATTCAGATGATCATCTTTGCTCTTGAAGAAGTGTTATGAGGTTATATTTTATTATTATGAGTTATCGGGGCCTACATGTTCTAATTTTAAGTTGAGTTGCACTTTTTATTTTATAATATTATTTTATTATAAAAGTGCTTTTTAATGAGATTTTATAAAGGATATTTCTAGAAGTTCCAGGAAAAGTGAATAAATAGAGGGCTAGGCCTCTCATTTCTACATGCTTGATTTGATATCTCTTCAACTTCTTCATTGTGAAGCCATTTGTGGTCTTTTGGATCTGCAAATAACTATTCAGTCTTTGGGAACGATAACTCCCTTGGATTGGCAATTTTGAGGGTGTGAAATATCACTTGAATTATTGCAATTGTGGAGTTGGTATTCAGCCATCTCATTTGGACTTCATTGAGAATCAATTGTAAGGGTTTACCTTGGTTAGAATAAGGGTTTTAGAAGTTCCCTAGCATTGGTGAAGCAGTTGGCAAAGGTTTGAGGACAGAATTAGTGCATTTTCAGAATTGACAATTCAGGGCTTGGCAACACATATTTGCTCATATCTCTCTATTGCCTTGGAGATAATTTTTGTGGCTTTGGAGGGTTATTCCCTAACCCTAGGCGCCCACTTTACACATTTTTGGGGGTCCCAAAACCCCAGCTATAATTTCCTAAGGGTGCCGTACATGTACGGCCAGGGTACGACCCTGCTATTTCCAGACTTCAGCAGCATTTGGAGGTCAGTTCGGGGGTGAGGTTGGTGGTCTTCATCAGTAGTGGCATCATCAATTTGTGGACAACACCAAGGGCTCCAAATCAGGTTTTTATATTCAAATATACATGTCATATTAATAGTGAAAACTGTTGTTATTCCAGTCACTGTCATAATATTGACAAATAAACAGTTTCAGAATTCATAGCATTGTAATTGGGGGTCTTGTTCTTTGCATGGTCATATTAGATAAGGGTTTTCATATTGTAAGGTGGTATTACCAAGCTGTGACAGTCCATGTAAACTGATATCATAATTCTGACATTGAAGCTCACTTTATCATATGCACAGTTCAGTCACCACAGTCTGAAATTATAAACAGAATTGTATGCTTTGATAGGACTGCAGTTGTAGGGTCTGTTTTCATCCATTTACATGCACATGCATATGTATTAGACATTAGTCCATATTTCCTAAAGGTATCAAAACTGAAAGTTGCCATGTTTTGAATATTGTCATTGGTACTATTATTGCTCATTGCATTACATTCAATATTGGAATTGTACTTGTGGATTTGTTGCACAACAATTAGTCCTATTTGTAGCTCTATTCAATTTCGTGCCAACTGTTTGACAAAATTCTCAAGTTCAGTTTGAGGGTTTCAGTGGCCTTAATAGTAAGGGCCATTACAAGGAATCTAGTATTTATTAGGATAACGACCATGTGCTGCAAGAGAATGAGGATATATCATGCATGCAATCTAAGGAATCACACACCGTGTGACTTGATATGCCCTCACCTTGGGCTTCCCCTCATAAAATGGGAAAACCTCTTGTTTGATGATTTCCTTGGGGACATGGCTCTGAACCGTCTCCAAGGAAATATCACATGAGACCTCAGCTCTCAACTCTCAAAAAATACTATCAACTACCTGAGGTGTGAAAGAAGAGTGGGTTCTCAATCTGATAGTCATATCCTCCAAATTAGTCAATACACTAATACAAGTATCTCTATATATGCCATTTGTTGAAGATATACAAATGGACTCTCTAAGTTGAGCCATCTCTGTCTTAGTAGTATGAAAAATGGTCGCTATATCAAGAGTGTGGGGTGCATCCTAAGTGGCCATCTAGATGTAACATGTGAAATCTAAGTGTTAATAATTAAGTACTTGATTACATGTTATAACTACATGTAAAATGGAAACAAATATGTGAATATATAAAATTTTATACTTAAATTTACAATACTAGAGTGTACTAATAATCCTAAATGGTCCTTGAATGTACTAATTAGTATTAATAGGTCCTATTAGGTCAAGTAAGAGGTCTTATTAGGTCTTAAGGGCCCTAAGATGTACTAATTGATTTTAGTAGGTCATATTAGTCCTATTAGGTCTTAAGTCCAATCTTATTAAGTCTTAAGGGGTCTTATTATGTCTTAAGGGGTCCTATTCTAGGTCCTAACGATCCTAAGGGTTATTAAAGAGTTTTATGTCATAATAGGGGTCCTAAAAGAACCTAGGGTGCACTAATAGTCCTAAAGGGTCCTTGGATGTACTAATTGGTATTAACAGGTCCTATTAGGTCAAGTAAGTGGTCTTATTAGGTCTTAAGGGTCCTAAGATGTACTAATTGATTTGAATAGGTCATATTAGTCCTATTAGATCTTAAGTCTAGTATTATTAAGTTCTAAGGGGTCTTATTAGATCTTAAGGGGTCATATTCTAGGTCCTAAGGATCCGAAGGGTTCTTAAAGAGCTTTATGTCACAATAGGAGTCCTAAAGGAACCTAGAGTGTACTAATAGTCCTAAAGGGTCCTTCAATGTACTAATTGGTATTAATAGGTCCTATTAGGTCAATTAAGTGGTCTTATTAGGTCTTAAGGGTCCTAGGATGTACTAATTGATTTTAATAGTCCTAAAGGGTCCTTGGATATACTAATTTGTATTAATAGTGTTGGAGATTTGCCAGCAAGCCAGTGCTGACTGTATGTTTGTCATTGATGACAAGATATGGTAAGTAGCATGCATGGAAGACCTATACAAAAAGATTTGAGTATATATAGCATGGACATGTTATCAGCATGATATCATGGATGTAGAGGTTAATTATTAGTACAGAAAGTTATGTAGCAGCTTGTGTCAGCAGTGTTCCTGAAAAAGTTACAGGCAGTGTTCTGTGAGTGATTGTCCGTACAGTTATCATGGAACCTTGCACATTTGGATATATGATGGAGACAAGTTAGTGATGTTACATTCATGGGCATAGATTCTAGTGTGCAGTAGAAGTGAAGTTATGCAGTCGCTATTCACCAGTTTCAGTTTCCTGTGTTTATCTAGAAGAGTCGAAAGAGATTATATTGGTATAGGAGTTGTGCCTATCATTATAGTATGTGTTCTTGGATTAATGATTGGAGAAGAGTTAATAATTTTTGGTTAAGAGCGCACAAAGTAATTCAGCTTGAGGAGAAAGTATTAGTTGATTTGGTAGAGCCGACAGTGTATAGTGTACATCTACACTTATTGATTTGGATAGGTCCCAATTTGTGTTGTGTGCTTAGTAGAGCCGACAGAGATGTTATTGGAGAATGTTATTGTTTCTCTAATATGATCTCAATGTGGTTCTAATAGGATGACTTTATTATATCATTTAGAGGAAAGATACTTATAGCCAGTCATTTGTGATCGCTAGAATTATGGCATGGAGATGATAGATTAGAGAAGAGCAGAGAGTGTGAAGTATTGTGTCATCAAGAAGAGGTCTATGTGATAGAGAAGAAAGAGTGTATTATTCATTAGAACTAATCAAGACAATAGGTCTACCTCACAGTTCACCAAGATCCAAATATAGTGTGTATCTATTATTCAGAAGGTTGCAGCCTTCACCCCTTTGAGCAGTGAGCTCTCAGATAGTGCGTCCTCACCCCTAATAGGGTCAATAATAAAAGACTCCTAACAGGGTCTGACCTTTGACCAGGTCACTGTACTTATTGCATTGTAAAGATCAACTCCTAATAGGGTTGTAAGATCTTCTAACAAGGATTAGTATACACTAGTGCAGTTTATTAGTGGGTGTTAATTCCCACCAGGGTTTTTACCTATTTGGGTTTCCCCGTAACCAAAATATCGGTGTTGTGTTCAAGTGTTCTTTAATTGTGTTTATGCTTAAAGTTTAAGTTTACTTAATTGGATAAAGAATTGAAACTTGGAGATAACTGATTCACCCTCCCCACTCTCAATTATCTCTTGGGACTATTCCTAATAAATAGGTCCTATTAGGTCAAGTAAGTGATCTTATTAGGTCTTAAGGGTCCTAGGATGTACTAATTGATTTTAATAGGTCATATTAGTCCTATTAGGTCTTAAATACAATCTTATTATGTCTTAAGGGGTCCTATTATAGGTCCTAAGGATCCTAAGGGTTCTTAAAGAGTTTTATGTCACAATAGGGGTCCTAAAGGAACCTAGGGTATACTAATAGTCCTAAAAGGTTCTTGGATGTACTAGACTTGGTATTAATAGGTCCTAAGGCTACTAGGATGTACTAAGGCTCGGTTCTCCTAGGATAATATTTTAACATCTTATTCTACATGAATAACATTTATACATGTAACTCTAAAACATATGTACATAATTTAGAGAGAGGGAGTGAGATTCCTAATATTTACTAACTTTAAAAGCAATTTAAAAAAAATATTTTTAATAATTTATGTAAGATCAATGGAACCTAAGATACATGAATGGGTCCTACGACATACTAAGATACATTAATGGGTCTTTTGGGTCCTATGTGTCTTACGACATCGTAAGGGATGGATAAGTTTCCTATAATGTATTAAGGGGTCACATGTGTTGTAAGTGGTCCTAAGGGATCCTAGGTTATATTAATTGATTCTAGTATGTATTAATGGTTGTTCAGGGTGACAATGGGTCCTAATATCAATTAATAGAACCTAAGATACATGAATAGGTCCTAGGGGAATCCTAAGATACATTAACTGGTCTTGGAGGTCCGAAGGGGTTGAATATGTGTCTTTAGATTTCATAAGGTATGGATAAGGTTCCTAGAATGTCTTAAGGCTTTGTAGGTGTCATAAATGCTTCTAAGGGATTATAGGTTAAATTAATTGATCCTAGTATATCTTAAGGGTCATGGAGGCAAACAAATGGGTCCTCTTATGGGGGTTCTAAGATACATTAATGTGTCTTGGGGGTCCTACTGGGTCCTAGGTATCTTAAGATATTGTAAGGGATAGATAAAGGTCCTAGAATGTCTTAAGGGGTCGTATGTGTCATAAGAGGTCCTTAGGGATGCTAGTATTTCTTAAGGGGTATTCAGTGTGACAATGGGTCCTTCTATGTATTAATGGAATATAAGATACATCAATGGGTCCTAGGACATCCTAAGATTCTTTAATAGGTCTTGGGGGTCCTAAGGTTTCATATTAATTTGTTTTAAGATTTCATAAGCGGTGGATAAGGGTCCTAGAATGTTAAAGGGTCATAGGTACCATAAGTGGTCCTAAGAGATCCTACATTACATTAATTGATCCTAGTATGTCTTAAGGTTTCTTGAGAGAAAAAATAGGTCCTATGTGTCTTAAGATAGTGTAATAGATGGATAAGGGTCCTAGAGTGTCTTAAGGGGTCATGGGTAACATAAGAGGTCCTAAGGGGTCCTAGGTTACATTAGTGGATCCTTGTATGTATTAATTGAATCTAAGATACATAAATGTGTCCTAAGATAACCTAAGATATGTTAATGGGTCTTGAGGATCCAAAGGGGTCATATATGTTAATGGGTCTTGATACTAGTATATATGTTAATGGGTCTTGATAATGGGTCATATATAACCTAAGATATGTTAATGGGTCTTGATACTAGTATATCTTAAGGGTCCTGGAGGAAAACAAATGGGTTCTCTTATGTATTAGTGGAATGTAAGATACATGAATGGGTCCCAAGACATCCTAAGATACATTGATGTGTCGTGGGGGTCCTAATGGGTCCTAGGTATCTTAAGATGTTGTAAGGGATGAATAAAGGTCCTAGAATGTCTCAAGGGGTCGTATGTGTCATTATAGGTCCTTAGGTATCCCAGTATTTCTTAAGGGGTACTCAGGGTGACAATGGGTCCTTGTATGTATTAATGGAATATAAGATACATCAATGGGTCCTAGGACATCCTAAGATTCTTTAATGGGTCTTGGGGTCCTAAGGTTTCATATTTGTTTTAAAATTTCATAAGGGATGGATAAGGGTCCTAGAATGTTAATGGGTCGTAGGTGTAATAAGTGGTCCTAAGAGATCCTACATTACATTAATTGATCCTAGTACATGTCTTAAGGTTTCTTGAGGGAAACAATGGGTCCTATGTGTCTTGAGATAGTGTAACAGATGGATAAGGGTCCTAGAGTGTCTCAAGGGGTTGTGGGTAACATAAGAGGTCCTAAGGGGTCCTAGATTACATTAGTGGATCCTCGTATGTATTAATTGAATATAAGATACATAAATATGTCCTAGGACAACCTAAGATATGTTAATGAATTTTGAGGATCCGAAGGGGTCATATGTGTCTTAAAATGTGGTAAGGGATGTATACTGTTCCAAGAATGTTAATGGGTCGTAGGTGTGATAAGTAGTCTAAGGGATCTTAGGTTACATTAATTGATACTAGTATGTCTTAAGGGCTCCGGAGGAAAAAAAAATGGGTTAGGTCTTATGTATTAGTGGAATGTAAGATACATGAATGGGTCCTAGGACATCCTAAGATACATTGATGTGTCTTGGGGGTCTTAATGGGTCCTAGGTATCTTAAGATGTTGTAAGGGATGGATAAAGGTCCTAGAATGTCTTAAGGGGTTGTATGTGTCATAAGAGGTCCTTAGGGATCCTAGCATTTTTTAAGGGGTACTCAGGGTGACATTGGGTCCTTGTATGTATTAATGGAATATAAGATACATCAATGGGTCCTAGGACATCCTAAGATTCTTTAATGGGTCTTGGGGGTCCTAAGGTTTCATATTTATTTTAAGATTTCATAAGGGATGGATAAGGGTCCTAGAATGTTAATGGGTTGTAGGTGCAATAAGTGGTCCTAAGAGATCCTACATTACATTAATTGATCCTAGCATGTCTTAAGGTTTCTTGAGGGAAACAATGGGTCCTATGTGTCTTGAGATAGTGTAACGGATGGATAAGGGTCCTATAGTGTCTTAAGGGGTTGTGGGTAACATAAGAGGTCCTAAGGGGTCCTAGGTTACATTAGTGGATCCTCGTATGTATTAATTAAATCTAAGATACATAAATGTGTCCTAGGACAACCTAAGATATGTTAATGGGTCTTGAGGATCCAAAGGGGTCATATGTGTCTCAAAATGTGGTAAGGGATGTATAATGGTCCAAGAATGTTAATGGGTCATAGGTGTGATAAGTAGTCTAAGGGATCTTAGGTTACATTAATTGATACTAGTATGTCTTAAGGATTATTGCGGAAAATGATGGGTTCACATATGTATTAACAAAAGCTAAGATAGCTGAATGGTTCCTAGGATATTTTAAGATATAATAATGGGTCGTATGGGTCCTAAAGGGTCCTATGTGTCTTAAGATGTCATAAGTGATGCGTAAGGGTGCTAGAATGTCTTAAGGGGTTGTAGGTGTCATAACAGGTCCTAAGGGATCATAGGTTACATTAATTCATCCTAATATGTCTTAAGGAGCCTTGAGGGAAATAATGTGTCCTTGCATGTATTAATGGAACCTAACACACATCAATGGGTTCTAGGACATCTTAATATTTACATTATAAGGTATTGAGATTTCTAAGGGATCCTATGTGTCTTAATGTGTCGTAAGGGAGGGATAAGGGTCCTAGAAACTTACTACTATAATTTTCTAACATATTAGATAACATACTACTATCATTTTCTAAAATTTAACTATGATTTTCTAAGATTTCTACAAACTAAAAATTATTTAAAACAAATAACTAACTAATATTTACTAACTTTACTAAAAAAGCGTGTACCTGAGAGAGAGAGAGAGAGAGAGAGATTCCTAATATTTACTAACTTTAAAAATAATTTAAAAACAATTATTTTTAATAATTTCTATAAGATCTTAATATTTTCTAACATTTTCTACTACGGTTTCTAATGTTTTGTAAATATTTTCTAACATTTGCTAACAAACTACTATGATTTCCTATCATTTTCTAACATACTAAGTTACAATTTGATAACATTTGCTAACATTCTACTATGTTTTTCTAATATTTTCTAATGTATACTAGAAGTTACAATTTTCTAATGTATACTAAGTTACAATTTTCTAATATTTTCTAATATTTTCTAATGTATACTAATTTACAGTTTTGTAATATTTTCTAATGTATACTAAGTTACGATTTTCTAACATTTGCTAACATATCCTAACATTTATACTACTGGTTTTAATGCTTTCTAACATTTATACTACGATTTTTAATGTTTTCTAGCTCATTTTCTAACAGTTCTACTATGAGTTTCTAACAGTACTACTACAATTTTCTAACATATCCTAACATTCTACTATCATTTTCTAACATATAAAATTTAACTACGATTTTCTAACATTTCTACAAACTAAAATTTATTTAAAATAAATAACTAACTAAAATAAATATAAAACATATAATTTATAATAAAAAATGAGAAAAATACGTGTACCTGATACTACTAACAATCTGAAGAGGTCAAAAAAGCTTGGGAGATGCTGATGTCATAGTGGACGTCACTGGTTCACTCTAAGCCCTGGGTCCACAAAATCTCCAACAACAAACAATGAAAATGAAATAGGAAAGTCAGAAATTTATAAAAAAATCCGGCCAAAAGTGGCTTCACGCAAAGACCCCCTTCGCATGAAGTACCATGCGTAGGGTACTTCACGCGAATAGGGTACTTGGAGCGAAGGCCCTCATTTATTTATTTATTTTTGAAGACTGATTTCCTTCGTCCCAAAAAGTGGGACACACTGTTTTGATTTCACCCGTAAGGGTTTGGTATAGTTTTATTACATTGATTAGGGTTAGGGTTAGAAGTAGAGTTAGGATCAATGCGAGAATTAGGGTTTGAAAAGGGATGTGATGACAGATGGCATGCAAGGTTTAGAGTGAGGATCAGTCTCATACTTATTAGTATAAGAGTTACGATTATAGTGATGTGATGTAGGTATTAGAGTTAGGATTACAATCATACTTAGTAACAGAGTTAGGGTTACAATTAGAGATTTAATTAGTTCCCTAAATATGGTTATCATGAAAGATAACATCTAGGGTTACTTAATGTTAGTATTATGGTATGCTTAATTCAAGTTTACAGTTTGCATTAATGTTATTGAAATAATTGTTGTACACTTAGAATGGATATTATCGTTCAAATTAGATTATGCTTAGAATTAGCATATGGGTTTTATACAAAATTTAGTGCCTAAAATATTTGTGAGAACCCCAAAATTTAGTGCCTAGGATATTTGTGAGATATCCTAAATTAGTTGACAATTGCTTCCGCAATGTGGGGGAACCCAAACACCTGCGGCCCCCATGGGTACTACATGGTGTGGGGTTACCACCCCCCACATTATGCCATTTCAAATCTTTTAAATTTTTATTTTTAAACTATTCGCCATTTGGCAATTTTTTTTTTTTAAAATCCCAATGTCATTTGGCATATGAAATTTATTTCGGCCTTTTTTGTATTTATTTTGTTTTTTGAGTTCAGTTTTTTCGGGTTTTTCATTACCATTTGGCATTTTTATTTTGATTTCATTATTTTAATTTTAAATCTATGCGTAACTGATCCCATTTCTTTTTTCTTTACGCAACATGTTTTTGGTATATTCTTGTACTGTATCCTGTGCTCCCATTATATAGATGCCTCTCAACGTAAATATTTAAAATTTGATTTTTCTCAAAAAAATTAAATAAAAACATGAAAATTTATTTTAAAATATGAAGATTATGATATAAAGTAAATCTAAATTAATATTTTAAAAATAATTTCTTACACATTTAATAATACAACTTACAATAATAAAAATAAAAAATAAAATTGAACACAAGTTTGAAAATTATAATTCTCCATATTTATTATCTATGGAATTATGATTTTAACAATTTCACTCAATCATTCCATATTCTTTAAAACTTCGATTGGCCTTAAATATCGCGCGCCACCCTTACTTAAAACTCAGTGTAGTCCCACTATGAAAATGGAGCGATTAAAATTTTCCAGGCATTAGAAGACAGAAAATTTCAACGGTTCACATCAACAAGACTTTGAACTCTATTTCGAACACGTCTTCCACACGTTTAAAGACTTTGAAAATTATAACGGCGAATTTGCCACGCGCAAAGACTTAGAATTATAAGGGTCAAGTTCCCATGCGCTGAAGACGGAAAATATTTGCATCACTCTATCTGCTTGAAAATAAGAGTGGTTTCGCCGAAGAAGTGGAGGCATGATGTACATCAAAATTAGATCTCTCAATATTTTCCGCATACAACAAAACTATGAAAACAAGACTTTGGTTTCCCCGCGGTTTCCGCCCAAACATCCCCGCGGTTTCCCTGAATAAGTCGAGCCTACTGACCAATTTATTGAAGTACATCAAAGACTGAAAAAATTACAAGTGCACATGTTCTACATGCTCAAGACTGAAAAGTGTAGAAGCTCTTATAAATACCTCCTCTATTTTCACCCATTTCAATGCAAACCATTATTATTCACGCCCTCCCTCTCAACATGGCCAAATCACTACTTTGGATTCTTGCCATGCTCCTCTTCTTCCTCGCCTCTCCCTCCTGCTCCTCCTCCTGGTGGGGATGCCCTCCTCACGAATTGTCTGCCCTGAAGCAGGTCAAGCAAGAGCTGCTCGATCCATATGACCACTTGGCTTCGTGGAAGGGGTTATACTGCTGCTCTTGGAAGGGAATCACCTGCCACAGGGGCACCGGCCACGTGCTTCGTCTCGATCTTGCCTACTCTGGTTTAGTAAGGGATTCAAGCAGCCAGATATTCCCTGCTTTATTCCAGCTGCACCATTTGGAGTACCTCGACCTCAGCTATATTGACCTGTCCCCTCTTCCCTTCCCTTCACATCTCCCCACCCTCACCAGATTGACGCATTTGAGCTTCGTTTATTGTGGGCTTACTGGCTCAATTCCAGGTGAGATTGGACATCTCCTTCAATTCTGATGTGGAGATGAGGCAGTCGAGCTCGTGGATATGAAATTTGCGAGGGCTGGAGCACCTTGGACTCAACTATTTGAATCTGACAAGTGATGTGGTAGAGAATGTTGCATCCCTCCCCAATCTCACGTCACTTGACATGCCTATAGGGTTGTCAGGTACGCTTCTCCCTCCTCTTCTAAACCTCACCTCCCTCTCCCACCTCGACATTTTTGGTAGTGACTTCACTCAGCAGCCATTTCCCATTTGGATTTCAAACCTTACATCTTTGGTTTACCTCCGCCTCTCTCACTGCGATCTCCATGGTTCCATCCCTTCTGCTGTTTTAAGACTTCCACACTTGAGGGACCTTTACTTGTCCTATAACCCTCGTCTCAAAGTCAACCTCTCCTTTATTGTGCAACATGGTTCCCAGCTCAGCAGCCTTTTCATTTTCAGTTCAAATGTGGGAGGAGCGATTCCAAATTCTGTTGGAAATCTCTCACGTCTTGAAACGTTGGAACTTTCTGGAAACTCACTAAGAGGCAGCATTCCATGGAGCTCTTTAGGTAAACTATCAAAGCTTTCATATCTTTCCCTAGACTCAAACCAATTAAATGGAACCTTGCCATCTACTTTTGGTAACCTCTCGTCTTTGCAGTTGCTTAGTCTCTCAAATAACTCTCTGGATGGCACTTTCTTGCTCTCTCAATTAGAAAATTCTAAAGAGTTGCTTTACTTAGATCTTTCTAACAATTTCTTGAGAGTAAAAGTTGAAGGTTCTTGGATTCCAAAATTTCAGCTCCAATATTTGCATTTGAGTTCTTGTAACATGGATGGTGATTTTCCAGCTTTCATATCTACACAGTACACCATAATGGAATTGGACTTGTCCAACAATTCTTTGACTGCAAATATTCTAGATTGGTTGTGGGATCTTGGACCCTTCAGCACACTTAATCTCTCTTGTAATCAGTTTGAAGGAAAGCCTTTGTCGTCTAAGTTCAGTAAGTTTGGTGTTCAAAATATTGACTTACATAAAAATAAGTTGCAAGGGAATGTTTTTGTGCCTCATTCTACTGTGGAATTCTTGGACATGTCTGAGAATCAATTTGAGAGCATCATTCCACCAAGTATTGATAAATATGGCCCGAGTGAACTAAAGTATTTGTCACTTACAAATAATAATATTAGTGGTTCCTTTCCACATTCTATTTGTGCAGGGCGTGACTTGGAGGTTCTAGATGTCTCAAATAACAAGCTCACAGGTAATATTTCTGCAAGTTTCGGGAATTGTTCATCAACACTAAAGGTGTTAAATCTAGAACATAATAATTTGGAAGGTGAAATCAGGAGCATGGTTTGTCTCCAAACATTGAAATTGGGAAGTAACATACTACAAGGGTCCATTCCATCATCACTTGAAAATTGCACTTCTTTAGAGATTTTAGATTTGGGATATAATAACATGCATGGAACCATCCCAAATTGGATAGGGCACTTGATTGGTCTTCGAATTTTGGTGCTGAGATCTAATAAATTCAAAGGTGGAATTCCATTAGAGTTGACAAAATTAGAAAATCTTCAAGTCTTGATTTTGTCAAATAATGATTTATCTGGAGCTATTCCAAGTAGCTTAAGAAACTTGAGAGCAATGAAAAATCAAACACAAAGTGGAGAAGTTATTCAGTACTCAAATTCAAGCTCAATGCAGCCTTATGTAGATAAAATGGAAATAAACAACAAAGGGCTATATCTAGAATATGTGAAATCTTTGGCATTGGTTCGGTGTCTTGATCTCTCAAATAACAATTTCTCAGGTGATATTCCTCAAGATATTGGATTCCTTATTGGTCTAATGATTCTCAATTTGTCAAGAGATCATCTCAATGGAAAAATTCCTACTACTCTTGGAAATCTTGTGTTGTTGGAGTCACTTGATCTCTCAGGGAATAATCTAATGGGAAATATTCCCATAGAACTACAATCTCTCACTTTTATGAGTTATCTGAACATATCTTGTAATAATTTTTCAGGTAGAATACCACAAGGAGGTCAATTCTTAACATTTGATGAAAAATCATTTTCAAGCAATAGATATCTGTGTGGACTTCAAATCAATGTAAATTGTTCCTACTCTCCTTTGAACAACACTTATGATGAAGATTTGAGTGAACAAGAGTGGGCAGAGCATCTATGGTGGGAGGTGGGAATCGGACTAAGCTTTGGTGTTGGGTTTTCAATTGTTATTGGAATATTATGTTTCAACAAAAAATGTAGAAAAAGATGTTTCAAGGTCATGGATGATATTATTTTCATTCTTGATCAAACTATTCGTGAAAGAATCTTTTAATAAAGTATTTTTATATGCATGTCCCTTCGCCTTCTATTTTTTCTAAAATATTTCCTCCAATCTCATTCTCTATGAAGCATGTGCAGTGGATGTATATTTACTTTCTTATTATTGGTAGAAACCATTGATTTAAATAGTATATTATAGTACCCCGTGTATAACATGAAATAAAATAGATATTGAAAACTAAATTCAATTTTATATTTTGAATTTGTTTCTTATTTTAATTGAGATTTCCACATAACAATATACCACATGGCCATTCACCTTTTCTAAAGGTATAGTTATTATCTACACATGCATAGATTTTTAGCAATTCAAAATATTAGCTACATTAAGAAACTTTAGTATAAAAGAGATTAACTTTAATAACTTGTTATTAAATTTTTTACTTGGTAGTCAAGCCAAATAGTGCACATAGAAAATTTGTTACTTCTAGTGAAGAAGATGTAAGGGTGGGGAGGAACATGTGTGGTGGGAGGAGGGAATTAGATTGAGCATTGAATTTGGGTTTTTTATTGTCATTTGAGTATTATGCTTCAAAAAAAATATAGAGGAAACTATTTCGAGGTCATCAATGACATTATTCACATTCTTGCACAAACTATTTTAAAAAGATCTTTTAATAAAGTATTGTATACACATTTCCCTTCCTCTTTCCTTTTCTCTAAAATATTTCCTCGAGTCCCATTTTCAATCAAATTTATGTAATGGATGTATATTTATTTTTTTATTGTGTTTATTTTAAAATTATGGCATAAAGCACTAATTTGAATATATATATTAGACTAGGTCCATGTATAGGATGAAATAAAATAGTTAATAACTTTTTGATTAATTTCTCTCATTTTAATTGAGTTTTCCACATAAAAATATATCACATGACCATTCATCCTTTTTAAAGATATTGTTATCGTTCAGGTGGAAGCGGTTTTCCTATTTATATAAATGTGATTAGAATTTTTTAATCTTGAATAATTTTTATATTCTTTATCTTAGTGGTTGTAAAATTGTTAGCTATAGCACTTTATGTTTGATTTTGATAAATGAGACTCAAATTTTAAGAAAGATTAATTTTTAAAATGTTTTAATATAATACGTCATGTAGTAGATAAAAATAGAGAATAAAATTAGTAAAATAGATCTATGAACATACTTATTTTTAGATATATTCTATATGAACATCAAAGATATTATATTTATAACTCTATATAACACATGCTATAATATTTGGCGAGTTCCAAGAAATTGTATCGACAAATAAAACTACAACCTTATTAAAACTTATATACTCTTGAAGTGATACTACAAATGAAGATTCAATCTCATTTAAGAATCCTAACTTAAATCACAACTAATAATGTGTGTTCTCAATGTGCAACCATAGTACTATTGGACATTTGATGTGGTTGGGAGATGGAATGATCTAATATTCTATAATTCATAGATAAAATGGTCCTTTTTATGTTTTACTATACAAAAATACAATGATGCAACCTCACAGAATGGAATTGAACTTGTGCTCCACGATCAATGCTACATAAATAGAAGGTCTTACTTATGATGTACTAAAATTGAAATAAAGTGATTCCATTAACAAAAATATAGCTATTTTCACCAGGTTACACTTCAAAAATATTTTAAAACCATAAACTAGAGATGAATTATAATTCAAGTTCCAAGAAATAAAAATAATTTTAGAATTTAGAATTTAAAAAATCAGTAGAAACTATAAATGACAAAACTAAGGAACTAGATTCCAATCAATTCAACATGCACATGAACATATTTATCATTATAAATACATTGAGCTATTGAAAAAAAATATAAAAATTTAGAATTAAGGATATAAAATTGATCAAAAAATAGAATAAAGATTACAAATATGTAATATAAAGGTTTCATATTACTTGACCATTCTCATAAGTTCCTAACTCTTTAAATTTGATTAGAAAATAAGCTATAATCTAAATTTAGTAGTGAAGATGAGCCAAATGCAACAAGATCACCATAGGCCCTTGGGTGATGACAATCATAACTATATAGTCAACACTTTGAATCTAAGTATATACAACATTGGTCTCGTGTGCTTCAAGACTAATAACATTGCAAAGTTGCATAAAATGTCGATCTATCCTTTTATATATATTCATTTTATCAAACAACATTACTTATGTACCATATTCAAATTTTAAACAACTTAAAAGTATCACATTTATTACCTCATATAATTCTTAAATTACATGTAGATCTTGTGTTGTTAAATTTCATTCATGCAAAGGATGACCTTAACTCCATGTTGGGGATTAAATGTGAATTCTTCCACAAGAACATGTATGTAATCAAGTGAAATCACAAAGGAAAACTTTTGCAGAATCTGCATGGACAATGCCACTTTCACCTCCAACAGTGCAAATTAAAGCTTTTACCAACACAAATCCTTGGGCCAAATCCAAATGGGATGAATGTTATTGGATGCTTGGTAGAATTTGAGATTCCTTGGCTGAACCACTCTAAATTTTGAGTGTTCATAGATAGAGAACTAGCTAGTCAAAACATATAAATTTGAATGGTCAACCTAGTTAAGAATGATTAGGTGATTAAGTTATCAAATTTTTGCCTAATAATATCAACTAATAATTATGTTAAATTCAAACAAACAAATGAAGGCTAAATCAACAAATACATGGTGGCCCACTTGATGACTTAAATAATTAATATAATGGATCTTTTATATCTTAGTACAAAGTATGCCAAGTTAGACCTAAGTGTGTCTAACAAGTTATTCAAGAAATCTTTTTAGGGGTATATGCATGGAAATTGGAGACTATAAGGGGGTCAAAACTAGTCTTTTTTATTAAATTAGTAAAATTTGATCTTGGATGAGATATTAACGGTAGCCACATTCAAATTTTGAAAATTTGAAGGTACCCCTTGACCAACTCTCAAATCCATATCACCCACTTCTACATCACAAAATCCTTAATCTCTTAATCAATAAACATAAAAAAACATGCAGTAACTTTCTCCCCTAACAACTTCCTCTTCCTCAACTTCAAAGCTTTCTCCATATTTTTCCCTTTCCCTTGACCACCATTTTCCATATAACTCCCTCTTAATTGAGCACAAGAACAAAGACTATGTAAAACAACAACCACAAAGGTAACCAACACACACAAAGCTGAGTAATAAAAGAAAATTATGAGCAATATATTTACTTAATATTTCACACATTTTGCAACCTACCAAATGTTATTTCCAATATCTCTTGTAATTTAGCTGGAAGATGCATGTCAATATAATTGGTAGTTTTATGAATTAAATAAAACAAAGTAATTGGTGGGTGATTGTTATGATATTTGATATCTATATGTTTTGGATTTAAGGGAGTCTTGGACTTCTTGTTAAGTCTTCTAAAACAAAATTGATATAACTTTCCCAAGACCCCCATTATAATGAAGTCTTTAAGACACTAGTACCACCCGACACTATCCTAGTGATATCTTCAAAAATATTCTAAATGTTGAGCCTATAGCATCTAGAATCTATAATCGTCCCTAGTCGAATGTATCTGAAACTGCATAAGAGAGAGGAAAGGGGTGTTGGGATATATAGGACCTTGCCTCAATCAAGCCCTCATTTTGGTGATCTCCACCTCCAAGAATAGAAAAGTACAAATCCAAAAACAATTGTGTATTCTCTAAATCAAGTAAGTGTGTCTAAGATTATGGCGAGCTAAAGAAATTAAACATAAATATGAGTCCTACTCAAATGTGTTAGAGTGAACCCTAATTGTGATGAACAAAAGTGATGCTTAAATCAATTTAAGAACATATTTATCACATCTAGATCTATCACAAATCCGAAGCTTACTAATAGAACATGATAATGAAATGAAATCATCCCCAGGCCCTCAGGAGAAGGTACTAGTCAATAATCAGTTTATGATTCCCTATCATTCTCCAACATCTCTTGAAGTGTCCATGATGAAAATACTTGATGAATAAATGACAATTCTTTGGTTTAAATTCTCATATATGTAGAGTCTTCATCTCAGAACTTCCTCTTTATGTAGCGTGCACTTCAATTTCATTAATTCCATTAAAGCCAGATGAGGAAAGCTAACTATCTTATATATGATTTTGATTTAAATTGACTAAAAGGTTGACATACAACTATCATATTCCCATTTCAAGGCTAGATCTAGGAACCCAAGGCCTACACATTGTCCTCTCTTACCTTTAGCTAAAAATGGTGGTTGAACTATGTTGGTAATTGACATAGTCCACAGTTACTAAAATAATCCAACCCTTTTTGGCTCAACTTTTGAGGATGGAAAGATAATGGAACCATGTAATTAGATCTAAAATAGATATGGGTATTGAGGAAATTGAAGTGGGACCGTAATTATACATTGAACTTTTCAATAAGATAAGACCCAATTTGAGTTTAAAGATGAAGTAGGGTAAAGGGAACACAAAAATAAAGGCCCAAAGAGGAGTGTGTTGAGATTTAAAATAGAACTAGAAGTTTATGTTCTTAAATTAAGTGTTAGTTAAATAAAAAATGGTCTGAAAAAATTATAGAGGAAGGAGAAAGCTAAATTAAGTTGAGAGTGTGAAATTGGACTAATTCAGGAAGAAAAATTTACAACACTATATTTATCCCCTACATTAGAAATTATATAACACTACATGTTAGCATAATATGTGTTGTGTTATCATTGATGTCAGCAATCTATTTTCATTGATGTCAACTATGTATGATGGACAATTATGATTCTTGGTGTATGGAATGTTGAGATATGCAGGAAAGAGTGTCTAATCTCTAATATGAAGAAAATAGTATTTGAAGTATGGTAGAGGATTTGGTATTGTGTGTTTGAATGTTGTTCTGATGTCTGGTGGTGATAGTAAGACAATATGATTTGTATCAAGAAGATGGAAGTATGGGAAGTTGTAATACACAGGAAAGAGTATTCGACATTCTTATGGGAGAATATTATGTGTTCCTCCACATAAGATGGTGATGGCTTGTAGTTCTAGTTGTAATGACTATGGCCTATAAATATCGCACTTGTTGGAAATATTCAAGACTAGCCAAGTTACTGAGAGGGGAGTGGTGAATCAGTAACTTCAAAACTTTTACAAATTTCTGATCTTAACCATATTCTCAATAACATTAGATTGATAAGCTAACTGCATGCATGAGTAACAAAAAGAATAAAACATTCATAACACTTTGAACACAGAGATTTGGTGACCCAGAAACCTTCCAAATAGAAAGTAAAACTAGGGTGGGGATGATACCCACTAAACTTCAATACTGCAGTATAAAGTTTGCCGGTTAAGGCTTACAATGATCACTTCTGATGATCTACCCTGTTAGGAGCAATAAGGACTGCTAGGTCCACCTTGTTAGAGGATTTACAAACATACAATGAAGTATGCACTCGGTTAAGAGATTTTACAAAGACTGTTAAGTCTACCCGGTTAAAGGATTTGGGACTACACCTATTAGATGAAACAGTAGATCTCTTACTTGCAACTATACTTGCTGATTGAGATTCTCTGATGTACTGATCACCTTCTGTGATAGATATGTCTCTGCTGCTCCTTATACTGTTGTAGCCCTTTTTAATTTGCTTATCTCTTCCTTTCTTCTCTTTTTCACACTTCTCGCTTCTTAACACCTTGGATATGATACAAAACATTGTTTATATATCAATCCAAAACAATTACAAAATAATTACAAAGTCGGCTCTTAAACAAGCTAACACAATTATTACTGAGTCGGCCCAAATATAGTTACTCGGTTACTGCAAACTAACTCGGTGACTTTTTGATACTCGGCATCCACTGCGTTACTCGGCATCGTCATGCTCTCGGTAGAAGTGGAGGCTCGGTCCATAATAACCACTCAGTTGTAGTTTCGAACTCGGTATATACTGGAGACTCAGTAGATATAGTGTCACTCGGTAGAAACTGAATTCCCTGTTTACCGTGCTACCACTCGGTAAACACTACTCATCTCATCACTCGGTAATGATAGCTCGGTAAGCACTGTGAAGCTCGGTAAACACTGTTCTGCTCGGTAAACACACAGAGTCTGAATAAGTGTTGTCACTAATGACAAACATACTTAATGACAACATGCACTATCATGTTTTCAAGTCCCTAACTATTTTGTAGATGAAGTTATGTTTTGATGTTTCTAGTAGTGAGGTCGGTTGTCAGGAATGCTTAGAACAAGTTCATAGATTGCTTCACATTGCTCCACATTGGTGATTCAAGTTGTGCAGTTTGGTGAACATATTCAAATGGTTAGTGTAGTCTTCCAATTCAGGTATCACATCTTTATTTTCTCTAGAAGTGATTTTTTGTTATTTTGAGTGTGATATTATTATATGTGTTGGTCTATGGCCAACTCAGTTTATTATGGTGATTTGATCTATATCTGATTGGTCCATATATGCTTTAAAGGAAGATTTAAGAGCTTAATGTTGATCTTGTTGCCATGTATTATGCTTTGCATTAA